>QCXZ01000138.1:47838452-49038452 GCA_025024175.1 Rhyzopertha dominica | reverse complement strand
AGAAAAATATGAACATAGAAATATCTTTTGCTTTTGTTTCATAGACATCTTTGGCAAACAAAAAATTTCAATTAACAGATACAATTTTTTGTATTATATTTGGTATTAAACAATATCAAAAATGGTAAGTGCTATTTTTATTTTCCATTTAACTGTCTTTGTAATTCTTACCGTTTCTGAGATTCTTAAGCATTCACTCGAATTAGAATCACCCTGTAAGGAAGGCTTTTTGTCCTTTTAATCCACTGATGTTCTTCAAAATAAAAACAAACACAAATGCCTCAATATTCATTTTCGCAATTTGGATTCGAAACTCCTGCTTACGTGTTCTTACTTTGAAGCAGTAGTATTCGATTGCCTTTTTATCAAATAACATTTGAAAAACGCAGTGGTGTTTGCAGCATCATTTGGAAGTAAACATCAATAAGTTAAAGAAACAAAATATTTTGATATATATTTTTATAGTTTGTTTTCAGCATTAAATACTACAAGTTTGTGTGATAATAAAACACAATTTTGTGCAAAACTACTTCACAAAAATGTTGAATAATTGAACAATGTAGTTAACAAAGCAATTATTTCAAACTAATACACGTTAATAAACATTTTCAAATTTGATTCAACATTGGACACAAGCTTGTGCAAGCATCATCTAGATAAAGTGTAACTAATTGGTAAACCAGTTTCGTCACAAAAAAAAAAGTTTTGAAATGTCTTGTTTTGCCAAACTGAAGACCGAAATAATATCGTTTATTATCTGTAAACTACATTAAAGTCTGAACAAAACAGAAAAATGTCCACAATTCTTAAGCTTTTTTAAATGATTATCTAAATTTTAAATCTTTGGAAAGCTTACAAAATGACTGATGTTTTGAAGCCAGAGCCAGCTATGGTTGGTATGTTTATGTCATGTTATGTCAAATAATAGCTTGCTTGCAAAATTATGTCAGAGGGATAAGAGATCGTCAAAATGCATTTTTAATATTAAGTATGTTATTCAAAAGGTGCGTTGAATTAGCCTCACAAAACTCAAAATCGTTTTCCATTTAACCTTCCTTCTATTTTCACGAAATCCAAAATTTTCACACTAAAGATAGCAAAAAATCGCACTGAACATTTGTGGGATTCATAAAGGATCCTATTATTATCACTACTATTACCTACTCTGTTTTGTACTTTAATTATTATATAGATGTTCATCAACATCTAAATAACTAGGTAGCTAGCTCTGCTTAATGCGTCGTATACGTCAAATGAACGAGATGCAATATGTAACTGTGTAATATTGATGAAACGATCCATTACATTAAAGTAGGTAATGCACCCAAAAGCCACAACGCCAAAGCGCACAGCATATCCCCAAATTTGAATCTATGTAGCGCACGTCTCCCTTAAATAGCTCCGTATACACTAGCAATATGGTTCATACATGTTATCCAGTTTACGCGAGCCATTTGTTATGAATGCATCATTTGTAAAGCTCGCTTTTGTGGAGGTACGGCGGAGCTGTGTTCTCGAGGGTATTGCTAAAATTACATTCGAAATTCGTTATTGAGTTCCACGTCTGCGTTATTAACACCCGTAGAACATTAATCATGAAAACGGCGTTACAAATGCCGCTTATTTTCAAATGCAGGGCGCGCCGCCGTCGAGAAATATCTATTTATTTAAATTCGCGAGGATATTCGAGCGCAGCCAATGAGCTCTCGGAATCGGAGTACGACGCTTTGATGAAACTTTTGCTGCGTATCCTCAGTATTAAACTGTTTAATTAGATGTATTGGATTGGCTGAAGGGCTATTATTCGAAGTCACTGCCCTTCATGGTGATAAATGACTAGAAACGTCTTTAGAGTTAAAAGTGTATTTTATAGGTATACATACAAAAAATTGTATCGGTTATGTCAACCATTCAGGAACAATAAGAGATAATTTGATAAATGATAACCAGTATGGATTCTTGGATTCTTAAAAGGTATGTAGCAAAAGTAGTAACTAAGTATATAGCCTACATTTGTGGTTAAGCTCTAACGAGTTTATGATGATGATGCCCCTTACAAGAGCTGACGAAACGCAATTTGGAAATGTCTGAGTAGGACCTCGGTTAATTTTTTGTATCTTTTCTCATGTAATAATTCACTACTTCCAATCTCTCTACAGGCTCTTGTGTCTGTTTCCACGGCAAATTGCAATATGCTCTTTTGGTACAATGCACGCAAATTTTGTTTCAAAATCTGCGAAGTATCTTAAAATAGCGCACAATCTGGCTACACTGCATAGAAGAATAATTATTTTGGTGTGAATACAGGAATCATGTCAAACCACACGCTTTTGTACAGGCGTGGTTCCGCTAGAAACTGCATTTCAACCTAACCTGCTGTTTCCAAGCACATGACCCAGCATGACTACGCTCACAAAATAAATTTCGTTACCTAAGATCCAAATTACAAATGAGGAAATAATTTTTATAAACGCATATATTCTGCAAATACAACTAATTTAAAGGAAACCATAAATTCATTAAGATAAACTTAATCCAAGGCAGTCTGATATATAGTAACAAAAAGAAACAAGAATAACGTTCCAAATACAAAGATCAGGACAGCAGATATTCCTTCAGTCTTTACTTGAAGTTAATTAGAGTTAAGTCTTTGAAGTAAATGGGAAGGGCATTATACTGAGTGCACGAATTGTACATAAAACTACGTTGAAACAGGGAAGTGGAGTGGCGGGGCACACACAAAACATGCCCATGTCTAGTTGAACGACCTAAACTGGGGCGATGCAAGTAGCGAAAATTACAGTAAATGTATTTAGGTTGCTTCTCTACTAGGACCTTATGTGTCAAACACAATAAATGGTATCGGCGTAAACATTTGGTATTCAAAATTTTAGAATTTCTTAATGACGCCGTGATACCGCGATCACGCTTAGGAATACCGCATGCAAATCTTATACACAAATTCTGTATTCTTTGTACTCTGGAAGCATCACTAGCCAAAAGCGCCGAACCATAAATCACATCACCGTATGACAATCTGGACAAGATCAATGAATTACACAACATGAGCTTAAGCTCAGCACTCATGATGTAGCGATTAGGATAGAGCTGCTTTAAAATCAAGTAAGACGATTTACACAAATTATTCACATGAGGAACAAATCTCAAGTCCTCGTCTTGCTAAACTTAATCGTTTCACCGTTTATATTAACGTCCATTACGCGCTTGATTGCTATACGAGCTATCTTACGACCAAAAATAATAGCAGACGATTTAGTTGCATTCAGCTGCAGCCCATGCGTCACGGAGACATCATACAAACGACGTAAGTCTGCATTAATTAATTTCTTCGCCTCGCCAACATTTTGTTCTTTAAAACTATACCACATCTGTATATTATCTGCATAATGGTGTACTTTGCAGTTAGAGAGGTATAAGTAAAAATCTGCTATGTAAATGGAAAACAGAAGAGGTCCAAGCAGCGAACCCTGAGGAACACCTCGATCCACCCTAATTGATTGCGATGCTGAGTCGCCAAAAAACATATTCTGGGTGCGGTTACTAAAAAAACTGCGAATCATCATTGTAAAAAAACAATCGAGACCTCAGGCATGTCAATTACATAAGCATCTGGTAAATACAGTCTTTTTATCCGTCAGGGTTCTACAACATTCTCCTCCCTTCTCCCTTTCTATGATTGATTTTATAGTATAAGAACAGGAACTTCAGGGCAACACGATGACTTAAAACTTTAGTTACCTCCGATCAATCTTGCTTTTCATTGGTTCGCGGACTATGACGCGACGTTTCAGAATTTTAAATTTATGATATATTTTGACCTAGCAAAAAAAAGGTGTGCGGAACCAATTGTTGTGAGATAAATAAGCAGTGTAAGGACTCGGCATTTTGCGACGATACATCTTATTTCTACAGACTGATTTCAACTTGTAGTGTTTCACCAATGTATGCTTTTTTACATAAAAAACAAGAATCAACAGACAATAACTAATTTTAATTTTTACTAAGAATCATAGCCAAGCAGCTGTGCCCAAAATTGTTCTATGCCTGGCAGATTATCAGAACGTTTCCTTTCAACTCTTCAACTAGCTCTACATCAGATAACCGTCATTACAAGAAAGGTGAGCACGAAGTTGTGCATTCCCAGTATTCCCTTTAGGGTTGAGTATGCGGAATAATCTGCGGTTGTTTCAGAAGGGTATGGATTCAGGCCCGGAATCCTAATGAACTTGTCGTCCCTCATCCCGGGATCCCTCCAGGATCGATCATCTTATTGGACCATAAAATTCTGAAATATGCCCTTAATAGATAAATTGATGATTCGATGCGAAGGCTGCGTTTACCGGATCGCTTTAGGACGGATAAATTATGCCCACAGGCGGCTATGTTATTCCAGATATTGAATAAAGTTCGGAAAACCTCTCGGTTGTTGTAGTTGAAACGTGGGTTTATTGAGAAAATACGGACATATATCTTGCACAAATAGAGCTGCCGACAGTCCTGAATAACATTAGCTTGATTTATCGAGGAAATCTCGACGTATTCGGATGTTTTTTTTATCGGTACAAGTGCCACGGCTAATTGAGTTCCAACTGTTATAAATGCCGAGAGGGCCAAGATGTTTAGTTGAAGTTAACGATGATTCAAAACGACATGGACCAAAATGCAATACTAGTAAAGCCAGTATTTAAATTTAGAAAGATATTAAGATATTTTATAATTGTGATCGTTTAGTTATTTAGTAGGACCCAAAATTGCGTTGATTTATTGATTGATTGATTATATCAGCGTACGGTCAGCATTTCCGCTACTTCCGGATATACCGCCGGGCCGGCCTTCTACGTTGGGTTGGAGGGGTACATGCTGATTGCTAGTAGTGCGACTGCCTAGCGCATGTTAAGGGAATATAAGGACTGAATGGGAAGGTTATATAGGTAACATTTATTTTCTTTGAATGTTTTCTTGGTGCTGTTGGCATCATTGGTCCATTTCAGAGTCGCTTGATTAATTCTTGTACCTTGTGATTTCTGTTCTAGCCATTATTTTTAATTTTTTTTCCTGGTTTCTGAATTATCCTTTCTATAGTTTTTTTCGTGTAAAGCACGGTCTTCCTCTTTTTCGTTGGTCTCCGCTTAGCTCCCAAGTCTTCCGTGTGGTTTGCCTCTTTGCTTTAGATGTGTCCCTAGTATTTTATGTGTTTGATGTCAGTTTGGCTAGGCTGCATCGTTCTTCTTGTTGGAGGTCGTTCAAGAGTGGTGAGATTCAGTCGGCATTTTGCATTGAGGTTTACATTATTAGTAGTTCTTGAACAGTTTTTTCCAAGTTACTTCTGAGCTTCGAGGGTAGTTTCCGTCTTCCAGGATGTTATGTATAATAGTAACGTAAACGTAAGCATAAGACACTAGGACACAATGTGAATTAAACTCTTACAATTTTATTTGGTTGTTCGATTTCTGTATCTTGTTTAGGTTTCTCTTTCATGATGATGTTGACGTTTCCTTGTGTGATTCATCTGTTTGCCCGACCGCTTGCTGGAGCTCTAGATGGGGTGATGATCTAGGGGATTATTCTTGAATGTGTGCATTTTTTATGTATTATAGATTACAGATTATTTACGGCCGTGGGCTTATTTTCATGCCTCTCTGGTCTCTAGACAAAACTATCACACTATTACCGTGGTTCCTTTTACTCCTTCTTTATGGTGTTGCCTCTAAGATTTATTCTCTCCAACCGAAGTCTTTTTGTTTCAAGTCGTTTATGAGCGCTGGGATTCTTCCGAGTTGTATTTTGATCGTAGACCTTGTACAGTTTCTTCCAAGCTACTGCCTAACCTCCACATGTTATTTCTGGTGTGATTTTTCTTGCATCGTTTGTGTGTTATTGCTGGACAATGTTCCCCCATAAATATGTTTCATGAGCGAATGTGCTGCGTAGACTGTTTCTGTATCACAATGTTGTAACTTCCCTTGTATACACTTGGCGAGATACACGGAACTACTTCGCTGTAAGGACGACAACAATAACAACCACAACACGAGCACAAAGATGTAACATTAAAACACATTATTAACGAAACGTTTACGTAAGAACTGTAATTTTCTCATTTATTATGTCTGCTGTAGCGTTCTCCTGCTTCTTGATATTTTGACTGCAGTTCCTTTACAATTTCTTCTAAGCTGATTCGGATCTTTCGATGTTTTGCCTGATATAACTTACAGTTGTTGCTCTTAGCTATCTTGTATGTTTACGATGTACTTGTTATGTGATGTTCTCCCCATGTTTTTGGCTAATATTAATACTACGGTGTTTAAGTTTTATTGTTATTATTATTATCATTATGATTATTCTTATTATTACCATTACCATTATTATTATTACTATTATTTAGCATAGTGTCCCAATATCGCGTGTGGAACAGGTCAGAGTAGCTATTTTTGATCTATTTTTAGACACATTGGTTTTACTGTGTTTTTGGCGTAGTGCGCCTATCTGCTAAAGGGCATTTTTACTGATATGCTTTTCAAGAGGTCTGGCTGGCTTAGTTGTTTATTAATCGCACATACACAATTGTAGTAACTCTCAGAGAGCCGTTCGAATACACCACTGTCTTCTACCAAGGCCAATACCGAAATCCCCAGTAGTAGTAGTAAAAATTTCTTTGTATTTAAATTAGTTCGATATGTAGCTATTCACAGAAAAGTAGACAAAATTACATAAACACCGCAGGAAAAGTTACAGTCTTTATATAGTAAGTGCAAGTTATTTCTAACTGTGAAAAATACACTTGCATTGTGGCAAAAAATTGTACAGGATTTCTATAAATGATCCATGCAACGCTTTAATTTCTGAATTATTTGTGCCGCCTTTTTGTAGCTGCTGCCAGACTACAATATGCACGGCGATAGTACTGAAGGTTACAGGCCAATGTCAATGTCTAAGTAAGTAAGTAAGTCAATAATCGACGATGACAAGTAAGCAATAGTTGTGTTCACCTTCGTTATAGGCTACAAAGTGAATTAATCGATAATTTCCATAAGCGCCCTGGATGCAAGAATCATTCATAGAAACCCTGTATATTGCATCATTGGAGGAGGCTCCTCAAAAAGGCCAGGTATGCAGGTATGTATTATCTGAATACATCTAATTCCTGTGTTTAGTTCACAAAAACGTTTTCCATTTTGTCGACTTCTTTTGTGCAGCCTTGCACACATACTTTAATCAATAAACAACTTGTTAGAATCTTAATTATTATAAACCCTATTAAGTGAAAATTGGTCGATATAGTTGCCTTGCGATTGATGGTCTTGAAAGGGTTATAACTTGGTGGCTTGAAGCTTCTCGAATACTCATTATAGTCCTTTGAATTTCGATTGTCACAACACTTTAAGCATAATTTAACTTTAACTTTCCTTCAAATATAGACATAAAATATTAATTTTAGTTCTATATCTGATTTCACTTCCCACTTAAAGTTGTACTGCTGTTTATAAAAATATAAAATGGGGGAAATCATTCAATATTTATGAACGAGTACAGTGCGGATACCTAAGGGACACGTTGCTCTCTTAAAAAGTTGTACACCGCTCATTCCCTCATTCAATAATAAATAAAAGTAGTACCTAAGAAGACGAGTTGTACCTCAACCATGCAATTATCAAAGGACCCTCTTTAAAGTATATTGAGGAAATGTCTAACAAACGCGAATTCAACTCAATGCAATTAGTTGCTTCCGCAAGTATCCCAGTTATGGTAATATCTCGGTGACACGTAGAATCCAGTTGAGCACTGCTATCACGACTCCATGTTGGGTAAAAGTTAGTTTGAACAGCCACCTTCCCACTAAAATAACTGGTGGCAAGTCTGAGAGCTGGGGTGAAACCTGGCAAATATAGTACGTTCCCTACAAAGGAATAATTAATTATCTTGACGTTAAGCGTTTTGAATTCACCAAACCGGCATCATAGGACATTCCGTTACGTTGGCATCGGGGCATTTAAATATGAAGTTTTGGAAGCCGAAGTAGTTACTTTTCTTCGCGAAAACAGGACAGAATTCCATTTCAAAATCAATGTTACCGATTTTCTTGAATTCACTTCCCAAAAACTGGTGGCTTTCTAGACGCATCTGGAAAATTTGTTGTTACTATGTAGCACATAAATGTATTTTTATTTTCGTACCTTCACAGTTTCGTAAACTTGTTTTACGATGATTGTGGCATTCAAAGCGCCTTGCTCCCTCGTAATTTTGTAAAATCGAATAGTGACATTAATCATTTCTGGATTCATGTAAGCCATATAAGCATGTTCGTTAGTAAAGACATATTGAATACCCTTTTTGGCTAGTTTTGCTTGCGAAGCGAATAGCAACACAACAAGAGAAACAGCGAACTTCATGGTTTATGTCTTCGTGTACTATAAAATGCTTCGTTGTTTTACTAGAGAGGTGAGTATTGCAAGTGAATTGCAGTAAATTTAATATGAATTACATGGCAGAGACATTTAATATACACGCATGGATATAAATATCATTAACGCAAATGATGACCAGTATAATTATTTAATGCAAGCGTAACTCTGCTTACAAGTACACAATGTCAAATCTCATCTCACTCACTCCTTAGTCGTAATATGTAAAAAATACTGATCCTTATTAAAATTTACACCTTAATTTTCTATACCGCTCTTCATAGAACTTTAAAGTTACAAGTCAGCAGCTTGTGTAAAGCCACTTGCCTTCATTGTTGGTAGGTGTGCTACCAGGGTGAAAACCGGGTTCGAGTCCCGCCCAAGGCATGAGTGTTGTGTGTATTTGTATATAAATGTATTGAATGTCTTTTTCCAATAAATAAACACAAAGACCTAATGAGCTGGCTAATTCTCAGGAGTTGGCAGGCCCATTAAAGCAATTAAAAAATTAGCCTCAAAACTGACATCTCATAATGCACGCTTAACACCAGGCTATAGTTGTAATTTAGGGTGCCCTATATTAAATTATAAATATTATTATTTTTAGATACCTAAATTTTAAATATTTATAATATTAAGACTACCTATCTAATTGATAATAATGCCAAGAATTAACTGGTTATATGTTCTCGAAGACAATTACTTGTATCCATTCAACATAATGTTAACCTGGCTATCTGAGTGTGCGGTACGATAATTCTAAATGGTCTTTATCAACATAATCTTGGATTTTAAGAAATTGGGAATATTCAGTGGGATTTTAAAATGTTTCTGAAAATTTAAATGAAAGTAATTACATGTTATTCAATATTCAAATGTCAGAGTAACCAGAAAATTGATGAGTTGACTGTCTACAAACTACTAAATACTTCATTTTCCAATCAAAGCAGCTTTCGAACAATGTAAAATGTCTGGAAAGATTGACAATTTTTAGAAAATTTGAAATCTTAAGATCATAATCTAAGATGTTGATAAACGAGTGTATGGTGAAGCATATATATTCAAATAGTTCAACGTCGGGATAATTAATTATTCCTTTGTAGGGAACGGACTATATTTGCCAAATTTCACCCCAACTTTCCGACCTGCCCCCGGTTATTTTGGTAGGGAGGTGGCTGTTCAAACTAACTTTTAGCAAATACCAAGATGTGGCAGCTGTACTTGACTGAATTCTACGTGTCAGTGAGCTATTACCATAAAGGGGATGCTTCCAGTAACAACATCGACTTAAATTCTAATAAATAAGTTATAACTCATTCGTAAGTTATTCTTCTGGTCTGCACTAAAAAGGCGGCGTAATTAGCCAAAAAAAATCGAGATCAATGTGAGAAAGATTTTGATAAATTTCAACAACTGTCAGTGAGATAATTATGATGGTATATTAAAAGAAATTGGTAAGTATCTTGCTAACTATTTAAAACCTTATGTAGGAAAAAGCAGTAGTTTCATCAAAAATTCTTCAGACTTTGTTGATATTATAAAAGGTTTAAGTATCTCAGAAGGTGATATTTTAGTTAGTTTTGACGTGTTTTTTTTTATTTACGAAAGTACCCATCCCTGAAACTTAATAGCGATCCTCTAGGTGACACGATAGCCAGATTATCTGAACATTGTTTAAAATTTACTTATTTCTTATGGAATGATAACTTTTATGAACAAAAATCAGGTTGTGCAATGGGTTCACCTTTAAGTCCTGTAGTAGCCAATTTGTTTATGGAAAATTTTGAACAGGTAGCGATAAACAGTTTTCAGTTTAAGCCAAAATGTTGGTATAGGTACGTAGATGACATTTTTGTTATTTGGCCCCACGGTATAGAAGAGTTGGGTAGGCTTCTAAACCATTTGAACAGTCAAAATCCCGACATAAAATTTACTATGGAATTAGAAAGCAATGGTAGTTTACCTTTCTTGGATGTCTAAATTTACAGAACAAATACAGGGCAGTTAGGACACAAAGTTTACAGAAAACAAAAACACCCAGACAGATATTTACATGCCACATCTCACCACCCTCCCTCTCAAAAGAATAGTCTTATAAGAACGTTATCACAAAGGATATCAGACGATAGTTCTTTACAAAAAGAAATATATCATCTTAAATCAGCGCTAGTGAGAAATGGTTATAGCAATAAGAATATTTGGTCAGATTTTAATAAAAGTGCTCATCCAAATCAAGTAAATTGTTAGCCAGGACAAAGTAAATTGAAGTTGAGTTTGCCTTATGTGCAAGGCCTTTCTGAAAAATTAAAGAGGATGCTTAGAAAACACGACATTTTAGTTGTTGATAGTACATATAATAATTTCGATAAAATTTTAAATTCTACTAAAGACAAAGTACATTTGGAGAGTGAAGGGGTTTACAAAATTACTTGTTCTTACGGCAAGTGTTACATAGGTCAAACTAAAAGAAAAGTAGGTACGCGTTTGAAAGAACACATACGTGCTACTAGGCTGCAACAGATAGATAAATCTTCCGTAGCTGAACATTCATGTTTGACTAAACACATGATTGGCTTTGATAAAACAAAATTTTATATAGAGAAAAATACTATCACAAACGTCTAATAAAAGAAGCTATAATTATGAGTTAGGTGACATTTGGAAGGCTATTTTGTAGTTATCTTTTATGAAGTAGTTCGTGTATATCTAGTGGCACGTAGTTCCTTTCGTTACAGGTGTAATCAACACGTCAGACTTAAATTTTTTTGTCAGTGTTTTCAAAAGACAGCGATCTGTCCGAAAAAATATTATCTCACGTATGTGTAGTTTTCTTTCCCCGATTACTACGCTTTATATTTTATCAGGCTTATCATGCTTTTCAATTATCGCAGAACCGATTTTAATCGGTAATTATTTATAGAAACTTATAAAATTTGTTGAGGATTATTGAATGATTAGTTGACATCCGCTTGATTTCATGGGTGCTCTGTCTAATAATTTTATAATATTCTGGTTAACTATTATCTAAAATGAGATACTCTGTATTACTATATTTTTCAATTTGTGGCAGTTTTCGGAAAAAGTGAACGCCGGCATCACCATGCAAAGTATCGACTTCCGATTTCTATAGTTAGTTTTATAATGAATTTGCCTAATTTTGTTCACAATCAGCACCCTCCAAATCCATTTTAGAAATTGTTATATCAATTATATCGATAAGACCCTGACTGTAATTTGCTTGTTCTGTTTCAATTTGGGCCGGATGTACACCACAACAATTTAGTCTTCGAAAGTATCGCTCCACAACTAAAGCGATTTTGAACATACTAGAATTTCTAACAGACTGCCCGGACAGTTCCTTTCCCTGCCTTTTCTGGGTCTTTAAATGCGGGATACATCTCAGCTCCAAATGATATATAGCTTCTTTAGCGACGCCGACGGCGACGCAATCAAGATCAAGGCTAGATGCCTCTCGCTTTTTCGCTTCTCTGTTCCCTCGTTAAGTTTAAATTAAACTTCTCCTACTTTTAATAATAAACGTCGCCTTAATGAAAACTGCATAGGTCTACGGTGGTGACACCGGCGCATCAAGCGCCATATCGCACACGAACCTACGTCATCCGCTTTCCAAACTATCATTGTTGGTTTCATGAAAAGGGATGGGTGTGCGAGTCGTGAGGAATTTTCATCTGAAAGCACGTCGCCCGGTATACGAGTGGGAATCTTCATTAAAAATGATTTATTCCAATAATGAAAAGCAAGGGGTTGCCCCCATTATGGAAACTAATTTTCATTTAAATCTTTTTAATTGGGAAATTCTTACGTGAATTGGACGCCGTGACCCCGTTACGGACGGCTTGCTGGTAGACGAGTTCGTAAAAAATGAAATATCTCGTAGGAGGCCTTAATAAAATTAGCATAAATGAGGGCGTAACAAATTTCGGCGGTGTTATACTGCGGAGGGATCTCGTGTACAAGCAGAGATGTTATGAACTTTTATTGCTTATTTACGGGCAACCGAGCGTGTTTTTGTATATTAATTCTTTTGTTTGTCAAGCGATTTTCATACGATAATAAAAAATGAAATAATTGTGCTTTCAAGAGCGCATTGCACTTCTGGCATAAGTCATAATACGGTCAACTAGATCGGTACGAGTAAGTAATGGATATTACTGCTGAAAGATTATTTTAGCACGAATCTTTATATGAACGTCCTGCAGATCTCAATAAGCAGATGGTGTAGGAAGCCTAAGTATCGTTCTTTCGTAAGTCTTTCGTGGATTACACAATACCACATTATACATTTACTGAAAAGCGTTCCTGAAAATTTCTTTTTTTCTTATCACCCCCGATGATCGTTGTGGCGTTCTCCATACCTGTGAGATGAACAGAAATCATCCGAGTGCTGCTACTGAGGCTTCTTTCTACTAACTGTAGAATATTTTCGACTTCTGGTGCTCGTTGCCTATCGTGATGTTCAGAAGAAACACCATACACTGGCACGACATCCTCGCGCGTTTTCCACCAATCTGCTCTAATTTTATGATGATATGTGTGCCATATTTATTGTTTACATGTTGGAGGTCGAAGGTAGTGTTGCCAGCTATAAGTTCTTTACGTATAGACACAAAAGATAACACCAGAAAATGCTAATCAGAGTTGATAGTTTAAGGGGTTAAACGATAATCATTAATGGTTTCTTGGCAAGCACGCACGCAATAAACGAAGACAGTGTGGACAGCATCTCGAACTAAAGTCGCCTCGTGAAAGCCTCCACAGTTCAAATATACGGGGGACATCACTTAGCTATATATTATAGGGTAGTTCACTCAGTTTATGAGTAAAAAGTTCTAAAGTAGAGGTAGTGTGTATATCAAAACACTGCGCGAAAAAACGGTTGCCGAAATTCACGGTGCGTTACAAGAAGCTTGCCAGGAGTCGTGTGTGAATAGTTCAACAATAACTTAATGGGGTAAGCGTTCCAGAGCGTTGGGCTAGTGTTAAAGACCAGTTGGAAGAAGAGCATGGACAAACAACCTGTAGACAAATACCCAAGGACAAATGTATTTGTTTTATTTGTAGAAAATCTAATCCAAAGTGCACGATAACGCTTGATCGCATAAAGCAGTGTCAGCCAAAGGAGTTTGCGAGAAGAACTGCTGTGAAGTTCTCCCACATCCCCCGTGCAGCCCTGACATGAGTCCTCCAGATTTCGTTCTGATCATCCAGTGGAAAGGAGATATCTTGACAAAAATGGCGTATTTAACGCCATTACATTACTGCCAAAGCGATGGCAACTTGTTTTGGATATGCAAGGGAATTATATTGAACGACTGTATTGCAATTTTTAAAAATACATGTTTCATTTGCGTATAATAGTAGGGAGCCATCATTGTTATCAATGGATGAAAGGGAGAATTTCACGATGACTTTGTATCGAAAAGCGATGAAGGTTTTAAAACGGGGTTTGGTAATGACTTTTATTTTAGAAATTTAAAGTTGTATATAGCCGATTTTCAGTTTTTTTTAATTTACTTTTGTTCATATGAAACACATAGTAAAACCCCGAAAATGTAAACCTAGAAGAATTCACACTAAAGATCCTGAGCTGGCTTTTTTGCAACTTGGCTCCTCGTTAATGTCAATCTGCATATTTACGTTGCTGCTGCTGATGGCATTGCACCATCGACCCTTTTACAGTGCGGTTCTGTAATTTGGAAAATTGCTGGATGCAGATAACCCACCGTGTTGACCTTTCGAGTTAATAAATTCATAAAATCGCGTAACGGCGATATCGATTAAAATTTGTGTTCTCGACAGAAAATTATTAAGCACATCGAAAACGCTAACGCAAACTGCTGCCGTGCACTTTACATAAATATACATAAATTCGCCATATATAAACGTGGGAGATTCGCCAATAATGGCTCCGATCCGATTGATTTCGTTTAGAATGGAACTGGCTGCTCAAAATTGGGTTATCTCGCTAAGCGCTTTTTGATGGCGCTGACACTTTGAAAGCTTATATTTTATACTTGAACGCCAAGGTGTACAGAAGGTGATATGAAAATGCCTGAGAGATGCAATCGTTGCGATAATTTGTGGAAAATTCGGGAAGCTTCAAGCACGGCGTAACCTTTTCATGCACTACAGGCTATTTTAAAATTTTTGAACTTAAATAATTTGAATTCATTCCCTTCTAGATTTAAACATTTACTGTATGCGCTAAAGTATTCAATTAGAAAGGATTTAAGTGATTTAGACGATTAGGAGTGCTTGCCTTTAACCGTAACACTGCGAGGTTTTGTTTGATAAAATGCAGATCATTTCAACAAAGCATAAAAAACTTGGAGCATCGCTACCAAGGGGATATAGGGTCAATCAACTCTCTGAAACATTCAAAATCAATAAAAGTTCGCAAATCAATTTGTCCTTTAGAAATCAAGCAGTATTTCAAAGGAAATAAAATTGTGATACTTCATATACCAGCATATTTTGAAATAATCAATGAGCTGCCTCGGAATCCACTACCAAACTTAATTAAACAAATAAAAAACATTATCAGTTAGTGCAATAGTCTTATTACCTCTACCTTAAAGTGTAAATTATATATTTTAAACCAGATTAAGTCTAAAATATATGTCGCATTTCTAACAATTGTTTTTTTTTGTACAGTCCTCTTCAAAATATAAATCTTCTCTTCTTAAAAATTCTTGGATAGTTGCCTTATTAGTTGTTGTATTTGGAATTTTATCCAGTTGCTCCGAATGGTAACTAGCGTTGTCCATTACTATGACGCTGTTCGGTGGCAATTTGGGCAATAAAATATTTTTGAACCAATTTTCAAACACTTCCGCATTCATATCAGAATGATAATCGGCGCTTGCTTCTTTTAAGTTTTCACATAAATATACAGGGTAATTTTTTGAAAACTTCACACCTTAAATAACTTTAAATAGAGGAAAAATTTAAAATTTTGCAAAAACAGGTAAACTTTTGTTTGCAGGGGCACAACTTTTGAGATAAGTTTTTAATGGATAGCGCTTACCCTCTTAGTAGGGTAGATACCCCTTCAAAAATTTTAAATGAAACTACCCATCTTACGATACATCATTTAAAAGCTTATTACACAAGGAGTCTTGCCATGTAATTAGTTTTACTATTTTTTACCCATTGACGGGGTAGGGGGTCAAAAAGTGCACTGTAGCAAGTGGCTTATAAAATGGAATATTTTGGACTTTTTTTAACAAAATTTATTGTCTTGCAGTTACAATAAAAATTGTCCTTACTTAAACCTAAAAAAACTTGTTAAAAAATAATTGTTACACCTAAGCAAAATGCCAAAAATACTTAAAATTTTCTTTCGACATTACTTGATATTGCAACTCGACAGTTTATACTGAATTGGCTAAATAATTATCTACTTTGTGTTTCCAATTTTTTGGCTACTTCCTTGGCACGACCATATTTTTGTTCACATTCCTTTTTATAAATCGCGTGAAATTTTAAAGTGAGAGTCCAAGTGATAATGGTTTATTCAACTGCCGAAAGGGTAAAAATAATTTTTATTTACGGTGCTGAGCATAGCTGTGCTCGTGCGTCAGCAAGGGTGTTTAACGAACGGCACCCCGATATTCATCTGTAAGGAAAGTTACAAAACTGCACAAATTCCATCCCTATAAGATGAAAACTCTCCAGGAACTCGGCGAAGATGACCTTTTTGCGAAATTATGACAGAAAAGATTATAGTAAATCCAAATCTAATAAAAAATATCTGCTTCAGTGATGAATGCACATTTTTTTGAACGGCTCTGTAAATAAACATAACGTCAGGTACTGGAGTGACGAAGATCCTTATATTTTTCGAGAAGGTCATACACAAGTTCCTCAGAAGCTGAACGTCTGGGCTGGAATACTTGGCAACGCAATTGTAAGTCCAATTTTCATTGATGGGACGCTAAATGGGGGAATGTATTTAGAATTACTTGATAACGTTATTGATCCTTTAATCACAGAGCAATTAGAAAACCAACGTGACCCTGAAGGAAATCCAATGTTGGGTGAATACGAATTATTTTACCAACATGATGGAGCCCCACCGCATTACGCCATTAATGTGCGAAATTGGTTAAATCATAGATTTCCTCTTCACTGGATTGGTAGGCGTGGAACAATTGAATGCCCGCCACGATCACCCGATTTGACTGTTTTAGATTTCTTTCTATGGGGTCATTTAAAATCTGTGGTTTACAAAACACAACCTACTAGCCTGGACGATCTGCGAAAAAGAATTATTAACGAGTGCAGGAGGATTCCACCTGAAACTTTCCGAAAAGTGCAGCAGGAGTTCGAGAACCGTCTGTAGTATTGTATGGAAAGAGGTGGTGCACATTTTGAGAATCTATTGTAAGGTTTGAATTTCTATGGTTTTGTTCACACTGTTTTTGGAGTTACAAATAAATAATTTTTCTTTTTCGTGGACATGGACTTTCTAAAAAATTACATGATAAATACTTTAATGTTAATAATAATGTTAAAAGAAAATTTTCAGTATTCTGGGAGTTTTTTTTAAGTGTCATATTTTTTACAAGTTATTTGTTTAAATTTTGGGTTCTCGTAAGGACAAATTTTATTTCCGCTCTAAAATAAAATACATTTTGTTGAAAAGAGTCCAAAATATTCAATTTAATAAGCAACCTGTTTCGTAGGCACTATTAATCTATTACCCCGTCAATAAGTTAAACGCGGTAAAACTAATTACATGGCCAGACTCTTTGTAAAATAAGCTTTCAAATGATGTATCACAAGATGGATAGTTCCATTTAAAATTTTTAAAGGGGTATCTACCCTGCTCAGAGAGTAAGCGCTATCCATTAAAAACTTATCTCAAAAGTTGTCCCCCTGCAAACAAAAGTTTACCTGTTTTTGCAAATTTTTAAACTTTTCCTATATTTAAAGTTATTTAAGGTGTGAAATTTTCAAAAAATCACCCTGTATGTATATACTCAGTTGCCCCAGGGTTTAAAATCAGCAATAATCTGTTTGACCAGTTGCCCCCCTACGAAATGTATTTGTCACATCACAAGCGCCTCTTAATAAGTGGCTAAATGTAAGTACATATGTAAGTATAACTGAATAAGTAAAAAATATTGCACCTGGTACGCTTATATGCTGTAAAACTTTAAAATATAAGTAAATAGATATGCTTTCAATACCGTTTATAGTAGGAATAGAATAGTTCCGATTTTTTCTGATTTCAAAAAAATATACAGGTGGAAACTACGTTTATAACCCTCCGGATTAAAAGAAAATTTTAACCTGGGCAGAGGACGATTGCACACCGCGATCAAAAATTATAAAGTATGGGCTGCCGCATTGAAATTGGAATGTTTACCATTCATGGGTATAAAAATAGATACTACTCATTAAATTAGAAAAGAATACGATTTAGTAATATATTAAAAGCTATTAGATGATAAATATTTGTAGTTCAAATAATAATACCAAATAATGCTCATTGATTTATGTGTACGGAAAAAAATTCTAAAAAATCCTGGAACGTGCTGAACCCTTCTGTTATTTACGGCAGCTTCAGCTAATACTTGTAAACGATCGTGAGCGGTAATCGGCTGTTCGTATAATGAGTCTCATAGATCGTTGCTTGAAAGTATACCTTTGACTAACCTTGTATACACCGACCCATGCAAACAATAAGCAAGGACCTCTTCCAGCTTCTCGAGATCCCAAAACTTTCCAAGTAAAGCAGTATAAATATCCACGTCGGAATTAAGCTAGTGCGATAACGGGGTCAGCCAGAAAAAGGGGTCCCGACCCAGTTATGTGCATTACTAATATATCCCCGGCCATAACTCCAAGACAACATTCGGATTGACAAATAGTAGCTGGGTGTAGCGCAAAAGGAAAAACAAAGGATAGTTGGAGGCAAAAACGTCTTCCGGTGCTCGGGAAGCATTAATAACTGACAGAGGCACAGATCTATTTCTTGCCTATTGTCTTATGGTAAAAATGAACGGACGGAAAGTTGGCTAGGGGTTAAAGTTGTTGCTCGGGGGTTAGGACGTTGGGAGGGCGCGGCGAGTATTAAAAGGATTTAACAAAATGTTGAGGGGCTACTTTAAAGTTTCCTGAATGTAGGGGATACCATCGTTACGGTGCTGATGAGGCTGCTAAACACGTCTGTTTCGGGGTAGAGGTAATGTTTATATAAGGCGTTAAAGTTTGTATTAAATAAATTTCTCATTTCCGCTCTCGCGAAAAAATCCAGCCTAGTTTTACATTTTTTCAGAAATTCTCGTTATGGTAATCATAGCCCTATAAAGAGAATGATTTTACAATGAGAGTTCCAATAAAGGGTGAATATTTACTAGTATCATATTCTGAGGTGCAGCAGTGTATACCTAATTAAAAGAAAGTTAGGTTTTTTAAATCTAGGTAACGTCACCATTTCCATAACATGAAACAGCGTACAGCGGGGTCGTTCACATATGTAGAAATAACGTGTTAGATACAAAATACCAAATGCTTACTATTGTTTGTAATTTAAGTATTTCACAACAATTTGTTTCATATAACTTTAACTTAACATTAAAATTTAAAGACAAGCCAAACTATTCTAGCTTATTTAAAGGGACAGAGTGATCAATTGCATCGCCAACAACTTTTTGACACAATCAATTGAATGCCAGTCCAAATATAGCGTGAAGAATTCCGTAGGTTTCGCGAACAAGGTAAAAGAATTATCAATACCAAAAAACGCTATTCTTGTGTCCTTTGATGTGTCTAATCTTTTCACTTCTATCCCCCTAAATGAACTTTTAACAATCCTAAAAAATAAAATAGAAAACTGCCATCTGTCAAACACAGAAAGAACTGAACTACTGAATATTGTAGAAATTGGCATAGATCAAAGTTATTTTACGTTCAATTCTACAAGCAAGACGACGGACTCCCAATGGGTTCACCTTTGTCTTCAGTCTGGGCCGAAATTTTCATGTCAAATTTCGAAGAGCAGCTTTTGGCAAAGAAAAATGAAATTATTAAAAATGTATTATTCTGGACTAGATATGTTGATGATATTTTTTTATATTTGGACGGTAACTGACAGACAGTAGGATGTATTCTTAAAATTCTTAAACACAATAAATAAAAAGATTCAATTTTGCCTAGAAAAAGGAAAGGATGGAGTTCTTCATTTTCTGGACTTCTCAATGTCGGTAAAAAATAGTAAAATAGACTTTGAAATTTATGGAAAACCAACACTGTCAGATATTACAATCCCGGATTCTTCAAATCAATCGTTACAGATAAAGCATTCCGTGTTTTATAGTTTAATAAACAGACTAATCAATATACCACTTTGAAAAGTAAGTTTCGAAAAAGAATTGATGACAATTAAACAAACAGCCTTTAACAATGGATACGACACATTGTGGACCAAATACTTAAAAAGCAATATAAAATTAGAATACAAAGAATGCTGTATAATGTTAACATCAATGAAAAAGAACATATCTTTGCCGCAGTAAATTATGTCAAAGGAGTTAGTGTTTGTGTTAAAAATAGGCTGAATAGACTCGGAATAAAAGCAATAGAGGTTAATAAGTGCAATTTGGGAGGTCTTCTAGTTAACAATAAGCCAAAATCCAATAAAATGAACAAAAACGGCATTTACCAAATAAAATGCATGCAATATGACATGATATACATAGGACAATCAGGTAGAGCTATTAAAAACAGAATTAAGGAACGTGTTGCGAATATAAATTCGAACAAAAGCACAACAGGTTTTGCTGACCATTGCATAAGAAATAACCATCACTTAGATGAAAACGACGTCAAAGTTTTGCATTGCGAAAAGAAAGGTAAAAAACTGAATCTTTTAGACCTTTTGGAAATTAAAAAAGCTCAGCATCAGAAAAAACGTTTGGTAAATACACAAATAGAAATTCCCACGTCCAGTATGCCTTTGATATTGCCGAAATTATAAAGTCGGCCTTCAAACCCAGGCGAGAGATTTTTAAACTGTATTTTACAACCCATGTAAAAAAGGGGATGCAAACAAAATTCTACACATCTGAGTTTAGTATAACGCTGTTATCTCTTTGACAATGACCGTTTTAGGTCGAAACGATCGTCAGAGTTATCTTATAAATCAAGTGAGACAAAGCACATACGTTCAGTCAGCTTGTTTCCAAGCTACCTAATTGATTCGGGATGTTTCACAATGAAAGCACCTTTGAATCCATTCAACATAGTTATTATTACATTTTCCTTTTCGTATAGTAATTTTCAGATTTGGGGATTAAAGGAAAAGCCTTTGTGGGATTTCTTGAAACAGATTTAAGGGATTTTTTTTAAAAGAAATTTCTGTATACCACATCACCCCACCTTCGAAGCGGCAAACCAGTGAAATTTTGACCAAGAAATAGTAAGTATCTGAATGAAATAATTTAGATACATTGCTATCGATTTAAAATACTTAACGGCTATAAACACGGCCGATTTCTAAAGTGTCTCTGGTGGCAGCGAAAAATCAAAATCATCCTGTTTTCTTTTTTTACTTTCTTCCACACCCTCAGTTTAATTAAGTAATAGGGGTGGGTACGTTACACTACTCTATAACATAAATAATAAAGCAAGCTCTACTATTAATGCTTCAAGTATTTTACGTATTAATGCGTGTACTTGCAGGTAAAAGAAGCCGCCAACTTTAAGATCACGTTAATTGAATGTAGAGGCAATCTCGAGGGGGCCACCTATTTATTTAGATTCGCCGTTGTCATCAGGAAATTTAATTGATCCCCTCCCCTTAATTATTCTCCACGCCGTGGAGGAATCGCCGAGTTTTCCAGTTTGMACTCMGAATATTGACTTAAAACACCGCGCCCTGGGAAAATTCACTTTACATCCGAAATTATAAGCTCATTAAACACAGCTTTAATATGCAAATTAACCAGACGAGCACACTCGCGAAGTTGGCGTCAATTTTTCGCAAGGCGCCGCTCGAAGGAGCCATAAGCACGCATGAGAGCTAAGTGTTTTACGTTCCTAACTTTACCCTGTAGAACAGTTATAACGGGGCGGGTGCGCCTAGTATTACACATAAACTTGGCGCGATCCATTACGGTAACCTTGCCTAAATTGGAGTTTAAGGAGAGTTCATCACTGTGCAGTGGCGTACGTAATCACACGACCAATGGAGATGATATGATGCAAAAGGACAAGCAGTTGGATTTGATTTTTAAAATAATTAAACCAAATTAAAGGCAGCAAATCAAGGAGCCCTTAATTTTTTTGGAGTTCTTATGTCGGTAAACATCTATATAAATCACTCAATAAATCTGGGAATAAAAACCGATTGGGGTAAGCAAATTCAATGTAATCTGGGGCGTTTTCTTGTTAACCTTAAACAACAGCGGTATTTATTAAAATGCTTGAAATGCGATGCTCCAAAAGGCCACTGCATTATAAATTCGCTTTCAAAATCAAATTTAGCTGAGATGTTTTTACAACTAAAGTTTTGCGACAGCCGTATAAATAGGTAAGGGACGTCAACAAAACCTGCACATCTGGGTTCAGTATAATTTTGATGCTTTTAAGACATTGCCGTCAAGCTGAAAGAGTCGTTTGATAAAATACGTGCAATAAAGCAAAGCTATGTGTTCTGATCAAGCTATACTGTACATTTTTTTTAACTTATACCTCATAAAGTTGTTGATAATGGATTCATCTGCTCATCTGACATACACAAAACTTTATATGAATTCTGATAATCTAAAACTTCTTTAACACAGCCTGTTTTGATAACAACATCGAGTTGTAATAACAAACAGAATTAGGTGCATGATGAAGTGATTCGGGTTTACTAAGGCACCTTATTGTTGGTCTAAACACAACAAGAATGTATTATTTGTACTGGTATCGTATGAATGATGTTAGCGTTGTCAGTTATTGTATGAACGTTTTTCAGAAATAACAACATAGTTTTCTTTTGACGCCGTACTTTGGAGTCATTTTATGAAAATCGCTTGTCAGTCACCTAGCGGCAGCTTTAGGAACTACGACGTAGGTTTGTACGGTGTGTAGGTACAATACCCTACATTGCCAATTGTCCGGTATTTTTATGAAAAATGTTCGAGAGTATTGCAAAAAAAAGGTCCAGCGAAAGAAGAAGTTTAAATGATTAGCGTAGTTTGTTATACTAATTATACTAATAACACTAATCTGCTATATTTAGTAATTATGATGCGATAATGAATTACACTGTCTCAGTCCACTAAAGCAAAAGAACGCGATACGCCTATGTTTAACTCGAATCTGAACAAAGTTGATCATTTTAGCCTATAAAGCAGAAGGATTTCCACGAAATGTTTGTTTTCTCGATTAACTTTCTCGTTAATTACGTAGGGGTTTGCTTTTCAAGTAATGACAAACTTTTCCACGGGGCCAGCACGGTTCGTTAGGATCGTAAAAGTTAGAGAGCTGAAAATAATAAAGGTACGATTCATGAAATAAGTTCACCAATTCAGAGGGGCGCCGTTTCAATAAAACTTATAGTCCCAAACATCTAAAGTTCCATTTTTTTGATCATTGATTTGGCTCAATTCAGGCATCCGGGAGAAAACTTTTCTTGATTGTATAAAATGAGAAAACAATTTTAAACTTTTACAAATATGTAGCTAATGAACGTATGCACTTTTCTTGTTTTTGGTTTATTGCAATTTTATTTCCATAACAAAAAAAAGTTTGAAATATCAAAATGTTTGTCAATCTTTGTCTCTTTCTAGTTTTAGTTCGTGGACAGTGATATATTGCTCGGCAGTGTTGTGGCATGCGTGGCACTAAGTATACTTCCATTTACCTGCATGTGTCAATTCTGCATGTGTATGCCAATGTCTGAACTATGTATAAAATACGAAATAGCGTGTTCCTTGAGCGAAATTATTTAGAATTTCATATAAAAAATGCGGTGGAAACGTACATGAAGTTTCCTTTATTTTTATTGTACCATTGTTAAAATACCAAAATAGATATGTAAAGGCGTAAAGGCTGAACCTGGACTTGCTTATTAGAGATAACTTAGTAAAATTACTTAATACATATAATACAACAGGATATGATGCTCCATACCTGCTTTAATCTGGTTTTATATATCGAAAGTGTTCATGTCCAAAAATTTGCAATTTTGATCCTTTGTGCAGAAAGTGTTTTACGTACCTATAGTCGCACAAGGTTTGAAATATATATTGATAAATAAATCTTTGTTTTCTCACGTCGTCATTTAGTTAAGTACAGCTAATAGGTAACGGTGCATCGGACAGCATCCGAAAAGCGTATAACTAATAATTTTAGCTATTTGAGATCTAAATGTGCGTATACTTGTGCGTATTGCGCGCATTGCTTTATTGGGCGATCGGATTTGAGGAACACCTAGCTGCAAAACGCATAACGCCTCCTGAAGATGTCGCCAACGCACATTTTCGCCGCTGAGAAACTAATTGTTCGGCCGGTAGTGAAGTACAGTTTTCGACTTGCTGACAGAATTCTTTTCAATCCAGTAGTGTTCAAGCAAATGCTGCAAGTATTTGTCCCGGTTGGACCAATAAAATTGAGCCGGTGTAGCATTATTGTCTCATTCAAGAAATCAAAAACTTAGGGTAGAAGTAAACCTTCCAAAGCTGATAAGTTTCAAAATGTCGTCAAAGTAAGAACAAAAGATAAACTGAAGAGAAAAAATCGCTCTAGACTGAAAAGACAGAAATAACTTCACAAAAACTTAGTGAATACTGTTTACTTTATTTATAGTTTTTATTTTCGATTTACACCCTCACCAATTGTATAGCAAAGGATCTGATCATAGGACATAATTGTTGTTCTCTTCTGTATTTGTACTGATAAGATTAACTAAAAGATCATTGAATTCAACTTCTCACTAGGGCTTAACTGAGTTTATTTGACTTCCATATGATAGTTTCGCGATTTTTTAATTATTTAAGTTAAGTAATATAATATATTGTTTATGAACTAGAATTTGAACCTCACTGTAGACATATATAGTTGGTTATCTCACGAAAAGTTATGATGTGTAGTATCGTGCGTAATTCTGTTTATAAGGATTTTCTGAATACCAAAAGGTGTTACACAGCGAGTATAGCATGCTCCTGGATAAGCTCCCTTTCATAATCCGGAGCAAATATTCCCTCCACGTACTGAATCATCCTCAAGGCAGGTGAACGTGCCCTAATACCAGTTTTTTCGCCCTCTCGCTAAAAGATTCATCCCGTATTACATCAGGACTCATACCGACACACGTTTTTACTCGAAATCCTACAAATCTCACCGCACGCCCTCACTAATTCATGCCGCCGCCCAACCCGAGCTACATAAGAAGGGAGAGCACCTTCTTTGGTGGAGACCCACGTGCGAATCTTAAATATTCATGACGGCATTCACCCTTTTCTTTGGCCGTACGAGATAGTCAGGAATTCACAACATCGCCACATCAATTATTTAAGTTTGTACCTCGACGGTCTAAGTGTGGCCCACGCCGTAAGGGATACTTCGGTTGAAATATTTAAAGTACCTGAAAGTTTAAGTGGCCAATAATTCTTTCCTGATAGGCTGGGGGGTGTAAGCGTGAGGTTTCGCGCGGTACTCAGTTAACCTGAATTGCAGATGTCGTCAGGGAGACATTAATTTTGATAATTTTGTATCAAATCGCAATACAGGGTGTGCCAACTAAGGTTTGCATTCAAATTTTAAACTTTAAAGCCGTCTCTTTAAATAATTCAAATAGAAGAAAAGATCGAGCGCGCTTCATTTCGAAGCTACTTTCGTTGTGTAAGTAAATCGCTTTCTCCGATGTGAACGACCATTTTTTTCAAAACGCTGCCTAGATTAACGGCAAGAAAATAATGAAGATTAGAAAAAAATCTCTTCGAAACCATTATATGACCTGCTAGGCGGCATAGTGCGACGCTACACTACTGCTTTAAGTTCTGATAGTTGGCTGTGAGAAATAATAAATTAACAAACTATCATAATATATGTTCAAAATGTTAACCATTTTACGTTTTTCGTAAGAATGAGCAAAGAATTTTGTTAACAATGACAACAACCCAATATTATCATACATCACATTTATAATTTCTAAAGCCAAATTGTGTGTCTCCATTTTCCTCACGGTTACTTTCTAAGCTATTATATTGTTCCACGGCATTTGAAAGTGTAACACTTTTTCCTGTAAAGCATTCAGCTACAAATATTATCTGATTTGGGAATCTAGCTGGGTATAGTATGTCCTCTTGGAAACTGAAAATTCAGGCTTTTATCCACAACGATGTTACAGGAGGTGCCCGGAATGCCTTCGAGAAACGCTTTTGCTGGACTTGGCGAGCCACTGTTGTGCCCCCAGATTACATAGCAAGAGACTTCTTGTGAAATAAATTCATAAGGCAGGTCATTCCATTTAAAATTTTTAATGAGGATTCTACCCCGTTAAGAGAGTAGGCGTTATCAATTAATAATTATCCCAATAGTGGTGCCAATCTGGAAATATAGATTTACTTATTTACATATTTTGTCTTCTACTTTAAATTAATTTAAGATGTATATAACCCTATGTAATAATTCGTACTATCCACAGAAGCATTAGAAATTAGAGAGTACTCCCGAAGATAGAAAAACGTCATCAGACTTTCTAGGGCATATTGAATAATATTTATCGCAACAGATTGTTTCTTGAATAAATCCTGTCAAAAACTTGATCAAGGTTACCTAGAATATCTCGTGATTGTGGGACCCGAAATATCCTCCGAATACAATTTAATTCAACTTTCCCTAACTTTTACGACCGGTGTAAAATTATCCGCCTGCCAGACGGTTGTCGTACGCCTTGCAACACCTTGCAATCTTGCAATACTTGAAACACTTGAAATCTTTCAACCGTTACATTGAAATTCAAGGAATAAATAAACACAAAATAAAATAATAAATAACAAAGCTTACACTACTTATTTTTTAAGTATTACTTTTACATTTTTTAAAATTAGATTTTAGTTACTTGAAAAAGTCACTGTCATGGTCAGTTTCATCACCGTTGAAGAGTTATTTCTTTGTATAACATTCCCCAAATATGAGTAATATTTTAAAAGAGAATTTGATTTCTTCTTTATTTGAAGACGTATTTGGATTTTTGTCAACCTGAGCAGAATGATAAGACTTATTGTCTAATACAATTACTGCATTGGCCGAAAGTTTTGGTAACAGTTTATTCTCAAACCAATTTTCGTGATAATCTGCGTCCATCATATTTTTATCAGATTGAAAAGATGCATTCTCCACCGATCCGGTTTTAGATCCCGAATGTAGAATAATTATTGTTTTACCATGTGACGTCGTCAACGTACCTTCACATTATACATGATATTTAGCTTGTAAAGGTGTCTATTTTTCTCTCCAGCAGCAAGCGTCGCATTCTGCTCCTGCTCACGATTTGCTTATTCCTGCCCTAAAACCGATTCCGCAAGCTGCAAGAATGAATTGCAAAGGAGCATCGGCGGATTGAGRGACGTTCGGTCCCAGCAGTAAAGCCCCGAATCKAATATCGTGATCTGCATTCGCAGCAACGATGTAGCMAACTACAGAAGCAAATAAATAACGGATGCACTCCGCGAAACTTTGAGGCAGTTTATATCCGAATTTACCTAACTTCACGCCGTGAAATTTATGTGTGGTGTATCCCCCAACTTTAAATCCTTGCACTTCACCTGGCGACCCTCGCCTTCTAGGTGGCGGCACTCACGCCCCGCGATTTTATCCGGTTATACGTTTCGCGGCAGAGGCAGAAGGACTGCCCTTACAGGTATTTGTTTCGGGGTGGAAGCACTAAGGGAGATGTTGTCATAAATGGGGATGTAGATGTTCTAGCATAAATCGCTTAACAGATTTATAAAATTTTATAATGAGATTTTATTACTAGGACATAGTTAACGAGCAAATTCCAGTTTTACGATGCATCTGTAAATCAGATCTTTAAAGACTTAGTAACTGTAACTTGTAAATTGTAGCGGATTTCACGTACAGGGTTGGACTGATTCAAATCAATTAGTTTAAATAAAATGGTGTTGTGTAAAAAAATACTTACGCGGCGGACTTTTCGGATGCATGTCAGCATTACAACCCACATGTAATGAACTACATATAGTAATGCAACTCTCTTACCGTTATTACTACCCTGCAATAAAATGTATCTTTCATCTCGAACAGCCAGGAGGCCCCTCACAAGTTACCGGAAATAACCAAATTACCATAAATTTAAGTCCGAACATCGGAAGATGGKTAAGCAGGATCGGATTATTTAAAGTTCMGTACCGGTCAAACCAAAACTAGCATTCAGTCTTAGTATTTCTGTGCGCGAGGCAAGAGAAGCGAAAMTTGTTCCGTCCTTGGGAAAAAGCTGTTCCAAGTACTGCTCAGAATAAAGTTGCTGACGCTGAAATGGAAGTGCAAAGTGAAGAAAACAAGAGGAATCGTCGTTACCTTACCCAAGATACCAAAGAAATTATAAAATGTATAAAGTATACAATTTTTAGAGAAAAAAAGAGTGCAGTGCTCCGTTAAAAGTGACAAGTGAAATGGTTGGTGTCCCATACACGACTGTGAGAGATATTATTGAAAATAAAGGCAATTGCAGAAAATCACGCAATTCTGAGAAATTTCTAAATATATCAAAAGATCTTGAGATAGAAATTAAAAAAGTGATTTACCAAATGAATAAGGAAAATAAAGTTCCAACTACGGCAAGTCTCAAATTAAAACTTTTGGAATTAGGATATGACATAAGTTATTGCGAAGAGTGGTTCAGAAAATACTAGAGGAGCATCGGTTTTAATTATAGTACATTAAACCAACGTTTGTCCATAATGGAATCAACCCGACTAAAAAGAATGAGATGGGATTATATAAACGAAATCAGAAGGTACCGCCAAGAAAATCGTAATATCGTATATTTGGATGAAACGTGGTACGACACCCACGACTTGATAAAAAAAAGGTCTGACAGATGGGACAAATAACTGCGTTCTGCAAGCACCACCTTCGAGAGGAAAAAGAATTATAATTCTCCATGCGGGAGGAAGTGATGGATGGGTGGAAAATGGCTTATTACTGTCAGCGAACAGATCCAAAATTGTTCTGCTGACTACCATTGCGACATGGACTCTGCACTTTTTGAAACTTGGTTTCAGCAGCAGTTACTGCCAGGGCTACCACCAGGATCTGTTATAGTCATGGATAACGCGAGTTATCATTCACAATTAATGAACAAGGCGCCAACATCAGCTACAAAAAATAGAAATAATTGAGTACATGAAAACGAAACGGATGGAAAAGTTACCAAAAAAGATCTGTTGACAATAATAAGAAATCTCAAGATACCTAAACAATATCGAGTTGATGAACTAGCGGAAGGACATGGACATATAGTTATGCGTTTGCCACCGTATTATTGCGTCCTAAACCCAATTGAATTAGTGTGGAATACGCTTAAAAAAAAGAATACGAAGAAACAATACATGTCCGCGTTTAAGTTCGGGAGTTGTAGATTTAGTGCGTAGAGAGGTAAGTAGTATAACGAAAGAACTGTGGAAAAGCTGTATTAGGCATGTTATTGAAATCGAAAATAGCTATGTACCCCAAGTTTTCAAAATTTTATAATACATGTTAATGATGATGCTAGCAGTGATTCAGAATTTGACGGTAGTGATGATGATAATAATTATTATATTTAAGTTATATCGGTGTAAACTTGTTATAATAGATGTATGGAATTATTTTTTTGTATTTGGAGCTTTAGATAAAAAATATATTTTCTTTTATTTACATATTTAGTTATGTTAACCGTTAACCGCATGTTTCCAATAGCTAAAAGATTGCAAAAATATTAAAATGTATTGTTTATAAATTTCGGCTAGCACAGTATTCAAAATAAAAATATTTAGGAATGCGAGATTTTTCTTTGCATATTAAAAAATGCTCAGATGTGCATGTTGTCTAGTTAGATTACAAATTTAATTATAACTGGGTATACTTTGCTTGTGCAAAATAATGTTGCTACTCATTTAAAACTACGTACAATTCATTTTGAGATGTAAATAAAAACGATGGATGTAAAACCTATTATTAACCGAATGATTAAAAACTACTTAGAATAATATACACTACACAAACAAAAACGAGTTTTGAAACGGCTTAAAGCAGGCACTGGAAATTCGCAAAATCACAGAGGGGGTTTGATTTATGAGAAGTCGCGTGCCGTTCCAACTGTGCCCGTAAATGAAAGGTAAATATAGGTTTGCAGGGTTGTAAAAACGGTAAGAGAGTTGCATTACTATAATATGGGTAGGATTTAATTCTTTGGAACTTCGATTCTAGATCGGATGGCTTTTATGATGGTCTAGATGCTTTCGATTTGAGACAAATAATTAATGTTCCTACCCGCGCTACTTCCACAACTGCCTCACTCTTGGATTTGGTGCTAAAATTGTTCAAATTTGATGCAACAAAAACGCATTATTTTTGCTACGATAAAGAAAAGAACAAATGTTTTGCGTATCAAAATTAAATTTTCTCTGGTGCTCTCGCCTTATTCTTTGTTTGTTGTAATCTTAATTTCTTTTCTTGCACCTTTTAATTTTTTTTCGGCAAAAGGCAGTGTGAATTTTGAAAATGTAGGAGACAACTCCCGAGAGAAATTTAAGCGCTCAGATAAAAAATCTCAAATCGATATGATGAAAAATACGGATTGTATCCTGCATACACCTGTAGAGTAGTATGTATAAACAGTCTTAAGTAAAACTCAATATAACAACGATATTATTACTAATAAGTACTGAAGTAAACTATGTTTTACAATCAAACCTTCCAGTGCTTTACTGGATGAAATGGTACGAAAGTTCACAGTGAGTTCATAGCGCTTTCCTTACAAAAGTGAGTCATTTTAATCCCACATAACATAAACCTTAACTGCAATATTGCAGTGAATATTCAGCTTCATCGCTCCTATTGCCATAAAGCGCGCTGTTTCAAAACAATTTCGTTATTACCAAACATTTATTGCGTCTAGACGTATCGTAAAGCTGCTGCAGTGCTTCCCTTTAAGATGATGGAGAACAAGAGCAGGCTGCTGCTTGCACTAAAGCTTCATATAAAACTAGATTTATGCCCATCCTATTCTCTAGTGAAACTTGGACACGAAAGAGGCACATAAACAGGGGTGAGTTTCAGATTTATTCCGTGGATCAGGAAAAAGTTATAGGTGGAGGGTGGCGAGCAAGAAAGTTTGTAAGAATTCGGATGGAAACGAAAAAGGAGACAATTCTTAACGGTGCACTCTATCTGTTAGAAATTTTAAGGGCATCAATATGGGTTTCTGGACAGGAGATTCGTCTTTGCAAACCGGATTTACATATTTACTTTTTTTGAATAAAATCGATGCACCTGGAGGCGCTTGAGCAATCACGGATAGTAAACAACGTTTGTTGTTTGAAGGAAAAGCTACAAAAGTGGTCCAACGGGAAGCTATTCTAGCAAATTTCGATGAGTTTAGTCTATCGCCTATATCTCCAAATACACTATTAAAGAAAACTGCAAATGCAGCCAAATTTACGCACAGGCCGTTAAATAGAAAATCCAACCAATAAACGCAAAGTAACATGTCTACTTTACTGTAATATTTTGCACAATTTGCACCTTAAGAAATACAAATATTTGGAGTAATAGCAAACCGTGCTTTCTTACACTGAAAATGTGGAAGAATATCCAGACGATGTAAAAAGCCAAATTTGAGGATAAAGTTTTAGTTTGGTACATGATAGTGTTGTTGGATATCAATACCTTATTATATACGACAAGTTAGACGTAAAGTTATCGACAGTTTACTAATGTTTAACAAAGTTGATAAATTCAACAGAAATAAAAATATTGTATTAGAGGGACTCGGCTAAACTTGTGGTAAATAATATGGATTTCGAACGAATTATGCAGCATAAAGTATAAAACTGTTATTATCGCAGTTGCTTTTGGACGAAACCAAATCTTCAGCATCTAATACTGTATCAGACAGGCTTTAAATACCATTTTATTTGTCTATTTCAAGTTGTACAAGGCAGCGGTCTGAGACGTATTTCATAATGCTCGATGGCAAAACAATACCGAAGATCATCGTACTTTCGGTATAACAATTTTTCTTTCAGTACTTGAGCCTCCAAGTCAAATTTTTCTAGAAACAAATTAAAAAGATTTGGTTTATTCTACAATCATAGGGTTAAATTATAACATTTGATCCAAATAACTTGTAGCCAGAGCTCTTATCACATTTCATAATTAGCTTATTCCATATTAATTGATAATTTTCTTGTACTGGTGATGGTTCCAAACAAATACTGGTAGCTTTGTTATTAACCATCTCATTAAGTAATGGATTTTCTCTAGATCCCATTGAAGCAGCGTGATCATGTATGAAATTAAAAAGAAATGTATAAAAAATTACCCATAAACTTAAAAGAGTTTCAACTGTGGTGGTTGTCTTCCAAGCTGCTTGGTGAGTAGAACAATAAATATCATTAACTGGCTGTATTAAGCAACATTTGGCTCATGCTCATAGTATTTGTCGGTTTCAAAATTTGCTGTTTATTATTAGTATTATAAATTGCCGGGCAACCAATATAACTTAACGAATTTGTTAAATCTGTAACAGCTTCTGTAATAAGATACTGTAGCATTAGTTTTACTTCGCCACAATCATTTTAACTTTTTGATGATAATTGGTTATGGAGATAGAAGTTATTCGGAAGTAGATGCACTTTACAATGCAATTCATAAAGATCGTGATCCAATTGCTAGATCAACAGTTATTAAAACTGCAACGTTTTGACGAAACCGGCGGTGTTAAAGATTATTGGCCCCTCTTTCATCGATGGACATTTGAATGCGGTCAAGTATTTACAGCTCTTGCGCGAACACATAATACCAGAATTTATTCCCTAATCGTGAAAATGCTGCGCATCTTTCTTAACTGATATGGCCTTAGCAAGATGGTGCACCACCCCATTTTGCAGTCAACGTTCGTGCAGAAATTCAGAGCTTACCTCCAAATAAGCTACATAGAACATGCTTTCACACAACGCTGCATTACTGCCAGGAAGTAACTGGGAAACATTTTGAGCATCTTCTGTAATGTACGGAATCGTGTTGTTTTTTTACTTTTAGGGTACCCAATTCGCAATAAATTGATCAAACTAGACGAATATTATAACCAATCAAGGAAAAATGATAATACTTTGATTTTTGCCCAATTTAGAAAATTGTTTTCATTTTCGTTCTTTGTCAGGTTCAATTATTGTATTTACACTTTTCTCGACTTAGAAGCAATTAATTATACAAGTGTGCTACACTTTTGAAATCAAGAAAAAATATCCCTTTCAATGATGTGCCTCTTAACCCCCATTCCCATTTAAAAAATGCAACTTGTGCCCATATCTCGGAAACGAGGGCTGACATTCCAGAAAATGCATTTTAATTATCCATAGGCCCATGTACAATTTCAGAACCTGAAATATCCTGCCGATTCCATACTTTGTAGCATATGAATCTTGGGATTTATTTCATTCTATATACACCGAAACTTCTATAGGTGACCACGACAGAAAGTAATCTTGATACAAAGCTGTAATTACCGCAGCTTCTTTCTAAAAGCAAACAAAAACTCCGTCACACGATCAGACAGTCTGAGTATCTCGCCCGGATTTTGGTAATCGCACACTGAACATTGTATTTGCCTAATTCAAGCCGTACAAAGCAGCGGTCGCAGACGTATTTCATAATGCCCGATGGTAAAACGAGTCTTTTTGTCGCATTTAGCTCTGGCTTTGTTCCGGTGACATTTATCTTCACATGTTGACGTTTCGCTGGCAATCCTTTAACTATGCCACAATGGGACGCAGCTACGGCAGAGGACACACACGAAATGTAACAGTAGCCATAATCCGTCTTGTCCACTGCCGACGCGACCGCATCAATCTTGTACCGCATCTAATTAGAATGATGTTCAGCGAATCAAATCAAAAGTTCCAGGAAAGATGACTTAAAATTCGTTACGATCGATGAACGATTATTCCGCGGTTGAATTTTAATGTTTTGTTTGATAGCGTTCTAAAGATTACAGATTTGACTGAACTTATATTGGCCAAATTCAGCGATTCCACTAAACACTTTATCGTTTCTCGCCTACTAGTATAACTCTTAGCCGCAATTTTGAATGTTTTAATCGTAGTGAGGTCGTAGGTACGCCATCCATTTGAAACCATATTTAGTTTTCGATTAAAACGAGATTTCTCTCATCATCACGTTGATGTTTAACTTTTCCGTTATCAACGGGTCTATGACATTTACTAGGAGTTCCAGATAGACACGACCAGTTAATGTATCAATCCCGGCCCAAATGTTAATTTTCTTATGAAATTTGAGTATGTAGCTCTCTACAGATGTGAGGATTTTCGTCACTTTAACACCTTACGTCATGTTTATTAACATTATTAAATATTTTGCACAAGATTTTAGGTGATTAGTTTTGCTTAAGAACTTACCAGCGAAAGCCACTGAGTTTTGCGAACATGACTCATATACCAACACCACAACCAACTACAGATATGTAGATCTATTTCGCTCATTATAGCTCATCAGCTTAGTTTAGGTCTAGTGCAGACAGCATGGCATAGAGCTGGTATTGTCTATAAATCAAAGGTTTGGTATGATGTTAGTAAGAAAAATAGATGGTAATGCCATCTATCAGCAATAAACCGATGCGATGTCAAAGCCACCTAGCTGCCTTAATGGGCATTACTTCCTAAAGAAAGGGACCTGTATTCTGAAAAATTGGAAAGCCCCTACATACATCAGGTTGATGCCAGCGCCAGCCTTGCAACAAAAACGATACAGCTGAATCCCCGGTGTAAATCAGTGGCGGCTCGTCCGGGTCGGCACTGCCGACCCAGAATTTTGATCGAAGAAATTTTTTTTTTCGTATTTTTATGTATATTTTGTTTTATTATTTTCAGATATCGTGAAACAGTTGGAGCGTATTTTTTTACATTACCATCAAATTAATAATTAGCCAAAATCACATTTTTACGGGTTATCCCGAAAAATTTACGCTACTCGGCAACCGTGGCTGGGCCGTGTATGCGTTTGTCATCCAAGCCGGTGATCCAAGCGCTGGGTCGGCAGACCGCATCGTATAAGGAAGCAATAGCATCGTTTTCCTATGAGCTGAACAAAGACGCAACCCTGTGCGCATATTGAATCCTGAGGCGAAAATCGAGACTGCAATGCCTGGGGCCGGCAGACAGCATAAAACGTTAAAACGGACCTCATCATTTATTTCAATTATTTTAAGTTTTTTTTTTAATCAACCAATTATAGTTCTGTTTTCTACTGAGTATTACAAATTATCTGATTGATACCCTTTACACCCTTACAGTTTTTTTTATAATCATAACTTAATTTTACGTATATATATTTTTATTGAAGTTAATAAAGGAGGCCCGGCATTCATAATCGTCGGATTCCGAAAATTAATTTTGACATGTACATTGAACAACAATTATAAATATAGCTCAATACTGAAATCACGAAAAACTACCCGAATGTTCTACGAAATTTTTCATTTTCCCAAGATTATTGTAAGAGCTATCCTCTTAAATAAACAATTTTAAGCAGATGCCTTCAAACATTTAACAGAATTAATTAAATACATGTTATAAATTTAGTCAATCTGAAATCATTGAAGAATTTCACACAAAAAGAAAATAACAAAATAAGTAAGCGCCGATACCCATATAATCGATTAATGCTGTCTGCCGGACTTCCGAATACATCTTCGGATTGGGCTCGACATATATCGGTTTCTCCTCTCTGGTGCAGTATAGGTGCATGCTTAACGTTGAAATTATGAAGCTAGTTGCCAGATTAGGCTATTTGTTACCAAATGAACTATCTTTTTAACTTGCGGCGATATGAAAATTTACAGAAGTAGTAAGTAATAAGTAATAACAACAACTACGAGTATATACAAAATTATTTACTAATTTATAAATAAATAATATTGATCAACTAGAGTGGACCAAAGTTTTTACTGCCGACCCAATAGAATTTGTCACCAGCCGCCACTGGTGTAAATACGTTTCATTTGAGGTATCACGAAGGGGGTGATGCTATTTAAAAGTTTGAAGAGGTTGGATCCCCTGCAAGGAGGGTAGGTACAGCAACTTTCAAAAGTATCCTAAAATGTACCTTTCCCTGTAAATAAAGATCGACCTGTATCGCTATCTCCTAATTTTTTCGATTACTTTCTGAGGTAGCTAGGGTGACTCGTTAAATAAAAATCACCCTCTATAAGCTACATAACTACCTTCCTGCAGCTTAACTGCAACGGTACACGGTTTCAGGTGTAATTAACGAAGCTGCAGCGCCGGTGTATTTTCAGCCGTAGCAAAGCTGAAAGCTCGTCAAGCAATTAAAAATGAAAGCGTTCGATATCCCCTGCGGTCTTCCATGGCAGATTGATTTTCATAATTCGGAAAACCCGTTAGCCGGGCTTACAATGTGTCAAAGCGGATATTAGGGTCCAGTGTGTTTTCCGTTTATCGATTGCCGCTATTATTTTCAGTGATACATGAACTATGCTGTGCCTTTAACGCTGAAACAGCGATTTAGAGAGGCTTGTCGATCGATCTGGAAAATTGCCGCTGTAATTGACAGACTCTGTTGTGGGGCTGTTCCTGGATGAACTAGCGAAATGACTGGATGTGTTTAGTACGCATAAAGGTCCGCGGAAAGACGAAAATGGTGCTCTAGCGTTAATAATCAATCAGAAAATCAAAATTATATCCTAATATAAAGCTCAGGTTGTCATAACTTCTGCAAGTCAAATACAAAATCTAGTCTAGTCAAAACCGTTTAAATAAACCTAAAGTCAACAACAAACAGCTAATTTTATTAGTACTGTCACAGAAGCAATAAGGATCCGGAAAATTTTGGTATTATAAGTTCGTATAGAATGTGTTAAACAAATACAATACTTATAATTCCTGAATACGATTAAGTAAAGTAAAGTAAAGTAAAGTAAAAGCTGTTGTAGTGCACTTAACGAACACATTTATAATATGCCTTATTAATCAGATCCCACATTATTAATTACCTCTTGAATAGCATATGTGATCGACTGAAAGAATGCGTTTTGGTGTGTGCACGTGTACCACGTGTCGAAATAAATACTCAGCAACATCAACATCTTGGGGATACGTTAGCAGAGCGACTATGATTGACCATGGAGAACGATAATGGTAAAGAGACAACTCATATGATGACGAAGTCGAAACCGAAGATCGGGAATGCGTGTGTCGTAATCTTGACCTGGATCGTTTATTGGAATCAATATTTTAAAGTATTTTTCCAACTTCTGCAGAATTTAACTATTTTACTGTTTCGATAATCAAGAGAATGATCTAGAAGACGTCTACAAGGACGTTTTCTAGTCATAATAGTTCATTGAACACGAAAATACTCCGTATATCGCTAACACACAAACAAGGAATGACTGCTAATTGCAACATAAGATAAAAAAAATCATTTTTAGTTAGACTATGTGAGTAACAGTTGTCTACGTTCTTATGAACTGTTTCGTATTGCTCGGAATCAAGATGCAAGCTTGATTGATCTTGTACTAAGCCCAAATTTTAGGCACACTGAGAAAAACTTTGAGTTGTTTAGACTATTTGAAGCAGTGTATTTGTTGTCTCATGTATTACAACTCAAACAAATCTCATTCCTTATGAATACTTCAATGGCTTCAAGATAGTTAGCAGTCTGCATTCAAAATAAAAAGCCTCGATGAAAGTATCGAAAATTATCTCAAAATTTTATAATTTCGAGCCAAGCTAATTGACATTCAGGACGAGACAGGATCAAGAAACTTTCTACTCCTACTTCATTTTGTGGTTCGCATTCGCACTGCAAACGTAAACAAACGGCAAAACAGCATCCAAGAAATAGTGCCTATTAAGTTACGAGAAGCAACAATTGCTCATTTAGAAAATTACTCCCGCGAATTGCGCAATGCATCAGACAGCAATTGCAGCAAATTGCCCGAGGCCGCCGTTGCACAAAATCCTTGCGATCGGCGGCTTTAATATTTTATTATAATGATGCTCCCGGTAATTGCAATGGTGGGCTGGATCAATAACGGATAGAAAATTTTCTGGGGATTTCTTTCTTAATTGCCGACTTCTTTCGGATCCGTGCCATAAAAACGTCTCTGATTGAAATTAGTCTGGGAAAGGATTCCGCCGGAGCAGAAGGACGAGAATGAATTCTCTTGTTTGATTTTACTTTTAATCAAGAAATGGTTGCCGCCAGCGCGCTATGTTTTGTTGAAAGAAAGCTAAAAACGTCAATTTGTATTGCCACGGTTGCCTTTTGAATGAATATTTACTTTGTCAAGCTTCAAATTTTCGAGTGGGGTCGTTAGGAAAAAAGCATAAATAGTTAAAGCTTTGATTTCCAATATAATTAAAAAAGAAGAAACAGTTATTAAATTCATAATCGAAAGTGACAGAATTTAATTAAAATCACTTTCATTATGAACAAATATGTTCAAAGCGAAAATGCTCACAAAATGAGGCATACTCATGTAGTTTGTAGGCAGAATTCATCAACTTTAATCTGATATACATATGCTTGTTACGTTTAATACTTTCGGCGTTTATAATAGTTATTTATTGTACTGTATTCTCAGTTTTCTATGGTTATATGGTCCCAGTAAAAGGTTTTAACTCTAATAGTGAGGGATTACTTACTACTTAAGGTCCCTTTAGCAAATTTCGAAACAGAGCTCATAAATCATTGCCAAAAACGATGAACAGGCATCACTTCAGAACTGGACTCGCACATTGTTTTCGAAAAATTCACTGTCACTGTATGAATCAGAATTTAAATCAATGATCAAACTGTTCAGATTCGGAGACAAGTACGAGGTTTCAATGTTGATAACATGTTTTTTACAGTTTACCCTCTTTTCAGCACTAATTTTGTCAGCTTCGTTCGTAGTAACGTTCACCACACTAATACTTAAATTAGGAGGATTATTATGTCTTCTAAATCCTCATTTTAGATCACTCCAAATTAGTTCAATTGAACTGAGGACACACTAGTAAGGAGGCAGTCTCAACACGGTGTGCCCTTCTTTCTTCGCGATTTCATCAATCCTGTATTGATCAAGAACACTAAGATTTGTAATTTTATTCAACAAGTCTTTTTTGGTGCCCTTGTTAGACACTTCAATATGATTTCTCGTCATATAATCGATAACGTCCCGTTTTCTAGTAACTAACACGGTTTCTTATCCATTTGTTTTAAATGGTATTTTGCATCATCCATTATTATTACGCTGTTAGGAGGTAGAAATGACAACAACTGGTTGGTAAACCAAGTACCAAAAAGTGAAGCATCCATGCCCTGATGATAGCCAGCAGAACAATTTTTTATATATAATATATAGAATAATAATCCTTATGACGCGGGAATAGGGTGCATTTAAACAGCAATTTATTGTACAATCAGTAAGAGCTTTTTTCACAACTTCATGCGAATCCAACCATGTCTCGCCGAGATAAACTATTTGCATCCTTCATTTCGGTATTGCTTTATCTGAGTCACGTATACGGATCTCAATTTTTTCAAACGTGGTAATTCCATAGTGGTTATTCTTTTCTCAAGCGTTTTGTAATTAAWGCCAATACTTCTTAACTTTCAATATCATATCCTGAATCAKTTCATGTTTGTTTCAATGAGGCTATCGCAAGCACCATACTTTCTTCTTTATTTCTGTAGCCAAACTTTCACCGAATTTTGTGAATTTTTTTCTCTCCTATCTTTTTTTATAATCATTTGAATGTATGTGTAAGGTACTTTTGTTAAATCACTTGTAACTTTAACCGGATTAGAACATTCCATCTTGATCAAACCTTGATGCACATTTACTACTATTACTTGAGCGTCTGCATGCAAATGCCGCCTTTTTTCTTTGACGGTGGTTATTCGCTCTCGCTTGCTTCATCTCTTTCTTGCGGCTCGCGGGAAGGGCCAGCTTCTTCTTCTGCATTTTCCCATGGACGAAACATGTCGAAGAAAGAAGTTCACTTCGAATTAGCACAAAAATGTCACAAGCATAACTCTTACGTAAGACGATCGGTTGCCTACTAAATACATTTTGTTTCTAGATCTTCTACCTGCTACCAGCTATCCGTTTTATTTAGAAAAGAATAAAAGGGAAAATGCCACGATAACTAGTATTAAGTTATTAAGTTTATCTGGACATTATTTCAAAACTCAGCTATCCTCAATTTTAGAAACAAGGGATTATTTTTGCAGTGACGGTCGAACTTGATAAGTCCATTCATTTTATTGATGTTTAAGCGTTTGCTTATAAATTCTGGGTAAATCGTGATAAGCAAGTACCTGTGCAGGTGAGAAAGCAAACTAGTCAACGCAAATCTTATGCAAATTCATTTCTAAAGCGGTTCTAAATGGATGCACAATTTCGATTTCTAATAGGACGATGCTTGCCAATATGGCACTGGAATGGTTTGCGGGAGAAGAAAAGAAGTGTAAATTTTGAAGCGACTGATTTCTACACAAAAGCACCCTCCTTATAACCTTATTCCAATGGGAAAAGTATATAGACACGGGTGCAATAAACCAAAAATGGTTTATAGGGCATGTGCAACGCTATCTGCAAGACTCTTAGTCGACCGCTAATGCAACGGCACCCAAAATCTAAACCAAATCCATCAAATTTACGCGAGCTTTTATGCAAACCTCTTTGGCCGCTCCGTTCTCCCCGGATTCCGGGGATTGTCTCAGAAATATCCGCGACGTCAACCCTGGAAGATCCTCGCAGTCTATCGCGCTGACAAATTGAATGTACACATCTGAACAAAAACCGCTGCGCTGTACACTTTTTGCCTGTACCCCGGACGTTCTGCCAGCGACCGTACGAGATTGGTAAATAGCCTATAAAAAGTGTCCACTCTGATTCCCTATCTCGTCCTGTCGGCCTCGGCCCGGAAAAGATGCTGCCGATGTAAATATCCTGCTCGAGACCGAATGGGCCTATTTACCCCGTGAACGGGTTATTGGGCCTGAGGGACCCCCCCCCCCTACGTTTTTATCGCACGCGCCACCGTCCTGAAAGGTCCTGAAGGCGAGTAAGATGTTTGCTGGACGTCGGAATTTAGCCGGGGACGAAGTTTTTCTTTGTTGACATTTGTAGCTGTTTGAAATTGTCGTTAATCGGTCATGTCAACATTCCTGCAGACACAACAATAAAGTCGTTTAGTATAATCCCTTTGCATGTCCAAAACACGTTGCCATCGCTTCGGCAAAAATATAATGTTGATAAATATGCCATTTTTGTCCAGATGTTTTAGCATTTGCTATTGCAAGGATTTTATTCGTCCAAGTCAATAAATCGGACTTGACGAAATTCTCCTTTCCACTGGAGGAACAGAACGAAATCTGGAGGATTTAAATGAGCCACGCACATGGCAATACAACTGAGTACTTTCTTGTAGATCATTAGCATTAGATATAAAATATATATTAACGTTTTACACGTAGGAGGAGAAACGGAGTTTGTGAAAATTGAAAATGAACATGCAGGTTTGATTTTTTGCTTTAAAGACAAATCGGAAAATTATTATGACAACATGGACGTGACGCTATTTAAAAAAATGAATTTCTCAAAAATTGTTACCAAAATATCCTTCAAGTTGGCTAAAAAAGGACATAATAATTGGATATGTACACTTGGAATTAATGCAAGAGGAGAGTTTACTAAAACAGAACCTGCAAAGCGACACAAAGCTATATAAAAAATATGCAAGTAATAGATGAGTTATGCAGCAGCCATTAAACATATACCACCTGTCTTTGTCAATAGAATCACAATGTGCAGACAATTGTTAAAAATTACTAGGACCGAAACAATCGAACAAAGCGGGTTTGGTGACGAGACCCTGAAATAAGTGCAGATAAAAGTTTTTTCTACAATTACGTCAGAAATTTTGAAAAATTGTGTTCACCATCGTGAAAAGTTAACAAAAAAAGTCATTAATAGATCCTCTACGACAGCCAAGATTAGTTTAAAGTTGATGTTGTGGACGGTATTGATTCATCAGACATACAAAATTTAAGCTTACTCGTTTGCAAACCTACTGCCAATCGCTGAATTTTTCAAAATCCAGGTTGTTTCTGGTATCATGCACCAATACTTTAGAAGTTTGAGCGATATAAAAATAGTTTCGATTATATTTTTTAAATCAATAGAAGTCATATTGAACAATTGCTTAAAACAATGAATTTTCGCTTTTGATTGTAATTTACAGGCTTCTGTGGAGAGACGTGCATGTCTTGTTTTGAGAGACAAATTGGATATTTTCATAGCCCAATTTTTGAACTTGTCAGTATTTGCTTTAATAACCTAATGAAACCTGAGAAAACAGTTGTATTACGATTTCAGCAATGCAGCTTAATTTTGAGTTTCAGGTAATGAAAGGCAAATACATAAATAACTAGAGAAACTTCACAAAAGCTCTTAACATAATTCCTTGTAAATTGCTAAGTAAAACTATTAATAATTTTAGTTAAATAAAAAACAGTCTAATTCCACAATTGGCAGTAAAAAATATTCGTACCATTTCATGGAAAAATAAAGTTTTTTATTTATGTTAAAAACCTGTAAAAATGTTAAGTAAAACATACAACATTTGTTTACTCTCTGTAACAAGCATCCTCGAAATTCATTATTTTAAGCTGTAGTAGTAAAAATCAAAAACCACTTTTGTGATAAGCAAATAATTGCCATTATTAAGGTCTTTATGTAATTTGACTAAACAAAACTAAAAAGAAAAAAGTAAATACAAACAGACAGATCATCATATTTAAATATTTCGGGTAGCCATCTGAGTAGTTAAATGCCACAAGATACACCACTGTACCAATAACGTATAGCTATATAAAAACATACTAAAATGCCTGTAAACAAAATTAAGTATTTTAAAAATAACATGTGGATACAGATAGGTAAGCAGATATAAAAGTAAACCATGTAAGCAGAAAAACTTATATGATCTAATTAATGCTAATAACCAAAGAAATGTTGGAGTTCAATCACTATGTAGAAAAGCATTCGATAATGAAGACAAAACAACATATGGAAATGCATCGGAAGATGAATTTTTTCTAGTTTCCATAACATATTTTTGTAGTGTGTAATAATCATTCAAAATTATATGCCCGATAAAATTATGACAAAGATTACAGGTGCAGCTAATACATCAGCTGGATGTTTCAAAATGAACGGCGTACATTTATAAAGTCCAAAAAAATCTCACATCCGTCATACACAAATCAAACCCACACGCCCATCCCATTTTACTCTACCATAATTCAGCACGTATTCAAGAGATTTTCCTAGCACACCGAACATTTCTATATTTCATCGGATACAGTTCAGATTTCGACTTTAACATGGGTCGGGAGCCTTTAAATTTTAAGCAGCAAACGTCATGCATCGGCTCTGTAATTTCGATGCGTACATTACAAATTAAAGGACCAGTAGGCTGAAACATTCACCCGTAAATGGGTCTGGCTGTTTCGGGTCCTAATTTTTCATCAGCACTCTGAGTGACATCGGAAAGGTCAAAGCTATATTTAGAGCAATGTTAGGCACAAGAACCAAGCGTCAGTGGAAGGAGCTGCTCCCGAAGGTGCTATATTCTTATCTATATCATTTTTGGAATTTATTTACCATAACTAAGTCTCATTTAGAATAGTTAGGGCACAAGTAAACCTGCACTTGCGGCATTGTTAAAGCGGCAGTGGCCAACAATATTTCTTAAAGTAATGCTTCCAGAAATGACCTCGCTGTTCTAAGCAGCATCTCCTTAAGGACTGCGAGTCTACTTTATTACCTTTGCTGCAGACACAACCAAAAAATCAAATCAAAAGAATCAACTGGAACTTATATGCACATAAAACTTACCGACAGTTTTGGTCGACTTTAAGAGCAATCTACGCAATATACAATAGCAGTTAAATGCAGATAATTATATATTTCTCAAGAGCTATGTTTCAGAAACGCTGTCTCATGCAGACTCATCCAATACCTTAAATATATTAAAAATATATTATCAAAATATTAGGGGACTGTACATAAAACTTCCTGATTCGACGAAGTTAATCCTCTAGTTTAGGTGCGATGTCATTCGCCCATTCTTCCTGGACTTTTCAAAGGCCATTGACTGTAATGACCCAGTAATACTTTCTCGTAAACTGTATTATTACAATCTCAATCCAGGTAGCTGTGGTATAATCACTTCATTTCTTTCTAATCGTTCACAGAAAATTATATTCAACGATAAGTTTTCTGATGAACTTCCTCTAAATATTGATGTGCCTCAGGGCTCGGTGTTGGGGCCTTTGTTATTTATTATTTTTATTAACGATCTGCCTCACTGTGTTGATAAGGGTGCAGTAACTTTATTTGCCGATGATACTACAGTCAGTTTCAGGGGCACCAGTACCGAAGTGGTACTACATCATAAAAATATTTCTCAAGCGAAGATTTACGACTGGTGTGTTAGTAATGGTCTTGTTATGAACAAGAATAAATCAATTCAGATATTATTCTCTCRTACACATGTTTCTATGGACTTCGCCAATMGCTTTAACTTCGTGGGAGTCATCCTTGATTCAAGAMTGCTATGGTGTACGCATGGAGAAAAAATAGAAAACATWCTTAATAAAAACATCTTTATTTTGYGAAACCTGCGTAAACATGTTTCGAGAGACACTTTAAGGGTGGCMTATGTTGGTTTAATACACAGTATTATTTCATATATATTAGTGCTATGGGGTCACTGTTCTATTAGAGAACAAATATCTGTACTATAAAGATGCGCACTACGCATKATAGATAAGTTTAACTTCAGAGCTACTTCTGAGGAAGACACCGACATGAGTGTCGAAACGTCAAGGTCTAATAACCAACGTGGGAACCAGCCCGGAAAACAACATGTCAAAAGTAACTTTTGCCCAAATGACAAATTACCGTGCTCATTATCGGTTGGTCTGTGTGCAATATGCTGTCAATACTAGAGTGACAGGTTAGGGGGTCAKAACTTATCTTGCAGAGTAATAGTGCAGCTGCAATATAATGACAGGCTTTGTCACGTCCACGTGGACTAATTATGTTACCGCCCTAAAAATTTTACTTGGTCCAAAACGTATGAACAGCCTTAATAAGCATCAATAAAGATTATGATTGTGATTCGTGTATTCATGCAACTACGTATACTTATATTAATGTTGGTTTATGATTGTTTCAGTTTTATGATTGAGAACTTGTAGTATCATACTTATAATTTTGAGGTAAAAATAGTCATTAAGTAATTCTAAACAGCAAACAATTTTAGTGACAAAAATACGAACGACATTGACCACATTTGAATTTGGAACCTAAAACCGTAGTAAACACATCAATTTCAAAAGGCCCAGTCGGACTCATATTACATGCATTTCTTTTCTGTCACAGTACCCATGACACCAACTGATTGCTGTAGTTTAAACAGGTAAAACGCTTTGGCACTATTTCACGATGCGGATAAAAACTGCAGCTTTGCACCAGCGTCACAAAGAAAGTGTGGCGCGGAATAAACATATGGTGCGTTTTCCCTTTGTGAGTTAATCTCTTGGAAGGAACGGCAAGGAAAAAGTCTGCACTATGGAAGATTTCCTTTCAGGAGGGGCGATAATCCATTGTTTGTTGAATAATTTATCATKCTACTACAGATGTTCGGCCAACGTTCAATTTTATCGACGCCTTTTGATGGAAGGGTCTTTAAACGCAGCATAATTGACAGAGAGAGAGAGACTCCGGGAGAAAAATGTTAGACATTTGGAAAAAGGCCGCTAAGGAGTCGACGCCAATAAAATATCCCGGAGTGTCACGTTTTTTAATAAACCTGAGAGCACAGGTATTAATTCAGCGAATAATGGATATGGAGGATTTGTGCTGTGTGGGCTGTCAGGAAAGGTCTTGTCAAGTATTAAAAGAAAAGAAGCGAAATTTCTCGGCCTAAGAGTTTTACCATCTACTTTGTGGAACGGGATTCTCTAAAAGTAAATAATGTTTTTATCTCTTTCCGTTTAAGCCAATTCGTCTTTGTACATTTATCCTTAAGTAAAGTTACTAGGAAATACACTAGCCGGCTTGGTATACGAACTATTTTTTATCGTGATTTTGCAGCTTATTATTTATTAATTAATTATGTACTAGTAGTAGTTGAAGTATAGTCAGCCAGAAGTTTCGACTTAATCTTTCTATGAACTCTTCCATCTCCTTCCTGATTTTGGCGCATTTCTAAAATAATAAATATCAATTATTCATAAATAAATGAAAGTTACCTACCTTCAAACAGTTTTTCTTTAGTATACGATGTTTTAAAAATTTTTTGAATATTTTCATTCAAGTATTTTTTCTGTACTCTATATATCATAATAGGTATAATTCAGTAGTTTTCAATAAATTAAGATTTGTTAGTATTAGCTACGTATCTTATTTACAACTAAGTTGGCTGTTATCCACTACTGACTTTATTGATTTGGTAACAAAATTAACAACGGAAAACGCTTTCTTCTTTTACTTGTCCCTTTTTGTTATAACTTTTTAATAATTGTTAGTAGAAAGTTGTTATACGAGTAGTCAATAACAACAGCTATGGAATATAGTAAACTGGAAAAACATAAAACGATTGAGTATTATATCGAGGCTAACAAAAATGCAGAATCCGGAGCGAAGCCACCTAAACTTTAGACTGGAGCAACGCTTAGTCAATTATGGATCATTCTAAAGCAAATACTAAAAAAGGTATAATAAACCAAATAAATAAGTTGATAGCATTAATGTTTTGGCGACCGTGACAACAAATTTCAGTACTTATAGCAGACAGTTTGCTGTTTCCCGCAAGCGAGCTGTAAAGATACCTCAAGAAAATAAATAAACACTATAGAATTCCAAATATGAATAGATTTCTTCCCGGGAACCAAGAAAGGAGAACACAGTTCAGCAACTGTATCTAGAACATTTGCAAAACGATGAAATTTTTGGATACACAATCATATGGACAGATAAAGTGAGTATTAGCAGTAAGTCTGCATCGTTTGTTTTTGTGATAAGAGACACTAAAATTAACTTGGATTTAATGTGTAGTGTAAAATGCCTGTTAGGACTGTGACATTAAAATTTAACAGGTAAAAGATGCCTCAGAATTCTACAAAATTATCTACTTAATGCATTAGCAGTTATATCCTTAAAGGCAAAACTACAAATATATTTTGTATAAGAGGGGGCTCCGGCTCACAGCTATATAGGTATAGCGGGATTTTGAAATAATCATGTTAATAATACATGGCTCGCTAACAATGGACCAAATCAATGAGCATCGAGGTATTATGCTATGGACTTTTAGCTATGGGGTTAAATAAAAAATTAGATATACCAGCAAAAATTATTACGTTGGAGCAATTACGGGACAATTTTATAAATACTATTAGCGGAATTAGACCAATGCAAATCTGTTTTACTAAAAAAAGGTGCAGATTTGTAGTTAGTGTGCTGGAGAACATAACAGACATGTTTTGTAGCGAGATTGTTGCTGTTGTCGTTGGTTTTTTATTGCAGTTTTGTAAGTTACAGTGTTATTTAAAGAAGAACTTTAAATAGATGATACCAGTAGCCTCTTCTTGACAAGTAGTAATTTGTCAATGCAGAAAAACGACCTATAGAGCAAACTGCGCCGCTAAAGCAAAATTTCCTGAAAACCACTGGAAACATACTTATCATGATACATATAGCTCAATTCACAAAAAAATACTTTTTTCAAAGAATATGTCCAAAAGGTAAGTTCTGAGATAATTAAAAAAAGAGTTAATGCATTTTTTTCTGTGGTCTTTGTATATTTCTGTTTTTATATTGTTTTTACCAGAAATAACAACGGTCTATGATGCAACATGTCTTAAAAAATCTAGTGGCGCCAATAACTTATTTTATGAATTTTTGGACATATGTCGTTTCATATCAACGCCTCAACTGCAAAAAAGAGATAAAGGTGTGATAAAGACTTTGTAGTACATCCCTGTTCACTACATTACAGTCCACAGCCCTTACATCAAATTTATGTTATGCAGCTTATACAGCTCATAATTAGTGGTTGTGGTAACACCAGATCTGTTGCAGTATGCGTCGCTAGGCATTGAACAATATTCCTAAAGTTTCCTGCACCGCGACGATACCGCAGAATTATTTTGATGCATTAAAATGGATCGTAGTTAGCGAATAGTTTCAATCTCCCGAAGCTACAGGATAACAGTGCACAAGCTGTGGGAGTAACATTATAACAGGGCGTTGCAAAGGTTAGATGTTCGCTGTAAGGTTAAAGCCTAATTATTGTAACGGTTATTTTAGTACACAGAAACAAGAAGAAGATCTAAAAAGTTTCGAAATGAATTCATTAGGTCTAAACCTGGAAATATAATACTATAAAATGGATAAAATAGACAGATGTTTAGTTTAAGATAGATCGTAATTACAATGAATAAGATAATACCAAAATAAATAATGAAATGTTATTTAGGTGTCAAAACTGAATGAGTTCTGGAATTGAAAGTTAGCTTTTTAGGAATTTAGTTGATCTTCTGCCTCAAGTAAATTTATGTTTACAAAATATATCAGCTGACTTTTTTATGTTATAAACAGCTTACTCCGACATAATAGCTCAATATTTTGTGTTGTTCTTCATTTAAATTTGAGTCAATATAAAAGAAACTGTTTTAATAGAGGTTGTTCCAAGTTAAAATTTGCGTCGTTAAAATCTCATCTGGGTTTGCAACAAACTTAAAACGGAGAATTTCAAATTGAAGGGAAATCAAATTTCGATGGCACCAACTAAATTCTGCATCTCTAGCGCCCAGAGCAAAAAAATATTGAATAACAGGAGGGGTCATGGGATATAACGTTTTGGAATTACTTTCACGTTTTTTTCAAACTTTAACAATTTTATAGTAAATGACGCTGTTGAAGTGGTTGCTTTAGAACACCTTTTATTTGACAGCAGGTAATATGTGATAAAACAATATAAAGCTTTTCTAAGAGTTAAAGGCCGATTATCTTACCAAAGAATCATATATATTTGCATTTCGTGCAGTACAAGTGAAAAATCTGGCATTTATGCGTGTACACAGATTAATAGCACTTTAATATTTTTTTGTAAGAAATATTCTATAGTATGCACCACTAGCTTATTTATGACTACTAATTTTAACATTTTAGTGTCTGTGACATGTAGTTTTCCGGGCTGCTTCCCACACTGCTTATTTGATCTTGACATTTCGACACTCATGTCGGTGTCTTCCTCAGAAGTAGCTAGTGTCCTAGTCTGCTCCGATGTTAAGAGACAGATTTCCAGCTTCCAGGTAGTTCGATGTCTCAGTCTCGATTATAATTGTGCGAATTCTTCTGGATTTCGATGGCTTCCTTGTGCAATCTCGGCCAGAATCTCAGCCGCCGAACGATATTTCGGAAAGGCGTTAGCTATCTTTCCCGGGGTGCTGAAGATGGTGTGAACCCGATGTCCTAGCGTGCCGTCTTGTTTCTTTGTCATCATCACATCCAGGAAGTGTACGGCGCCATTGGTCTCCACCTCCATCGTGAATTGTATGCCGCTGTGGATACTATTTAGATGGTCCAGGAACTCCTTTATCTTCTGTTTTCCATGCGGCCAGACGGTGAAAGTGTCGTCCACATACCTAAACCAACACTTACTTAGGTTTAAGGCGTGCCGAAGCCAATGCAGTTGTCTCGAAGGTTTCCAAGTAAATGTTGGCTATCAGCGGAGAAAGCGGTGACCCCATAGGAGTACCTTCTGTCTCCTCCTGGAACTTGAAGAAAATAGATTTCAGGAAGATCTTCGCTGGTTGGACTACTTCGTCATCCAGGTCTTCTTCTTGTAGACGTTTCTTCAACACCCTTAAGGCATCGTCCAGTGGTATCTTCGTGAAGAGTGAGTCTTCAAACCATATTAGTGTCTGTTTCAGTATTTTATATTAAAAAAAGACAATACTGACATTCTCAAGCATCTTTATTAAAAAAAACAATCTGGGAGAGGACTCCCTGATCACTCATTTTCCTGAGGAATAGGCCTAACATTATTTCTGATTTGTTTCATAGTTTTTCACAATGACAAAGAGACATTAATAAACCTTGAAATGCATTATAAGCATCTTTATTAATAAAAAATAACCAGGGAGGACCTACAGACTCCCCATTCCCCTGGAGAACAGTTCTAATAATTTTTCTGGCTAACACTTTTAAGATTTTAGTGCTTGTTACAATATTTTGTATTGAAGAAAAGACACTAACAGGTCTCAAAAGGTATTCAAAAGGATACACATATAAAAAAAATTCTGGGGGAGGACTCACAGACTGTACTTTTGTTTTGCTACTTATTGTATGCTTTCCCCTCCAAAAAAGACACAGTTCTGGATTTGGACTTCACAGATACCATGTGCGAGAGCTTTGTTTCTTAAAATATGAAGCCAGTTTATTAATGTCAATGGCGAAAACTTTGGAACCGTGATAACATATACCAATTACTAGCATATATTGTGTTACAATACTGATATTCACCAAAAATGTTGTAACTAGCTCGGGAGATGATAACACCTTCGATCTCCTGCCAATTTCGTAGGCGTCAAAATCACCGATGCGCATCGTACTTGATCCCGTTTATTCCGAGGCACGCCGCACGTCGAATCTGACCGAAATAGCCGTCCAGGATGTCGCCAAAGTCGACGCCGTGCCCCCTCAGAGAAAAAAGCTTCGAGAGAGCCCCCATTATTTCTGGACACGTCGTATTTTTAAACAGAAGTAAGAGGCTATTTATAGCAACCGCGGGCTATTTCTGTTTTGTTTTGACGCTTACTGGACGTAAACCGGGTGCGTAAACATAACGCTTCATAGGAGGTTTACGCTTAATGACGCTAGTTAAGATATCAACGAGATCATAAAACTGGGATTCCAACGACCTAATCCCACGGAAGTAGTAAAAGATCGTCGACGTTTTGTGCGGAACACGCCGCGATAAAACTAAGGTGATTTCATTAACTCATTTGCCGGTTTCGTCTTAAAACTTTGATGTTTAAGTATGCCCTTATGAGAAGTTGTCCATAGGAGTTAAGTCTAGAGACCTGCATGCAAAAGATTTTCTTCTATAGGCTCCACTCTTTTGTTAAAGAGTCAATATTCATTTGACCTATAACAATAATGTTCTCTGTTTACCTCACCATTTAACACAAACATTGATTTATCAGAAAACACGATGTTTATATGGTTTCTATCCATAACTAAATATGCGGAACAGTACAATTTGCGTAAAGACTATTAAGAGGTCAGTCTTTTCCCAAGCTTTGACACACTTGGGAATAAGTGATAAGCTGATAAGACTAGACAAAATGATGCTTAAAGGTACACAAAACAAAGTAAGGATAAAATGAAAAACTTCAGAAAAAATTGCAGTTGAAGAAAGTTTAAGACAAGGCAATCCTTTGTCTCCAATCTCTCTTAACTTTGTACTGCAGAAAATAATCAGAGATGCTAATATCTAGTGTATCATAAGAGGCATCAATGCATGACTTTCGCCCATGACGTGTTTCTGGTAACACGGAGAAAAACAGAACAGTTGGACGTAATAGGGAAACTTGAGCCGACAGCAGCAAGTATGGTCTTGGAAAATATATGAGATTGACAAATAAAGAAAATGTGAAAACGCAGGCAATAGAATCGGAGGCAGGGAAAAGGTACAGCTTTGAGAAAGTGAACAGATTTGTGCATCTTGGAACAAGTATTCAGGATTCAATGAACATGCCTTCAGAAGTCAAAACTCATAAGTATTTCACTTTCTTCGCTTCTCACAAAATGAACGCAAACAACAAACTGATAAATTGACGGGCTGAGGCTGACGCGTGACGCGCTGACCCCAGATGTAAACAAGCGGCCATTTACAAGAGACCTGACGTCACGGCCAACATGTTCGCATTTTGGCGGTCCCTTTAAATATTCACATTTTTAACATTAAAACTACACCTTACTATCCATTTTTTTTATAATTTATAAGCTGTCACAGATGTTTTGTGGATTAGACGCTACCTATTAATATGCAATTTAATAAAATATAAATACATGGCAAATACCCGATTGTCACGCTCTACATGGGCTGTATAAATGGTGAAAGCATGAAATATTCTTTTTTCCTATCATGGATAAGAATGCGAGAACACATATGAGTCAAGGTAGAAGAAGCAGAAATTAAGTTTACTAGAAATATTTTCATTATTACTTATTTGAAAATTCCCCGTAGCCACACCTGGGCTGGTTCGCAGCTTCATAATGTCTGACGGATGCGTTCAATTCAATTTCAGTTTCAAGTCATTAAACCATCACGGTGCCCAGACACGGACATAAAATCCACGGATCCCAGCAATGAATCCCGCAAGATATCCCGGGCGTGAGCAGGTGCGCGATTAAGCTGGCGTCCCGGCACAATAAACTTCCGATGTATCAGAAGAGCCGGTCATGCGTCGGTCCCCGGAGCATTCCGGACCCGACCATGATTGCCCCATGCATAATACACACGTACGCGTCACTTTCTAAAGACCGCCGCGCGCGTCCAGTTTTGTGTGTCAAATGCAGTTTCGCCTTTGTGGGGCCCGGACAGCTCCGGATCTTTGGCCGGAAATAACTTTGTGATTCGTGGGGTGCTGGGGTGAAATTGCCGGGCGGGGGGTTTAATAGCCTGCATGATTCCGGGTAACGTGGAAAGAGCGATGTTATCTTATCGAGGATTTCCAGGTTACAAAATCTGCTGTCGAAAAGGTCCAAAATTTCAAGTCCATCAATTTTGTTAATAAGCGTTGCTGAAATCTATGTGCACTTGCAAAATACAGAAGGAAATATCCTCCAGAGATCATCACTTATATACGAAGAATGAGTGATGCAACATGATTGTAAAGAATTCACACTAAAACGTAACTTGGGAGGTTTCAATTATTAAGATTATCATTTAATATCCACAGATCTAGCTCAGCCCCCGTAGTATTTAATATACAGCTTGTTCCATGAAAAGTGGCTCTTTTATTATTAAAGATGTACAGGTGAACAGAGTTAAGGCTCGATAGCGGCTGTGTATCTTAGAAACTAATGGTGCAAGGGAAAATTGATAATTTCTCGGAAAAATCTAAACACAACACTGGTATAAAATACGCCCATTAGTATTTCTGTTTACTAATTTTGTTTAAACTTTTTTTATTGGCATTGATATGGCAACGCTATCAGGAGGCACAGAATATCTGTGCCTTTAAAGTTGCATACCTTAAGCTTGTTTTAGAAGCAAATTCAACAAAAGATGGCTCATTTCAAAGCGGTTTTCAAGGCTTTTCAATTTAACTTCAAATAATTTAAAGTTTATTGCGAATGTTGGACAGTAGGGGACGCTATTGAACAAATGCTACGTTTTCTAATAATATCTAAAGAAATAAATGATAAATTGTTTATTCGGGGTTTCTATAAATGATTCATGCACGCGGGCGGCGTTGAATTCTGAATCCTTTGTGCCGCCTTTTTGTAACTGCTGTCAAGCTACAAAATATGCACGGCGGTTCTACTGAAGGTTGCAGATTAATGTCACACCACAGCTCCGAAATGTGAGCTTTCTGCAACCTTAAGGTTAATTATCCCACAAAACACTACAGAGTATTCCCAGGCGTGTTCTCATATTAGAATATATCAAATAATTCAAAAATGGACAGATGACAAGTATACGTCACTTTCTGTTTTCCGCAAGATTTTAGCACGATTAGTCTCTAAGATGCAGCTGCTGTCCACCCTGTATATATACTCGAATAAATCTGGTAGGAATTCAAGTGTTAATAACAACTAATCAAGAAAACAAACGTATTTTAAATAGTTATTGTTGTGTGCAAGAAACATCAAAATCACAAAAAAACTGTTTAACATTATAAGACATTTTTTACGCAGAATAGAATGGCGTATGAAGTATTTTTTAAGTGTTGGAATCTTGAAATATTATCGCAAGCTAAATATTATTCTTTAAGGACTACATATTGGAATTGCACATGTTCAAATCCGGCACATCCTTCTCATTAATTTCATGTTTCACGTATGTTATGTTTTCGAATGTCAGTGTTTTATCACAGTTTGCAGCTCCTTGTTCTCAGATGTATTTTTTGTATCAATCTTTTCACTTATTTTTATGATAAGTATACATAATAAACTGGCACTGCATAAATCTCTTAGATACCAATGATACAGGAAATGCATTTTATAAAAAACGAACTACGAATATAACACTTTGTTCTTGAGAAAATATTTACTTATTAACTTTACAGCTTACATCCTTATTTATATGAATAATATAGTGTGCCGTGAGACAATCGAACGAAAATTTAAAAGAACAAGCAGCGTTATCAAAATGTCTGAAAATATTCGTAGAAGGCTGTAGTTCTTGCAACTATAAATGATAAAATTGATTTACAAGTAAAAAGAGCACGCATTTGTAAGCCTCAGCAAACTCGCATGTCAATGTACAAAGGCAAAACCAACGTACTTCATTGTTAATTGTAAGCTGTGGAGTATTAAATATCTTAATCCGATAAAAGTCTTCTGTTCGACGATGAGTCTACATTATATCTTGAAGAAAAAAACTGTATAGTTTCTTTCGCAACATCTGGTTTCAGCAATATTTTGCACAAACCCAATAATACTGCGGCTTTAATTCGTTATTTAGAACAACAAATTCAGAGATCCTAGGTCATCAGATTTAACAAGGATACATAATATATAATAATAATAAATAAAGAATAAGTATAAACTAAAATATTGACCTTTGTGTCATACACACGAAGCATTTTATCCAAACTTTTATCTGTTTAGTAGCCTCAGACGACTTCTTTGAAAATAAGGAAATGTAAAGAAGAACAGTATTGAAAAATAATCGTTAGTGATAAAACAATCCAAATGCGTTTGTACTCGTGTATAAAAATGAGCCTTCAGAAAACGTAGTTCTAAGAATAGGAGGCAAGGCAACAACACTGAATACCTCAATCATGCCGGCAAAACTTGAAAGAAAAGAGACTTTGTCATATATGCTGGTGGGAAAATGGGATTTGTTGAAAAGTAGGCGAAATATTTTGTGAATCATGATCTAAAGAAAAGTTACTAAAGGAGGAACCAGACCACACAACGCTCTTTACCACCACTTGTTCGTGTTAACAATACCAACTAGGTATGTAAACTCTTTGTCTTAAAATCGATACTATAACTAAATATTCAACACCCTGTATACCTGCCCAAAAACAGTATCCAGTAAATCTAACACTATTACGCTACATGTTAATTAATACACCAGAAGTTAATTATAAAACCCTAAAAAGAGACTGTGCCAAGTAATTTGGAGAAACGTATTTAGTCTAGTGTAAAATGATTTGTAAATGGGGTAATAATTAATGCAGGAAAGTGTTCTATTAGGTAAGAATTTATTTTAGTGCATAATTTAAAAGCAAAGGTAGGCATTTAATATTTTCATTAGGTTCTAATATCAAAAATAGTTTCATGAAAATTTAGTCCGGTAGCATTTTCTTGGCGTTTTGTAGTGATGCAAACAAGTTTAAGCTCAGAGTATGACAAAAAAAATCGTGGAGAAAATGCATTACGAAAGTAAGAAATAGAACCAACTGAATATTAAAGCAACAAATAACCCCTTTTCCCTTTTTTGATAATGCAAAGTTGATAAAACAATTCCGATGTAGTTTGTTTGGACGAAAGCAAGTTTATGACAAATTTTTACAAGATGGAAAAGATAAGCTTGAAGCAGGGGATATTCTTTGTTAGTTTAGCGCAAATTGACATTTATAATCAAATAATTTAAAAAAATATTACACAAGAATGGGGTGGACTGCTTTATATACAGTATATTTATTTTACCGAAGTTAATCAATTTGATAAGATATAATTCGTTATAAGAGTACTATTTAAAAGTATGCCAATGTATATTTCAGGTTACCGTCGAAAGAATCTAAGATGCATATTTACTCACCCAATGTGTACTAGGTCGATAGCCACCTGCAAAAAAGAAACCATATGAGAGCTCATTAATAAACTTTCGATTGATTGAGAATAGATATTTGTTTCTATACACAGAAAACTTGACAACTGAGTAATGCGTTTGATGGTTTTGCAGCTAACACTCTCGAAATACTTTACATGCAACTATATTTAATCATTTTATACGTAAATTAGTTAGCAGCAACGTCAGCCTGCTTTTACTATGGTTTTATATAGAGCTGACGAAACCAATTGCAAAAACACAAGTTTAAGTAGCAAATTTTAATGCTATTTAGCACACCACAGATTTATCTCCTTGGTAAATATAAACAWCCTTGTAAGTTAATACTTGGCAAACAATAGACGAAGACGTTGAGAAGCTCTCCTAACGCCCGTTAGTGCCTAAGTGCCACTGAAGCCCCGTCGGTTATATCGAACACAATACAACTGTCAGTCATAATTTGTAATCTCTAACACCCCACAGTGTTACGCAACCGACGAGAACTTATCAACTAATTCCGGACAGCATCAGACTCCATTGCCGAAAGCGCAGGTTATTCTGTTTCAGAGCCATTTTCCATCATAGTGTAATTTAATTGAACCAACTGACATATTCGAAGAGCGTTGTGGACAACGAATTTCATAGCTTTGAATTGTTAGTTAATAATTACAAGTCAGTATTACTATAAAAGTGAGTTCTTCCAGTTGCGGATGAGGAGGTGAGTTCTACCAGTTTTTGTAGAAATATGTCTCACTAGCCACATTGGCTTAAATTGATGAAGGTCACTTAATGCTTGTATATAGTTTATTATGAAAACTTAACAAGTTTAAATGTTTTGCTTCTTTCTCAAGTGTTAAAAGAATGTTAAAAGTTTAATAAGTAAGTCGACTTGCACTTTTATGGATGAAGAGCAATTTTATTATATTTATAAGCATCTTTTAACCATGCATTCTAGGAAAGCTAACTGGTTATTGCAAATCCGCTTATCATAGTCATTTACAACCTTAAGTAATGTAATTTTATCCAACCAGAAGCAAATTATCTCATTCAAATATTTGTAAGGGCAGTACAGTCCTAGTAAATATATATAAATGGCATATGTTGCTGGAGCAGTAAACTAATTGCTGCATCCGAGTAAATTATGATACCTTTAATCCACATTCATTATACATACTATCACAGCAGACAGCACTGATGTGAAGATGTTCAATAGGTTATTTTACTTATAGATAGCGGACGAGGACGTACACACAACCAATCTCGAAAAAATATACCAAAACCAGCAACTTCACAACAATTCAAGATATTTTAACTTTTATCGACTGTAAATTGTCCATTTATGATCATTATAATTATTTGTGCATACCAAACAGCGTTTGTATTGTTTATCTTTTTCAATATAATTACAAATTATTCTGACATAAACTTCTATCTAATCTGCAGGTAGCCATTTGAAGTTATTTGAGAAGTATAACTTTGAAGGTAGCAATGGAACAAGCTAGGTGTAAATTTGAAAGAAATTAAAAAAATTAAAGCCATTTATCCTGCTTTTGTCTATGGCATCTGTCAGTGACTGGCAATAAGAAACGCGATAATATATTATAAATATAGCTAGCAACGGGATTATCCGCAGGACTGATTTAATTTTCTTCCAGATATTCGTATACCCCCACGTTTGATACTCTTTCGAGTTAACATGCTTCTGGAAATTGTGCGACTTCTCCATTATGGTATGTCAAGGGTATGTGAGCCTGTTGATGTAAGATACAATAATTGGCAGTGATATTGTTTCAACTATTTAGATATGCGCGGTATGATTAGAGCATTCCAGTTGGGGTATAATTACCAGCTGCCATTGTTTCTGTCAACCACTAATGCSGTGGATGCTAGTAATTATTTCACAAATTTATACGCTAATCTAGCTATACTATGCATGCATAAAAGCAAGAGGTAATCGACATTGCTATTAACATCGAATCTCAAATATTAATGTTTAGTGAACGGAATATAATCATGTATTATGCGTTTCTTTAATATTCCAAACCATTCCATAGAGCATAGTCACTGTTTTCTTCGTATATCGAAATGGGTGAAAAAAATTACACTTGTACATAGCGCCAGTAGCATTTCTAAGAGCTTGAATTCTACCCTTTAAATATATAAAATTCCCGAAACCCTGAATAGCTGTGTTATTTAAAAAACATTTTTTTTTGTAATTTGGCATGGCTAGAATGTGAAAAATTAAGAATTTAATAATGATACTCTTATTATTTGCCACATCCTGTTTAACTGGAAATACCACTCAACTTGATTTTTTTAACAGAATAAAAACTATACAAAACTACATTGACCTGCTTGAAGATGTCCTCAGAAAGTTCGCTAAATATATACACCAAAAGAAATTTGTCCTGCAAGACATTGCAGTCAAAGAATCTATTTTAACCCTGTTGGTGTTATTAAAAAAACTCATTGGAGGGTTAGGTTTGCGATGCCCCGACTAAATAGTTTTAACATTTTATTATTCTGTACCCCGTACACACCACCATTTTAATATCGCTTTGCTGTCTTGTTTTTGTTTATATAATAATTCTTTTCTCATACCAAATTTGATATATTTAGTGTAAACTTCTGTCATGACAAAACTAAGGCAGAAATGATAATGAAATTTGATGCAGAATTTTTATTATATGACTTTATTTGAGTACTAGTTGTAGTTAAACCTATCTCTAATGGWTTCTATTGTGTGCTCCATTTATATATTTTAAACTTCTTCTCTTATCTATGTTAATTATTCCCATATTGTGTTAAATTTAGTGTTGTATTATTTTATATGCTTCCTCTCGATATTGATTGGTCATTTCTTGGTGATATTACATATTACATTGAAGTATTTTATGATGCATTAAATAGAGTATTCGAGATGTCTGTTCCCAAGTACACTGCATCTCGGTCACGGCGCCGACATCCTCCCTCGTCTTCTTTTGAGATTATCACCTGCATCCGCGAAAAATCCAAAATATTTAAACAATATAAGAGATTCACATCTCCACGATATTACAACGTGTCAAGCAGCTCAGCTCCAAAAAATTAATTGCCTTGGCTTAGAAGGATTACTTATCTAGTGTTGAAACCGTAATTTCTAGCTATTGTCTTTTATTCAGTGTAAAAAAGTAACATTAGAATTCCTGGCGTTATGACGTATAGCAATCTGGAGCTATCCAACCCACAAGATATTGTAAATGTCTTTACTAGTTTCTTCAGTAATGTATATATTGATTCTGACATAAATGTTAACATTAACTCCAAATCCTACCCCACTTCTCTTCATCTGGACTGCAACTCTAAGGATAAGACTTGTAGCTCTCAGAAACATTAAAAAAATTCTTTGACTGCTGGAATGGAAAGCACTCCTAGCTTTCTTTTAAAAGATTGCGCTTCTGTGTTTTTGGAAAAAAAACACATTTGTCGTATAATAAAAAAAAAAAAATTCTCAGGTCAGGTCAGGTCAGGTCAAGCATATATATTCGTGTATAACGAACATAGCATGGCTCTCGCAAGTTGCTTCTGAAGCATTGGATGGACTTGGTTATAAACGCTGATATTCAGAAAGCTTTCAATTGAATTGATCACTTTGTTGAATAAGCTGGAATGGTTCGGCTTCTTCTTTGGTACGCCTTTTTTATTCATATCTGTCATTTAGAAAAAATAGAGTGGGTTATACAAACTACATTTCTATTCCTTTCTTCCCTACCTCCGGAGTTCCGCAGGGACCGCATCTGACCTCTCTCCTGTTTCTAATGTATAGTATAAATGATCTTTGTTTCATAGATTATTTTTAAGCTAAATAGCGTATTACATTAGGTGTTTTCCTGTAATAGGCTGCTAACCTGTTGGAAATAAACTTTATTATTATTTTTTGTGCAAAAAAAGCCAATAAAAAATCAACTGCTAAGGGTGCCACGTCATGTTGCCTTTTAAAACAATGGCATGGCAGTGTAACTTGTCAAATTTTTATCGAAAGTCATTAAAAATTTCGAAAATGGTAGTAAGGCTTACAGAATCTGGTGTGATCAACTTCTTTTAAAGAAGTTCATACTTTAATTAGCGCCAAATTACTAAAGACGCAGTGAGTAGGACTATCCAGAGGTATAAAGTGTTTCATCAAGTAAAGAATTTACCTGGAAGAGGACGTCCATGAACAACAGCGGATGAAGATAGATACCAGTCCGGATTTGAATTATACTTCAAAGGGCATTTAATAGAAGCTGCGATAAAAAAAACCTCACCTCAAAGATACAAAACAAAAAATGGAGAACTTGCACAATTTTCAGAAACGTGCTAGTCCGTAATAGAATCAAATTTGGGCAGAAAGAATTAAATCTGTCCTCAAGCAAGCTCAAAATATGAATAATTAATTTGTATTTGAAGCCACGCCTCTGAAACGGACTCTGACATCACTTGCCGTACGGTGCAGATCTTAGGTGCGGATAGTCTCGAAGCTAGGCAACGAGATTTACGTTTACCCATTTTAGTCATTAGTTGAATCGACGGCGTTGTTTTTGCTAGCAACGGGATTATATGCGCTGCAAGCGGTTCCTAAGATACGCACCGTGCGCAGACCCGTCCGGCATGTGACGTCAGAGTCCGTTTTAAAACAGTGGCTTTACTTAAGATTTCTAATTCATATTGTCAGCTTACTTGAGGACTGATTTAATTTTGTTTTCCACCATTATATCATCAAATTTGATTCTCTTTCGGGCTAACAACTATTATACTGCGATTTAAAATTCATGCAACATCTCCATTACCGCGTACGCAGAAATATAACTCGTTATTTAATTAAAATTTAATTATATCGTATGCGGTAAAGCGAACCGTTCAGTTCGGTTAGACTGCGTTGCATTTTCCAAATAATGCACTCCATGGAATCTGGTTCGCCTCCCGGGAGATTTAATATTAATAAGCTGGCCAGCTGGCCTTTTGTGAACGTATTGGGATTCCTCCTTTGATACTGTAATTGGGCCCGATTCAATTTTACGAAAGATTGGATTCTTTTAGTTTCCTCAGAGAAAGATCGTCCGTTCAATGATTAAATCGGTGAATATAATGTTGGACCTCCGATCATACCGCCGTTTTATCAGAGCGAAACATGTATTACACGGCTACCACAAAAACCTCTCAGGCGTTTTTCTTTCATCTTTGAGAAAGTACGGGTAAAGCAGTTAGGTTCTTGTTTACTACCCCAAAATATCGCAGCTTCTTTTAACAGGTCAATAAAACGGGTTGGACAGACCAATTCACAAACGTTTTATGAATTAAATTTTGTAAATCCATTAATTAATTTTTAAATAATCGTTGTTTTCATTCTCCCTGTTTCTAATAAGTAAATATTTGCTGAACATTTTAAATTTGTTTTTCGCAATGGATCTTCCATTAGCAGCTCTTCTTTCAGCGCATTTAAGAAGCCATGAACATTAATTCTTCTTGCAATATCATTGTTAGTATCAACGCTGATGCATTTAATAATTTTTTTCAGTCAACAGGCATTTTTTTACTTTTAGCCACAAATTGTAGTAATTCAGGGTGACCACAAACACAAACAACAGTAAAAGTAATTGTTTATGAGTGGGTTATATCTAAGGTCTACTTTTCTCTAGCAGTAGAATGGACCTTACGTTGCATTTGCTATTGTATAAAGACGGAATTTAATAGATTACGGTTAAATTAGCTTTACGTTGAGAAAATCACGATTAGAACTACAAAAGGGTGCACGCGTACGTATTGAAATGCTTACTGAAAAGAATTTGTAATTACGAATTGAGAACAAAATCCTACGCTTATTTCTTGTATTGAAACGGCGCGCGTCTAATTTTCAGTATAATAACTTTAAGAACTTATTTCAGTACTTAAATAAGTATACTGGCAAACGTCTCTAAAAGTAAATTTTATGATAGTCTTCTTAGTATTTTCCCTATAAGGTATATCGATGTTATACCAGAATAAAAAAGTAAGAACCATACCATTCCCCACGAAATACTCAATAAACCTTGATGCATCAACTGGTACCTCGTGAACATACAAAAAAAAAATTACGTGCTGACAGCGTCTGCTATTGAACTGGAAGACGACGCTATTTCCCAGCCAAACCACCCGAGGGTGAATTCCTTCGACAGTGGCGGACATGGGAGGGGGTAGCGCGAGAGGCTATCAAATAATTTTGTCATTTGTCGATTCAAGCAATATTAAGAATCAACAAACTTAGCTAACCATACCTAAATATAACCGATAATGAAGCACCATACTGATTTCTGAGAGCATATCAAATAGGTAATTATAGAACAGACAGAGAAAAAGCCTTATGATGGTAAAAGCAATGAAGATTGTTCCAAGTAGTGATGACAAGAGTGATGCCGAAAGTTCGACGAAATGCAAGACAGGGGTGAAAACCGAATTACTATACGAAATCAAGAATAACACACTTCTGCCTTAAAAGCTTAGTAAGAAAATAAAGGGCAGCAATTATTCATTTACCAGTCCAATTACTTGTCATTAGAAGTGGTCCAAAAGGTGTAACTAAGAAAAAGTGTTTACTATGTATTCTGCTTTGGTTTTATGATTTTTATAGGAATGTATTCACTGTCCAACTATAGCGCCAAGCGTCAATGGCGTCCCTTGTACCAGAAAACGAACACTTAATAAAAAACCGCGAAAGAAGTCTCGGAAAACGACGTCGAAAAGAGGTTCGAGTAGTTATAGAAGCAGTAGCAATATAAGTACTAGTATATGCAGKATAAGGAGCAGCAGCAGCAGCAGTAGTAAGGAAATTACGGCGTAAAGTTTTTATCTTTGATCGCCTTTCGATTGATAAGAACGTACAGCCTCCAATATCGCATGAACAGAGAAGCAGCTGAAGTAGAGGACATAGTTGGCATAAGCCAACACAACTGAATGATTGTAATTAGAGAATGAGAAAAGAATATTTATTGCTAACATTATATATAAGATTCACGATTTTTTGCCTCTAAGATATAAATTTGCATTCTCGTAGTGTAGTTTCAGACTGTGCGAAAAATTATATAAACATTGGAACGAAAAAGAGTAATCAAAGCAATAGAAAATTCACCAGAAGTGAAAAAAATAGGCCAGAAATTTCATGTACTGTGATTATAATWGAAACCTGAAACATTTTTAAGATTCACATATGTATAAAGATACAGTTCGGTAAATTAAGACATTTGTAACCAATGAAATGTATACTCAGTATAAGACAAGGAAGTGGGGAATCTACACAGTACCCTAAAAAAGAGGGAAGACGTGCGAATCTCTAACGTATAACAGTGAAGATGCAAACAACATCAAAGAAAATACAAAATGCCAAACGTTGACACTGTCACTTTGAGTGACTGATTAAATATATAAAAATGTAAATTTAGAAATTATGCCAATTAAAAGAAATCTATCAACTCACTCATGCGAAAAAAAATAAACTTTTACGCGATATATACATGGATGTATTAAGCGTTAGAAGAATAAATAAAAATTCTACACTGAAAACCACCTGGAGGGAGAAAAGTAACGACCTAAGTTAAAAAAACAGTGACAGAAACCTTTACAGAAATTGACGAATGACATAATTAGTACTATGATGGCCGGAAGACTTGGAAATTCATGCTTTAAAGGCTGCGCCACGCTGGAAAATTTCCAAGCACGCCACTGCCCGTCCAATGTGCATTTAAACCGTCATTTGAATATTAGCATGGCGCGCTCCTCTGCAGAAAAATTGACGATGATGCCACGCCAGTTTAGCGCTGAGCTGAACTTTAAAACTCTCCGGCTTATCAAGTCGTAAAAAAGTGGGAGCGTGCCCGCTCCACACGGATTAAAAAGTTTCGGTCCCTCGTCCAGGTGCTCTCCGGCTGGCGGTTCGACACTTTGTTAAGTTCGGGTGGTGCTTTAATTTGATTTTAGGGAGATTTATTGAGTTTTAGACTATAAGAAATTTACTTAAGTGTGGTAATTTGGTAACGTAGGGAAGGAAAAGAACGTGCAGCATTTTATTGTTGCCAAAAGTTGGTATGCGATTAAAAATAAGACTGGATAAGAAAAATTCATCGGAATTTCTACATACCGACATAATGGCAGTATAATAATAGTAATTTTAGCAATGCATTATTTGTGAATTCTAAAATCTACAGCGGTTCAAACTACAATCAAAGCGAATAAATACTTGGATACAAAAATCGTACAATATGCGAATTTACATTATAATAATAACGAAATTGACGATTCACTCCTCCTTCAGCTTACATATATAAAATCTACTTTCTTTTGAAATCCATTAAACTCAGTTTTTCATATAATTTAAGATTCATGAGTTTATATTACTCCTTTTACTGAATTATAGTCTGATTGGTGCCTAGGTTTGTATTTTCAACTATAGCTTGTTTTACAATGAGTTTATATTACTCCTKTTACTGAAKTATAGTCTGATTGGKGCCTAGGTTTGTATTTTCAACTATAGCTTGTTTTACAATAAATKTTGAGGATAAAAACATCCGAGAAATCAAAGGAATTTTTTTTTGGCTCGGGTAGAACACCATATTCACTAATTCGTTTTGTGAAAAAATATTTTCTGATTTAATGTTAATGTTAACAAAGAACCAAAATTGCCACAAAGTCAATACTTTACGATAAGCTTGCTTACTACTTATTGTAGTAGTACTGATTTATAACAATGAGCTACATCATAGTAAATTGTAAGATAAGAAGGTTATTTTTGTCAGCTAACTACACAAGAGGCAATAAAAAAACTATTTTTTCAACATATCCTTATTAGTAACGCTCTGTTTTCTATTTTTATTTAAATAAATTTGTACTTTTGCTTTTTCAGTCAATTTACAACAAAGAAATATCTGAGTTCGGGTCTTTTTTGGTCTCTCAGAGTTTCTTCTTTTGATGACCGTAAAGAAAGTAAGCCTAAATTCAGATATGCCTTTCCCTGAACTGCCTTCCGACTTAAGCGAGGTTGACCACTGAGTATTTAAAGAATTTGTTTCATTTTCAAAATAGTTCCATCTTAGAATAATGTTAATATGAAAAAAGCATTTCTAGAAGACCATTTTATTTACATGAGCAGATTTAAGGTTAATTAATAGGTGCAGAATTTTGCGTCAAAATATGTTTCTGATCATATTGTGTACATTGTTGCCTACAATGTAGTTCATTGTATGAATTACGTCCCTGTACTACAGCTACTATTGACGCTAGACATAAACAGACGTTTGCATGTAATTGAACTGTTAACTATGATGGCACAGGATGGCAGCAGTGACTGGCTGACAAGTGTATTCGGCATTTGATTGCATGTTAATAATATATTTGCATGCTACTGACTTACATTTGCATACCTTATTAGAGAGGCCTTTGTGTCGGATGCGTTCACATTTTTCGCCATATGTATTGCACTTTATGTTTGTATGCTGATGGAGCACATATGAATTTTTCCTCCTTTTGATGTCGCTGGGTTTAAGGATCCTTTTCATAAAGAATACATTAAAACGAAAATGCATTGTAAAAGTCATCCATGTAAAGCTCATTTCAAGCATAGTGTACACAATTGCAGCTTTCGTGATTTTTTAATCCTTCTTTCTTAATAGTCATTTTTAATAAAGTTCTAGGTGAATTTTGTAGTAACGTGATTTGTCAAGAATAATCAGTAATCATATGCAAATATGAGACAGTGATTGCGCAGGAATGTTGAAAGATTTGTTTCATATTCGATGCATGTAAGCTTTTTTGCAAGCAACTTACTGCCGATAGGAAATCTAGACAAGAATTTTTTAAAACGTATTTGTAATTATGTATTAGGATTAAATGTACCGGGAAGATGTTTGTGGTCATGCCTCTAGAAAATACTTCGTTTCTGAACCAGTGATGATGCTCGTCATCCTAAAACTTTGATAAAGAGAAAGGAAGCCAATGTGTATTGCCGTAATTTCTTGACAGTTATTAAAGAAAATACAATATGGAAGTACTGTAATTATTACGTTCTCTCCGTACAAAAATAGTCTAGAAACGGGTGGAGAAGGAAGAAAAGAAAAGTCCTACATGTTTGTATTGCACTGAACTATATTTGGAATCAGTGGAATCATGTAGAAGATGACGATGATGAAGTCATACATATATATCTCAACTGCCGAGCCAATAAATAGTTAGATGTACCTGCTTGTTGTTAGGTACCCCATCTTACCTTCGGGGATATCCTGTCTTGCCCTACCCATGAAGCAAGACGAAGAGAAACGACTTTTTTGACATTTGTCGATTAGTTGATTAGAAATACCTGTGTTTTATTCATCATCATGCCCCACCTTTCCATATCGCTTGGGAAACATTGTTGGATTTGCCTCCGTTACACCTTGTTGTAACGCCAGAAGCATTAATGGCGTCATATACATAGGCTTGAAATCGCGGATTACGGAGATACAACACTTGTTTGAACAGGAACTCACGCCAAAGTATTTGTGATGTCAAATGTTACTACATGCTGAGCATGCAGTCAGACAGAAGCAGCGTGGGGTTTGATTTCTAGAAACCACTGAGGCTATTTATCGCTGAAGTGGTAGGAACAAGTCACAACATTAAGTTAAAAGTTCAAAAACAAGGGACGGAATTGGGACAGCAGTATACACAATATTCGGATATGAGAAAGCATAAATCTAGGCAGAGTTACAGCCATTTTCCAAGCTGAAATAATGACCGTTAGCACAACTATATGCTCCAGTGTGATAAATGATGTCTAAATATTCTTCGTGCCTTAGAAGCACACAAGATAGTTATTTTKGAGTAGGTTCGTGGACCCCAGAAGATCGAGGGCAATGAGGGAGCAGACCCTTTAGCAAAGTTAACAGCTAAAGGACGAAGAAAGTAATATCAACTATACCGGATGGACGTTCCCGGATTACAACAATCACGTATGGTCATAGTGAGTTTTCAGAATTAAAGGAAGAGCAATAAATGGTCTTCTTATGGAACATGGTACATCTAGATTTGGTATTGCAAATGATGCTATATCGTGAAGAGAAAGGAAGGGTTATCAGGAGTATCACTTACAGATATTAAGATTGAACGAGCACCAATTGAGGATTGGCTGGAATTCTTGGGTCATAATCGAACTCACAAAGGGAACAAAACACATATTGAAGAAAATGCGTTTAGAGTTGGTCATAAGATACTTTGATTACATCTTTACCATTACCATTTTAATCCAACTGAAATGGTATGGAGTCACGCCAATCGTTATTATGGTAAAATTATTGATGCAAATATGGCTGTTATGACCATATAGGCTGAACCTTCACGGCAACAATGTTGAAAAACTGTTTGAGCAAATGTGGAAACAGGTGATGATATTGAATCTATCATTATAACTAAAGTGTAAGTATTATCTAACGTATAGCTTAACATCAGGCTAGTACCTATTCTTGATAGAAATAATAAAAAAAACAGCAATACAGCCAATGTAAACGAAACATATTCAATACGTTTGCATTAATAGTAACAAATAATGAGATGATGTAGCAGTAGTTTGAAAAATTTGATCTCAAACCAGGTATAGCAGCATTTAGGTCAAACCTCCTATTTGCTGCACTTTCGAAGCAAAACGCAGCGTAATAGCTTCAGCCTTGGGGAACTAATTTGTAAGATCAATATTAGGCAAGTGCGGTTTTACCGATGTTAAATCGCGGGGCGCTACGGCAATAAATTCATGTTTCCTTTCAGTAACCGATGCCCGGGATACGGTCGTGAAATATGCAACGTACGCCGGATGCAAAATGTAATTTGATGGACTATATACTCTCCAGGGCTGATCCCGTATGTTTGCCGTACACGATCGGCAGTGGATCTGAATTTAAAGCGGAATATGTCCCCTAGATCCTGATAAGGTGCCGCAACATGTGTTCGGCGTTTCTTTGTAGGGGAATTAAATGTTTCCTTTTCGAATCCTACGTTTATTCGTGTTTCACTCAGGTCGAATTGCAGCTTTTATAGATGTTCTTGGATTTAGGATTATATTTGACGTTTTTAGCATAGACAGACGCACATAATATTTGCAAAAGGGTGTATGAAACCACCATCTTGTACAAAAGAATGCTCAAAATTGACCAAATTGCTTACTAGACTTCGTTTAAAAAATCGACAACAAAAGACAGCCAAGAGTATATTTGGAAGATAAAAGATTTTTGGCGAATGAAGAAATCATGTGTTGTTGGAGAATGGTTCGCAGATCAGTACAAGACACTGATTTTGCATTGTTGACCACTTAATAGTGATACGTTTTGTGGTAATCCTAGTAGACTGCATATAAATACGAGGGTCATGCCGTAATTCCTGGACATGTCAAGCTGCCGCTGAACTGGCGGTGATGAAAAACAAGTGCTGTCAAATTACAAAAGTCTATCATTGGGACATCACTCAGCTTTATATAGAGTGCGGGTAATTCACTCAGTGTATCTGTAAAAAATTCACAAATCGCGAAATAACGGTTGCCCAAATTTACGTTGCAAGAAGCTTGCCAGGAGTCGTGGGGTGGATAGTTCAACATGAAGAAGCGAGCGTTCCAGAGCGTTGGACTAGTGGTAAAGATGACCACAGAAGCTGGAGACCTCATACTGCTACCGACAATACTTTTGCTGCTATTGTGGCTACAATAGTGGAAGAAGACCGCATGGATAAGCAAGTAATGTCTTCTTTGTAGAAAACTTAAATGCATGAATCCAAAAGTTTAGACGAGATATGGAAGACAGCGGCATAAACAAGTCTACGATAAAAGAATGGGGTGAATTTTGTAGTAGGAAAATAATATATCATTTTTGTCACTTGATGTCATAGAAGTCATTAAACTCTCTCGGCTTTGAAAGAAAAATGTTAGTATAAATATTTACTAAACGTCATAATCAACGCAGACAACAAACCAACAGTTTAAAAAATTTTGTAGCTTCTGAGTATTCATTCATTGACAACTGTCGATGGAATATGTTTCATAGTAAGAATTCCCTGAATAGAATTTTGGATGCTTTTGATGTCAGAAGTCAACAGATATTTCAGCCTGTGAAATAGTATATTAAAAAATTAGTTTCATAAGGCGCTATCTTGTCGGACGCATCAAACGTTTACAAAACGCGTCGAAGGCGAGATCTTTAATGGATGAGTGCGACAAAGAGTCTTATTATTAAAAAATTTCAGTATTATTTGAGTATGTTCTATCTATACGTGTACCAAATATTTTTGTAATACAATGACTGGTTAAGGAGTTAAGGGACTTTGAAATTTTGACCAACCGATGGGCAAGCAATACTCTAACGCCGATTACCAAGTTAAAAAAACATGGATTAAAATAATTAAACCACTGGATTTATTTATTATTTATTGAGTTTTCTAAGTGTATTTTTGAAACGAAAAAAATATTTTAATCTATAATTTTTAGATTTGGTAATTGGCTTTGAAGTACTGCATGGCCACCGATTGGTCAAAATTTCAAAGTCCCGTAACTCCTTAATCAGTCACTATATTATAAAAATATTTGGTACACGGATCAAGGACATGTATAGGCAGAACATACCCAAATATTACTGAAATCGGAAATATCGAGTAGTTAGCTCTCAAACAAAATGACATTCAGAACCTGCATCCTTAATACATAGCGTTGTTTTAATTAGACGCATGCGATATTGAGTTTAGTAGTTTTAAATAACGTTAAATGCTGAGAACCCTATATCATTGTAACCTGACCTGATGTGACTTGCCCAGCGAATTTCAATGTCGCTTGAAAAAGTGTTTAAAATGTTTCAATATCGTCTTCCTTGAAATGCTACGTGAAAGTTGGCTAGCCATGTGTGAGTTGCGGTTAAGGCTGTTCCTATGTTTTGGGCCAAGTAAAATTTTTAGAGCGGTAACATAATTAGTCCACGTGGACGTGACAAAGCCTGTCACTATATTGCAGCTGCACTATTGGCCTGCAAGATAAGTTATGACCCCCTAACCTGTCACTGTAGTATTGACAGCATATTGCACACAGACCAACCGTTTATGAGCACGGTAATTTACCATTTGGGCAAAAGTTACTTTTTCTAGTGAAACTCTTTTTTTAATTCAATTGAATTACGTGTAATTAATTTTACACCAAGTAAATTTATTACATTCTTACAACTCTGACTTGTACCCTTTACTCCCAAACTTTTTTGACGAATACATACTTTTATCAAAATTTAAAAAAGTAAGGTAAGTAATATTATGTTTTATTATAGAATACAATCAAGATAGATTTTGTTTGTGAATATATTTGAAAAACTCAGAAACGTGAATTTTTACTATTAATAATACTAATCGCCGATTTTTATGTACATAAAGAGAGAAGCCGGTTAATAATTAAACTCAAAATCATAAAAAAATATTTTTGTTTCTGTTAAGTAATGTAGACAAATGACAATTGCAGTTAATAAATTTTGGTGATTGCAGTGAACAAATAAACCACAGTTTTTAATTTCAATTCTTTGCCACGTCTTCATTATCACTGCCCCAACGCATATATTTATTGCCTTTGAAGGGAGAATGAACAAAACTTTTAGCAAGAATGTCATAGGTATTGGGATTCCGGCGAAATGCAACACGACCAATATTGGAAGCAGTTGATTTATATGATCGTTCTTGGAACCACCTCAGATTAGCAGATTGGCCTACGCTATCTTTTTCTATTTCATCAAGTCCTGTTGAAGTTTTTGAAAGCAGTTCTCCCATTTGCTGCTCTTTATAGTCATCATCGATGACACCTTCTTCATCAGATTCACTGCTGACTTGGTCATGACCTGAATCGGGGCCAACAAATTTGTTTTCCTTTTTTTTGTGGTTGATCATCTGCGAAAAGTCTTCTACAAGCTTTATCTCGTTTCCGCTTAGGAATACAGCTCATATCGTTTTTTTTTTGTAAATTTTCCGGGGTTTCGTTTGGCAATTTTTGTCTCTGTTGCATTGCTAGTCATGTTTAATAAAAGGTTATCAACATTTTGCACTAATCTTTTAGAGCATGCTAGTTAATCGCCAAGCAAACCAAATTCGTCCATCTCAGAAATGAAGTTCTCTTCGTTTGGTTTTGGTTCTGTGGAAAAGTAATTTTCAGAATTTTTATGATCACCAAATACATGCCTTGGGTAATTTTCAGTGTCTCTAGATAATCCTGCCAATTGTTCATCAAACGAAACATTCTCTGTTTTCCTGAAATTTAGGTTTTTTTATTGCTCCTCTCATTCGCTCTATGTTAGGTTTCAAACTTTTCCGCAGCTTCACAGGTAAACCTTATTTTTTGTCGAACTTAAACGACTTTTTGCCATTTGATGCAATTCTGAGACAGTTTCTCAGCAGATGGTTTGTGCATTTGGCGAACTAGTTGTTGTGGTCCGTAAGGTTTTGCGGTCAGAAGTCTGTCGCCGTCACCTATCAGTTTTACATACTTCAGGCCGTGCATATCCATACTTTGAAACTTTCAGCAATTATATCCAATTCCATTCAAGTAGATATTCCTTTCCAATTTTTTGTGCATCTATGCTCTGCACTGGGATTGTTCTCTGCCTTTACACAATTGATGCAAAATTTATTTCACACACCTGTGTATAGCAATTTTCCTGTTTTAACCCCCAAAAGTAGTCTGTGCGCGTGCGTATTCAAAACTAAAACCTTCGAGTAGCATCTAAGATCTCCCTAGTCATAAAAACGAAAGTGGTGACAGTTTTAAGAAGAGACAATAAATACAGATAATTTACGAGCACAATGATGCATCTGCAAATTATAAAAGGATTGCAACAAGGGGTACATCTGCATAGTTTACGAGCGGGAGGCTCCGCTCCGCAAAGCATTAAAGGTTAACTCCCTCGGTGTTAAAATTGTTCAAACTTGATGCAACAAAAATTCATTATTTTTGCTGCGATAAAGAAAAGAACAAATGTTTTGCATATCAAAATTAAATTTTCTCTGGTGCTCTCGTCTCCTTTTTTTGTTTGTTTTAATATTATTTTTTTTCTTGCACCTTTTTATGTTTTTGGGCAAAAGTCAGTGTGAATTTCGAAAAAGTACGATGACAATTCCCGAGAGAAATAATTTCAGCGCCCAGATAAAAAATCTGAAATCGATATGATTTTATTCTGCATATACCACGTAGAGTAGTACGTATAAACAGCCTTAAGATCATTATCCTGTCTTCTAAATTAGAATATTTAGATTTAAAAAAACTCAAAGGTAATAGATTTGACGTTTTTGTTGTAATTTGTTTATTCATCACCATGCTAAACTTTGACAAGAAGCCTGAGTTTCCAAGTTAAGCAGATCGACAAATCTGGGACAATTTCATTAACTTCGTTTATTGTTACGTGATCCATGTACACCATTGTAATTGGATTAAAAACATGTTCTATAGATAAATAGGAACATACATTTTTAACATTAAATTGGTACGACACTGACACTGATAAAATTACCCATGCCGACAATATCGCTTAAAGAATCGCACTCACCAAGTCCGTCCAGCAACGCAACCCTCGTTTCCGTGCCCTAACTCATTTTCCGCACTCTTAAATCCGAAAAGCCGGGCGTCACCTTGTTGTGTGCCCGTGGTCCGGTTCCCAATTGCGTTAGGCTGGTGGCGTTTGTGCGGTTCCGGGCCGGAATCATTGAATTAGGCTTTTAGTTTCGATTCCGACAACGTATGCTGGATCTACTTAGGAAGTTTCGGGATGGTCCGCTAATTGAGTCGGCAACGTTGCTTTTTCAGGAGGACCGCCTAATTAAGCGCTTTCTGATGTCGACAAGATTAATAGTTTTTTAGAGTAAACGACGGTTAGTCGATTTTAAATGTTTGGCCGTGAAATTGTTTCTGGAGACCAGCACACAGTGTGTTGGCGGTATTGGACAAATTAGTGTCGGACAGTAGGAGAAAATGAACTTAGATCAATTAGTTACGGAATTGTGTCGTTCATTCTTAGCGGTTTGAGATCAGTTTACAAATTTAGACTTCAAAGGCCAGACATGCAACGACGTTGTTTTGTGATGTGGAAAGGTTTCCTGCACTTTGATGAATGTACACGGAGTTTGTGTTCCAACTAAAATTTGTATCTTTCAATATCTTCGATTTTGTGCAGGTTTGGAGAACATGCTGAAACATCAATTTTAACTTGAAAGGAGGCTATGCGTAAACGATGTAAAACATGCGTATACAATGGAGAGAATGAGATATTAGAGGCTATGTTTGGCAGCTGGTATTTTCTGGTGTCTGTATGTAAATGAGTGAAACCAAGCTTAACCATAATCTTGAAGCCTTAATCTTTTCACTGGTGAAATTAGGAAAATGTCACATAATTTGCAAAAATACAGCAACAAGTAGGCTACGATCACATAGGTAGCTTGGGTATTCCAATTTATAGACTTAAAGTGTATCTATGGTCATATTTTACATTTAGAAATGTATGTCGGGAAAGCAAGGTAATAAATAAATGAATAAACAAAAATAAATAAATATTGGCCCCTATGGGTAGATAATCCGGCAAGTCAAGTACCAGCAAATATTGTATAAACGGTTCGATAGTGAAATCTGTACTTACGGAGATTAATTTTAAAATTCCTTTCATTAAAGCTTTTGTTGACAAGTTCAGTTTGGAAATACCAAAAGGCAAAACAGTTGAAGCTTACTATTGAAGCTGAAGTGGATAAGAAAATCCCATTGGTGTGAGGATGGAAATATAACAACTGGTACCAAAAACCGAGTAGTTCAGCTATATTGTTAAAAAATTTTGCTACACATAACACTAAAGTGAAACTAAATGTTATTAACGATTTAATTTTTAGAGCGTCTAAAATAAGTAATAAAGAATTTCACAATCAAAATGACATTAAAATTAAACGCATGTTAATACCAAACAATTAATCATTAAATTTGATAATTAACAATTATCAATTAATTATTGGTCAATAAACTACTTATACTATATTAAAAACAAAACGATGGAAAACAGGCAACAACAAACTAACAGTACAAAGCAACATAACAATATTACATTTGATGTAATAGAAACTTAACAATGATCCTCAAAATGTCCGCCGCTGCTGACAAATCACCGATCTAATTTAACCTAATAAATTGTAATTAATGGGTAAACGTTTGATTTTCTCAATATAATCTAATTTTATTTCAAGGATGATCAAGTATAAAAGTTTCTTAAACAATACTTCAACTCGTTAAACAGTCGCAATAAATTATAAATTATTATTTATGATTGTATTGAAGTTACGTAATCTGGAGGATTTGCAACTTCTGCCCCTCTTATTGTCGTTGGAATAGCAACTAGAAAAAGAAATTCAAATAAAATTTGTTAACAAGTAAATGTAGATTATATTTCTTTTGTCTTAGACTAACAGTGTTTGCAACTTTTTGGAGAAAGAAGCGATCCTTTGATATGTCATATTGAATGCGCCACCTAACGGGAAGGTATTTTATTTAGATCAGATAACATTTCTTAGTCCATCCATACAACAGAAAAGTTGTATACACTTTGAACAAGAGTATTCAAAATTGGCAGTTATAAAAGTTTCAATATTCCTTGAACAATTTCGTGGTTTTTAGTTAGTAGTAAGGATTAATTTGGTCCAGATAAAATAAGATTCAGTGATGTCCGCAGGGTGAACTAAATAATATCTTTGAGATAAAAATTGATGTCTGTTACTTTTTTAACAATATATATGTTGCAGGTAGACATTCATATTGTTGGCAATCTCAAATGGAAGAAATTATTTTTAAAAATGTTAAACTTTCTCTAGAAGCCAGCACGTCATATGCAATACCCGAAAATACATGTTCTAGGAAGACATCTTGTTTCCACTTATTGAATACAAAAATCTAATCTATGAAAAACACAAAACTATGTAACTTTTATTGGTCAATCTCAAATAAACCAAAGATCTAGTTCATATTTTATATAAACTGATAATGCATTGTCCTCCTATTCGGATCGAGAAACTGTTTAGTATTATTAGAATATAAAAAATATACATAGGTCAAACTTTTTCGAAACTTTGCGAAAATCATTGCAATAGGCCATGTCCGTGCACCAGCTTGTCCACTAATGTTTGAATTGCATGATGCCAGAAGCTCGAAACATCTGTTGCATGACTGCTGAACAGAAACACTGAAAACATAATGCAGCTGTGTGTATTTGATTCCAGTTTATAAAAACATTGATATGAACACTCGATTTGTCCTCCATGGGGTTTATTTTAGTTGTGATGGACTGGGAGTAAATTGTCATGCCGCGAGATGCGAATACATTCAATTACGAGCTTTTCATAAAGTTTTGTAAATATAAAACCTAAATGTGCGCGGTTGAACTGGTCGCCACTATCGTTACGTAAACATGCGGAACCGTTATTATATGTCCTACAAAGATACTTATTGGGTATGATTTCCCATCACATTAAATGCTATTCGTCTGCGAGATGTCCACGTGTTAATGCAGGAACTCTGTTGCAATACCGTMATGAGATTATGTCACCTCGGACAATGCGTCATTAACCAATAATTATGGTTGAACTAATTATAGTTAAATCAATGTCATCTCTATACGTTAGTGTAGGTCATTAGTTTGGGATGGATAACAGCGCAGCTGCTGCATATAATAAGTACGTGAATTCATATGCAACTTATTCTTACTTAATTTCTTTTATCATATTTTCCTACGCGTATTCGAGTTTTCTGCACCGCCTTGGCGGCTTCTATTAGCATAACTACCCAATCTAATACACTGCAACCCGGATTAATTATTTAGAATGTTCGCAATTAGACAGTATTTCCCTTCAGCTCAGTTTATACATTCTATTTCAATATCTGTGATTTGTTATTCCGCAGTACATTTTTTTACCGAGCTAGTAGAATAACGTTATCTTCAATATCAACATTTTTACAATTAATGAGATCAGCTTTCAGCATCGATATAAAGCCGATAAAGTTCAAATTAGACAAACCGTACCTTCCTGTTGGTGTCTTACACTCTTGCGTTAGCACGATTATTATGTCTAATATTTTTTTGCGAACTACTTTGACTTCCATTTTTTTCATAGTAACGATGACCATACTACCAAAGACTATATGATTTCAAAATAATGTTCTTTAAAAAATAGAACACATTAATATATTGTATCAAGTTATGTAAATAACTTTTCTTAATTAAGAGTTCACATCATGCCCATTAGTGAACAAAATCAGCGCAAAATTTTTACAAGGTCGCTACAAAGTATGGAACCAGCAGGATATTTCAGGTTCTGTTCGACCAATTATGCATAGGCCTATCGGTAATTAAAATGTATTTCTGGAATTTTTTCAACAAAGTGACATCTCTCGTTTCCGAAATGTGGGCGCAAGTTGCATTTTTTTAATGGAAAGGGGGGTCCTTGACTGGTGATAACAAAAACGCTAATTTTTATCAGATTTACATAACAGAAGATGCTTAAAATGTTCCCCATTTACTTCCAGGCAGTAATGCAGCCTTGAGTAAAAGTTTTCTAATGTCTGATGTTCTGAATTTCTGCCCTGGTTCGTCCTTTTAAATCTCTTGCACTATCTAGCCCATCAGTATAAATACTATTTTTCAGATACCCCCACAGGAAAAAACAAGCTGCGTCAGATCAGGGAAAAGTGCTGGGTATTCTATCTCTGCGCGCCATCTGTCTGGAAATATCGCATTCAAATATCCACGAACGTTGACTGCATAATGGGCAGGTGCACCACCTTACTGAAACAATATCTGTGCAGAATGACGCGCAGATTTTCACGATTCCGGAACAGGCGAATAAGTTCTGGTATAATTAAGGTGACCAACCCTCCGGATTTAGCCCGGACAGGTTTGTATTTTTGTTTATGAGTCCGTATTTAATATGGCATCCGGATTTGTCTGGATTTTCAAAATTTTGTTTGGATTTGTCCGGCTTTTTACGGTTTGGCTAAAAAGTGTGCAAAATATGTGTACAACATGGTATTTTACTTTTTCATTGCTGTCAGTCTACTCATGCTTCAAGCTTCGGTCAGGCGTTGCTAACTTCATAGTTTCATCTGTCACATTAATGTCAGCTACAGACATCTAGGTATTATGTAGATGGCTAATTGTTAGGGCATGCGCGAGTAAATATTGTAACGACCCGTAAGTCGCCATATTGCTCGTTCGTAGGGCAGCGAGTCTGCGCAGTAACTCCCTGGTTTGACAAAATGAATGGCGATTGGTGACATGTGCGGCAGGTCATGTTGTTTGTTGTGACGTCATGACGTTTCCGTATTATAATCTTTACTGCGTATGCGTCTGACCCTATCTGTCCGAGGATCATTTATCACAAAATCTTATTAGTATTATAGTAAGCTTCTATGTATTTAGTTCTGTGGTGTCAGCGCGCAATTGCGTAGCCGTCATAACCTAATGCCTGACCATTCCTTTTTACTCTTTACTTTATCCTATATTACAAATACCACCATGGAGGCGTCCGGATTTTCTGGTTTGGAAAGTTGGTCACCTTAGGTATAATGTGTTCGCGCATTCAAATTTTCATCGGTGAAAAAAGGCTCAATAATGTGCTCACTGGTAATACTACACCAAACATTCACTTTCTGAGGGTGTTGTCTGTGGACTTGTTCCATTTAATTTATTGGCCGCGAAAGATACTGCACTTGTTTATCGATCTTAGAACACCCACATAAAATACTGAATAGTTTAAAAGCTGTAAAAATTTGAGGTAATAATAACAACTTCTATCGGTACGTCAAGTTTGGTCAGATCATGCGTTTATGTCGCTAAAATCAACAGAGCGCCGTCTATCCTTTGCTTCTTTGCATCATGCCCTAGCAGATCGGGGCGAATCTAATGTATTCATCTATCCCCAAGCGCTAAGCGCATATTGAGAGTTCCATTATGGCCTAGTCTTGTCTGGATCCTATTGTCACAGAATTACCGTTCTCCATTCCGTGCCGCCATTTCACCCATTCTTGTCGCAACAAACGTCAGCCTTTCGCCTAATTTACAGCGATTCTGCTTTATACCGCGAAATTAATGTTGGAGGTTTTCATGAATAGTTGTTTTTCTTCTAGCTCGGGATCGCTACACACTAAACCTTTAGCAGCGTGCTTTCTGGAATTACACACAAGAATATGACTGTTGTTTACATTTCAATATGCACATTCAGTATCAAATATAAATAAAATATACAGGGTCGCTACTAAGTATAGCACCATCAGGATATTTCAGCTTTTGTTCAACCGATTTTTCTGAAATTGTGTATGGGTCTATGCACAATTAAAATTAAAGACATATCATTATTTCAGAAATATACCATACATGTACAATTTGTTGCTTTTGCGTTGAGAAAAGTGTGATAAAATACTTGGGTCTCGCACAAAGCTTAGGGATAAAAACAAACACTACAGGTGTAGCCATTTTCCTGGTGACTGGTGATAATTTTTATTCATTTCGTTATTTGCAATCGCAATGCCTCAGTAAGTGAGCATGACCGCATCGAAATTTTGATGATGATTGGTTATGGAGATAAAAGGCGAAGCTGTTAGGAAGTAGTTGCACTCTACAATGCAATTCATACAGATCGTGAACCAATTGCCAGATCAACAGTTATTAAAACATTGCAACGTTTTGACGGCGGTGTTAAAAATCGTCAACAACCAGGACGTCCAAAGGTTGCTATGAGTGAGGAAAGTAGCTTGAATATATTATAGATGTGCAAGAGGATCCTAAGTGTTCCGTACAATAGCGTGCTTTCACTCCCCACATTAGCAGAAGATCTGACTAGAAAATTTTGAAAAAGGAGAGGTTTCATCCATACAAAATTCAAATTCACTTATTAGAAGAACTGAGCGAAGATGATTTCGATCGTTGGACAGAATTTTGCGAAACGGTTATGAACATGATAAATTAATAAACATTTTAAATGGATTATGTTTTTTGATGAAGCGATTTTTTGGCTCAGCGGTAATGTGAATAGACATAGTTGTAGATTTTGGATGGGATTGGATGGAACAAGTCCACACACTACACYCTCAGAAAGTGAATGTCTGGCGTGATATTATCGATGGCACATTATTACAAAATTTGAATGCAGTAAGGTATTTACAGCTCTTGCGCGAACACATTATAGTAGTAGACGCGGAACGATAGAATGCCCAGCACGTTTCCCTGATCTGACGCCGCTTGATTTTTTCCTGTGGGGGTATCGGTCGCATTAATATAGAATATTTAAAAGAACGAATCAGGGCAGAAATTCAGGACTTATTTCCAAATATGCAACAAAGAACATTATAAAATCTTTACTCAGGGCTGCATTGCTGACAGGAAGTAAATGGGGAACATCTAGAGCCCCTTTTGGTAATATAAATGTGAAAAAATACAGCACTTTTCACGGAACTATTTTTTTCTTTTTTACTTTTTGGGTACCCGGTTAGCAATAAATTGATCACACTAGACGAAAATGATCACAATACCTGTTTTTTGTCCATTTTAGCGATAAAGATAATTGTTTTCAAGCTTTTTGTCCTTTGTCAGGCTCAATTATTCTATTTACACGTTTTTAAACTCAGAAGCAATAAATTTTACAAAATTTATATCTTTTTCAGTGATGTGCCTTTTGACCCCCTACCCATTAAAAAATTGAACTTGCGCCCATATCTCGGAAACGAGAGCTGACCACGGAGTTGAAAAATTCCAGAAAATGCATTTTAATTACCCATAAACCCATGCAGAATTTCAGAAAAGTCGGTCGAACAGAACCTGAAATATCCTGCAGGTTACATACTTAGTAGCGACACTGTATACTATATAACTTATCATCTGCAAATGTTTTTTTAACGTCCACTATGCATTCTTGAAGAATTTTATAAACCTTCAATTTGGCATATTATTTATATTTGTACCTAAAAGAAAATTAGGAAAATACACGAGTCTGGGGAGCTTTAGGTGGCGGAACCTGTACATGCCATTTTGAACAGAAATTTGAATGGGGCTTTGATAGTTTAGCGGTTAGCAATCAAAATGTCCTGGATTCAATCTCGGTTAAAGCTGGGAATATATCTTCAGATATTTATTTACCTGCAAAAACCCAACAAAATTTTAAAGTCATTATTACTTCTAATTTCGCTTTTGTACATCAAATTTTTAAATTTCGGAGGATGTAAATAACGTACCCCACAGTTATCATCCGTGGTTTTGTAAAAAGCTTGCATACACCATTAAATCAAAATATATTATGCTTAGGGATAAAAAAGTGAATTATGTTTATGTTGGCAGGAATCTTCTACATCAATGAGTCTTTGKACATCTCCTTGGCGTCTCCATTAATAGTGATGGAGTGCTCTATCCACGTAATCATTATGTAATACTGGTACGACGTCCGCACTAAGCCGCGCACTCCAAATAAAAAGGAACAAAAGCTTAATAAACGTATAAGGCGTAATGCCAAAAGCAATTTCTGTTTATCCACGTTGCCCGTTGCCCCCCATAAAAACTGGAAGAAATAAAACTGAAGTGCTCTCTTCGCCTGCCGCATCGTAAAAAAAACTTCCGGATCTCCGGCGCTTTTCCTAAAGTACCATGTGACGAACAACTTCGGCCAATATGCCACGCGACAGTTTAATTAAACCGAAAGTGGAGGCATTTGAATCAGAGATATCCATGATAATCCTGTTACATAGTCGGCTGGGTGAATTTGTGGAATGCGGATGTGGGGATGCGATAATACCGAAAGTTGGTAGTAAGTTGGAGGCGCCACTCAGGCAGAATATTTGGATCGAGTTGAGACAGGAATATTAATTCGCGGGGTATCTGGTAGTGGTTTATACCGGGATGAGACTCGAAATGTCACTTAACTGGGTATGTGACACTTAATCGCTTAGGGAAAATCTGGAAGCTGCGATTTGGATAAAGTTTGATAGGAAAGATAATATATTACTTGCGTACATCCTTTCCTTCTGGTAAGAGTTTGCAGAAACCTCTTCAGCTGCTATTAATTATTTTCTCTTTTACCTATCGGTAACTATTCTTCTTAGAAAGCTTGATAACGTTAGCATCATATACTCTTGATTGTGTGAAAAGACGACATAAATTAGTTACTGAGAAGATTAGTAATCTAGCAAGAACTAATTTTGGAATACTGTTTTGAACTGTACGGTGCTGCCGGAGAAAGAAATAAACTACTGGAATTCCTTTGAATGAACTGCTTTTAACTATTATTATACGCTGATGCTTATGCTATAAGACTTTGGGATTATTTTGCTGGTTTAAGGAAGTTAGATTTTAGAGACAAGCTCTAATTCGTATCGTCTTTTTGAGAGACGTTCAATAAAGCTTAAAATAAGCAAAAATGTTATTTTAAAGTACGGTACTTGAATAATCTAATGTCAAAATGTGTTTTCTGGAAAAATGTAGAAAGATATGAATACAGATAGAAGACGGCCAAAATTGAAAATATTTACTAGGCTGATTATTAATTTGAGCATACAGGGTTCCTTCGTGATACTTACGTCAAAGGTATATCGAAAACTACAAAACGAAGTGGAAGAAGTTGGCAGGTTAACGCAGGTAAAGGTAAATCATTAATGCAGTATCAGAGACGAAAGATTAAAAAGATCTAAAGATTAAAAATTAATAAGTTAATAAGTAAAATTACTGCTATAATTGTTAAGTAGATATAAATAGGTATTGACCATACAATTCTGTCATAAATGACAAAAAACAAATGTATAACAAAAAGCATTGCACATTAGGAGCATTGCTTAAAAATTTTGAAAACTTATTTAATTTAAGCCGAGTACTCTCAAGAAAAAAGATAAGAAAAATCGTTGGCTGCAAATAAAAATGAAGTAAGAGGAAGATTTTGAAAACAAGCTAAGGAAACGAATGATCTTATATGAATAATGTATTTCTTTCTGAACTAGTTCTTGAAGATAGTGTAAGTGTTTCATGACGTTCCTGTGATTTATTTGAAAAAAGCTTCTAGCTCTTTTACGGAATTACCTTTTTTGCCCATTCTCGTCTTTATTTCGGACACATAGATTGTCATCTACTCACAAGAACTTGGGACACTGACCAACAATATTTGAAAAAAATGTTATAATGACATTTGTTTCCACATGGTAAGAGAGACATATCTTTTATATTTTACAAGTAACAAAATTCGTATTCTAAAGGCAACTATTCCAAAGTAATTTCAATTTGGTATTTTTTTTTCAATTGAACTACCGGACTGTATATTAATGTTACGAGATTTACCTACATAGAACTGATAACACAACACAAATTATTACTGACGGGACAGCCAACATTTGATATGCATATTTAAATACATACCTTTGTGTCCAACAACCGAATTTCGGATGATAAGATCTATCCATTATTTATTATTCATGTAATCCAAAATTTAATAGCTTGTTTCTACGGATTAAGTGCCGAATATGTATAATCGAGAGTGTACTGAAATGCTATTATAAATAAGCTTCATCGAGGGATTTTTATAATACTTAATCAACATGAAGTTCATTCTAGTGGTAATAACCTTGGTCGTGTTGGTTAGACAAGTGAAGCTTGCAAAAAATAAGACCAGATATTATTTTACACACGAACATGCGTACATGTCTTATGTAAATAAAGAAGTCACCGATGTCTCCACAAGCTTTTACAAAATAACGCGGGAACAAGGAGCGTTAAACGCTACCTTTACTTTAAAGAGAAGATTTGACGCAGTCTCGGTAAGTCCTGAAATGTGTATACAGGATGTTTCACGAATAATAATGACTCTGACGAAATTAAAAATGCAACCTAAAATACATTCTCATAGCCAGTGTGATTATTTTACATAATGGTATTATTTTAAAAATAAATTAGGAATCCATGACGGCTATGAGCTATGGTTCCTGTCACTGTATTTATTAAAAGGCAAAATGTATTCAAATGATGAAAAAACAGATATGATTTTGATTTATGGTGAATGCAAGAAAAATGCTTCCGCTGCTGCCCGTTTATACAGACAACGTTTTCCAAATACGAGAGCTCCTGCCGATACAATTTTCAAGAGACTTGAATTAACTTTAAGGACAAACTTGCCACCACTGAAAAAGTCAAGAGAAAGAACAGGCCCTCACAATGAAACTAAAGTATTGGCAATGATTGACGAAAGTCCTCATATTAATCAAAGGGTAGTCTCAAGAGCAACCGGTATTAGTCTGTCTTCAGTACACCGAATAATTAAAGGCAATCAATTTCATCCGTACCACTTACGATTGGTTCAGGCCTTAAAGGAGACAGATTATCCTAAAAGACTGGCCCTTTGTAGCTTTTTTCGAGAACACTAAAATTTGAATGTAAGATTCTATGACAACGTTTGCTTCTCAGATGAAGCAACGTTTTCTAATAATGGTGGAGTTAACAAACATAACATACATTATTATGCGCAAGAAAATCCACGTTGGATTCGACATTTTCAAACTATCTACTCGACGAATGTCTGCTGTGGAATATTGGGGAATCAAATTGTTGGGCCTTATTTTTTTCGCGATAGTTTAAACGGCAATACTTATCCAAATTTTTTTAAGACACATGTTACCGGTGCTTCTCCAAAATGTAAATTTACAAGTAAGACAAGATCTATTGTTCCAACAAGATGGGGTACCTGCGCATTATCATAGAATAGTGCGAAATCATCTTGATTTGGTTTTGCCTAACCGATGGATAGGAAGAGGTTCAATTAATCCTTGGCCACCGAGAAGCCCGGACCTTACTCCTTTGGATTTTTTTCTGTGGGGAATTGTAAAAGAGCAAGTATACCAAACATCAATTGAAAGTGTATAACATTTAGGAAATAAAATACGTGATGCATTTAGATCCATCACTCCAGAAATGTTAATGCATGCTAAAAGATCGTTTTGGGCACGAATTCAAGCTTGTGAAGACAGCGGAGGGCGACATTTTGAGCATTTATTACACAAATGTTATTGAGTAAACATTTTGGGTTGCATTTTTAATTTCGTCAGTGTCATTATCATGCGTGAAGCATCCTGTATTTTCTGTTTTACAAATATTTCAGGCGCGAATAGAAAGCTACCAGTCTTCCGGCGCCGAATTCAAAAAGAAAGCCATGGCGGACTTCGAAATGGACTTTTGTCCCGCCCTTGGTAAAGAGACAAACTCCTTCGGTCTAGACAGCTACCTCTTCAGATGTCCGGACGCTAACGTAACGCGGTGCCCTCTGATGCCGGTTTGATAGAATTTCAATATGTGACGAATATTTTGAGTGCTTGACATTTCTAGGGCACGTACTACCTTTGCCAAATGTCCCCCCAACCGTCGGATGTACTGCCGCCTGTTATACTACCTGGAAGGTGGATGCTGAAACTAACTCTCATCGGTGATGGTATTGTTGGAGGTGTACTCGATTGGATAGTGCGAGTTAGCGAAGTGCTCGAATGAGATTGGATTTGTAAGAAGATTCAAGATGCGTTTGTAGTTCCTTACAGTAAAGCTTTGCATGAGTGAACTTTGTAATTTATGTGCAGCGAAATGTACGTGGAGCATTACGCTTATTTTAGATGTAATACCACAGCTCAATTCGCTTCAAAATAATATTCTCGCCGCATTTCCAAGAAACCTATTCCGGCCAGCGTATCTAGCTTTAATACTTTACGGTTGTTGCTGCTCCATTATTTCCACCAACTTGTTGCGTAACACATCCTCGATAACGTGTATTTATCAAAATACAACCTTGAAATAATAACAGTGGGAACAAGTACACTTAAAATGCTATTAAAAGCCGCACAATATATTAATAGAGTGCGGAATGTGTGGCCGGCACATCTTCTAAATATAAGTCACAATTGATGTCCGAACGATCATGCGCGTCCCGGTAACACTTGTTGTGGTGTTCACCGTTATTTTCTACAGCAAAGTAAGGAATCTGTAATTAGGTTTAAAAATAATTTAATGGTGGGCTCGTAACAGGGTAGGCACATATTCGTTACAGAAGACGTCAAAATATACGAGATCCCTTCCAAATACGTCAAAGTGAAGTACCACGTAATTAACAGGAATACAACACGTGGAGGAATCAATGCTATGCTAAGAAATTTCATAGAAGGAAATGACACTTTTAGGGTAAGAAATTCTAACTACACATCATAAATATAATGAAATGGCAAGCCAAAAGTGCGTACCCCCTTTTTGCCGATTCTGGCTAAATATGCAAAATTTGAACAAACGTACCCCGAATAAAACTGCATGAAACAAAAAAAAATGTGCCCCAATGTTTTAAAAATTTCTACATCTCACTTAAGTAAAAGTACTAGTATCTTTTTCTAAATACACATTAGGTGGTGACTCTGCTCCACAAGCTAGATTTTAGAAAAGTTAGCTTTGTAATATTGGCCTTTCATTGCCTTGCCTCTTTCGTGTTCATTATTGTTATTTGTAACTCTAAATTCTCGTTTCTGTATTTATTCATGTATCACACAAATGCATATGTATAAAGGAAAGGAAACTTGATGACCCAGCTTCTTCAAATGACCTACGATTGATGGTGATACAGAAAAGGCAATAGTGCAAAGTCGAAGGGGATCCACTCACAAGCCAGATACCTACAAAAATATTAGTACCAAAATGAGCGACACAGCGGAGATAACTACTTCAATATGACGATTTAAGTAATGAATGCCACTTCAAAGGATATGGAATAGAAAATAACCACAATCTACATAGCTGGTCTAAAAAGTAATCCCACAAAATGCGAAACATCATTTCTAGCACTAGCTTACGTCAATTACCGCCAGATATCTACAGTATTTAGAGAGTGTTCTTTACTTGATGGAGTTCCCCTACAATACAACAATACAACTGGCAATACCATGCCAAAACCGCCAGGCAGTTTTTAAATAATGCCAACAGTGGTAGATGGATGGATCTAAAACCCTTACACTTTTCCTATAGGGTTAATACAATGAAATTGTGTACTCAGAACGAGAAAAAGTTGCAAACTTCAAGCTGCTATACCTTATAAGTAAAGAACAGATCACGAGCATTATAAAAACTACAATAAGTTTTCTTAGAATACGTAGGCGATAAATTAAAACCCAAGGACATTTAAGCATTTTTTGTAGTTTCATGTCTGTTGTCATTGTCGTTACTGATTTTTGTATCATGATTATTTTACTACTTCGTTACATGATTTGAATGTTAGTTTTGTGCGAACATTTTCTAGCTACACCGATCATAAAACAATGGAATACATATAATTAATATCCATTTTCTCAATATCTGATTGTTCAAATGTCATGTGAGTTTCATTTATTAAACAAAAAAATGAGCCAAAACAGGGCGTATCAACTTTTCTGTAAGAAATAGCCTATCTCGTTTACTAAGGAGCTCCTTCCAATTTCACGTTACCGGTAAGAAATCGTCTAAACCAAAAATTACCCTGGAAGATGGATTGGTAGGGGAGCAAATAAACATATACAGATCTACTGGATCTCACGCTATTGCACTTTTTCTTATGCGTATTTTAAAAGAAAAAATATACCGTAAATACACCTGTAGAGGCTTAGAAGTAGAAATGACAGTAGTTGAAGTACCGATAAGATACGCCAAATTTCTAATCCTTCTAAAAATGTCATGAATTCTTTCCTACACCAAGCACATTTTTATTGACTATAACTAAAAAAACAAAAAACTTGTGCTCACTTGATCCCACATATCTACACTTAAGCGTTGACCGGCAACCTCATTTGAACGCTTATCTTAAGTAATTGTTTTCATTACGTTGAGCTTATTTTTATATCAGGGGATAATTTTCAATCCGATGGCTATTGAAAAAAACTAATAGTTTATCTATGATTAATTTTCACATCATTAAAGTGGTCCTCGTAACAAAACTTCGACGGTTAGTAAACATACATTTATTATCCAAACTGCATGTTTTATTTTAGGTTGGTATAAGCGTCTACCACTACATGGGTAACAAACCAGTGAAGCTGGGCATAGAGTTCAACATCAAATTCTGTGACATAATGAACGGCAACTTCAGACAGTTCGACGCACAAAGTCTTGTCCACGGGAATTCCAATATTACGAGTTGCCCAATAAAAAGGGTAAAGTAAGAGAAACGTTGACTGCAGTTTTCAAAAGGTCAATCCTTTAGGGCGTCTATTATATAAATGATGTGATTCCCGACGCCAGCCAATACCCGATGATGCTCGGCGGAAAATGGTTGTTTCGCCTAGTATTCTACTTGAGACAACTTTATTGTGGCACGCTTGATTGGATAGGATATGTTATTCCACAGAACTGATGGAAGTTAATAATAATGATGGAAGTTTAGCATATCACTATAAATAGATGAAGATTGTGTACATGCGTGATCTTTTCGACCATCTATTTATTACATCAAATATACAAATAAAATGTTTCTGTCCCTGCTTGCTTTATTCCACCTATATTCAACAAGAATTTAAAGGAAAATCTACTTCAGCAAGTGGCCAAAAGCCTATGCTATACCGACCAGGAATCCTCGACGGGGGTACGAGTTCTTGTCGATAACCTCGTGTTTGTAGATTTGTAGTGCCACTGGAATTGCAGATCGCTATGTATTTTAAAAACTAGAACAACCCCTCTTTTAACAAAACAATGCAACACGTCCTTTCAAAAGTTTTGGAACGATATCATACCTATTGGGACAAGCGCCTTCGTCTGTTTCTGTTAGCATACAGGGAAGCGACCACACACTCTATACAGCAGCAAAGATAGTCTTGGAGAGCCTTCACTTCTGGTAATCCATGGATTGGTGCGACAAAAAATCAAAACACGCGAGTGATCGTGCAAAAGCTCGCTAGGATGCAAGGTCCAGTCATAGGCAGTTTAGTGATGGAGGGTGACTTTATAATGGAGGAAAGTGCTTTTTCATAATAATAATAATAATAATAATAATAAATCGTTTTGTTCCGCTGCTATTACATAGTGTTACATGAAAAGAAAAATCATAATTAGTAAAATTCTGATTAATACATAATAATTACGTTATTGATGATGATAGATAGCAGACTGAAAAGGAGAAATAGTCACTGCTTGTGAAACTGACGTTACACAAGACAATGGTCTTCCCTACCCCCTTACTACTGATTACAAAGAAAAAAAATGGATTGTAACGCAGATGACGAACATTTTCTTTTCCTTTTGGATGACACTTAGCAAGAAGGTTACAGAAGTTTTACAATAAAAAATATATAAAAAAGAAATTTACTTAAATTAAGAAACTAAAATTAAATAATGACTTCTGAATAAGTGATTTTAATCGTAATTTGAAGGTGCTTAGACTACATGCAGTGATCAGATCAAAAACCATATTCAATACCTTAGAGACTATGTAGGAGAAAGATCGTTTAAACATTGTAGTTCGATGTTGTGGTATTGTAGCTACATTGATTTGCCTTACATTTAAAGAGTGTATTTCCTGCCTGAAGACTATTTTTTTGAAAAGGTACTCAGATTGTTTAGTGCGAATTAGATTGTAGCACAGTACGCCATAGTGCAGAAATCTATTCTGCACCACAGACAGCCACCCCAGATTATTTTTATATGCTGTAATTGAAGTGTTTTTCTTCAAATTATAAATCAGCCTAATACATGAATTTTGTATTCTTTGGAGTCTCTTGTTATTATATTTTGTAAGGCACGGACCATACACAGTACTGCAGAAGTTTAGGTGCGACATAACAAGTGACTGACAAAGCTTAATTTTCACGCGCTGACTTAACAGATGAGAATGATGATAAATCAATTTTAAATTAGAAAAAGAAGATTTAATAACCTATTGATTTGTGTATCAAAACGTAAATCACTATCAAGATACACTCCTAGATCTTTACATGTGGTAACCAGTTGTAGATTTTCACCATCTATTTTTACATTTATTAAATGACTAAAGTCACGTTTTGAATGGCGCGGACCAAAAAGCATAATTTGAGATTTAGATGGGTTCAGAGTTAAACAATAGTTATTAGCTACGTGAGAGAGAGATTCCAAATATTGATTTATTCTGTTATTTGCCATCTGTACCTCCGTATGATAAGAGGATAAATAAATTTGCGTATCGTCCGCATAGAACTGACTGGCACAATACTTTAGTGAATTTTTAAACTGAGAAGTATAAATAGCAAACAACAATGGTCCGAGTACAGAGCCTTGTGGAACCCCATTAGTTATTTTTAAATTACTGGAGATTAATCCTTTATATACCACTGACTGCTGTCTATTTTGTAAGAATGATGACATAAACTGAACTGCTTTATCACTAAAACCTATATAGCGAAGCATTCCAATTAGCAATCTGTGATTAACACGGTCAAAAGCATTGGAGAAATCTAACAAGACTAGGGTAGTCAGCATTTTATTATATGTTGCAGTCAGTAACGCACAATAGAGCTGTCGAACAGCTGTGACCACTCCTAAATCCTGATTGGTTAGAAGGTAAAATATTATGAGATTCCAAGTGATGCTTAATTTAAGAATACAAAATTTTTTCAAGGATTTTTGAGAGTAATGGTAAAATGCTTATTGGTCGAAGACATTTAGGCAAAGGAATTACCTATATTACTTACTTTACACAGGCATTGAAATTGTATCTAATTATATTTGCGTGGTTTTTGTCTAAGTTGTCGCCATCCTGGGAAGGACTTTATACAGTAGTGAAAAAGATTAAGGACGTTGCCTACAGAATCCAGCCCAGCTCAAGACCAAAGATGAAACGTATAAGCGAGTACCATGGAGATCCCGGGGAATGGAACTGATCAGTTTTTAAAGAGGGGATAGTTTTACGTGCCAGCGAAGTCACCCTCAGCGTCATCTAAGGACCGATACGTGTTACAATACAAAAAAAAATTCGTCTACTGGGCTGTTGCTGTATAAATTTACCTACTTAAAGCTGTTTTTTAAATATTCTTGTTTTTTAAACCTCTTTATATAATTTAAGACTACCGCATCAACAGCCAAATTTGTTGGTGTTAAACCATTTGTATATGTATAATTTTGTTTGTAACACATTAAAGACAGTGAAAATAGACATTATGTTTTTATTTGATACCAACATTTTCACTTCGAGACCATTCTACTCAAATTTGGTTTTGTAAATTGCTGCCAAAAGAAATTTGATACAGCTTCAGTAATTGGGAACCTAATGTACAACGTGCTTATTTAATAACTTTTGCGCTGGCATAACTAATTGCTACGGCCTGCCCTCAAAATACTTTGGCCTACAATTCCGAACAATTAATGATAGCGCTCTACATTCTAAATAATATGCATTTACCAAAATTTAACCTTCTCCTAATAACAATGCAATGATAGTACATTTAAAAAGCTATCAAAAGGCGAGCAAAGTATTTATAATAAAAAAATTACAAATGAGTGTATTAATATTCAAATGGCTACGTATATTGCACCACTACTGGTTCTCTTGTTGATTGTTTTTTTCCATTGTAAGGTACGCAAGTGGTGGTACATATAAAACGAATTACTCAAGAAGATTTTTTTTGGCAGGGTAGTAATATTTTGATAACTGAAGATGTGAAAATGTATGATTTTAAACCCAACTACGTTAAGGTAAAATATCACGTATTCAATAGGAACACTTCTCGTGCCGGGATAAATGTTTTAGTGACCACATACATAGAAGGAAATAATACATTTAGGGTAAGAAAATACACAGTTTCTATAAACGATTCATGCAATACGGGCGGCGTTAATTTTTGAATTCTTTGTACTGCTTTTTTGTAATTGATGCTGTCAAGCTGCAATAAATACAATATACTGTACTGAAGGTTAATAAAGATCAAGCTACAGTAAAAAATTTGAACACTTTACGGTTCTATTTTCCTTTGAAATAATGAAAGAATTAATAATAAGCTTTGTGTAATGCAGCTAACCTTACTGCTATTTAATTTGTGAATTTTACCATTGCAGCAATCTAAAAACGTCTTTTAGTCCACCACAGTACAATTTAGCAGTCACAACCTCACAAGTACAATACATAACCTAAAAGTTATACAAAACCATATCACCATACAGCTCCAAAATGAGCGCTTTCTGCAACCTTAAAGAAAATACACACGTTTTTTCTCATACTGAACTGCCTATTTCATATAATACCACAACCTACAGATGACAAGTATCTGTCAAAGCAATAGTTGTTTTCACCTTCCTAAGAGGACAAACATTGATTTAATCGATAATTTCCATTAGCGCCTGGATGCATGGATCGTTTTTGGAAACCCTGTAGTGAAAACGAATGCACTTCATTTCTTATGAAGAGTTATAAAGAAGAAACTGAATTCTACGAGATTCGATAATAATTAATTTTACAAATAATTTTTAATCTGTTTTTGCAATAATGGTTATTTTTTGTAAACGAGCACATTGTATAGGGTGTCCAGACATAAATCAAATCAGATTTCCCGTAATTTTTTTTTCCAGTTTTCAGTATATATCGTAAGCATATTCTCTTCATTGCAAACTGTATTAAATTTCTGTTGAATCTAAATAATGACACCATTATTAGCTGTCACGATAAGATGTTAGGATTTTTACATTGTTCCTGCTAATTGTTGTTAACCAGATAATTTGAAAGGCTAAATTTCTCAGCCGTTTCTCATAATTTTATAAGAAAACTATACATACTCTGAAAGCTTAACAAATAGCAAATCAGAATCCAAATCCACCTCCGGCTGCAATTTAGAAAAACATTCCTTTGTGTCATATATCAGAAACAAATACACTTCTTTTTGATTTATCTGATTTGTCAAATTCGATGTAAAATTTTTGTCCTTTAACTGTTTACTGTATTTCTTGCGCACAAGCTTTGTAGTGCTTATTTCGTATGCAGATTGGGTTAAGTGCCTATCACTATAAGGCAGGAAAGCCCGTGAAGATCAGCATGGAGTTTAATATGAAGACATGCGAAGTGATAGACGGCAACTTTAAACAGTTTGGTGTGCAGGATCTTGTACGCGGAAATTCGAATGTTACCAGTTGTCCAATAAAACCGGTAAGACGGCGGCAACGGTCGACGTCATTTGCTAAAGAATCAATTCCTAGGGCACCTACTACATAAACGACGTTATTCCCGACGCCACAAAATTACCCCCTGTGATCCCAGCCGGAAAATGGATGGTGAGAGTAGTGTTTTACTTGAGGCAAGTATACTGCGGCACGCTAGATTGGATTGGATACGTAATTCATCGTGATTAAATAATCCTGCCACGTGCAATTTAATTTCCAGTTACTACAAAAAAATCTTTCAAACGGATTTCGAGTTTTATTTCGCACCCACCAAAGTATATACAAATCTCATAGTCAGAAGCATCATTGGCATATGCAAAGAGTTGAGCATGAATCTACTCAACAATGGTGTCTGTCCATAGCCATAAGAGGGTAAACAACATCCCCCAAATGGACAAGAAACTTTAGAAATTTCCGCTGCACGAACTCAACAATATCAATATTGAAATTCTATAATAAATAAAAGACAGTACTTAGGCCTCGAAAAATATAAAAGAGACTTCAAAGTACTGCTATTCCCAAAATCACGACAATTCCTATATATAATTCGAAATAGCCGATGTGTCTCACAAAAAGCGTCAGTAATGTGCTCATTAAATATCAGTCCAGAACCAAAATTGTCGGGTGCTATTCCTTTATTAATACTGTAGAGATAAGTTAATAGCGACTGTTTTTCGGAAAAGGGCACAACAGAGCATCTAGATTATATTCATTCGATTGTTAACACACCACTCAGATACTTGCAACAAGTCCCCATGAAGCTCAAGGCAAAGAACCATGGAACTAACCTTACGAAAAATACCAGCATATGGAAGATGAAACATCATTAATAAATCAAATAAACAACAATAGCTCAAGATTGGATCCGTGCAGACGCCGGACGTACTCGTGTGAAGTGAAATTGCAGTAGCGGACCTACTGCCATTTGTCATCAGTAAAATAGCGGAGAAAAACCAAAGCTTCTGAATTAAGATGCCATGATCAACGCGATCAAAAGCCTTACCGAATTCAGTATAAATTGAAACACCTCCCTCTGCCATCAATGTATTTTTCGACATGAACCAGTATTGTAATGCTTGAATCCTAGTTGACGTTTTGTCTGAACCTGTAAGGGGCATCATCAGGACAGGAATAAAGAATATGGTATATGCTACAAGACTAACGCAAAAAACATGTCCGAGATAAACTAAATTTTAAGGTAGAGCCATCTTCGCGGTTCATATTATGTGTATGTTCGGAAATTTCTATGATTTCCTCGGAATTTTCGAGTTGTGAAAAATGAGACCTACATTTGCAGAGGCAGTATTGATAATTGTTCATCGTCTTGAAAAATATAAAACACAATTTGATTCCGCAAGATTCCGCACCAGACATTCGTCGAGTAGATAGTTTGAAAATGTCCTTCTCGAATCCAACGTGGATTTTCTCGCGTATAATAATGCATGTTATGTTTGTTAACTCCACCATTATTACAAAATCTTGCTTCATCTAAGAAGCAAATTTTGTCATAAAATATCACATTCAAATTTTGGTGTTCCCGAAAAAAGTTACAAAAACCCAGGCTTTTAGGATAATCTGTCTCCTTTAAGGCCTGAACCAATTATTGCAAGTGATACGGATGAAATTGATTGCCTTTAATTATTCGGTGTACTGAAGACAGACTAATACCGGTTGCTCTTGAGACTACCCTTTGACTAATATGAGGAATTTCGTCAATCATTTCCAATACTCTAATTTCATTGTCAGGGCCTGTTGCTGTTCTTTCTCTTGACTTTCTCAGTGGTGGCCAGTTTGTGCTTAAAGTTAATTCAAGTCTCTTGAAAATTGCGTCGGCAGGAGCTCTTCTATTTAGAAAACGTTGTCTGTATAAACGGGCAGCAGCGGAAGCATTTCTCTTGCATGCACCATAAATCAAAATCATATCTGTTGTTCCATCATTTGAGTACATTTTAATAAATATAGTGACAGGAACGATAGCGCATAGCCGTCTTGGATTCCCAATTTATTTTTAAAATAATACCATTATGTAAAATAACCACATTGGCTATGAGAATGTACTTTGGGTTGCATTTTTAATTTTTTAATAAAGTGCCTTGGGGGCCTGCTGTCAAATTGAAGTATGCAGTTGCATGCCAATTTGTCAGGCTACAGGTCACTTCCTTTAGGAAGTAGTTCCCGTTATGGCAGCTAGGTGGCTTTGTCATCATGTCAGTGTAATGCTGACAGATGGCATTGCCATCCTAAATTCTTACTTTCATTTGTGATAGTTTATTCGAAGCAGCGTAAGGTCTGTAAGTCCATATCTGAAAACAATAATAAATAATGACATACACCAGGCTTTTCCAAGAGGCTTGCGTGTTGAAATTAGGCACACTCGGCGGAGTTTGAGCGCACGAAAACCGCTCTTTCTCTCAGAGCTTGCAAGCTGAAATAGTTTTAATTCACCACTCCTAGGGGATAGCAGATCTCTGGAAAATCCAGCTAATTGCAGTTGGCGGAACCATCTGTAGCTTTCGCACGAAAGGCAAGAGAACGAAGTGCTGTTCAAAATTTAATTGGTGCTTTCGAGCTCTACTAATCGGTAAAATCAAGGTTGACAGCTTTATAAAGTAGTTAGACACTAAAACGCCATTTATACCTACTGTATAATCATCTAATTTTCGTCTATTGGATGTGAAGCTGTGTACTTCTGTACTAACTCAGATAACTATGTTTTCCGGAAAAACAAGCGCTGGCACGATCAAACACTGACAATTTGCTAATCCTACGCTTCGATTACAGCCGTAATTTGTAATCTTTGTCAGAAAAGAGAACCCCATAAATTGTCTGACACAGGTCCAAACAAAACGTTGTTTTTTTATCTTTAATTTATTCTATTAATTTCTGTTTTAGAGTATTCTTTTGTTCTTTTTAATGGCAACCAACCTTGAAGTCTTGTACGGTTTCACAACAAAATTTTGAATTCCCACAAATGGTAAATCATTTGAAAATCCTACACGTTCAGTCGTTTATAAATTAGGCAAAAATGTTTCTGGTAATGTGAAAGAAAATTACAATTGACGGAAATGCAACAGATAATAAGTGCAGAATCTTTTGATTAACTTATATATATTTGTTATATCTACATACACATAAGTATTCATCTTTTTTGGTTAAAATTTTGGTTATGTCTCTTAAAAAATATTTGTTTGAAACAAGTTTATTGTTTTTTTTCTACTTATCCTATGTTTAAATGATGTGTCTAATACTAAATATTACATTTCTATACACTTAATTTAATCTGAAAATCGTAACATATAAAATTATTAAACATAGAAGAAGTTTTTTTGATGCACAAAAATTGTTTGGGGATATCTTATATATTTTTGCCAGCAGTATTAAATTGTATAAAACTTCTAGGCGGTTGCAAAGTATGCGCTTCAGGAAATAAGTTTTTGCGTTTCTGATTTTTGTGTGCTGCATAAACCCAAAGCACCATAAAATAATGAAAACCGCCAGAATAAATAAAGACCGCAATATACAATTCTACTCGGTATAAGCAACATATTTTAGAAGATAGAGATAAGGTAGTGAAATAATTTGTTACGTGGCAACGAAATTCAGCTATTTAACGAGGCAAATAAAGATTCAAGATGTATTATACAAGATGGGGTCCCAGCTAACCGAGAAAACAGAGTTGGGTTCGGTTAAAAACGAATGAAAGGGAGCGCCACGTGTTTTAAATCACCCACTTGTATAAATTGGACGATACCCAAAAAAACACGAAAGGGGAATCTTCAGAGATAGTGACCTCGAAAATAAACTATATATGTAATAGATAATTTTAGCCCAGAAATTTATTGTATCAACTAAGACGTTATTATAAAAATTTTAACAAAAAAATTGCATACAAAAGAATAAGCCTTGGAAAAGGCCAAACAGTAAATTTAATAATTTAGGTCTGAATATCAAAATAACGTGTACAAATTCCTAAATATTAATAATTAAGCCGCGTCGAAATAATGGCCATGAAACTCGTGTAGGCTGTACATAAACAATACTAGTATTAATGAAGTAAATCTAAATAATAAGAAATATTGATGAATGCAAGTACGTATTTAAATTTAAATAAGATTTTTCCGCAATCTTGCGAGATTTAAGTTGAAACGAGATCATTAATGTAATAAAACAAAAAAGTAAAAAATCTGGCCTGCTGTTGAAGATGATGATGTTCTAACCCTGATGTTCTACGGCCAGGAACTGACAGGAAAGGAAAACAATTCCACGAAAGCTGGAGTTTTCCTGATTAGGTCCGAACTGGCAACAGTGTTTGAATTGATCCTCGACGGGCTTAGATTATAACGCCAAATATAAAAACCCTGAGGATACACAACAGAGATATAACAGTGTATGATCTAAAAATATTTAAAAACTAACACCTACCTTCCAAAGAAGGGTTTACGCTAAGATGAAGCTTGTCAGGTGATAAATAGCTTCTGGAATAATCAGTGAATGGTGACGTGCAGAATCCCAGATAGCCAGGCCAACAAAAAGAGTGGACAAGAAAGCGCTCAAGAACGGCGACCAGATATAAAGATTTTTGTTGCATAGTTCTGCGACAAGGCTACTGACAAAACTTTTGCTATGTGAAGGAACAGAAGCACGGACAATGCGATTAAAAACTTGTTCGTAGTATTTTTTTTATTCAGCGTTCATTATCAAAGATCATATTGTTGGAAGAATGTTTAGTTTTTTAAAGTGCTACTTCATGATCACCCGTCCATCTAATTATTGATGCTGTTATTCGTATATAAGCAATATATACCATAGCAAAGCTGAATTCAGGAAAGCATCTTGATGATGCCCATTGTAGCAACGATTAGCTCACCCACGATCAAAGTTTAAACGAATTTTCTCCCTTTACTTCCGCCAGATACTCAGTTCGTCCGATGTATCAGCCCCTTTGGGGAGATTGACGATATGCAGGTTCTCCTAAATCTAATATTCGAAAGCAGATCGACTGTGGCCCCGACTTCATTATTTTCGAATTGTGCCTTCAGCCGTCTGGCGTTCGAACATCCGAATGTGGAAAACTGTATTATCGGCTTAATCTACATGTCTTTCGAGATCGCTGCCGGTTTGAAATTCGAGAATGCACGGGCTGATATGAGAGCTGGTGGAGGGATCCGGAATAAATTTCATCTTGAGGAAGTGGCAAATTTTAGTCTGCATGACGCGGAGACGCAGAATTATCGTAGATTATCAGAAAAGGCATATAAAAGGAAACTGACCAGAGACAGCACACTGCTGGTAGCGAGGAGTAACTATTGTACAATTTAGATGCTCTTTGCTTTGAAAATGTACGCTCGATCAAAACCATCGTCAGAGTTATTTGATACAAAGCACATTCAAAACAAGCAGCTTGTTTGTATGTTACCTGATTAAGCAGCTACTGTGATATTATTGAAAAGAACACTAACCTCAGAAATGTGAGTCTTTTTTTTAGTTAGTGCATAATGACGTACGATGATGCCCAGTACTTGAGAACGACGTTTGATACAGGTGTAAGGGCGCTCCACCACACTTTCAAGAGCCCTCTCAACATTTTCTGATATACAAACAGTCCGACTCGACCTCGACAAGTTTTTAACTTGACCGTTTTGTTCGAATTTCCCTACTAATTGACACACACACTATTTCTTGATAGAAATCTTGTAGATTCTGTATAGTTGCAATCTTGGGAGTTATTTGTCAAATAACAGCTTCCAACAAAATACAGGTAGGTACTTACATAACATAGCAACTAACATGTATTTCTCAAAAGCAACATATAAATAAGACTAATAAAGAACTTAAAAAAAATTGTAATATTTTGTTTGTGCATCTACAATCTTCCTCACTAAATCTACGTAGGAGATTCTAAAACAACTATACAAAAGATGCGCATATTTGCATATTATGGTTTAAAATGATTTTGTTAATTTTTGAGGCACTTTTTCTTCTGTTGCGGCACATTAGTAAACATTTTCATTGCACGCATCTGCTTCGTATTATCACTACAGGGCCAGGGGTACAACGTACACGCTAGCTGATGTGCCTGAGGTGTGCTGTAAGTTGTACAGTTGTTAAATTTTTCGCGAACAAACTGTTGAAATGAACGATTGCTTTACAGGAACTACATAGTTCGCGAGAACTGTTTTGCCATTTCTACCCTAGTTCACAAATTCATTATTTAAATAAAATGTTTGTTGAATTTGACATATACTTACTTTCAATTTTAATATCTTTTGTATTATGTTAATGTGCTGTAACTAGTATTTTTTGACAGCTGCTTATTTATTGACGTATTTTATACAATTTCTGTATATATGGAGTGAATATATTATTATTAATTTAATATATTTAATTTTAATGAGACGGTGTATACTTCATTTTTATTTACTAGGCGTGGACTGGACAAGACTTTGTCGAATACGGCGCGACGGTGGAGGGGTTCACATTATAAAATTATACGCGTCCGAAAGGAAATACGTTTCGATAACTGATGTAGGCAATCTTCGTCAATAATACACGCACAAAGAAAGGTGTAATACAAAGTTTAAACAAAATTTAGAAGTAAATAAACAAATTACCCAACTGATAAAATCAAAACGATCAAGACTTACTAGATACACACGAACTGCTGTTAAAAAAAAACTAGAAAAAAATGCCTTCCAAATATTACCTAGTCCGCTAATTCATTACGCTATTATCCCACTAAAGTTATTAAGATGGCTAGAAATTACAACTGATTCCATTACTAAACTCTACCGACAATTATTACAATCGAGTATTAGTCAAATATGAATGGTCAATAATTTATAAACTTGATGCAATTTGGTAACACATATGTGTTTTTTTTAATGGGTCCCTACTTTTCTTTTGGTTTGACTTATGTAGAATTTTTCAAAAATATAAGTAGTTTTTTGAACACTTTCACTTTCTTAATGTCTTGTTTTACTAACTTCACTATACCATGAAGCCAAATAACAAAAGAATGATCATTATGGTTCAAACTGAAAACTATTAATTAATCATCAAATACTGTTGAGCTACATTGGTTATCATATCACTTAGGAGGGCTCCACCAGATTTAGTTTTAAAGAAAAACTAACCAGAACATCAGGTTTTGAGATGCACATAATAAAATCTGAAGAATTTTTGATGACGTACCACCGATCTTTTTCAAACTTTTTTTCTTTAAATATAAACCAATTTTAAAGCAAGGGGTGAAGGTAAAGTCAACTTAATTAAATAATTACACAGAGTAATACCCGCACTCTATAAGATATTAACACAGAAAGTGCTGAATATAAAAGTTCTAAGATTAACACACAAATAAAATGCAGGAGCGAAGGGAACGCAGCGGCGATCTTCCGTAGATTTACCGAACAATCTGGCAACGTCAGCACGCAAATTAAATGGAAAAATCTGAACTTAAATACGTAGGTTGATCCTTCCCCTCTGGCAAGGGTAGGCGACTTTAGGATAGGTGGATGATAATAGCCTCCATCACTCCAGCCCTTATGTATTTCCACGAAAGATTCCTTCCAGCTTCGAAAAATAGAAGTCCCTATCGAATAATTCACCACGGACGTCGAGCACGTTCGCTTATATGGTTTGCTGATGTCCGGTACACCCAACCAAGGGTAAGAAGCCCTAAAGTAGCTGGTTTGGCAGCGAGAAAACAATAAAATATGCACTTACTGAGGTGTTAGGCGGCTTCACAAGTTGTAAAATGAAATATGCAGCACGACGAACTGTTTGGAAGTGTCTGTGCTTTTCATCCGGTTTAAAACCGAAACAGGCTCAAACCAAAAGGCATCAAGATACGAAGAAGTAAAGGAAACACACGATTGGCCCTTAAACAGCACAAAATTGCGACTATGATCCCCAGAAATGGGTGAAATTCACACAGAATTAATTCGCGATCACTTCCCGTAGTCGTGTTCTCAATCACCGTATAGGAGTGCCTAGCAAGAAAAACCAGTAAAAACTCGTATGGACAGTGCGCCCGAAAAAGCGGATTTCAACAGATATTGGAAATCTAGCTACATACAAATGACAAACAAAACAATCTGTAGCGGGAATTTAAATTAGCAAAACGAGAGCGTTACAGACGTTATTTAATTTTCCTACGCAAGGCTGCAAATAATAATTAAAACGAAGCTTCGCTGAGATATACGTCTTAAGGAACATAAATTTTTGATGAATTTTGGCACAAAATGATACCTTTCATTCAGGAATCGTTAAGAACAGCTTTTCCCCATGTAAAATATGCGAGGAAAAAGAATTTTCACGACTGATATTCATCGATTTACCTGCGCCATATTTTAGTCGCCACTGGTATATCGGTGAACCCTGTACCGCATGTGAGATAAGGCTATAAACTTTCGTCATCGTGGGGAGATACGGCCGAAATTTGGGGCCCAAGATTACAGAATATTCCACTTTCCGCTCTAACAGCTTTTGATCCACTCCCTCTCTCTCTCGCTGATGTTCATGACGTATCTGTTGTATCCAGGAAAATAGATACTGCAAAGCTGAATTTTTAAATAACAGAGTGCACGCATGCTGCAATTTTAACCAAAAATTTCCGGCACCTGGTGCAACAAACCTTGAAGCTACCAGTTTTGCGGTCGCCATTTCATTTGCTACAAACTTATATCCCTGGTAGTTTTTAATAAACTCCGGCAGATTTTTAATAATGCACAAGTAGATGCACCTAAACGGTGGCTTTCAGTAAGTCAGTGTCACGTGCTTGGTACGACCTGGGGCGCAGCTGAATAAACAATAAATTACACCGGGTAGTTAATGAAAATAATCCACCTGACGAGTTAGTCTGGATTTATTGCTTTAATTTACGAGGGACTTTGTTACCCCCTTAAGGGAAACTGCATTGTTTCGAGGAGTTTCGTTCGCTTACTGTCCATGGAACTAATACAACACGATAAGCGGAAATGCGTTTTATATCACTGTTATGTATATGAATATGAACTTAAAATATGTATTCAATTCAAGAAACTATTAGGCATTGGTTTCGCTGTTTTTGAGATATAGATGGTATAGCTCATGTCCTCCATGATTCACTAGTGAAAATACATGCTAGGGTCCTATGCTTAAAAACAAACATCGTTGTATATATTTAAAAAAATTTAAGGTCTACAAATTTCAAACCATATTATTAATTACCCAATCATCCAGTAACTATCTGAACATCATTGAAGGACCTCTCAAAAGGATTTAAAAAAATATGGTAGTGCCATTGAATTTAAGAAGAGACGCCTCAAGTCATTGTGTTTAGCCTGCCATCCGATCCTTCAAATCTCCCAGTCAATCACCCTTGTACAAATAATACCACACATGATTAATGCAAATGCATGTCCAAAGTCGACATTTTCGTAGACATTTTTACCTCAGCAATGGATGAAAATAGTGCTGAAAGTGATGTATACGAATTGGAAAGGGTTTTACTACAAATAAAAGAAAATGAAGTATAAGAAATGGGCGCATTATAGTTGGGCCAAAAACTTTATCGCTCTTTAATCTGCCATTGAGTTGGGCCAGAAGGATGCGGACGGTGGATTATGAACCTCCCGCTGATAGTTATCGATAACGAATAGTAGGTAAAAGTAGGTAATTTAAACGCAAACATTTTGTGCCTGTGGACCCAATAGATCACGAAACACAATTAAGATGGGTGGGACTTATTTGAAAAATGGAAGTTGTATTCATGCAAAGTGAAAAAGGCAAGAAACCGTTTGTGGTGAATAACTACAAGTTTTGCATCGTAAACGTGCTGAAAAACGGAACTGTGCGTTGGAGGTGTACAAATCAAACATCGAATGTCCCGCAAAAATCTACACGTCGGCTGGAAATGAGATTTTGGACTCCGAATTATCTCACAATCACAAAGAAGACATAAACCTGCACAGGCAGATTGTCAACAACAGTATGAAAAGGAAAGCTCTAGAAAATGTACACGAAAAACTTGCCAAATTAGTGCACACGGAACCTCGGTCTAACCCTGGCATAAGCAGTAACATAACGACTTACGATATGGAACTTGTAAGGCATAATATATGGATGTGCAGGAGGAAGTTAACTCCAAATCTACCCAAAACGCAAAAAGACGTTTTCGAAGCAGTAAACACTTTGGCACCTATGACAGATAAAGAAGAAACATTTGTCTTGACAAATAATGCAGACCAAGGTATCATCATTTTTGCTCCTTATAGCAATCTTTACTTTTTATGTTGCACTGAAACTGTGTATATGGACGGCACATTTGATTTTTGTCCGAAATTTTTTACACAACTCTTTACAATTCATGGATACAAGAATGGACATTACGTTCCATTGGTATTTTGTTTGTTTCCGGATAAAAAGCAATCCACATATCAAATATATCTGAATATGTTGTGTCAGAAGTGCAGTGAAAGTGACTTACAATTTTATCCTAAAAGTGTCGTGATTGATTTTGAAACTGCAATCCACAATGCTATTATGGATACGTGGGAGGAAGCTAGAGTAAGTGGATGCCGATTCTATTTTTCACAGGCATGGTATCGAAAAATTCACTTGCTTGGACTGTCACAAGATTATAAAAACCACACGGAAGTTGGCAAAATGTTAAGATATCGTTTTGGACTTCAGTTTCTTGATTGTGATGAAGTGGGTGACGCATTCGCATTCGATTTAATTCCAATCATGCCAAAACATTCGAAACTTCAAGAGTTTTGCGACTATTTAGTGGACAATTACATCAGCGAAAATGCCAAATTTACTCCAAATATTTGGGCAAGTTCATCTGCCTCCTGTGCAGAACAACCAATGCGTGTGAGTCATTTCATTCAAGATTTAATAAAAGTTTTTATTCGCCTCATCCAAATATTTTTCAATTTGTTGATAGTTTGTTGAATTTTCAAAGTGAAGTTTATGTTAAAATAAACACATCCAACAAATTCCAAAAAGTTGTTAGGCGTACTGTAAAATTAAAGCAAGATTATCTTGAAGTCAAAATTAATAACTACAAACAAAATCTCATAGACAGGCTGACATTTGTAAAAAGTGTTTTATTTAAATACGCGCCAAATATGTAAATATTTTTTATACCTTATTGTACATACATATATGTTATTATTGTGTTATTACGTATAAATATAGGTGCGTATTTTTGTAAATTTGTAAATATTTTTATACTTTACACATACATACATGTTATTATTGTAACGTATAAATATAAGTTTGTATTAAAACTTGAAAATTGTTTTATTTTATTCCTTTAAGCGTGTTTGCTAAGAAAAAAAACCGTAGCAATCACATTAATAAGTTACACGCATCACATAAATTAAGGTCTTTCCTAATTTGCTAATAATGGTCCATCAACCGCTGTTCGGGCAAAGCAGATTCTTGGCCCAACTATATTGCGGGACTAGTTGACCCCCTCAGTTAGAGAAGGGTTAGATAGGTAGACTGGCCCAACTATACGACTCCGTAAGAAATAGGTGCTTATATTCGGGTAGGAAAGATCAGCAAGTAAAGGAACAAAGAGTGTTGAAATTTACACCCAAAAATGGTTTTTATTTTATTATTTCCTGGACATTCAATTTTTTTCTACATAAATGACTCCTTTTAAGGACGCCATGTAAAAGCATTCTATTTGAAAAATATTTTTACATACCCTTTATTTATTACTTTTTGGTAGTAAGCAAAATGAGAGACTGCAATCTTTTACACTTTTACTGTATAAACAATGATACACGCTAGACAAATTGTCTTAATACGAAAGCATTCTAAAAAGTAGGCGTATGAGCAGTGGTTAGTACAAGAAGAATAACAGGACCTATAGCTTTGGAAGGTAATTAGCAATCATTATTGAAACCAAACTGTCACTAGCGTTATTATTACACGAATACTTCTATGATCACATTTTAGCAGTGATGGAAGCGTAGAATATGTCATGTAGATTACGCCATTATCTACTATCTACAACAATAAATTGTTTGGACATGCATGAATTAAGGCCAAAAGACCAGATTAAGCACGATAATCTTGCTGTTAAAAACAGCTGGGGCCCTCAATCGGTCAGATGGACTCCTCAATGACTGTAGACTGTGATCTTATTCTCATTTTTTCTATATTAAATAAAAATGTTAAGACAATTGATACCTGCAGAAGCCAATAATGAAAAAAATAGAAACAAAATAATTTTCATTTATATAATTCCGTAACATAATTATACTCGTCTTATATTTTCTACCCAAAATTCACTTTATGATGCTTTATCTACATTTTCTATGCCTATAATGTAGAAAATTATAATTTACGTGTAAATGCCCATCAATGCATATAAGAAGAAATGCAAAATTTTCTCTCTATCCAGATCTTAGGATTTAACTCCATAATACTCTCTTTTATGATATATATTGAGAACTCTTTACTTTCCGTTTCCATTAGTAACTTAAATGTATATGTGGATGTGGTATATGTGTGCACAAACATGCATGTGTCGTCATCTGTGCAATTGCAGAAATACTTCTTAATGTTAGGTATCATTGTCAGTTATAATATCACAAGAAAGTGAGAATAAATTTAATATAATTCGATATAACTGTGAGAACTGTAGCCAAATGGCGAGAGTTCGAGAAAAGTTCTGGAGAATTATTTTATATTTATTCCTACTCTCGCATTCGACAGATTATTTTTTGCGTTTTATAATATGCAGTTTTCTTAATTTTATCATTGATTTCGTCGATTGCCGATGTGTTAAGTCTATTCTCATGTTCATTTTGCGTTTTAATAAATTATTCGCAGAACGACTTCCTCATAGAGATTGCATGAGATGAAAATGTGTGCACAAATCAAATGCTCGGTAAACTATCCGATTTTTATAGAAAGTGTCTGGTACCAGGTTCCACGCATTCCCAGAGAAATTGTGGTATATTTAAAATTTATTTATTATATACTCTGAAAAAGGTTATTGTCTTATTTGTTTAGATATTGCCACAATTTTGTAATGGACTTAGAACAAAATACCTGCACTATGGAACTGTATGGTCGCTAATTTTTATTATATCCTCTACATTGTAAAATTATAATCCATACTTTGACGATATCTTTCATACTTTAGTTTAGTATCTACGAATAATTGGTGAAATATCACAAAGATGGAGTAGAATGCAATAAAATGCTTATCTTCAACCAATGGGAGAATTTTCCAGGTTGAACAGTTTATTTGCAACTTGGGATAGGGTGAAAAAAAATTATGACAGGTAACCGGATGTAATTAGGGCCGGATACCTGTAGGGGGCAGAAACATTAAATATTTTGAAACTTAATCTGGATCTAGCGCCTACAGTTCTTTAGATACAAATTCCATTTTGCGTACGCAGCTTCTTATACTTGTTATCTGAATGGCCACTTAGCCATTTTCCCAAAGTTTTGCTTTAAAATTGAAATATTGAAGCTTAAAGTTGTTATAAAATAAAAGTAACTTTTTCTGGCTTGCAAAGACAAAATTGTAGAGGACCGTTTGTAATACAACACTAGCGAAAGCCTCTGTAACCACGTATGCAATTTTAATGTTTTTTCAAAGTCTATCTGTCTAAAGAAACCTTGGTGTTCAAACTTAAAACATTATGGTAAATTTGGTAAAGCTCGATGTTGTTCCTCTTGTTAGGTTAGCACATTAAACAAATTACCGCAATTATAGATCATCAGAGACGACTATAATATTTCATAACAATATTCGAATAATCCTCACGTCTTTGAGATTATCTCTAAATGCTAGCCGTTATTAATCCAAGAAAAAATAGTAGATGGAAACAATTAGTTATCGTTTACACAAGAAAATGACAGATCAGTTCCTCGCGAAATTCATCAAACAATGAGCACCCGCAAAAACGCAAGAAACACTAGACGTATCATCGTTTTCTGTAGCTGCAGCCCGTGGAAAAGCGTTTTTCATTGGATATCCTGTCGGTTTCGCGTGACCATTTGGAAACGCAGCTGAGTTGTGGAACATTTCCACCCGCTGTACGTACACCCCGCTGGATTTCCTTCCTCCGGGGTGATTTATTAAGCCGGGGCAGCATGTTAGGGTAATTAATAAGTTTTGATTAACTTCATACCACGTTCTGGGGATGGCGTGTTACTGGCGCATTTGAATATCGCTGAATCAAACTGCACGACTTTACACGTCGCGAACACATGCTCGCTGAGGTTTAATGTCAACCCCTTGGAGGGTGGGCGGGAACGTGTACTTTTAATTGATAGCGGAAGGCGTAGGCGTATATAATGCTGTTTGAATCATTTTTCTATTAGAGATGGACGTGAATGTTAGCAGATATTCACAATAGGGCTGACATGCATGCGTTTTACAAGTCATGAAGACTTTATATTGAAAATATATTTGGAATTAGATAAGACAAATAGCCGGGAAAAGTTTTCAGCGGATTTATGAAATATGTTGTTGGATAATTTATAATTGGTACCCGATGGAAATAAACGAAATACTTGTAAATAGCAATAGTACGTTTCTGGTAAAGTTTGACCACAGACGATAGGTAATCAAGATTTGAGAAGAACCATTTTGGTACGTACAAATATTACCAACAATCATGTAAATGATTCCAAGTGATAACTGATTGATAGATTATGTTACAATTCATATAAAGTACACAGCTCTGGGAAAATAAATCACTAAGACATTTTTGGTAATGGGTATAGGAAAACGACAGCATACCAGTTTGCTTTAGGACAGAAATTAATAAGTAATTTACCGGATAATTGTGAAATAGAAACTGTCATTAGAACTTGAACGATTCTAGATTTAATAGAAAATCCCCTTCAAAGTTTTACAACGTAATACGATATGCTTTTAGTGCTTCTGCCCAAATACTATGTCATAGGATATCTGGAAGAAGATAAAAAGGTCACTAAATTACCCACTACAAATGAAGGGTATACTAAAGAACTTGACTGTTTACGATGCACAAAGTCAAATTATGAGGTTGCCATCGTTTGTATATTGAGATGATTAGGATCTCGTGATGATTTTGGATTACTCAGTATTTCAGGTTTTACAGTAAATATTCTTGTAGATACTGTAAAACAAAAAAGATTACATAAAAAACATAATTATAGGAAATAAAGATATTTTAACCAAATCAAATGATTAAACATGTGATCAAAAAGTTAAGACGGGCATTATGAAAAAATCTGTGTGAAATGATGTGATGGATTTTGACGTGAAATGTAATGTTGCCGTCGATATAACTTTGTTTGAAGGTGTCTGCAATCCATCATTATTTAATTGTAGTACACAAATTTATCTATTTGGACACACTCAATTTATTAGAATTTGAATATTTGACAGTGGAAAGTTTGAAATATATGAAGTTTTAAAACACTGCAAACTGAAAATGTCAACTGCCAAAATGCTATGTTTCCAACGCTACTTCAGTTTATTTTTATGCTTATAATTTTAAGAAAAATAATTGATGTAATGACAGCACCTGAATTTCACAGTAAACAATAGATATTGTAGTATTCATGAATACAACAGCCTTAATTTAAAGTTGAGAGATAGTCGCATCACATTGTTGGTCAATGCGATATAAATATAAACACAACATTTCAAAAGTTTACGCAAATGTGGCATTTTCAAGAACAAACATAATACACTCTTTACCATTTCTTACCGTTGCCGTTCATGTCCACGTTATAGAATACACCCCTATAATCGATATGCCGTTTGGTTTTTATCTCTCAATCTCGGAAGGGCATATTGGTATGCGATTATAAAAACGTAGCATTTTTTATTAATGAGAATATACGTAAGCCCTTGACTTTCCGCTGCATCTTTTTACATCAGTTTCCATTTATTGTCAATGACATACCTAGTGGCATCCTGTACCCTGTCATCTAAAAAGCGCATTTTTCATACAAATTGAAATTTAATTTCATATTACAAATCTCCCGCGGCACCCTTTAATTTTTATCTTATATGAACCAGCACATACCTAATCTGCAAGGTTTCAAATAGCATGATGTATACGATCATGGCACTTTCCCTGTTACTGATGTACTAGAACCTCAAAAAAAATGTAAACCAAATAAACTGGAACTGCTTATTTTTGTTGTGACCTAAACCTTTGCTAATTGGGAATGTCCAGAAACAACAGAAACCTGTAATTAGTACTTACCCATGGTGTACTGTGCAGCCATAACTTCGCGATTCGGCTTCCTGGAAGACAAAAAAAGTGTAATAATATCACATACTGCTTTAACGGCAAGCAAAAGTAAATACTATAATGCAAAAACATTTCCATAAAAAATGTAAAAAGCGATGCATGTAATAAATACACAAATGGATTTTAGGTTTTCGTATACATTACATCGAGATTCATCTTCGGATGGGTTTTTCTGTGCAGCAGAAATGGTTTACATTTACGTTCAGCTCTACAATATACTTACTGCGTTTGTAGTTAAAAGGCATTCGCGGATTTTATAACTAAATGGTAACTTCTAACCAAGTTGGAGTTCAAAGAAGCGATGTAAACAAATGATTAAGAAATTTACTTGGTTATTGGGGGTAGATACTGGAGCTTTTCATAGAATTGCAGATAKAACTAAATACTAGAAAATAACAAGCTTATTTTGCTTGCTATTCTGAAACACCTGAATCTAAATGAATTTATCTTTTGCGTACTCCGCAAACGCATTACCATAAGAAAATGAAGAGCAAAAAGGCATCGAGTAGACTTTGAGGTAGTGGGAGTCATGCGTTTCATTGCAGTGATTAAATCGTATATGTACCTACAATTGCAACTTAAGAAAGCGAACATTCTCAACTGATTTGACAACTTCACTAGGAGTTGTATTGCAGTGGGATTACTACTGAATTTATTAATACTGGGTGTAATTTCCTTCAAATACATTTCCTTTAATGCTCCTAGAAGGATTGACTGTATAAATAAAAGTTCAACTGTATGTGCAAAAGCTAATTGTGAAGACTGCATTGGCCGTCTTCGTGTGTTCTTCTTTTAAAATTACCTATATCTGGAGTACCTCAGGGTTCTGTCTTGGGGTCCCCGATATCCCGTTGATTACGAAATGCAGTTGTATTGCTGTACGGAGTAAATAAATGTAAATTTTTGAGCTCAGTTCATCAATCAAATCAGATTTCCTGGATCACATTTCATTTTGGCCCTAGAAGTCAAAAGTAAAAAATATGTAATTTTTAAAAAGTCAAATAACTTTATTATTTGGAAAGACACAAAAGGGGACTAAAGCATTTATCATGGTCCTTATTAAATGCAGAATTTCAGGACAGATGCTAGGTCCCCGGGACAGACTTCTTTAGATTTTTTTTGGAAATATTTGAAAAATGATTGTCTGTAACACCTTCAAACTTCAAACACAATAGGATTGGGAGAAATATTTCATGTCGCAGTATGAAATATAACTGACATGCAGTCTATTGACACACATGTTTCTTGTAGCTTTCACGTTTTTTTCAGTTTTCAATATACAGCGTAAAGATATTATACTTCTCTTATTAAATGCAAATTGCCATCTAAACTAAACTTCTGCTGAGTGTAAATAATATGATATTTAACAAACCCCATTATTAGCTGTCACCACAAGATGTTAGATCATTTACATTGTTTCTTGCTAATCATGGCTAACCAGATAATTTGAAAACGAAAAACTGGGAATTTCTCAGCCGTTTATCATAACAGCAAGTTAGAATCTGTCAAAGCCACATATGACTGATATTAAAAAAATAACTTTGTGTCGTACCTGGGACACAAATGAACTTCCTATTAATTCATCTAATTCAATGTAAAGTTGGGTGTAAAGAAACGCCTTTACACTTCTTTCGTATATTTCCAAATACATAATAAGCTAATTCAACTTTTGACTTTTGGACCTAGCTTTCCTCTAATGAACTGTGGGGTACCAAGATACCCCTAAAAACACGAATTTTTGACATTGATGACATAAAGATACTTTTCACCATTAAGTTTTTTCAGGACGCCTATTGGCTTTAGATCGGTCTGAAACCACAAGTTCTAGCATACCTCAGGACCCTGCCTGTGTAACCAGAATTACTTTAGACTAGTCAGTTTGTTGACTTGGACATCAAAACCTTCCAACCTTTCACACATCTAGGTTATTACTGATTAAAATGACCTCCTCACCACCTCCACTTTACAATGAGGCGTAGGTAGCTTTAAATGAGAAAATCTATATTCTGATTAGTGGATGGCCAGATGCGTTAATAGGTGCATACAAAACCGTGGAGGCTTCGCCCACCAACAATTTCTTCTCGACTTTGATAGTTCACTTAATATACCGCAATAGATTTCTAATCCAAACAATAATTACTACTGGGTGTTTTCATTTCTATAGAAGTCAGTATATTTTACTTATACTGTACTCTTTATTGCCCCCTAATTAGCATCGGTTGTTGAGCGAGCGAAACTCTAATATTACTCTGATTACACGGTGTAATCACAGTCCCATGATATAACCAATAACGGCTACTGTACGCCAATCATGTTGCTTTTTACTAACCTGAATATGTTCATCCCCAGACCACATGAATGTAATATAAACGTCCTTAATTAATTGTTTGTAGCTGAATATATTTACAATCGCTCTGTCATCCCTAATTAGTAACAATTTAAGCGAGCCTGTCAATTTTTCTACCCCACATGAGTTAATTAGCTCCATAATCAATATACGCTGATGGATTTGCTACCCTGTAGCACTTAATCCTTGCATCCATCAACACTATTTGTGTTTGTAGCGACCGTTAGGGTGCTTTATGACCACGAATAAATAAACGTTGATTAAAACTGGTACAGCCGTATGTTTGCAACATTCCGCCTGGCAAAAAATCAAATTATTACTTAGGAGAACATCTGGGTGTTCAAGGAATCTGTAAACATCGTAATTGCGTAACGTGCTTAGGAATAACATCTACGTGATAAACACCAAGGATCGGGAAAGCTGTCACTTTCGCTTACTAAAGTGTTGAACTTTTAGTTCGCACTACCATGTTAACCCATTAATTAACATAATTTACGCCAAATAATTTGAAGCCACACAATTCCGTTCTAATTTTAGAGAAACGACCCTGCGGTCGGGTACCACTTAACTAATTAAGCGACTAAGTGATTTCAATGATATTTTTATAAAACAGACTACTGCAAGTTGTGCAGAAAAGCTCATCAATCTAAATTAATAGCACATTTAAGACGTCATTTTGCCTTGAGTGTGACACTTGCTGCGCATAATTCTCGATATTATGTTTAAAAATGGGACCCTCAGTTAAAGGAAATAAACCAGATCTTTATATCTTGATATATACAGCTAACCATAAACCCTACAAAAGTATCAGCGATAGCGTTCATCGCGAAGAAACATCAAGCTTAATTTCTGGGGATTTACGACTGAAGGATGAGGTCAAGTACTTGGAAATTACACTAACACTGAAGAGCTTTGTGAGCATTCAGGTATTTGGCTTTACGAAATCTACATATACTATTATATAATTTTGATTCCTATACCACGGCATTTGTTGAAAAGGGCACAATATCTGTAAAAATCTGTAAAAATCCGTGGTAGCAGTGTGAAGCAGACAATCCGCCGGTTATTCTCACCACCAAAAAATTCTTGGAATATGTAATTTTTACACTGATTCAGTGGACAAACTTATTGATCAACTGAAACACGTCTGAAAAATGTTCAAATTATACCTTAGCCTTAAAGATATTAAAATGACCATTTAAGTAGAAATACCTTCAAATGTGAGGATAACGTCGGTCTTTTCAAACATTCCAATATTTAAAAGGATAGTGTGAAAAAATTAATATAGGTATGGTCGACATACTTGGATAAAAAAATTCACTGTTCGGACAACATATAGCTAGTCGAATGGAAAAGATGGTGCATATTTATTTTTAATGATAAAACATAAAACAAAAACAAGGTATTTTTTGATTGAACCAGCGTACGGTAAGATATAAAGCCGGGCCGGCTATGTCTACGCTGGGTTGGAGGGGTTACACGCTTGTTGCTAGTGGGCTCCCACATAGCGCATGTTACAGGAGTTTGGGGACTGGAATGGGGAGGTTTTTAGGGCATCCAACCAGCATCCGTGTTAGATGTTAGCTTAGTTCGGCTGCATTGTTCTTGTTCTTCCTTGGACGAGCTGCTGCCTGAGATTGTTTACAACTTTAGGACTTGCTTATTTATTGTTTTCTTGTCTTTTGCGATTTCTGACCATAGTTATTTCTTCAGTTACGTTTGATTTTGCTTTGATTTTCTCCACCGTTGTTGATTTTTTACTCTTTTCTGTTGTTGTCGATATGATTTCTTCTCCTTCTCTGATTTGTATTTTGGTTGTGGTTCTTGATAGTTTCTTCCAAGGTCCCTCTGAGCATATGCTTGTCTGTGATTTGTAGTGTTCCTTCTTATTTGTCTTACACAAGGTGTTTGTGTTGCGGTTGGTAATGCTTTTAACGTATATTTAGTAGTTTTAGTCTTGCTGGATTTTTCCATGATTACGTGATTTCTTTTGTATACACTTGTCTAGATACACGGAATTACTTCACTGTAACGATAATCACAATAACAATGTAAACGCAAGAACGTAGCACTAGAACACTTTATGAACTTAAAATCTACCAATTTAAAATAATTGTTTGATTCCTGTTTATGTTGCTGTTTCTTGATGGAAAGTCGATACCTTGAGCGATTTCTTATGTGCTTATGCATTCGCTTGTGGGATCTCTAGATGGGATGATAGTACTCCACCGGAATTTTTCTCATCTTGTGTATTAGTTTCATTTCTTTTCTATACATTGGATATATCCCAATTTTTGTGGCTGGACTTCTTTCCATGTTTTCCTGGTTTCTGCAGAGTGCTTTCTTACTTACTGCTTCTTTCTGTTCTTGTCACTATGATTTCTTCTTCCAGCTTTGCTTCTTATTTTTCTTGGGAGGCTTTTGTGTTCTTGTTGGGTAGTGTTCTCCCCGTACATTTGGTGACTCAATGTGCTTCGAAGGCGGTTGTCGCCTCCCGAGATTTTCTGTACCACAATTGTGTGATTCCTTGTATATACTTTTTTTAGACGCACGGAACTACATCACTGTTACAACACCAACAATGCAAAAAAGTCACGGCGCGGCGGGTTAGAACGAAGTTTTTGACCGCGCCATATCTAATTTTTTTTATAAAATAAGTTAACTAGCCTACCACAAATAATATAAAATTGTGCTAGACGTACTTTACAACACTTGATACATAATGGTACATAAATAGCTAAAAAACGGATACCTTTCACATATGAGATTTTGGCTTTAGGCTATTGGCTGCGAGAACCACGACGAATAAACCATGCAAGCCTGTTTTTATTTTCCCCTTGTATTATGTGTGTGTTTTTTTATAACTTGTGTTTTGTTGGTGCTTTTGTGTTAGTTTGGCATTCCAAATTCTTCGTTTTTGTAATGTATCGTTTACGCAAATCCATGTTTTATTATTTGTTTTATACTTTTAATAAATTCTACAATTGCTTCACAGCAACAACCAATAAGGTTCAATGTAGTTCTACAACAGACCACCACCTAAACAATTCTGTTTCTCGAGAAACAGTCTATTGTAATTTGTTTTTTTTTACCTTTCCCTTACATAGCTACATATGGAACTAATTTAAACACAACGTAGTTTTGGATCCTACTAAATTACTAGACCATCAAAATCAAAACGTAAATTCAAACATATTGCCGTGGTAGGTTATATAACAATACTTTTACCGAGAAAAGAACTTAAACGTATTATAACTGACTTTATGGTACTTTTGCAGTTTATAAAGGGTAGCTACAATGTATGAAACCAGCAGGGTATTTCAGGTTCTGTTCGACCGGTCGTTCTGAAATTATCCATGGACCCATGGGTTAATTACCCATGCATTTTCTGGAATTTTTTCAACCCCGTGTTAGCTCTCGTTTCCGAGATATGGGCGCAAGTTGCATTCTTTAATGGAAAGGGGATTTAAAGGTACATCATTGAAAAGGATATTTTTTCCTGCTTTCAAATATGTATCACACTTGTACAATTTGTTGCTTCTGAGTTGAGAAAAGTGTAAATACAATAACTGATCATGACAAAGAATGAAAACAATTTTCTTTATCGCTAAAGTGGACAAAAAAGGAAGGTATTACCATTCTTCTTTGACTGGTGATAACTTTCGTCTAGTTTCGTCTATCTAGAGGATACACAAAATGTTCCCCATTTCATTCCTGGCAATAATTCAGCCTCGAGTAAAAGTTTTCTAATACTCTTTGTAGCATACCTATTTGGATGTAACGTGCTGGGCATTCTATCGCTCCGCGCCTACCAATTCATCTGTCTGGTAATATCGCATTCAAATATCCACGATCGTTGACTGCATAATCTTGTTGAAACATATCTGTTCAGAAGGATGCTCATCATTTTCACGATTAGGGAATATGCGAATAAGTCCTGGTATAATGTGTTCGCGTAAGACCGCATTCAAAATTCCATTGATGAAAAATAGCTCAATAATGTGCTCACCGATAATACCGCACCTCACACCAGACATTTACTTTTTCAGGGTATTATGTGTGAACTTGTGCCATACAATGCGGATTCGCGTCTGACGAATATCTGCAATTATGTACCATTAAGGCAAAAAGTCGCTTCATCAGAAAACATAATCCAATTTAAAATGTTTCTATCTTCAGCCATCAGGTTAATAGCAGTTTCGCAACATTCTATACTACGATCGAAACCATGTCGGCTTAGTACTTGTAATAAGTGAATTTTGTGTGGATGAAACTTCTCTTTTTTCAAAATTTTCCGAATAGAGCTTCTGCTAATATGATGAGTGAGAGCACGCTGTTGTAGGGGATTCTTGGGGATTCTCTTGCACATCTAAAATGACATTCAAGCTACTTTCCTTACTCGTAGCAACCTTTGGACGTCCTGCTTTTGACGATTTTTAACACCGCTGGCTTCGTCAAAACGTTGCAATGTTTTAATAACTGTTCATCTGGCAATTAGTTCATTGTAGAGTGCAACCACTTCCGAATAGCTTCGCCTTCTATCTCTATAAACGATTATCATCAAAATTCTAATGTGATCATGTTCACTTAATTGAGGCATTGCGATTGCAAATAATAAAGTGAATGAAAATTATCACCAGTCACTAGGAAAATGGAGACACCTAGAGTTTTTGTTCTTACCTAGCGATAATGAATATGGATTTTATTCCAAAGTTTTTTGCAAGACCCAAGTTTGTTATCGCACTTTTCTCAACTCGCAAGCAATAAATTGTACAAGTGCGACCCATTTTTGAAATCAGGAAAAAATATCCTTTTCAATGATGTGCCTATTGACTCCCCTTCCCATTAAAAAATGCAACTTGCGGCCGTATCTCAGAAACGAGAGCTAACACGGAGTTGAGAAAATTCCAGAAAATGCATTTCAATTACAAATTCAATTAAAAATATCCTGCTGGTTCCGTACTTTGTAGCGACCCTGTATGTTTGTATACACCTACTTTAAAACGCATAATTTCGGGGATCTGCGTTAGGACTATACGTTTCCTAGCAGTGTTTTTGTTTGCATATCTTTTAATTCAAGACAATCTGGTAACCTGAAACTGTAAAAAGCTTTTCTGACGCCCTTCAATCGATCCCCAAATTCTCGAAGACGTTTTTGCGATAGCTGCATCGCGGCAGCCATCGGCGGAGGGCTGGACTGATGAACGCCACCACATAATCTGATGGGTATCGAGAGCACCCCGGGGACGTGAAAACTGCCTCAACAGTTTATACATCCTTGGGCGTAACCTATAACCTTCAGCCCTCCGATTATTACACTATATCCCGCTCTTATCAGCTCCTGTTGTGCACGCCGCCGAGCCGCTCTCGAAATCGGGACACGGAGGCTTACGTAAGTTGTTTTTTAGGTCCCTTATGATTGCACGTTACATCTACTTGCAGCATGTAAATAGGTCGAAATGAGCCTGCCTCTTTGCATACGAAAATGCGCGGGCGAAGATATTTATTGGAGTGTGGACTTCAGTGCGTGCGTGCATGATTGCGTGTCATAGTTTATTCACAACATGTTTAGCTCCCATAGAATTTTCGAGGATGCATGAATGAAAACGGTAGAATGGATACTTGACGTCATAAATTGGTAGCAATTTAGACAAAGTTGATTGTATAAATGCGATTATTGCTGGGTGATCAACATAAAAAAAAAACGAAAGTAACATGGAAGCATTACCTGAAAAGTACTAAGTATATTAGTTTATATCGTTCTACATAGTCGCCTGAAACGTATTTAGTGTAATGGTATTGAGAGCGTCAAACCTCTTCAAGGAAATTCGGATTTCCTCAACGCTTTCAGCAGAAATCCCAAAAGTCTCTGCTAACTTAACTAAAATTCTTCTACCATTAAATAGAATGCCAAAGGCGGAATTAACGTATGTAATAAAAGTTTTGACACAAAATGTTTTAACGAATTGCACTAGCATTATCGCACTACCATTGCTTACAAAACAATAACAAATGTCAATACTTGTGACACCTATAGTGGCTTGGATTGTAATTGCCTTAAAATGTCTTATTAAATAGGTATACTTGAGAATATTTATAAGTTAGTTGTCCAACTTCCCAAAAGGGCAATTGTGCGCATATTTCAAAATCGCACCATTAAGGATTGTGAGCAAGAAATTATTTGTATAAATCTACCAAAAAGTGCAAAAAACGGAGCTGGAACTTGAACGAGAAAGGTCGGCGATTTCAAGTTTCCCGTACGACCATCGGTAAGGAAAGTGCTAGAATTGGTTTGCAACTTCGTAAAAGACAAAAATATCCTAAATATACCAATGCCCAGTTACAAAGGATACTGCAATATTATCGAATGCTACGGACAGTTCACTTTGCAAACAACAAAGTGATTGTTACGGACGACGGAAAATATTTTACTTTGGCGAACGCGGAAATGAAAGGATATGGCGGTTTTTATACAGGTGATATCGAGAACACTCCGGATAATGTTAGATTTAAATGTAAAGCAAAATTCGCCGACAAAATATTAGCATGGTGTGCAATTTCTGAAGCTGGTGTTTCATGCCCTTATGTCGCATATGTTAGAGGCGAAGCTATAGATGTAAATCTGTATACGCGAACATGTCTTCCAAAATCACTAAATTTTATGAGAACATATCATATTGAAGGCGAAATTATGTTCTGGACAGATCTGGCATCCTGTCATTATGCCCGAACAACAAAGGCATGGTTGGCTACAAATCGCACACCTTTTGTAGCACAAAACTAGGGGCAGTTCCTAGGATTCATTTATCAAAAGTGCATGAAATAGATATTGTAATTGTCCAAAGGCTGATGCGACATGTAAGGACAAGACTACGTGTCATCGAAGACCGCAGACCCTTGTCAGTGATGTAATTCTTTACATGTGCTCTAGATTAATAACAAAAGTAACATTATTTCATTATTTTCGGTATTGTTAAATTTCCACTTTGTATTAGCCTTCATAAATTTTTGTCAAAACTTTTGTTACGTACGTTAATATTTTCTTTGGTGACCACAAGCTTTGGAATGCTTACTGTAATGAAATTAATAATTTGCGAAAATCATTAGGTTTCTGAAAGATCTCACATGACATCTAATKTTCTTTATTCCGACATCTTGGCAAAAGTTCATCTTTCCTGTGAAATATTAGTGCAGAACATGTCAATATAACGATAGCAGTGATTTTGAAGAGACAGTCGAGACAGTCCAGAATTAAAATAGACAGCTGTAAATAATTTAGGTATTTTAGATATGTTAGAATCTGTTTCCTTAAACTTACACTTCACCTGTATTGTAAAACAAGGTATTTATGATATACTGTTATTTTGTTGCGTACTTCTAAATAGTGATTATTTATCTCCAACTGTCGTCTTTATTAAAAACTATTTCAAGACTTGGGCCTTATGAAATTTAATTTTAATTAAAAAACTGGCGGCGCCTTTTTATAAATCTAAAACCTTCTTTCGAACTTAATTGAAGTAAAAGTAAGCCCATGACAGGACCCAACCCGTTGGCCGCCGAATTCCAGTTTCCTAGCGGAAAATTTGCCAGAGACAATGAATGGATACTACCTTTAAGACTGACGCACAATCATACGCTAATAGTTTCAAAATAGATGTCTTTTGTGCAATTTTAAATTTCATCAGCCCTCTTCTACAGGTCTCCACATATTGAGTTGGAAAGTCTTTACATTGATGAGAGGTTTGCTTAACTGACAGTGTCCGATGACTGTTGCTGCTGCTAGCGTGATTCGACTGATTGATAGAAGATCACACAGATGATAATATCCTTAAGAGAAGCACTCTATTATCAATTCTAGTTATTTGATTAACATTGTGGTTCTCAGTGACTTGTGAAAATCCAGTTGGCTACCATAGTGTGAACTTAGTTTTTTCTATCAGCTTCAACGTAATACAATGCTGTTTTAAGAATTTCTATTTTGTTTATTGACTCTCAGCTTGTGTACTGCCTTACAGTTTCATCTCTAAATAGCTTTCCAATTACCGCATTGTACGTGACGTCTCAAACGAATTAAGCAGCGTTTTCGATAAAAGCTCGCAGGCGGCTTGACTTTTTCCGATATTTCCAACCATGGTTATATTTCAACCAATTTACACAAATTATACATCCAAGCCTTCCTCATGAATCACTTATCTATTGGTGAACATCGCATGCAAATAGGTATTCGAATTTACATCAAACAGACGATAAACAGACGCGGCGGAGGAAAATCAACATTCTTTCGTCATGTTGTTTTGTTTATGCCCGACAACAGTCGGTTTGTCTGATCCCATACATTTTTTCCAACAATTTACCACGCCACTTGACAAGTGAGATTAGATAGTTACTCAATTGAGGCGTCAAGTGAATACATTTACGGTGTAAACGCAGTATATCAGATGGTAAGTAGCGCCGCGAATGACATAAATACATACAAATAGTCGTATCCATTGATTCTCACCGCGAATTAAACGTTCAAATCAACGTCAAGTGTTGTTAGATGGCGTGATGGATGGGATGTGGGGATACACGTGAGGAATGATTAATACATGCATGGAGAAGGCAATGGAGCATGACATAGGTGACGAGAACCATTCCAGGCTTCAGGTCACAATAGAAGTTCTTCTTCCGTTTAATTTTCGGTATTGCAGGCCCTTTATTCTGAAAAAGTGCGGCATCCGCTTTAATTTAATCAGTACGTACCGAAGGTCCTAATGGAAATGCGAGAATTCAGCAGCACTAGCGACTTGAGAGTATTTTCTTATCATCTCTTTACAATTTCATATTTCTGTACAAATTCTATCGCTAAGACATTAGATAGTTGTAAGCAATTAAGATATTTACACGACGTCTTTAATAGACGAAAACAATATTATAATTGTGTTTGCTTATATAGAGACAAGTACCATGTATTGCACGTTGGAATAACTAAAAACACAACTGAAGCATTTTAACTGACAACAAGCTACATCCATACCATGTCKCCTTTCAGACTTGGATTAAGAAGCAGTGTCAAATTACTGGCATTGAGTGTGCTGTGAACGAATAAAGCTACAATCGAAATGCTGATGAAGTGAACTTACACAATTTGCATATTGGTCAGCGGAGAATCCTCACTGAAATAGGTGAAAAGTAAATACCCGGTGTGGTATTGTAGAAAATATTATCAGTGGACTGTTTATTCTGACGATTTCCTAAATGGAGGATATTATTTTACATGAAATGAACTGGATTTAATCATGGACAATATTTTTTTAGAAACCAGAAACAATATATTTTTTTGTATTGAACTTCTATACTCCGTCTAGCGAGCCTGTAAAACATTTTTATAGGTTCAGTGCGCCTCAATATTGCCATTTCCTAGTACATCAGAGTATAAAATTTATTGCTGGAACATCAGACATTCCAAAAAGAATTATGAGCGTCACCTTCTCACTTTCTGTAAAAATTCGTGAACTMTGGAAAATTTTAAGGTCCCATTTTCACTTTATGTGCTAATCAAGGGAACCATTTACGCATGCACGCGCATAATTTTGTCTTTAACGCAGTCAATTTCCACGAACACTATTTCCAAACGAACTGTTTTAGCGTTACAAGGATACCGACGAAACGCGAAAAAAACATTTTACAGCACATCTGCAAGGTATTATCATACTGGCCCGGGTGTCATTAACGAAGATTGGCTCGTAAACGGTGACATACATATAGTTAAACTGCTGTACTTTGAAACGAACCGAAATTACAAAACAAATTGCACGATCGGTGGAACCTAATTACAGATCTGGCCACACGCACCAAATTACGCACGTACATTTGCAGTTCGTTCTACTTTCTTCGTGCAATTCGTATGCAACTGCCGGATTTACATAATTTGGTTATAATCAACGGATACGTGATTGACAAACCGACCTAAAGCCTTAACCCAGGTCGCTTCACTATATTTCATATACCTGTGTCTTCACTGGTTTGGTTTCTCAGTATCTGCCAAACTAAGGTTTGATGTCTAAGAACAAGCAGTACCGAATTTTAAGTTCAATATTAAAATGCGTTTTAGGTGTAATCTCTCAAGATACCGCAATAATTCTTTCCGCATGTCTTCTATAGTGTCTATGGTAATAAATACACTTTGCTTTTAAAGAATCGCCACAAAAATGTCACAAATTGTAAGATCTGGGCTATGAAAGTTCTTCTCTTTGAGCAATGCACTTGTCCGGGTAAGGGTCATTAAAAAAATCTAGCTTCAATTGCATACTTTGCTGTGCTCCATCCTGTTGTAGCCTAGTAACCGATATCGAAAAAATATGTTCTATCCGTCAAACTTTCGTTAAAAAATGGTGCCAATTAAATTATTTTTTAAAAGTCTTAGCTCCACATTCAAAGACCACATCTTCTGTCTCTTAAAGAATCAAATTTGATGTGGCCGCATCACGGTAGTGACAGTTATGTCAATAAATAGCGTCACTTTTTATTAATGGTAGCCTCAGCGGTAAATATTGCATATTGAAACAAGGTTAAAAAGCCTTTTTGATAATATACTTCTTGTATCGATATGTACCTACTTAATTACATATTTATTTATTTTCGTATGACAGGAAGGTAATGCAATAAGTATATAGAAGTACATGTAAGGAATCACAGAATTATGTACAGTTTCCTCCACCTGGCCACATCGACAATATGGATTTTCCATAGTATTCCACCAAAGGCGTAGTGAAGGATGTGTCCACGGAAGAGTTCAATTCCGATGAAGTGTGACTCTTGTTTGAAATACCTTTGATGTTTAATTGACAACCAACTGCCAAAACTACAGCATATCAACAAAACTAAACTGTGACCGAGAGCATCTGGCAGATCAGGTTCGGTTGTCCAAGTGTTGGTAATTTCTAGGTGGTAAAAAACTACCTACAACAAAGGTGGAAAAAAGAGCGTTTTCTTCCTATATGAAGTGGAAAATGCGCTAAAAGTCCTCTACTCTATCAACAGTCCACCAAAAAAACTTAATCTTCGTTGGAAACGACCTGGAAATAGTTCTTGATGAATTTGTATACGAAACAGCTGTTTCTGTGACGGAGGATTTGTCAACTCCAAGTGAGTATTATGCTCAATAAAAAAAATATTCAAATTTGAAAGCTCGACAATCTCTCAAGTCTCTCAAGCTTAGATTGAAAAGCTTCCTCTTGGGGTGGCGCCTTTTGGGGTATCGTTGTGCCCAAACTATAGATATCAACAAATCATTTATGACATTTATCAATAAAAAACAACATGTCAACTAGTCCCTCGTGGATCGAGGTTTTAGTAAGTTAAGTCACTGGCGAGACAACTTTGATATTGCTTATTGTACAAATAATAGCACCGATACAAGTATAGAGTGGCAAATGGATTGTAATGTTAACAATCACAAATAGCATGTAAACGTCTTTGCTGCTTCTATTTTGATTTAACAAGCATTTTTTACGAATGAATATTATAATAGCTAGACCTGTTGATGCCTTTAGAACAAAATCTGATTGGTGCACAATTGGACCGACTGTGGACTGTGCCAATACAACCGTAGAAGAGTAGGTGAACCATAGATCCAAACATACCGCATAAAGTAGAAAGGCTGTCAAATTTTTCATGTAACAGTGCACAAATAAATATATTGTTTTATTAAAAAAAATACAAGTTATCCGTGTTTGAATGCGCTCCAATTAAAATGTCGGTATTGAATGACTTAATGCATTTGTCATTTCTAATCTTTATTGCAGCTGTCTTATGTTTCTATAGCTTAATCGAACAGCGGCAGTGTCGTTTGTCTAACTCTCCTATACTCCGAGATAAACCATCTTTCAAACATGCTCCAAACGAGAAATATTTAATTCTTCAAATTTAAAAAAAAGTTCCGCTTAAAAATAACCAAGTTGAATACCGTCGAGGAAAAATGGGACTCCCTGTACAGGTACTCGTAAATGAATAGCAGGACTAAAACCAATTCTATCTATATAGCCTCTGTATATTTGGACACACGCATTTCCTAAGGAAGCTTCAAAAATAATCGCCAGATTCTTCCGAGTTCTTCTAATAAACGAAGGGTTTTCATCACGCGAAGATTTGTAGGCTGAAGAGAATCACTGTTGAATGCATTCCAAAGTTGACAATTACAGGTTTTAGCAAAGTAGGCATGTCTTTTCCTTTTATTACATATTCAGTAAATAAAGCCAATTCCGAAATCTAAACTTCACTGCCACAATTGTTGAATTAATCTAACTGACCCGATTTACAATGCGGTGGTTACTCGCATTAGGATTTAATTGTCTAGCTACCGCACACGACCCCGCCTTTGTGATTCCAAAATGTTTGGACAAATTCTTACTCGCCCTTTCACGTATTTAACTACTTCACCAAGACTCCCAGGCAAATCCCTGTTAAACAAACTGTAAACACCGACTAAGTCTGCTTTTGTTTGCGAAAGCTCCGTCGCGGTCTCTATATATTTGATTTCTTACTTCAACACTGAGCATGAGATGTTGTACGGTTTCTGTATACAGACTTCGATTAAGTAGTGCATAAAATTTAAAATAAAGGTTATATACACAAATTCAAAGTCGGTAACTTAGGATTAGAAAAGAGATTTATTTTGAGACAATTGAAACAGATCAGTCTACTATGACGACCACCGAATGTATTTTAAATAGAACCATATGCTTTGTTGGTGTCACTCGAGATCTTATTATCCAAGGGATTTAACCAGTATGTCACTTGACAAAAAATAATTAAACAGGCACAATTGGAAAAATTGTTATTCAACATGTAGAAAAATAAAACAAAATACGTGATCAAGTGACTTTCGTCTCCACATTTCTTGAACTGACAAGGTTTAGAATTAGCAAATGAAACATTTTACACATCCAAATGCTCAAATTGTAGTACATTTATCTGACACATGGACACATTGGAAACTTGGTTCAATAACGTCTCGAGGTAGTAATTGCATTTCAATACGAATACGAGCTTTTAACTCTTCCACTGTGCGTAGACCGTTTACGTATACCCTACTTTCTCAATGAGCCGTGAAAAACCAAAATAAGTAAAATCTGGTGATCGCAATAACAAATTGTGCCAGTGCACCATGAAAAACTGAAATCAAGTATAATAATAATTTATTCGTCCAATATGTGTATTCATACAAAGGACAAAAAATGTAGGTATTAAATGTACAAAAAGTAACCTTAACTAGTTGTAGTAGTTGCTCAAATGGCGTTAAAGTATTAGAACATTTTATGTTCAGGCAAAGTGTATAATAAGTTGCATCGAGATCGTTGCAGAAAAAAGGCACAGTTCTGCCACGATTGTATACGGGGTACTACTATGTTAAGCATATGGTGGGTGAAACGCATCAACCTGATTATGTCAAATCTTATACAAAAACGTAAAGACCACACAACTCCTTCTGCCCTCTAGACTTCTAAAGCCAACACTGTATGTCTAGCATTATCGAAACCTCGCACAGTTCCAAAGGTTTTCATATATATAAATTTTAAGCAGCGCTTCTGAACCCTTTCTACAGCAATCTTATGCACAGCATAATATGTCGGACCCCAGATTACGGAACACAACTCAAATCCAAATCGAACTAGGGCTATATATAGCGTAGACACAAATTTACCTGTAGTAAAAGACCTACAATTGGTGACCACAAAACCCAGTGTCTTGAGAGACTCTGAAGTTTTCTTTATAATCTCGACAATAAAGGTCAGCCTGGAATCGAAGATAAAATCAAGATCTTTAATGGTCACTACACGCATTAAGACGTTTTCAGCGACAGTGTATTGATATACAAATGGAGAAATTATCTTGGTGAGATATAGTCTTACACTTGTTAACCCTAACAAAGAAATGAATTGAGCAAATACAGCTAAGTTTGTTAAGGTACATTTTTTTAAACCATGTCACTTTTCAGATACATGGAATAATAAAGGTTCAGACATTTTAGAGTAATTACAAAGATGCGAAATGGGTCGCTAATATAAGATATTCGTTCGATCATCCGATTTATATAAATGGATTACTCTCGATGTCTTCCAAAATCCAGGGAATGCGGAGGAACTCATAATTAAATTGGTTATTAGAAACAGTCAATCAGATAAGGATCAATCAACATTGTATTTTCTTTGGTAAAAGGCTCAAAGCTGATGGAATCGCTATATGGTAGTCGTCTTGAAAAGCGATTGAGGTTGCAAAGACTCTTCCATTTGAAGATTACACACCTTTGAAGATTTCGACAAATTTATCAACAGTATCCTGTGGATCGTTGAACTTCTCACCGTTAGAAGTCATAGTACCTGGTATTCTTGCAGCTTTTCTCATATCTTGCACAAATAACCATAATTTAGACGGGTTACTCGTTATGGAATCTTACACTTCATTCAGGTATAGGTAACTATTATAAGCCTCACGAGTATCTTTCTTAACTACAGATCTCAGTCGCTGATACTCATTGAAGTGGTTGACAGAATTTATGCAAATAACGCTTATTTTGAAAATCTGCGTTATATGTATAATGAAATAGAAATAGCCAATGCAAAATATTTACTCGGATTTGGTATTATTGACAAAATAATTGGTTGGTGTACACCCAATGAACTTTTGCACAATTGTGCCAGCGTAAAATGTTGAAACGGATTGCTAAAAAACTGCCATGAATTTAACTGATATCTGTTGCTGATGTGGTCCAATAAGTTTATACAGTCCCTCTCGCGAATGGGTCTACAAATGAGAAAGATCAATACGGAACTGACGAATGTCACAAAGTAACTTTCTAGAATATTTCTCTTCGGAACTTTTTAACGGTTGGCTGTCACAGTGGGAATTGAGAACCACAAAGCATAGACTTTACGTTGGAAATCGCCGATGTGTCTCGATTGCTTACTCTTTGAGACACATCTGCCATTAATATGAATAGATCAAACAAAGGAATAGAAAATATACAGTCCCATGTTTATAATGCTACAAGGTCGGTACTGATTTCAATTTCTAAATGAAGTGTCGGTTAGCCTGACCTGTGATGTCATGGCAGTGATAAAGTATTATACTTATCTAGTACGCTGGAAGGTCCACAATTTTTAACACATCGTGACGATCATGCTCCTTACGTTGTCTGGTAAAGCTAAAGCATTTTGGATTACATAGAGGACATTTCAGTAATAGAAAGACAATTGTAGTAGTAGTAATAGCCATATTTACTGAAAATGGCAAAAGTATTCATCTCGAAGGTGGTGCTTGCAGAACGCAGTTATTTGTCCCATCTGTCAGACCTTTTTTATCAAGTCGTGGGTGTCGTACCACGTTTCATCCAAATATACGATATTACGATTTTCTTGGCGGTGCTTTCTGATTTCGTTTATATAATCCCATCTCATTCTTTTTAGTTGGGCTGATTCCATTATGGACAAAAGTTGGTTTAATGTACTATAATTAAAACCGATGCTCCTCAAGTATTTTCTGAACCACTCTTCGCAATAACTTATGTCATATCCTAATTCCAAAAGTTTTAATTTCGGACTTGCCGTAGTTGGAACTTTATTTTCCTTATACATTTGGTAAATCACTTTTTTAATTTTTGATATATTTAGAAATTTCTCCGAATTGCGTGATTTTCTTGAATTGCCTTTATTATCAATAATATCTCTCACAGTCGTGTAGGGGACACCTACCATTTCACCTGTCACTTTTAACGGAGCAGTGCACTCTTTTTTTTATCAAAAAATTGTATACATTTTTTATGATTTCTTTGGTATCTTGGGTAAGGTAACAACGATTCGTCTTGTTTTCTTCAATTTGCAATTCCATGTCAGCGTCAGCACCTTCATTCTGAGCGGCACTTGGAGCAGCTTTTTCCCAAGGACGGAACATTTTTCGCTTCTCTTGTCTCGCGCACAGAAATACTAAGACTAAGATTCTTAACCATCTTCCGAAAGTCGGACCTAAATTTATGGTAATCCGGTTATTTGCGGTGACTTGTGAGGGGCCGACTGCTGTTCGAGATGAAAGATATTGCAGGGTTGTAATAACGCTAAGAGAGTTACATTGCTATAGACAACTGTCCTCGTATTATTGACACTGCTAAACTTAAAGTTGCTAGTAAAAGCTCGTTGAAATCTGGTCCAAAATTAAGACGACACATTTCCAACAGCTATTTTTGTAGATAAGTTGCTTTGCCCCTAACAGGCTGAAGTTTCATTGTCAACCTCCCCTGGACCATGCTTAATGCCACCAACAACAACCCCCCGAAAAGTCACCAACTGCAAGTGACACCACCAGCTCAACCCCCGTCAGCTAATCAAAAGCTCGCGGAGATACCGGCGATTGCAGGTGCATAGGCCGATGGCGTTTTGATCAATGCCGCGAAATCTGGCTGGCTGTGGAAGTGCCTCGTGGCGGAGCGCCAGTCGCAGTCGGCGCGTCGTCAGGAGCGTTAGCCACAAGTGAGCATCGCGAGCGGGTACCGCGCGCCGCAGGACTAGCGTCGCTGGCGTCTGTGCGCCAAAATTTTTCCGATTACCAGAGGAACATGTTATGTAATGTGTGAAGTTGGTGGTTGTTATTTTTGTGGTGGTGGCCTGTTTTGAAAATGTAAGTAGAGATTTGAAGGAAAAAAATGTTGGAGGTGCACKTGGTTTGGATCGTKGAGGATTTTTTCGCGGAGTGCAAATGCCAAGGTATTTTGAAAACCCCAAGTGGGATACTCCGTGAAATTKTTCATGAAACTTGGGAGTGCGKTGTTTGAATGGTAGCCACGAAGTTACGAGAATTTTATGACCCATTTTTTCTCATCGCGCATATCCAATTATTGAAGCTCAATTTTTGCTAACTCGATATTTCAAATTTTGAAAATGTTTAAAAACGGTACTCTTAAAAGAAGTTCTAGAGTTGCTTCTATTAAGCTGAAAATGATCCACATTAGATAGAAAACAAATATTTGCCAGCTTAATTTATTCAACAGACATCGTAAAACAAACAGTGAAACATATATACAGTCGTTCCTTATGTATAACAATTTTGCCCGGTATTTGCCGAAACGAATGCCATAATTTGATCATTAACCCCACTGAACTACTATCTTGCTCCTTAAAGAACTGGTTACCAGAGGAACATGTTGGTGGTTGCTTTTTGTGGGAATCTGTTTGGAAAATGCAAGTTAAAAGTGTTTGAATTTTTTAGGTCTCGATGTTTTTCGCTCTTATCCAATTGAAGAAATACATTTTGGCGCAAAAAGAATGATGAGTGATCATTAAGTTTCAATTTTTGCTAACTCAACATACCAATTTCTGAAAACAAATTCTTCTATTCTGTCTCTAAAGAATTAATTTTAAATATTGAGTTTTGTGCCCTAGAGATCAAAAGACCTTATGGTCAGCTTCAACTTTCGTCTGTTGCTTATTATGAATCTCTAGTTATCATCTACACCAGTACAGCTATTGTCTATTTACTATTTGGATATGCGATTAAAATACTGAACGGTGTTGTAAATCTTTTAGGTCTTCAAATTGTGGATACTTTTATAGTCTTTTGAGAGATATACTGCCCTACGTGTTTTAAGTTGCCTTAACTACCAGTTCCGTCAAACTGAAATAACTGTCGGTTATGTAGTCGATATAGGTATTTGTTTCTTTTTTAAACCTTATCTGTCCTTAGAGTGTGCATATATAGTTTTGTCCTTTAAACAGTGCAGATAAGATGTATTATCTAGCTTTTGTAAGAGATAAACTTAACTAAAAAGATTATTTATTTCCGAAAATAAATAAACAAAACAATCATTGAAAACTAATTTCTGATTGTCTTCGTCAAGATCGGCATAGGAAATATCCCGGCAGATCTCCTTTGAAGTATTTAGCACTGAGAAAATTGAATTTTACGGAGTTCACAAAGACGATATATTTAGAACTTAAATGTAAAAGAATATTACCTTTTTTATTGCATATTGTCTGGGTCGTCACTATAAATACGCTTTTAAGCTTAACTTTTGTTATGCATAGAACTGAGAACTTTCCATTAAATATGTTATGAATTTTCATAGCAAGAAATATTTGTCTTAAAACCATTGAAATCAAACATTTCCCCTTTTTTCAAGCAAGCTTATTATCTTCTCCTCGCAACCATGTATTTCATTACCAAACATTACAAGTTCTACGATGCAAACTACATACATAAAAAAGTCAGAATTTTTTTGGGTACACCAGTTTCAATGAATTCAATCTGTCTCGGTATAGAACAAAAAGGCGCAGAAATAATATGTTGCGTTTATTACATTTATTTATTTTTTAATTAAAATTTAGCTTTTGCAACCGTTTTTTTAGCCTTGAATAATTTACCATGATACTATACCATTCCATTGGTACTAGTATAGCGTCATACATATGCACATTTCATGATTTAAAAGATTCGATATTATCGAATAGGACACAAATTATAGCTTTACTTTAAAAGTCTTTTCGCCGTATGACGATTTTGCTTTACACCACGATAAAAAAGAAGCATTGTAGCCAGTTGTTTATACTTTGTTGTGTTTAAGAACCATCTGGATAGTATTATAGTTCTTATACTATTTTTTTTATTCGCCACAGACCCCGCTTAGTTATTTAGTGGGAAAAAAAACGTCTCACAGATATTATGACACTGATATTTTCTTGAAGATTATTAACAATTGCTAATTATGTTTTGCTACGCCTCTAAACATTATCTACACTATGAATTTGAGAAAGCGAAAAATTGTCCCTAGCAGTGAAAAGATTAGCAACTTTTGGTAACCTTATTTTCAACGTAATCATCTCATTATTTGTATACCTTACAGAAAAAAGGCATGATTTACACCCTCAAATGTTAAATTATTTGTTACTTGGTATGCTGAAACCTCTAATGATAAAATTTTAAGATGATCCATCAATACTCCAATTCATTTTGCAAAGTGATCCATATCACGTAAAGTAATGGAGAAAAAAAAACGCTGTTGCAACGCGAAAATAGTTCTTCGAATAATTCAATACATTTCCTATTCTGATAAAACAAAATCTGAAATTACTCAGAATAGCGAACAATAGCATTCCCGTTCAGTTTAATACTAATAATCACAAACAATACCAATTGCAGTAAAATTGCGACGGAACAAGGCTGAGTCACTAATATTTGTACTGGCTTCCTATCGGACTTCACAATAAAAACTTAGGTTAAAATTAGTTCATAGCAATTATTGCAACAGAAACCTTCGTCCAACGTAGGTCGTTAAAGCGATAAAACCTCGTTGGCGAGATAATACTCGGCTTCCTGCATATCGCATACTCCAAATTTAGACAATTCTATCATTAACACTGCTGTTAACAGCAACAACTTTACCGACTACAGAACTCAACAAAGCCCGAAGCGCCTTCGCACGCTGAAAATAATATTAAATTACGTTTCGGGTATGAAATTTAGAGCTTGTTGAAAATATAATAAACAAAGCACTTATGCCACCCTCGTAGCACGAAACACAAAGCCTAAAGGCGTTATGAAATAATGTATGCTACGCAAGTTTAATACGCGATAAGACGGTTGTGAGTGATAGGCCTAATACTTCCTTGTGAGCTAACAACGTTTGAACAGTAGGGGTTTCGATATTTCGGCATGGTGGGCGAACGCAGCTTGTGAGGGTTAATTAAATTCAAGAATTTTGAATGGGGTATAGAAAATTAGGGTTAAAGCATTTCATCTTTCTGGCTGTTTTATCCTGATCGTCTGTGAGCTATTTCTTGTGTTCGATGACTGCGTTCTGATTTAAAAATCTATTTGCTAAGCTCCTACGGTTATCATACCCTCTCAGTTGGCATCATTTCTACTGAAAATAGGCTTGTATACAAATTATCAACATTTCCAGATGTTTCTTCAAATTCTTTAGATGTGTTTTGTAGATTCCCGACAAATTTTATCACCAGTCCCTTCTTCTGTGATAGCACTTTGCACAAAGACTGTGTTATTATAAAATAAATTATTATCAGTAGCAATTACAATTTCACCCAGGTGTAGATTTCTTGTTTATTAACCATTTAGATCTTGTAACCAAAGTTGTAAAATATTATTTTATGTATCGATTCTAAAGTCTGTCTGCTAGTTATTGAGCTAATCTCCATTGCTTGCCAAATTTATGGTTTGTAAGAGAATTCCTGCTGGTTTTAATATACTTGATATTCTACTAAGAAAACCATTTGGTACTTGGTCGTGGTGCATCTTTTGATTTGCATTCACTTTTTAATTTCTTATCGGATGCTCTCAGATTAGTTCATCATATATTTGGGTTTCTTCATGCATAGGTTCTTTCGGTCAGTAATTATGTTGCAATTATAAGAAATCTGGTCCTCTAAACCATTTACTGTTACAGGATGTATTTGTTTGATGATAATTCTTCTAGTTCCATCAGCCAGATTGAGTTTTGATAAAATCCATCGCCATCCCTGAACTTGTGAATTTTCCCGGATTGAAAGGATTTCATTTGCTACAAATCCTGGATGTCTTTCCAACATAAAACTGCCAATGAGTCAGTCCACAAGTATTCTTTTATCAACTTTTACAGAATGTTGCGTCTTTATAAAATCAGCCAAACAGCTAGCTATAACTTCTGCTTGAAGTTTCAGCCTTGGAATAGCTATTTGTTGTTGTTGGTTTCTTGGCATTTCAAATGCTACCTTCTCTGTTGTCTCAAATCGTATGCTATTTACTGGCGTAAACACTTGCATATTGGCAACACAAACAATAATGCAGTTGGCCTTCTCTTCCTTGACGACTGGTGTTATAACATCTTTGTCCCTTCAATTCCTTGATGTCTGTCATATCTTGCAGCCACAGCTTCCATTTCTTGTGCAAAGATTGGGACATTCCTTCATTGCAGTGTATTTTGGCCAATGAGTATAGTTTCAAGCTTATGTAAATTTATAAAAAAATCCTGATAGGTACATCTTCTTTTGGTTCCAAATTTAAACCAGTCATCATCCTCTCTGCTTTACTGATAGTCACCATTTCGTTATCTTCTTTTTGTAGTTATAATAATATGTTGTATTAATTGCATCGCTTCCTCTATGGGGCCTTCACTATTCCAATGGTCATCCATATAGTAGTGGTTGATAATATCATCATATGCTTTTCGATACTATTCTATAAACCCAGTAATGTAGGTAGCTGAAGAAACTGCTTCAAAAATCAATACGTCCATTGCGTATACACTTCATTAGGCTGAATTATGCATAAATAATAAACTTCTAAACCTGATTATCTTTACGCTTCAGCATTTGCTGACATACATCTTGAATATCAGCAGCAAAAATATTCGTTTTTCGCTGAATTTTTATATTATTCTAACCACGTGTTAAATAAATCTATACTTTTTAACAAGACACCATTTGAACCTTTGCCACTTATCTTTGCAGAAGAGTCAAAAACCAAGTGTACCTTACCAAGTTAATTTTCAGCAAACACAGTAAAATGTGGCAAGTACCAAGTTCTGTGTTGATTATTTAATTCTATGTCCTATCAAACAATGTAAAAAAATGGATACCCTGATGTTGAAGTCCTAAGAATTAGAGGTGCAATTGTTAACAACATCTCATTGTTATTATTATTATCAACTGCGAATTTAGATATATTGTATTTAACACTTCGCCGAGTGAAATTAATCCCAGCCAATTGTATTGGAAACAGCAGATACGGAAGGCAGATTACTTGCAGTAAGTCTTACCACGTCCTTTACCTTAATACTAACTTCATTGATGTCCCCTGCATCACCAAATCACCAAAACTAACTATAGCTGCGGCCCCTTATGAGAACCATATGTTACATAGTTTGGGTTGACAGAGAAGATAACATTATCGGTAAACTCTATGGTTACATTAATTGTTGTACACCTAATAATAAACCAAAGAACCTGTCAACCAATTACCAACAATGCTCTGCAGGCTCAGTGCTTGTATTGCTACACATTTATTTTGACATCTCTCCAATATATGATAAAATAGAAATTATTATAAACGAGCAAAGTAAATAGCCCTATCCATGGAAGAGTTGGTAGAAGAAATCCTGCCGTGGGCTTTTATTTATACAGCCCATTTTAAGAAATACTGCTGACACTGCTGCGCAAAGCTCGTCACATAAAGAATGCAACTTTTTTTTTGCTGAGTCTAGATTCCCCTTAGAGTTCCTTGATGGACGTAGACGTATCAGACGATTTCGCAGAAAAAGGTACAATGTTATAATGGCCCTTCAAGCTATTTTATAGGAAACACGTAGAKTTTTTATGAATCGGTTTAGTACMAATTTCTGTAAATAGATCGCKCAATATTTATTKAAAGCAAACACATTCTGGTGTAATAAAKCAGCTTATCATGTCACCTATATTAATTTCACATAAACTACTCGGATCCGACAAGAATAGCTGATGAAAGGATGACGCTACTTCAGTTTTACTTAGTAGCATGCAAATTTGCAATTACATCCCATAGTATTTGTTTGGATTACACGCTGTCCAGCCAATAGAATCATTCACGTCCGTTTTACGCTCAAGGTCTGTTCACGAAGGCCATCATTGGTAATTCAATTGTTTAAGTTCTATCAATAGACCGAATGTCTAAAATAATCGCCAGGATTTCAAACAAAACTTGCCGGAAATTAAATTAACAGAAGTAGCCACTGACAGTCTTTTGTGGTAAATCTTTTTTTAAAGAACCGGTTCATAAGCTTGACCTGTTTGATAATAGTATTTTTAGCGACAACCTTAAAATCTTATCGCCTTAAAAGCAAGCGAGCGGGATCACAAATATAATTTTTAAACTCGTTTAAGAGATATTCATATAAAGGCTAATAAAGTGACGTAAAACAAAATACAGACTTCGTTGCTGATGCGAATATCTATGCTAATGCATTATTTGAAATTCATCTGTTGTGTATTTTTTCAGTGTCTGCTAATGGGATTTTATTAGTATTTATATGTCCACTAACATCAAGTTACGTTTATATGTTCAGAGGCGTCCAAACAGCTGCGAATTTGCTCACTGTTTCGCAAATCTGTAAATCATTCGCGGCTATTACGTGGTTGATTAAAATATTAACAGGAATTTAGTTCTCAGAACCAAACGAATGGAACTAGCGACAATTTCATCTTAACATTTTTGCGTAAGGTATCCAGAAAGCCTACATAATGTCATCTTAATTGCTTTTTCAGTAACTGTCAAACTGACAGAGCTGGCAGTTTAATAGTTGTATTTCTTTGGATAGGGGTGCCGAACCACTTTATGGAACAAAATCGCCGATATATTGAAGACTCTATACTGAGCTATACGCAACATTTTTTTTATTATGAACAAGCCAACCGAATGATCTTTATTTTCATTTCCGTTCAGTGCATAATATTAATATTCTTAATATTCAATTGCAACACGTGAAGGGAGTTTTGAAAACATATAATTTAACCTAAAATTATATCCAGTAAGCTGAAAATAAACAGCTAAAGGTTACTTGAGTTCAAACTGCAAATCTTATTCGGGAATAACATCACTGATTAATTACTCTGTTTAACATAATTAAGCGATTCAATGCCGTCAAATTTACAGCGTTATGATATAAATAAACAAGTACTTTGTTGCCCGTCTGACGAAAGAGAAAAGTAGGTTATATGACTCAATAACTGAACTTTGCATTGTTTTTCTTAGTTACCAAAATGACGTTTATATGATCAATAACTAATTGGATGACAGTTTTCTTTTTTTACATAGACTGACTGTGCATGATTCATATATATATTTGTGTAATTTGATTAGTAAAGATTTATTATTTAATACTTTAACAAGTAAAAAATACACTAGAAATTTTTTTACAGTTCCCGACTCCACAGATTTTGTATGTAGCCAGCTCATGGTCGATCAGGATGCTCATAACTAAGCAGGATGAAATCTTCACCAATCTCCGAATCTTACCTGTACAAAATACTATTTAATTGAACTGAAGTTTTGAAATTTACTTCAAACTATGATATCCATGTATTGCTTGGCAGACTTTTGGCATTGTGGATAAATAATATGTTATTGTGCGACTATAGTGTCCTCCAATTTCAGACACAAACACAAATAATAAAAAAATGACCCAGCAAAGAATAAGCGATATTTTTGTCTGGGAATTCAGCAGAAAAAATGTGGATAAAGCGTCTATTCCTGTCAATTAAACAAAAATTTTAACGAGATGCGTACTAGTTATTGTAATCAAAAGTTATTAAACTATAATGAGACGGTTTTTGACCTTACAAATGCCAATTAACACCAATGAATTACTTCCTAGGATAGCTTGATTGGAGAATTATTTTAATGATATGTAGTACTCACATTGTCGTTATAAATATGTACAGATCCTGGTCGGCACTCTACGCATTTGCGGCGCAAAAAATCTTCTGAATTGATTGAATTTTGGTTTTGACCATCTGTTGAAGACAAATTGTTCAGCTAAATTTTCTATTTTCATTTTTCAATTGAAATATAATCAGTGCCCATTCAACATCCGTTTTCATTTGCGCCCACCGTCAATTGCATTTCGAGAGCATGCTTTAAGCGATTAAAATTTTGAAAAACTGGTTACATTATGATGTAATATGGTAGGTATTTGAAAAAAAGGAGTAGTTGGTGCTAACAAATAAATAACTAAAGTACTAGATATAATTAGGTTTGAGGTTACATTGACCACCGAGGAAAAGCTCACGAACATAGCGTAACGAGTTTATATTATACTGATGTAAGAGATTTTAGGGGCAATATAAGAAAAACAATTTTGAAATTGTAAAGTTCTGTGTTGCGGGACAGAAACCACGTTAATGGGCCTTATATTTAGATCATGTACTTGGGATCTTTTTATAATTCTTTTTACAAGGTATAGCGGTTCTTTATTTTTTAGTAGTTTAAGACATATGTTGCAGTAATGATCCTTGCGGCACACCGCTTACACACTGAATTGGAAGAGAAAAAGAATTATTGTATTTTACTACCTGTTGACGATCTCGCAAATAATCATTCATTAGTGATAGAGCCTTTTGGTCAAGTCCGATGTTGTGAAATACAGTAGACATAAGATCATAATTTATTCCGTAGAACGCTTTCGAATAATCTAAGAGAACTAGTGTTGTAATGCATTTATTGTCAGTTGCTTTGATTATATCGTCTGTAACAGAAAGCAATGCTGTTTCGCAACTGCGATTTGCCCTGAACCCTGATTGGTTTTCTGGTATGATATGGAATTTCTTCAAATGCTGACTGATCTGTTTGTGAATAATTTTTTCAAATATTTTGGACACTGACGAGAGAATGCTTATGGGCCGAAGGTCCTTTGGTTCGCTCGGAGCGTTTACTTTAGGTAACGGAATAATGTGAGCAAGTTTCCAAACATTGGGATCTGTCCCTGTTTCTATGATACAATTGAATAAATGCACTATAAATTTTAAGACATATGGGCAACAAAGGAGCAACATGGCCGTACTAATGCCATCAGCGCCTATGGCTTTTGATTTAATACTATGCAACGCATTTAATACATCCTCCTCACTGAGAAGAGCAAAATTGAACACTCCAGTACCATCACGTACAGTATGTGATAGATTATGCAGGGTATTATTCTCAGGGCTATCCGTGGTCTGTGTTGACGACACAAAAAACTTATTTGAGGCGTCCAAATATTATTTATAAATATTTATTTTTTTTAGCTCCTGGTAGAGTGTTTTTGTAGATTTATTTGCTGTAATTTGGTAATTAAAATAAGCTTTCTTTTCCCGTTTTATAGCATGGCTAGTTAAATTGCGTAGCTGTTTATAATAATTCCAATGATTGGGATTTTTTGTACGTTTAAACCTTAAGAGCGCCCTATTTCGTAACTTAATCATTAAGTTCAAGGCATCCGTAAGCCAATGATTATTGCACTTAGATTTTAGTCGTAGCCTTTTGCATGGTGCATATGTTTGTCGAATAGCTTTAAAATAAGCGAATTAAATATATTTAATTTTAAATTTGTCATTAACGTATACCATATCGATAAAAGGTGACGCATACAGATCAGAAAAGAAGAGTTCTGTATCAATATTACGATAATATCTAAAGTCAACAGTGCGCTCCGCCGGAGGGTTGGTTTCAAAACTCAGTCATTTCTGCCAGGTAATCATCGGTAGTCAGATTACATGTTTCAATAATATTACAACTGACGATTTTATCACTACAACTACAAAGAAACAGATCTAGCAGAGAGGAGGATGACTGTGTAACTCTAGTTGGCCCGTCTACAATCTGCGACAAACCCATAGAATCGATAAAATTCAGAAAATGTGAACACGCCAGACCACTAGGCTGCAGCAAATTTATATTAAAATCACCGCAACACACGACCTCATCTGTTGAAGTAACTGCTGTACTTAAGCAGTTTTCAAATACTCTGAAAAAATCATTAAGAGGAAAATTAGGTGAACGATAGACAACACCGATAGCCAAAGAAATATCGTGCAACTTGATTTTCAATATCAACCTCAGTAATTTGAGATGTAGGTAATGATATTCTAACATATATTGCTACACCTCCACCACGACTCAMACGATCTCTTCTGTATACCTTATAGTTATCCAAAGAAACGGCATCATCAAGAATGCTTACATCTAACCAAGTTTCACGTCATAATCGTTGTTATAGACATAATCTTGAAAATTATTAAAGTGCGCCATTAGAGAGCGAATATTTACTTGCGCGATTTTTAATTGATTAACTTTGGGCATTAACTTTTACCATACAACCAAACCTAAGTACAAACTTAAGTACAAAACCTGGTGAAATAAATAAACTACTAGATATCATTCTTAAACCAAAGAAGGGTGTATACAAAAATAAGATTTATTTATCGTTAATTCTTTAGTGAACATCTTTCAAATCCCGCTCATTTACAATCGGATAAACAATAGACTTATCGCTCTTGCGCATGAAGATTTTACCATTCTTGAACCACAAATACTTTACATTGGCATCCTTTTTGACCTGTAAGCATTTGTGATACAGGATTTTATTTGCAGAAGATAAGTGATCGTTAATGTAAAAATGTTTGGTAGAATCCGGTCCAACGTGCCACCGCTCATCGACGTCAGAAAGCTTCAAAATTCGTCTTTTCTTCCATGCCTCCTGCAATTCCGGTTTCTTCATCCGAGATACGAACTTGACAATGATGTGCTAATAGTTTGTATATGTATAGGTCTGTTGTCTCTTAAAAAGCGCAGTGTGGGTTTCAGGCTTTAGTTTTGGACGCCCAGAAAAGCGCAAGTCAAGTACCAAGTTTGAAGCGTTAAAAATTATCTACTCAAGTGTGCAAATTATTGCGGTTTATATAAATTTTCACTTATAATACCACAAGAGCTTCAAAATTATCGGGTATTTCCCGATAGGTTCGTTGCAAACAAATGAAGGAGTCAAGTTTTTCAGGTTAAAAAATCACGAGCGCGAAGCGCGAGTGATTTTTCCTGAAAAACTTGACGACTTTATTTGTTTGCAGGGAACCTTGAGGGAAATGCCAGATAATTTTGAAGCTCGTGTGGTATTCGGGGGATTATTTTTCCGACCCAAATCGTTCAAATACTTTTCTTGAAGTAATTTGGCAGTCTGATTCCACATTGTTTTTATTGTACCTTCCTTATAGTCTTCTCCATCCATTTTCTTCATATTGTAAGCGTAATCTTTCATAATGTTTGCCAATTGCGCTTCACTCGTTTCAGCACTCAATGTGTATTTCCTCTCAGTACAAAAAGTAGTAAATTGGTTCCAAACTGTTTTTTTTGCCTTCTCCGTATTAATGGGAACATTTCCTTTGACTTTTTTATCGATGGTGGACAGAGAACAAACTCCAAATCGACTCATTTTCATGCAAAATCTCCAATTTTCACAATTGAATTCAACCTGTCAGTTTGACGTGTGGTTAATTTGACTGGATCATGTTTTGTTTTTTATATATAGCAACTACCAGAGAAAATAATCAAAAAATTATCAGTATAATACCATGTAGGTTGTACCACGTGACGTCGAATGGTGCAATTCTATTGGTCGATATTTGGGTCGGAAAAATAATCAATCCAAATGATTCACAATCTTCAGATGTACTTGCCGTAACAAAATACTTGTTCTAAAATTAGATAATCGTCCCAGCTGTTTGCCTTTACAGCTATCTATGCCTTCAATTACTTAAAGCCCCTTTTTAATTTCCATTACGGCTTGATAATTCCAGTAAAAACAGCACCCCGAATATGCACCCCTAATCAATTCCGGGATGTACACGGCCAAACAGGCCGTCCAGTTAACAAATCCAGTCGGCAGCTTAGCGATAAACCGGCAGTTCCGCTTATCACCGCAGTGTTTTGCAGCATTATTCCCCATCTATGGCTAATCTGTCACTCCCAACTGTGCCGTACAATGTCATTGAAAACGTTCCTTGTTATGATTCATTTAATCGTGTGCATTACACATACAATGACCGGCAATTGCCACAGCACGAAGACTGACAGCATCGGCTTTCTGGTCACGCAACTGCAGTTAATTTGCTTGTATCCGGATGTCACAAATTCTGCGGGAACCGGCGACCTTTATAATTCGTGCGTTTTGGCCGGGAACACGATACCGCGTCGCGACGCCCGTAAAATGTGACCGCCACCCTCAGGGCTTTTCGAGGACGGTTTAATGGAAGGCTTCCCTTGATGGTTACATTTTTCTGCGATATTCTACTTAATATAGAAATAATGAGAGGAATTAAGATCATGTGCGTAATATGAGCACCGTTTTAGATGTATAAGAATGAATGGAGGCTGAAGCCCTGGAAGAAGGTAATGAAGAAGAATGACTTAGAACGATCTGGTATAAAACGAGTAAAAGAATCTTTAAATGGTCTAAAATACATGTTTTCCAGTTCATACAATTTTCTAACAAAAAAAAAAAGAAAATCACCCATTATTCTATTAAAAAAAGAAGTTTCATTAAAAGAAAATTAATAAACACGAATTTGAATATGATAATAATAATAAATCCTTATTCCAAATGTACATATAAATATGTATTGGATGAATAAACTAGAATAATACATAGAATGTGGAAATTCACAGCACATAAATAGTACAAATATTAACATATACAGTTGGATGTCAGTTACATATTGAAGAACTGATATGTTTTTGTTTGGAAACATTTAAATAATTCGATCGATTAGAGATTTTAAGGCCCATACAGAGTAATGTAGTATTAAATCCATGAAATGATCGGGAAAGAACTCCTATTTGAGTATACAAAAATTGACATTTCAAATGTAATCAATGAGAGGAGCGTTAAAATGCTGTTATCTTTAAATGCTCATCCACAGGAAGTGGTCCCATACAACCCTTTTTTTGGCAAATATAGACATTTCTAGCTCCGGATAAAAGAGTAATTATTATACATGTGGGATCCAAATCCGGATGGGTAAAAGACGCATTATTTCTATCTGCTAAAAATATGCACGACGCAAAGGTAGATTACCATGAAAATGTGACGGCTGAAATTTTTGAAAATTGTATTAGACTCTGCTCAGATTGAAAAAATTCCAAATATGTCTTTAAATTAAAAAGAAATCAAAGATTTAATTTTAAAACATGACCTACACTTTGAGGAATGTTATACAAAGAAACAACTATTGAAGCTTCTAAAGGCAAAATGTTTTGATAAAATACTCTGAATTGATAGTTTGGCTAAAGATCACTAAAATATTGACACTTTACATCAATTTCAATCTCAATATTTTGCTCTAAAAATCTGCAACGTGCTTAATTGAAAAACAGTTATCCAAAGATACTGAGCATTTTTATTGGCTATCGCAAATGCGAGGGCCTTGCAGGGACATATAAACCCCCATTAAAAATTCAAATCTGTTATGGCAAAGCCCAAATGCATTATACTGAGTGGCATGAAAGCCAAACAAGCAGTGTGGGTGTTCTTACAAATCCACGATGTCTTCGGTCTTCTTGTAGCCATTAAGATTTAGAAAAAATGTTTGATAGCCAAGAGTGCTCTCTAGAGTAAATCTGCTACATAGGTATAGGACAATAGTGTTCCTTGGAAGCAAAAATCCTTTAAATACCCTTCGTTTCGTAGGATTTAAGTCCACAATACTACACTATTCAGTTATGATGATAGTATAACAATTTGAGCTGCCTTTGTGACAATTCACAATAAGTTGGTACGGTCCACTACCAAACTAAAACATATTAGTGAGATGCAGCTAGATGTTGTATTTGCACTATAAAGAAAAAAGGCATTTACTTTAAGAATGATCACAGGGAATATAAAATAAGACATTGGTTTGAATCCCCCGATACATAATTTACGGAAAGTTCAATGCTAAACGATTGAACGCTGAATATGGAAGGCACCGTCAAGCATTCAAAGCAGCACTATTTGTAGAGGACGCTTTGCTTGATATCTAGGACATTTGCTGGTTCTCAGGTAGTAGATTATAGTTTATCTGCTACTAGGAAAGTAATTGTACACATCCCTCAAAAGATAGGTTCTTAACATAAAAAACACAAGCTCCAGTAGGTACGCGACCTCATAAGTAAGTTTTCTGTTTTCCTAATCGCTCATTAAGTTAAGTATACGAGAGAATTATTCCATTCATGCTGCAAGCCGCAAGTACAGCAGTCGCATCCGCAGTAGCATAAGTAATTTAAGGATATTGCAGTTAAACAGGCAACTAGCTACGTTTTAATCATTAAGAACGTGCCTGGAATATCTGATTAGGAGTTGTACAGCGACAGCGACCACCGTCTGTATCCAGTGCCGTCTGGTTCAAATACTCGTATAGATAGTAGAGGTCTATGGCTGATTAGACTACAACTCCGGCTTCTTAAGGCATCTTAAATTACATGATTCTGACGTAAACGTTTTGGATAACAATGCCAGCTCTCCTGATCTTCCAATAAAATGTGTATGGGATAGTATCAACAGAACACTCAAATGATTATTACTCATTACAAGAAGAAATCGACCACTTGAATCATTTTATACCTCACGAAATTAGAGAACACTGAATTTTATTCAAAGAAACTTGCATGCAGACAAGAGATATGCCGCCCTTCAAAACTGTACACGGCGGAAGTGTACTTTTCCCGCTGTATGTCGGTTGGGCTCGCTTTCATCGCATTAACAGTTTTATTTTTTAAATTAATTTATACGGAAATATGACATTTCAAAGCGAAGGGTACTCCGCTAAAACGATGTTTTTCTTCTAATTTCTTGTTCAATTATAACAATGTACAACTTTTAAAAGAATGAATACATGCCGCATATATGCAATAAAATATTGCAACGCTTTAAAATTCTTATACTTATTTGCGGGGGGTTACAAAAAAGAAAACAACCGGGGAAGAGAAAGTGCTTTTGTAATAATTGTAAGAAGGAAAAAGATGATAATGCATGAATTTTATATATCGGTATATTAATTGAAGTGTGAAATTTTCGACCATTCATGGATCGTAAAGTCTGGCCTTGGCAGCAGTAATTTTAATATCTTTCTAGAATCAAAGGCATTTTTGGAGGGTTCCAGTAGGCTGTCAAATGTACTTGACTAGAGGTGGCGGCACAGTTCCTTGAAGTAGGTGTCTGAAAGCCTGTACCAAAATATGACAAATACTTCAATTGTTTTGGAAATTTTTTAGAAAAGCGAATAAAACTGGCCCAATGGCCAGCACTTAGCTAATAATCTTCTGGTGCAGTCGTTCAGTAAAGTTACGAAAAATGATCGCATGTGCCTTGACAATGAATTTTAAGTAGGAGGTCATACTGATTGATATTATTTATATAAATACAATTAACAAACCGCTACGGAAAGCTTTAAAGGCCTACAAATTTTTAAAATGATTTGATGGTAATTAATTAAATATAAAAAAGCTATGCGTTAAATAAGTACAAAATTAAATAAGAACTATAATGAGACGACACGCTAGAAAATTTCTAAAAGAAGACTATTGAGAAAACAGAAGTTCGATTTTAATTGAAACGTAAAGCTATGAAAAGATATAAAGTTTCCTATAAACTTACTTCAAATACCTGCAGTTATAGTAACATCTAGATGGTTCTGATTTTGATGCTGTCTTTGTGAATTATTTGGATATTATTTTGGTATAGGGACGATTAGCAAACACACATTTTACCAAATGTATCTCTAAATTAATTTAAAATAAGAAAAGCTATGCAGTATACATATGTATATGCACTTACATTTTAAATAAATTTGATTTAATTATACCTATGAGAGACAAACTTTGCGAACTCATATTCACTGGTAGTTTTGTCGTTATACGATTCTATTTTGTCAGAATCAAATCTTTTGCGATCCTAACACGTTTAGTCCTTATTTTTATTCTTTGAGTATGAAAGCATTAGTACTTTGAATTATTTATTTATACATATTGAAATTCCATTCAATTATTTGTAATTTAACCAGTTTTAGCCTACTTATTTTCCGAAATAAGAATGTTATGCAAAACTGAAGAGTAAACCTTATGAACCTGTACCTATTCGTGTATAAACTTTACATATTTTATGAAATACTTGATGCCTCGTTGTTGATCAACTGTAGGTTACAATTTTCTAACACTACCAGTGGGGTGCAAACATCGATTTTGTGTATTTTGAGGGAACAAAGACGACCCATTAACGACAACGGTTTTAAATAAATATTTAGGGCAACCAGGGTAAATGCTGTATTTTAATTGGGATATAGTTATAAAAAGATGCTTCTCTCAAGTGCAGATAGATCTAAGATAAAAGGCGTACATTTTTTATTGTAGCTGCATGCTCCCTTAAAGATAATAAGGCATGAAAGGTAGTTTTTCAATGTTAGCTTTTGGCCTATGCAAAGGAAGATCGATGGCCTACTAAAATATTGTAAATCATGCAACAAAAATAAATGTAGAATACGGTTTTTATTTATCTTTTAATATGATGGAGCTGTATTGAAGACGAGTTTTTTTATATACTTCGGATTATCTAGTCGAACCATATCACGCAAATTTTCCTTTTCCCTACGAAAAAATTATTATAGGATATTTTAGGGTGGTCCATCCCTGCATTTTAAACAGGCGCAAGCATTTTGAAAAGCTTCTCTTTTCTTCTTATACCACACATATGTGGTAAGCTTCTTTTTTAAAACCGACAGAGGTTCCCCTGACCCATTCACAAAACAAAAAAAAACTGCATATATCTTTGCTAGGCTAATGATAATACGGATCAATTGAATACCGTGTAATGCTATACGATTTTGCTCAATATAAAATGTATAAAAAAGATGGCGTGTCAAGCTTATATCGTGAAAAATCCCTATAAACTTTAAAATGAGTAATGCCAGCAAACTGTTGTAACGTTGTTAGAGAATCTGTACATAATATGAACAACATGTTCTCGTCAACTGCGAAAAAAAACAAAGGTGAAATATTGCTTGAACGTCAGGTTATAATTTATTTAGGTTCAAGTTGTAAGAAGCAGCTGAATAAAATAGAAATAATAACAAAAGTTTTTTATACCAAAACACCTTAAAGTTTACACTAAATAATTTAGCAAGCTTGAAAAAAAAACATGCGACTTGAATATAATAGAGATAGGTTCTTAAGCCAATTCAATTAATTGGTCGAAAGACCCCGGTCCGAAATAAAATGGAGTTGTTCCCTAACTCTGCCCAAACACAAACTTTGAAAACCTCAATACCTGTCGTATTTGCCTAGCAGACGACCAATATTTGAGCACAGAAAACGGGATGGTGCACCAAATTGTAAACAAAACTTGCTCGCTATATAAGCTTACTCACCGTGGGACCTCCCTGAAACTTTCCCTCCTCCTTTGGTGCGGTCTCCTGGGAAGCGGGATGCATCCCTGAAACATAATTCCACTTGCTAGTTTCTGTAATCGAATCAGGAAGCGTATGTGCATATGCAAACCAGGCAAATCGTGCATTCGGGTGAAGCAACAGCACTAGATTTTGTCGCGAAAACGTTGTGAGCAGAAAGGTGTTGGCGGTGTTTTAAAATGCCTTCTTTTCGAGTTAAATAATGTGCCCTTTCTTGTGAGCACGTAAGAAACATATATCATTTGGGATTAGGTTGAAGTAATTGCCTAGGAACCAAGACCTTAGGCTAAGAACGCTGTTTATGTTCAGAGAAGGGTACATCTAAAACCGCAGATAAGAATCTGAACTACTGACTATTTATAAGATTGTGGCTTGTGTTGAGACAGCTGAACGTTGTTCACGGAAGTCATTGTGAAACAGTACCTCTTCATAAAAACTACAAAAGGGCTTAATTCGTTTGTTCAAATATTTACACACGTTGAATATGCTTGCATTTTTGTACTAACTTGTACTGTACCTCGTTCTGCATAACTTTTGTAAAAAAAGTAGTCAAAATTAAAAAATGCAATCCTAGTGCAAATACCTTTCGTTATAAATACCAAAAAGTAGGTAATGATATTTAAAATATTAACCGAGTTGTACAAATAAATATTTGCAACGAATTTCAAGAGATATGTCAAAAAGCGTCTTACGGTAAATAAGATATGACCTGTCTCGGTATCTTCCAAATGCTCTTTTATTTTCTCACAGCTATGGTGGCCTATCTAAAAAAATCACTGTATACAGGACGTTTCACGAATGATAATGACCCTGACGAAATTAAAAATGCAACCCAGAATACATTCTCATAACCAATGTGGTTATTTTACATAATGGTATTATTTTAAAAATAAATTGGGAATCCAAGATGGCTATGCGCTATGGTTCCTGTCACTGTATTTATTAAAAGTCAAAATGTATTCAAATGATGAAAAAACACATATGATTTTGATTAATGGTGAATGCAAGAGAAATGCTTCCGCTGCTGCCCGTTTATACAGACAACGTTTTCCAAATAGAAGAGCTCCTGCCGATACAATTTTCAAGAGACTTGAATTAACTCTAAGGACAAACTGGCCACGACTGAAAAAGTCAAGAGAAAGAACAGCAACAGGCCCACACAATGAAATTAGAGTATTGGAAATGATTGACGAATATCCTCATATTAGTCAGAGGGTAGTCTCAAGAGCAACCGGTATTAGTCTGTCTTCAGTACACCGAATAATTAAAGGCAATCAATTTCATCCGAATCACTTGCAATTGGTTCAGCCCTTAAAGGAGACAGATTATCCTAAAAGACTGGCTTTTTGTAACTTTTTTCGGGAACACCAAAATTTGAATGTGAGATTTTATGCCAATATTTGCTTCTCAGATGAAGCAGGGTTTTCTAATAATGGTGGAGTTAACAAACATAACATGCAATATTATGCGCAAGAAAATCCACGTTGGATTCGAGAAGGACATTTTCAAACTATCTACTCGACGAATATCTGGTGCGGAATATTGGGGAATCAAATTGTTGGGCCTTATTTTTTTCGCGATAGTTTAAACGGCAGTACTTATCTAAATTTTTTAAGACATATCTTCTCCAAAATGTAAATTTACAAGTAAGGTAAGGTCTATGGTTCCAACAAGATGGGGCACCTGCGCATTATCATAGAATAGTGCGAAATCATCTTGATTTGGTTTTGCCTAACCGATGGATAGGAAGAGGTTCAATTAATCCTGGACCACCGAGAAGCCTGGACCTTACTCCTTTGGATCTTTTTCTGTGGGGAATGGTAAAAAGGAAAGTATACCAAACACCAATTGAAAGTGTAGAACATTTAGAAAATAAAATAGATACGTGATGCATGTAGATCCATCACTCCAGAAATGTTAATGCTTGTTAAAAGATCGTTTTGGGCACGAATTCAAGCTTGTGAAAACAGCGGGGGGCGACATTTTGAGCATTAATGTTGTTGAATAAACATTTTTCAGAAATAAAATTTGTTTTACAATACCAAATTTACTTAAAGCAAATGTATTTTGGGTTGCATTTTTAATTTCATCACGGTGATTATCCCACGTGAAACTTCCTGTATAATTCACGTTATACTACTCAAAGATGTATGTACCAATTAAAAGTTGAATATCTTAACAAACTGTGGAGTACAGCCAGATAAATAGTGTTAACGGTTAACAATTACGACAGCTTAAATGATTTCCTATAACCAAATATATCAAATATGTAAAATAAGCTTTTGGGTATCATTTTCTCTAAACATGGCGAAATGCATACATAAATAAGGGAAACATGAACGCAAGAATTGGCTTCGTTTTAGCAAAAATGGATTGGGTTCCAGCCATCAGTGTATTCAAATTACATAGCCGTTCCATTACCGAAGAAGGATGTTTCAAATTTAGCTTATGTTCTTAATAACGGGTCCGTAATATTTTGATAACAATTCTGTTGCAGAAATCACTACGTATTATAAAACAAAGTCGTTCGCTGCGTCTGTGTCCCTGTTTGTTCGCAATAAACTCAAAAACTACGCAACGGATTTTTATTCAGTTTTCGCCAATAGATAGAGTGATTCATGAGTAAATTGGATTAAATATAATGATAAAAGTTGAAAAAGTTAATCCGTCGGATAGCTTTCATCGAAAACGGTGCCTAATCCTTTTAAGATATAACAAAACATTGCATGGTGGGATATTCCTCTTTTATAGATGTACGAGGCTTGTTTTTTAAGTAAGTACCGTTTTGCGATTCCGCCGCCGCAGCGCTACGGTCGGCGCTCCGCGCATGCGCGCTGGTTACCTACATCTCTTATCTACGCACTGACGCCATTACAGTTTGATTCTTCATTGTATACGTTGTTTACTGATTGTTTAAGATGCCTCCGACAATCGTGAGTCCCGCCGATTGTGAAGTACAGGCTGTTATACGATTTCTTAGTGCTAAAGGCGTAAAACCGATCGATATTCATCGTGAGATCTGTGAAGTTTACGGACAAAACATTATGAGTGATGGAATGGTAAGGAAATGGGTGAGAGCATTTAAAGATGGCCGCACAAATGTGCATGATGAAGAACGGAGTGGGCGTCCTTCGGTCGTTAATGAAGATTTGGTGCAGAAAGTGAACGGAAAGGTGAGAGAAAACAGACGCTTTACAATTTCATCATTGTGCGACTGCTTTCCTCAATATTCTCGTAGTGTTTTGTATCGCATTGTGACCGAGAACTTGAATTACCGGAAATTGTGTTCACGTTGGGTTCCAAAAATGTTGACGGATTTGCACAAAACCCAACGTTTGGGCAGTGCATTGACTTTCCTTGAGCGGTACCACAATGAAGGTGAAGATTTTTTAGACCAAATTGTTACTGGTGACGAGACATGGGTGGCCTACGTCACACCAGAATCGAAACAACAATCCATGGAATGGCGACATTCATCATCACCCAAAAAAGTGAAGTTTAAGCAAACAATTTCTGCCCGGAAAATCATGTGCACAGTTTTTTGGGACAGAAAATGAGTATTGCTAGTGGAGTTTCTGCCTCGTAATGAGACAATCAATGCAGCGTCTTATTGTAAGACGTTGAACAATCTGCGTCGTGCAATCCAGAACAAAAGACGTGGCAAGTTGAGTAAGGGTATCGTTTTGCTGCATGACAATGCCCGTCCACATGTGGCTAATCGGACCAAAGATCTCATCAAATCTTTTAAATGGAAAACTGTAGATCATCCTCCATACAGCCCTGATCTGGCGCCCAGCGACTACCATTTGTTCCTGCACTTGAAGAAACACCTGGGTGGTCAGCGTCTTCAAGACGATAACGAAGTCGAAACATTTGTGATGCAGTGGTTAACAAGTCAGGCGGCAGAATTTTATGAGGAGGGTATTCAAAAACTGGTGCCACGTTATGACAAGCGCCTCAATATTCACGGAAATTATGTAGAAAAGTAGATTAAGGTACAGGCTTTCATGTAAGATAAAATTATTGCGATATCTTTGCACGTCTTTTTTTAATTCCAAAACGGTACTTACTTAAAAAACATGCCTCATATAATCCTTTTTTTAATGGTTTGCCGTATATTAGATGTTAATACTCTAAAGATAAAGACCCAAGCGCAAAGTGTTATTATCCACAACAAACCCAAGGAAATTTTTTTGTTGAATTTGGACTGAAACTGCAAATGTTTGAAGTTTCCTGGCACCAAAGTGCTCATTGCGGTTTACAGCGTGAACTTAGTAATTTGATTCTCACTATAAATCCTTTGTTGGCTCTGATCGACAGGTAAACAATGGCGTACGCCAAGCTTGTACGCTAAATACATCGTGTACTATTATGTCCAGTAATTAAGCATCACTGGTAATTTGTGTTTACTTGCAACAATTTCGTTGGCGTTGAAAGGTCGCACGTTTTTTTTTTTATCGCATACGCTTCTCTGGTAAATTTCGCTCCATTACGTTCAGATGTGTGGCCAGAGTATTGTTACGGTTCCAAGGTTGCAACCAGCATGAAAACCGTGCACTGTGTCACCGTCTAGCACAGCGTATGATCGAATGTCGTGGTAATTTTAATTACTATTTTTGTCGTATCATAGTTTTTAACGGCGCTTTAATTGAAGAACACTGTCACAGATTATTTTTGCATCGTTGTTGCTGGTTGATTTGTGTTTGTAAATATTGCAAATTGCCAGCAAGTAATGCGCGAATATTCACTGTCCTTGCCTGCTGTTGTTTTATTGCGTGAATTTGTTCTATAGCTCAAAAAAATTACATGCAGCAATTTCAGCATAGATAAACGTTCGACTATAACCAACCTAGCGAGTTTTTCGAATTAGGTGTTTTGCACATTTTATGAGTACAATAAAGCAAGAGGATGTATTTTATTTTGATTCTTATAAAACTTTGATTGAACCAACTAGATTTACTTCAGACAGTATTTCACTTACTGATGCGGTGGTATGCTTCGATTACGTTACTTTGCTTACTTGCTTACTGATCATGAATTTTGTAACATTCATATTAATAAAATATGTGATTTTCAAAAAATATGTGAAGCCAATCTATGTGGAAAGAGTTAAATAACTTAAATATCTAAATCAATAGTGATAACTGTCATACATACATACCAACACATCTTGTTAACCAGTTCTTCGTTAACTTTGTAAAGGATATGTCACACAAAAAAGCTGTTAATACGACTGCTTTTTATGCTAGAGCAGTATATACTCACTATAAATTCAATTTTCATTCTGCCATCAAAGATCATATGTCCAATGAGAAGCAAAGCTGCTAGTAAGTATTATAATGACATAGTTGTGCAGTCCCTTTGTCATACCATTCATGACACATTGTAGACAGTTGTTATTGCAAAAATATTTTCAAATGCAACAAAAAGCATGATAAAAAAAGAAAAACATCCGGTGAGTACAAATAGTCAAGGCCCATTAACAATTTTATTATGCTTGTCCAAAGTGCTTGAAAAGGTTACTGCTTCAAAAATCAAAATATACTATGAAACCAATGACTTGCTTTATCTTTGATATTAGATGAGATAGGTACTCACTGCATAACAGTACAATACAATACATAAGTAGTTTTAGTCATGATTTTGTTTCTTAAAAAGTAATCTGACAAGTCGCATACAGAAGTTTAGGTTGAATGAGTATTTTTAAATTTTCATATAACGCTTTTGAGATGGTGGTGTCCCATAATGTGCGATGTTGCGCGCTCTTTTCACACTATATATACCAGTCGGATACATAAATGTATAGAAAATTATGTAGACCGCTCGCTAATGCATTACAGATTTACATTTATAGATTAATGGTTCTAAAGATCATACTTCGTTTATAAATGCTAGCAAGTCGTTAGTGATTGTGTTTGCGAAGGATTTCATTTTATGAAATGTAGATAGATGTGAGAATTTAGGACTCACTTAACAAGAAAAAATAGGCTGCTTTGTGATACATCTTAGTCCTCTCGCACATTTTATATTGTGGTGCTGAATATGACCCTTGCTTAAACGTAGACGCATTGATGATGATGCAAAGAATACAGAACTGTTAAACTTGTTAAACAGATGTTTGTGACTTGCGGCATTATATCATCTAACTCACTATAAACATGTATATCTTTATAGTAAAATAAGGTTCAGGACTATGTTCATATTATCAGCATCCGTAGAAGGTCATTTACTATAAATCCATTGCATCGCACTGCTCTCTTTCAACGATAGTTTCCTACAATATAAGTAAAGTTTGTGATAAATTGCATTCTGACCTAAGGTTACTTAATATTATTACTTTAAAAGTGAAATTAAAACAAAAACTGCTAAGTAGGCAATGATAAGGTGTAAGTTTCTGACAACCTCTTGAATATTGTTTTGTATAGTTTATGTTATAATAAGAATAATATATCTTTTTTAGTTGCTGAGGAAGCCAGCGAACTCATACATTTTCTCTATTTCAATATTAATCTGAAAGACAGCGTGTTGCTGAACTCCGCCTATTGTACTAATTGTTTACGTTTGTTATTTCATTTAAGTATGATATATTTCAGTTTAAAAAAATGCAACAATAAAGTTGTTTATTATAATATTATTAAAAATATGTCCAACACCTTATTATGAAAATCAAGAAACTGCGTTATCATTTTAAATGTCGTTATTTGTTAATAACTTCATTTGAGTGATTCTACGGCGTTATAATAAATTATGCTTCAAGTAACCCTTTTCATTCTTATTAGCGGATAACAGTTACAGCAACATTTATGATCAAAAGGTATTCCACTTGATCATAACAGACTTGTTTATGGGAGTTATTAAGTGTTGTGTTTATGTTAACTGTTCCAATAAACTTCGCCCTATATATACAATTCCCAACGTCATGTAATATTTTAAATCCATTTTCAGCGCATGTTTGATTAATTTTGGGGTATTAATAGTGGAACTTTTCCTAGAATTTATCATTTCATTATGCATTTTTTCAATTTTGTAAATGCAATTTGGTTTGGTCATCTAGCTGCATAAATATTATCTTGGTTTTCTGATGATATGTTCTTGTTTTGTTCCTCACATATTGGGATTCTTTTCCTGCTTGTTCTTATTTTGGTTAAAGAAAAATGACATTCATACGAAAAACTAGAATCTCAGTTTATTATTAGAATATTCTTTTTAAGATATTAAAACATGCAAAAGTTGCTCCCCAGCTTATTGTCTGGAACAGCAAGGGTCAATTTCATCGATTTTCGTTGAAAATTGCAAGTTTTATACTTATCCCACTTTGGTTTTCTACGTGACCCACGTGCCTCGTCTCAGAGTGTCGTTTTCTAGCTTCTCTCTTTAGAACGAAATTTGTACTTTATTTAAGTAAATGTAATCTAGATTTTTGGGTTTCGTGTGGAGCATATTTTCTGCCGCGATAAGCACTTAAAGCCAACATATAAAAAATTCTGAACAGCCCTTATTATTTCGCAGATACCGCTTTTATTGTTTTTAACCGCCTAATTTTTTTTGTTTAGTGAAAGCGCCCTTAGCTTGCTTTTATACACTGAAATAAATCTTTCATGGTATTGGAGAGGTACTTTTTCAAAGGCACAACGTCCTTTATTATTTTCTCCATTCCAAAATTAACTTACGTACTACATTTCAATAACATTACCTACGCAATTTATTGATTTCCAAATTTTGACCTCAGTTTGAACTTTGTGTAGGGCGCAATTGCAGCGTTACTATAAGTTTGGATTATTGTTTTTTCACCTTTTGTGTCATTTTCGGTTCGTTTTATGTTTTATTTATCGTTGTATATCGCAGTCTGCCAATTAAACTATAAAAAGGGTGACTAGCGATAGTTTAAATTAAGCATGAATTGCGATAACGGTATAGTTATACAGTTTAGTTTGTCCGTACCTATTCAAAATACCGTGCCTAAAATGATTATGATCAAATGTATGGATTTTTTATTGAAATCGTTGATCCAAAATAATTCACCAACTAATTGAGTTTTTTTACAAATTTTATAAGCGGGTGGTATAGGAATTTACGTAAGTTTGTTTTTGTACTGGTGGATTTCTGTCCCTTAATAAATACATTTCCTGATCAGTTAAAATTGTATTACACTGTTTTAGTAATTGAATAAGTGTTCTTGGAATATTAATTGATCAAGAATAGCCTAAACAGCCAGAAAGTTTTTCTGCTGTTCACACTATTGTAACGCTTCAACTATTTCTGCTCCTAGAACATGTCTCTCATTTGCTTCATTTTTATCTATTTACACATAAAGTGTTTTGTTAAAAAAAACAAGGACCTCAGGATGCTGAGCCATACATTTGGTATCCTAGATTATAAAATATCGCAAACATTGAACTCCGAGAATTTCAAGTGGCCTATTAAACGAAGTACTTGACTATATGCATCTGGCGGTGTCTGTCATTTTCACTTCCGCTAGCTGCGGTGCTTTGATATTCGATGCATTTCAGGTACGGCGGCTCCGAATAAGCATTCATCGCAAGAATTCAATACCATTCCCACATACTACAATTTTCCCACACCAGAGCGCAATGCTAGAAAGTCAGTCAATATCAAGGAGGTACTTCAATATAGGCATCCGGCATTTACAGGGGATATAAAGAATTACAATGCACATCCGAATCGGCGCGAATTTCCACAAAATTAATCAACGTCGAAGTGTCTTTCGCCTTGGTTAAATCCAATTCTGTGGAATCCCCGAGGAAATTCTTCAGAACTGTGGGGTGGATTTGTTCCTTTGTTTCGGGAAATAAGTGGTAATCAGAAGAAGTTACGAAAACTCCAGTGCGTATGCAATTTGTTGTGTAAACTTGGAGAATCTAGAAAGTTGTAACGATCTGTTAAGGTTTCTCTGTAACCCGGGGTATTTCAGATGTAATATCAACACTGAATAAATTTGGAGATACTTAGTCAGGTCCAGGGCAGGGATTTTATGCAAATGTATATTCTAAATTAATGGTATGCCTGGTCTGAGCTTTTGTATCTGCCATTATCTAGGCACTTATAGTTTAATTAAACCAATTGGTATTTTGCATATTTTTTGGCTTTGAAATTCTATCAATGTGATATTTTCTTCAATTTACATCATTTGGATATTGGTGACGTACAAATTTGGCATAAACAACAAAAACCCCACGTCATGCTTCGAATAGATATAGTGTCATTTTATTCTTGCTTCCGTAAATAAATACAAATGCAAACACCAAGCTATGAGGCCAACTGTAGACCTATAGAAAACAAAAGAAAGTCTATATACTTTGTCGGATTACTAAAAAACTAGGTAAACCGTTACCGTCTCAGCAAGCTGGGGAAGAAAAAGCAGTAGGCTTCAAATATGCTTGGGCATAAAATAAAAAGACATTAATGAGCGAGACTACCAAGAAACAATATTACATTTAAACAAATAAAGGGTTGATATTCTCCTTTTACGAAAATTGGGTATCTGAAATGGTAAAGTTGACATTTGTACAAGAGAGGTGAAGATCCAAATGCAACCACTTCCTTTCCCCAATATTAAATACTGTCTCTCCAAATTTAGATTTCATGCCAATACGTAATGGGATTCCAATCCGATCAAAGCCAACTCCTGGAGCACCCGTCTAAGTAACTACGAGTAGAACAAATATCAGAGTGCTTCCGCTTTCCCGTTGTTTAAAATCAATACGTCCCACTCGCTCACTACCTGAATACAATTTCGTGTCAACAGGGAATTTTGCGTTTGTGCATTTTCTATCAGTCGGACGACATCCTTTCATTTACGCTTGTATTCGCTTTGACACTATACGGTTGCATCCGCGAAACGCCGAACGCCGAGTCCGAATCACAAAGTTGGCTCTCCTGTTTATTTGTGGCCTGTAGCGCTTAGGGGTCCGCCAGGATGAGGGTGCCCTTGTCAGGACCGAATAAACATGCTGTCGGACTTTGAATACGAAATACGAATTCCACCTGTGTTCGCCATGTCGAACGGTTGAGGGGTTTGATTGGCAATCTCGCCAAAAATGAACTGCAGTTCGAGTTATCAATATGGTTGTGCCAGAGTGGACGATGGCATTGATCTGCGATAAATGCAGAATTCTTTTGTTGTTCAGATTTTCTAGCAACTTCTTTTTGACATTAGCGCTACTGTTAAAAAAGTTGTAGAAAACTCTGTCACTTGACACCGGAATTAACTGATTTTAAATCATTTTTTTCAGTGAAGAATTCAATATATCTCGTTAAAAAACTACAATATATTACCCGGGAAATAGGAGGGCAGATGCCCTCAGTGCCATCTATGGGCATCTGCCCTCCTATTCTCCTTTAAACCAGTCCGCCCGCCGCGGTTATAGGCGACGGTGTGCCATGGTCAGTTTGCTCTCTACCCCTGCCTGATGAGCCCCAACAGGGCGAAACTAGTCGCAGGGTGAGAGCGAACTGACCAGGGCAGATTATTTATTTAATATATTACCCTCCAGCCTAATACGAAATTGCCCTCCTTTGATGTAAAAACCTATTCACATCAATTCCAGTTGATGAAGTCGAAAATCTCGTTATCGAACATATTATTTCAGTTAACTTAGATGAATCCCTTAGAGAAGAATTGGTCTTATTATTAAACGAATGCATTAACCAAAATTATTTTTGTTTTAATAATCAATATTAGACGCAAGAAGATGGCTTACCAATGGGGTCTCCATTGTCACCACTTCTAGCTGAGATATACATGAATAATTTATAAAAATCAATAATAATGTAGTCATTGCATTCAGTATTTGGACAGGTACAAACAGAAACCTAGATCAATTTTCGAATTACATAMACAGTATTTATGAAAAGATACAATTCACCATAGAAGAAGAAAATAACGGCATAAACTTTTTAGACCATAACATAACAAAGAATTCATGAAAACTATATTTTAGCATCTATAGAAGACCAACCACTATAGATACATTAATTCATGCTGAATCTTAACAATCATTAAGTATAAAATTGTCGCCTTTTTATAGTTTAATTCACAGACTACTACATGTAAAGCAGATTTTGAAAATTTTTTGAATATTGGTATCTGTTGAATAATTGGAAACAATGTTCGAATATATTTTGGCTTGCAGCTTCTTTTTTTTTAGATGGCACCTTTTTTAACTGGAACTTTACAGAAGTCGACCAGCTGATGCCGAAGAATTGATGTTTTCTCCACATAAAAAACTTATACGTTTTCTGCTTTAATCTCGCTCTCTACCTACTTACCTCACTTTGTAATATCGTTTCTTGAAGACCCCATCATTCTTGATTCTCGAAATGCTTGACATTTGAAAAGACCAAAACTAATTTTAAACTTATTATAATACACCGGACGTTTAAGTGAACAGGGCGTCTTCAAAATAGCCAGTCTGAGAAGAAAAGGTATATTATTCACTGACATTCTATCAAAACTTCATGACTATTGGACGGCTAAAAGCCAAATTCTTACACTGTAAAAATTAACATTTAAGAATGGATGTTTCTAAACTTGATAAAATCTTTACTAATACGCTTCAGTCGAAACAAAGCTAATGGTAAAGGGTGCTTACAAGTTCTTAAAAGATAGTAGTGATTAATGTCTTTAAAAAGTTTACGAATTCATGATAGATCGGTCAATATTGTCATTGAAATAAATGACAATAAACTGGATACCTTCAAAACATCATTTGTTGCTTTCGTTTGGTATATTCTCGTGACACCTTGCAAATTTACTGCGGGTCGTTCACAATCACATGGAAAAACATAAAATAGCAAAATCAAAAACGAAGGTGTTCCAAACCCTTTTTTTGTCCGATTTTTGCGAGATTTGCAAATAGGTGCACAATCATAACGGTATCGTGATACAAGCTTTGCCTGGCCATTCCGGGGGTCTTCTAAAAATAATTGAAGCGCCATCGTCGGCACGTATGATCGAATCATGCCGGTCGGTTTCCCCCAATTTTACCCAAATTTACAGTTGCTCATTAAGACTATCGATTTTTCGACCTGCAACCGGCGAAAATTCGTATAAGGCACGCTCGCAACCGAGCACGAAATTGCGCGCCATACTTTATTAAGTTTAACCGCGAACGAGGGGTGTATCTCTGCGTTTTAGCCTTCTCTTTTATTATGTTCCTCGTTGCGCCTTTGGAGCCCCGGGTTGTGGGTTTTTCTCTTATCTGTCAGAGTTATCCGGATGTTCGCCAGCGACAACCTGCGTTGATTACCTCGATTTCGGGAGTTATTACGGGATTAGTGTAAAACACGGGAGAAGCATGCCGAAAAGTGCGCTTTTATCAGTTTACACACGTTTAATGTATAAAAGTTTTAAAAGAAATAGTCAGTTATGATGCAGTGCCTGTTTAAGTAGAATAGAACTTTAAATTGGAATAATACCTATACAGCTATATATAGCTGGAGGGAATAAATCGGAATGGGGAATATGGCGACATTTCCTGGGCAAATGTTATGCATCTTATTCCAAACGAAATTAAAACGTTTTTAACTTTGTTCCTGTGAGTTTGCAATTATGCTTTTGGACTAAAAAACGCGATACAAACATTCTATATATTATGCTTGCCTGCATAAAGTGGATTTCATCTGTTTTGTGTTTATACTCCTAAGAGCTCGAAACAGATATAAGTAAAAATTAAATACTGTAAAACAAATACTGTGCTTTTATTTTATTTATAAAGTACCAAGCAACGATCTATGAGACTGACCTATGCAGAGGGTTTTACAGCTTGATGGTCGGCCGTCGTAAACTATTGTACTGTAAATGAGGGTTTTTACAACAGTATTCAAAAAAATCTTGAATTTCTGAAATTTGTTAGTTGTGATAATTTAGCAATCAATAAAACATAGAAGCTTTTAATAACAAATTTTATTTAATGCAGACCTGATGCTAACTGGCGCGACCCGCGATCTACTTTTATGTGTTACTCTATTGGGTTTGAATTTTCCGACGTATAAAATAAAAGCCTTTGCACGTGACAACGAATTTATACAAAGTTAATATAAAAACATACAAATTAGTAAGTAGAAGATTATTTACATTTGTTAGAAAAAATTTACAATAATGCACATTAAAATTTATACACGGTGTCGATTATGTTCATTACAGCTTGTTAATAAGCACATTACAAGAGTCACAAACTAAAAAAAATTACTCACTCTCACCGCTGAAATCACGATTAACTTCTATTATTAATTCTTGTACATGATTCACTCTGTACCAATTTTTAATGCCCAGTACATGTGGCACTGAATTTCCAGTGTTTTACAGGTATTTAAATGTTTGGGGAACAAAACAAAAATATTTCTTACTCTTTCCACTGTCTATCCGGAGGTGCTCAATTGGTCCACGGTTTAAAATCACCAATAATCCGTTCGATCAGTTGTCCCACCGGTCAATAACAGATTAGGAGACTAAACACGCAGGTAATGCCGCGACAGGTTTTTTTACAAAAAAGTAATATACAAAAGTTATGTTTCTAACAAAAATGATTATAAAATGCGGTTTATAATCAGTGCAGATAGATTTAAGATGCCACACGATTAAAAAATTTTTTTGTATTTTGTCAATATTTCTTTAAAATTGATGAAATACTTATTATTTTTGAAGCGCTTAAAAATTTTGTATACATACATGCATATGTTTCACAGAAAATTTTGTTTGGTAGTAGTTTCTTGTGACTACAATTCAATACTACGCATATTTTATGTCATGTGGTACGGTATATATCTCGGTCTGAGGACATGTTTTATTTTACAGAGGAATATGGGTTGCAACTTTACCCAATCGTTAAGAAATAAATCATTCTCCGCCAAATCGGTTAAAAAACCGAAATATTCCTTTAAAGATGCTGAATGCAACAGAATTGTAGCATAATAGAAAATGCCGTAACATTTATAAAACTGTTTTATAATAAATTGATATAAAACCGTTTTATAACTGATTTATAGTAATTTTTATACCACCTCTGTAACTATCTACAAAACTGTTCTGTAACACCTACTAGAACCATTATGGGATACTGTATATAACTAAAATGTTTTATAAAGATGCGCCTTTTTGCGTCTTTAAGTATTCTATAAACGTTTTGACAATGTTTACAAGAGTACAACTGTTTTATAAAAATTGTTTTATAAACGTTTGCCTGATCATTATAAAGCTGTAAGTTGCTAGTTGGGTAAGCATATATGTAGGTATGACTAAAGAAGTAAAAAATATTGCACTTGGTACGCTTATATGCTGTAAAACATTAAAATATAAGTGAACACATATGCTTTCAATACCGTTTATAGTAGGAGTATAATAGTTCCGATTTCATCTTATTTCCAAAAAAAAATATACGGGTAGAAACTACGTTTATGACCCTCCGGATTAAAAGAACATTTTAACCTGGAAGAAACAAGGCAGAGGACGATTGCACACCGCGATCAAAAATTAGAAAGTATGGGCTGCCGCATTGAAATTGGAATGTTTACCATTCATGGTTATAAAAATAAATACTACTCATTAAATTAGGAAAGAATACGATTTAGTCATACATTAAAAGCTATTAGATGAGAAATATTTGTAGTTCAAATAATAATACCAAATAATGCTCATTGATTTATGTGTACGGAAAAAATTCTAAAAAAGCCTAAACACAATTTTTGGATACCGTACACTCCGCTGCAAAATAGTGGAACGTGCCGAACCCGTCTGTTATTTACGACAGCTTCAGGTAATACTTGTAAACCATTGTGAACGGTAATCGGCTGTTCGTATCATGAGTCTCATAAATACATGTAAGGGTGAGGGAGGGACAGCTGTGCGCATTTGAAATTTCATAAGTAGGTTGTGAGGTTGTGGGAAAAGGATTGCTGTCATCTAATAAACAACTTATTAAGTGATTTCAGATAGCAACATTCTTTGTAAAAATTGCGGCCAAACGTTAAAATGAGTCCCCAGGAACTAAGGGGGTTTGCAGACGCGTTTATTTTGATAATGGTTTTTCATGCACGTAATTGCATTAAAGTGTTTGTAGGTGCTTGTTTTTTCATATTAAAGTGATTTTGGGGTAATGGTGCGTTGCACTATCATCAGGTGTCTACAGTTATCCTCCATGTAGGTGAATCAGCCTCTCTCTATTCGCAGATGCCTTGATCATACAAGCACAAGACGCTGAAAAATATTGGAATCCGGCCAACTTGTGACTTAGACCATAACAGTAATACAGAATAGTATAGCCAGTAGAGAGACAACCGACTCCAATATAAAAGTTATATTAGACAATAATAATAATAATAATAATAATAATAATAATAATAATAATAATAAACAAATTATAAATCCCCATAAGATAAATCCATGCAGTAAATACATTGTAATTATATTAAATACAACATTATGGGTAGGTAGGTAATACATTGTGATATTGTACCTATATTATTGCAAGTAAATCTGTTACTGAAAATTCGCAAGCGAAGGCGTTATATACACAACTCTGGTCCAAAAGAAATGTATCAAAAACAAAGATAAGCCGAGAGCCTGTGTTGTGTTACAGCCCCAATAAGATCGACGGCTTCGTGGCAATCACCGGATGAAACGACGTTTGGCGTTATGAAAAAGTTCCAGACGTCTCCGTAATCTAATTTCGCGAAAACTTGGGACCAGAGTTTCCATGTTTACCCGCTCGTGGATTATCGGAGTGGACCCTCGAGAATACATGGAATATGAAGAGAACGGCTCTTGATTTAGATACACGCCGGCTTCGAAAAGTTTACGCCAACAGCAATAAGAGCGGTATTCTCGAGTTGGAATGACGTATCGTCCGTATCAGCTGCCAATTTTTTCTTGATGTAGGTATGTGTGTTTCGTAAACTTTCATAAACATTTAAGGGACTCCACTGGTCAGGTGGACACAGAGACCAATCGAAATAATTCATTTTAAAGGAAAAAAAGATAAAGTGTTATCTAAACATCTATAGATTGAAATGTTAAAGGGACATATACAGGGTCGCTACAAAGTATGGAACCAGCAGGATATTTCAGGTTCTGTTTGACCGATTTTTCTGAAATTGTACATGAGCTTATGGATAATTAAAATTCATTTTCTGTAATTTTTTCAACTCCGTGACAGCTCTCGTTTTCGAGATATGGGGCAATTTGCATTTTTTAATGGGAAGGGGGGTCAAAAGGCACATCATTGAAATTCATTTCAAAAATGTATCACACTCTTACAATCAAGCAGGTAGGGGGTCTACACTTTCCGAACAGCAATTAATAGCAGTAAAATTAGCAGATACAAATCCGGCAATTTTAAGAAAATAATTAAATAATGAGACACGTTCTGATATTCTATATCAGTAATTCCTATACTAAGTAAAATTTATGAAAAAGCTAACAACTCCAACTGGCAACTTATCTCAAAAATAATAATTACTTTACACCGTCACAGTTTGGATTTCGGAAAAATAAATCTACATCGCACGCGGTCGCTCAGCTAGCTAGGTATGTACTTTGAAAACCATGAATATCTAGGTTTGCTGCTGTGTGATTTGTCAAAGGCATTTGACTGTATTTCTCATAGTACCTACACTCAAATAGAAACTATCGGCAATTAATATAACAGATTCGCTTTTAGACTTACTGTTGCTTCGGGTTTTCGAAATGATATGCAACCAATATTGTTTATTGGTTTATTGGATGTGGACTGTATAATTGATGGCCGAGACGTTTACAACGTGAAATTTTGTTACGTGGAGAGACGAGAAAACTGCGTGCGCTTGGACTTGTCGCTTGCGTCCATCTCTTCTCCCCGCTGCAGGCTAGGTTAGGTTGCACGAAAGTTCACGATCACACACAGCGCTATCGCACGGTAACAGAAATAAACATAAACATTTTGAACTCAACATACGCCGGCCACCTTGAAATGTGTACATTTCAAAAGCATTACAAACTAAACAGTGAACAAAGATAAAGGAACCAACATTCAAAAAAAATGAAAAAAAAAAAAGAAAATAATTAGCATTAAACTTGAAAGTTAATGTCATAATCAGGCTTCGTCAGGTTCATTATCTTCAGGTAGTGCGCAAATTTTCCGCAACGAGCGTTTCACTACCGCACCATTAGCAGTTTTCACTGACACTACACGAACTATCTGGTCAGCACCGGGGTGAAGTTCAAGGATGCGTGCCATGGGCCATCGAAGAGGGGGTATGTGATCCTCCATCAGAATGACTAGAGATCCAACATGTAGATCGGACATCTGATGCTGATGCCATTTCGAACGTTTCTGCAATTGACCTAGATATTCCCTAGACCAACGTGTCCAAAACAGTTGGACGAGTTGTTGCATTCTCTGATATCGGGATAACCTGTTACATGGCATGTCTTCAACGTCAGCTTGGGGTGTCGCAACTAGAGAGTCTCCAATAAGGAAATGTGACGGAGTTAAGGGTAGGAAATCGTTTGGGTCGTCAGACAAGGCCGTTAATGGACGTGAATTTAAGCATGCCTCAATCTGCGTAAGGATAGTGTACATTTCATCGTATGTAACCGTTGCATTACCTAAAGTTCGACGTAAATGATACTTGGTCGACTTAACCATTGCTTCCCACAAACCGCCAATGTGGGGCGACTTCGGAGGGATGAAATGCCATTTAATCATATCTTTTGCAAGAAACTGAGAAACGATTTGATTGTGATTCTTATCAGAGAGCAACTTGAACAATTCAGTAAAATGATTACTGGCTCCGACGAAATTCAAGCCGTTGTCGGTAAAAATGTCAGTTGGTTTACCACGTCTGGATATGAACCTTTTGAGTGCGTTTAAAAAACCATCCGTGGTTAAATCTAATACAAGTTCGATATGCACAGCTCGCACAGCGAAACAGACAAAAATGCATATATATGACTTACGTACCTTGCTCGTTCTTAATGATCCGTCTTTCACTAGAATAGGACCTGCATAATCGATACCGCATCTCAAAAAAGGTCTACCCGGGGTAACTCGATTTCGTGGCAAATTTCCCATGATATGGGTTGCTGGTTTTGGGTTTACTCGATAACACCTAATGCAAGAACGTGTAACGGATTTGACCATGTTTTTTCCCTTAATTGGCCAATACCTTAAACGCAATATAGATAGAAGATTTTGAACTCCTGCGTGTAAATGCTTCAAGTGTTCGTGCTGTATAATTAATGAAGTCAGTTTATGTTTATAAGGCAAAATTATGGGATGTTTCTGGTCATAAGGAAGGTCTGAATTTGCAAGTCTGCCACCTACTCTCAGAATGCCAGATTCGTCTATGAACGGGTTTAGATTAATTATTTGGCTATGATTTTTAATGTTACGTGATTGTTGTAATGCGGAAATTTCGGAGCTAAAAGCTTCGTGTTGAACAAATTTGATTAACACTAAAAGTGCTCGTTCTAATTCATCTACATTCAGAATTGCGGAGGTAATTGATTGTTTGGAAATTAATCGATGTGTAAAACGACAAACGTAAGCTACTACGCGCTGTAGTTTGTTTAAGGTCGAGAACTTTGTGATCAGATTGCTTAGAAAATTGTCTGTTTTGGATGTTGCTAACGAGACGCTATGAATTTTGACTTCTGGTAAATTTTCAGTTGAAAACTCTTCCATGATAAAGTCGTTTGCTTCGTGAATTTGAATCAGAAATTCTGGTCCGTGCCACCAGATATTGCAATCAAACAATTCTGAAGGATTTATACCTCGTGATATAATATCCGCTGCGTTAAACTCACTCTTGACATGATTCCATTCTTCGATATGTGTTAATTCTAATATTAGTGTAACACGATTCGCGACGAATGTTTTTAATGTGCTCGGGTCTATTCGAAGCCATGATAAAACTATTGTTGAATCTGAATAAAGTTTAGTTGCATCAATGGTAATATCAATTGTATTTCGAATAGTTGTCATTAAACGAGCTAACAGAACTGCTGCTAGTAATTCTAAACGAGGTAACGTTATTTTTTTGAGTGGCGCGACTTTGGATTTCGCACACAACAAGTTACTATATTTTTGACCGTTAGTGTCTGTTGATACGAGATAAATACATACTCCGTACGCCTTTTCCGAAGCGTCGCAGAATCCGACTAATTCTACTTGTACGGGATTTTCGCATACTACGTGACGTGGAATTTTTACTGAATTTAAAGCGTGTAACTGAGAAGAAAATGTTTCCCATTGCAGTAACAATTCTCCTGTTAATGGATCGTCCCAATCGAGAGAACTTTTCCAAATTTGTTGCATAAGAATTTTCGCTCTTATTACCGCTGCTCCGACTAATCCTAACGGGTCGAATAATTGCGATATTGCCGATAAAACTGTCCGTTTCGTGATTACTGTAGGATTGTCTATGAATTTGCTTGTGTAATTTAAAGTATCGTCTTCCGAATTCCACATAAGGCCTAAAGTTTTTAGTTCCTTACGATCGTGAATAAGAATAAGATTTTGTTCACCTTCGAGATTTGCGTTGTCGTTAACAATATGATTCAAAATTTCGCGACTGTTTGAAGACCATTTACGTAATTGAAAACCTGCGGTATTCAGTACGCTTGTTATTTCGTGGTATACTTCTAACGCTTCCGGAATTGAATCTACACTAGTTAGCAGATCGTCCATGTAGAATGATTTTTCCAGAATGTGACTGGTTTGTGGATACGTGTTTGCATTAATTTCTGCGAGATGTTTGAGACACCTTGTGGCTAAATATGGAGAACTGGAATGTCCATACGTTACTGTGTTTAGTTCGTATATTTTAATTGGTTGATCTGAATTGAATCTCCACAAAATCAACTGATATTTGCGGTCGTTTGGATGTAGCCATATTTGTCTGTACATCATTTTTATGTCTGCGTTTAATACATATTTTCTTAATCGCATTCGCGTGACAATAGAAAATAAGTCGTCTTGTACGAGAGGGCCTACTGCTAAAAGATCATTTAATGAATAGCCTGTTGAAGTTCTGGCTGAACCATCAAATACAACTCTGCATTTAGTGGTCGTGCTACTATATTTAATAACTGCGTGATGGGGTAAAAAGTATGATTCTTTTTCTTCCGGTGAAAACGAGTATAAATCAGATTTTGAAGACATGTGATGTAAAGCTTCGTATTCTTGCATGAAGTTATGATAATCATTTTTTAAACTTTCATTGTTCGATAACCGATTTTCTAAACCGCGAAATCTTTGGATACAACAAGACTGTGATTCTCCGAGTAATTCTTGAAAGTTTTCTTTGAATGGCAATCGAACTACAAATTTACCATCTTCAGAACGGGTCGTGGTTTGCTGAAAATAATTTTCGCATAATTGTTCTTCTTGATTTAGTATGTGATTTTGAGGGATTTCCTCTAATTGCCAAAAGCGCTGCATAGTTTGATTTAACGATTCGTGGCTAATTTTTGTCGTTAAGTTGCATACTGTTTTAGAGTGTCGCGAATTACCGTGAAGTTTAATAACTCCTGTAAATATCCATCCGAGTTTTGTTTTGTGTAGAGTAGGGTTATTTTTTCCTAAAATGATTTTTTCGCCTTCTAAAAGATCATAGAATATTTCAGCACCTAATAGTATGTCGATAGACTTGGGTTCATTAAAACTGTCATCAGCTAATGGGATATCTGTGGGATATTGCAGGCATTTTTTGTCAAAACCTATGAGAGGTAAGTTCTCTGTTTATGACCTGTAATACTAAACACGATAATTGAACCTGATATGGTGTACAACGAGATTTTATTGTTACTGAAACTTTGTTTGTTATGTGTGTTACGTTTTTGTTTATTCCTGCTAACGGTAACAAGAAATCTTCTAGGTCTAAGTCGAGTTTTTGGCATAACCTTTTTGAAATCAAATTAGATTGACTTCCACCGTCTAATAAAGCAGTGCATTCGTGATATCTTCCTCCACGATCTTTGATTAAAATCGTGGCTGTTGACAACAAAACTTGATTTAGCTGGATACTGGCGTGTGACAATGTGATTTGTTCTGATTCGTGAATTTTTGTATTTAAAAGATGAAAATTTGTCGAATGTGTAGCGATATCTGTTGAAGATTCGGAAGTTGATGCAGAGTTATTTGCGCTGTTTATGCTCTGATCAGTTGACCGATTTTTGTCTTCATGTAACAGCGTGTTATGTTTTAAGTTACATTTGTTACAATGCCGCGATTTGCATACTTGTACGCCATGTCCGGAGCGCAAACAATTGCTACATAACTTAAGTCTACGCACTTCCTTGTATTTTTCGTCTAGTGATCGTTTTTCAAATTCGGGACATTGATAAATAAAGTGTTTTCCCTGACAGGTTGGACAAATATATGTATTCGTTAAGGCATATGATTGCTGCAATGATTTAACCGTCGAAATTTTGCTATTAAACTGCTTATTTGACACGTTATGTCCTTTTACATTACTAGAGTGCGACTTCACGTTTATTTCCGAGAACAAAACTTCTAACGTGACACATTTTTTGGTTAGAAATTCCATTAATTGCGATAATTTCGGGAGATCGTTGCTCGTTTGCTTACTTTCCCACTCACGACGGGTAAATAAATCGAGTTTTTTAACTATTAAAGGAATTAGTAAAGCATCCCAATGATCTGTGGGTAACTCTAGCTTTGCTAACGATTTTACATGCTGGTTTACTGTATCTACCAATTTTCGCAAAGAACCCGGCGATTCTTTAGAAACATCTGGTAACTTGAATAACAAACCGTTGACGTGGTGGTTAATAATCGCTCGTTTATTCTCAAAACGTTCTCGTAACAGTTCTACTGCCGTTGTGTAATTTTCGGACGTAACTTTTATCGAATCTATCAATCGTAACGCATCGTCTTTACAACACGCTTTTAAATATAGAAATTTTTGGATGTCGGAAAGATCCGTGCGTTCGTGAACAACCGATTTAAAAATGTCAAAAAAACTCATCCATGTTTCATACGTACCGTGAAAGTTTGGTAGTTCGATATCGGGTAATTTCGTGAATTTGTTTTCCGTTACTGGAACCGTTTGAACGTTCGATGTTGTCGGTGTTGCTATGAGCGCTGTGCTGCCAAGTTTGGCTTCTGATACTTGAACGCATCTTTTTGCTTCCGCGATAACTTCGTAAAATTTGTTTTCTAATGAATCCCTTTCAACCACTTCGCTCTCATCAAGGTATTCCAGACGGGTCTGTATAATATCAAAATTTTTGAATTCTTGTTCAATTGCTTCCAAACGAGTTCTTATTTGCTCAATTTTTTCTCGATTTTCGATTATGTTTAGAAATGTTTCGAGTCTAGTTAATTTTGCTTTTATTATGCCTCGATCAAATTTTAGTTTTTTGATTTCGTCGTGATCTGTTTGTTCCATGACATATGAATGTGATTTTACGTTTACGCGTTAAGTCAACAAAGCTCCTTCTCGCGATTACGATACGCGCGAAATAAATTATGAACAATGAAAACTTACGAGATCGAGACGTGCTTGTTAATCGGGAAAATGAAATTGGAAAGGACTCACCGAGGAGTTTCGTCGTGGATGCTTCGTGGTTTCGTGATGATTTCGTGTTGCGTGTTTTTCCGATTTCACTTCACTGCACGTGGACTTGCAGCTGACGATATCTGCCGTGTTGCTGCCAATCCGGTTCGTTTTGGACCAACCTTATGTTGCTTCGGGTTTTCGAAATGATATGCAACCAATATTGTTTATTGGTTTATTGGATGTGGACTGTATAATTGATGGCCGAGACGTTTACAACGTGAAATTTTGTTACGTGGAGAGACGAGAAAACTGCGTGCGCTTGGACTTGTCGCTTGCGTCCATCTCTTCTCCCCGCTGCAGGCTAGGTTAGGTTGCACGAAAGTTCACGATCACACACAGCGCTATCGCACGGTAACAGAAATAAACATAAACATTTTGAACTCAACACTTACTAATATCCTACTTCTAATAGGTATCGAATGGTATGCCCAGGTGAACTAAACTCCAAATACCTCCCTGTTTCACTCGATGTACCTCAGGGATCGGTGTTGGGGCCAACATTATTTTTGACGTGGTATTTCCAACATTAATCAATAATATTAAAGTAGCGCAAGAAAAACTTTCGCAGTGGTTTGCTAGAAATAATTTAGTTTTAAATGTAAACAAAACATACATTATTTACTTCTCATTAAAAGATATTCCTCTGCATGTTAAGAATCCTAAGTGTGTAAAGTTACTGGGCATGCAATTAGATGCAAGCCTGCTATGGCACCCACATGTAGACTTCACGGTTGGAAATGTAGCAAAAAGTTTTTACTTGCTAACGTCATTGCGAAACGTTATTTCCATCAAAATCATACTTTCAGTTTACACTCCAAATTGACATTTGGTATATTAGCTTGAAGACATTCTCCAGCAGCAAAACGTCTTTTTAAAATCCAGCGCCGTGCTATAAGAATTTTAAATAATCTACCGCATACTGGCGATTGCCGTGAAGCTTTTAAAGAAATAAAAATGGGGTTGTAGACCATATTTTTTTTATTGCAGAATATGAATCTGCATAAAAAATAATAGACCCCAGTTTATTCATTCTTCCCAAATCGCTTAGATAAACGTAATAAAAATGGTAAAGTTTAAATATTTGAATGTGTGACGTAGGTTGACCCCTGCCGCTTGTGATTGGCAGCAGCTGTGTGTTGTTGCCAGGGCACAATAATTTTCAGCGTTCCAGTATCCAGTTGCCTATGCGTGTTTTTCGCTGTCAACTGCCGACGTGCCGACGAACGGACGAAGAGCGTCATTCATAACTTCTCAGTAACTGAGGCTGTTGAAAAGAAATGTTTTGTGCTAACATGCGCAAATACTAGTATTATTATTATTAAAAATCGAGACGAAAATTGTGGTGTGATGCAGTAGGTGCATCACTAACAGCAAGTCGCTTGCGTTAAAGAAAATAAAGGCAAAAACATAAAATATAAATCTTCTCCGCAAAACCAAGCCAAACGCAAATGTAAACAAACAGATCTATCTGCACAGTGTTGCCATTGGGGCGGATAGAAATACCGCTAGATTGCCGCATCGAATCCGCTAAAATTTTTAAGACGGGGTAATCTGTTGATATACAAGGAGATTTATTATTTATTTTACATAAATAGTTATTAGTTTCCTACATATTATGCTATAACGTTGTCGAGCTCATCGTGTTCCTTCCAGAAATATGTTTCGTTGCTTTTTACTTGGTTTAAGATAATAATATCTGCATCATCTGACAGTCTGTGTGAGACGTGAGACATTGATAAAATTTTGGATTGGTAGGTAAAAGAAGCAGAAAATATAATATTTCCCAGGCAAGGAATACAGTAATCATTGAGTCACCTAGCATAAATAAATCGATTGTAGATACTTCATATCTAAGTTTCCCATATTTATACGCTAAAGTGAAACAGTTAATACAACTTAAAAACTTTCTTATTCCTTTTAAAATATCCCCTAACCGCTAAAACGTATATTTTCCGTTGGGTTATGAGTCAAACGCGAAATCACGGTATGTTTACCGTGATGAAATGCGAAAAGTGACGTTGCTAGCAATATTTGAATTTGGCGGAAAACTTTAGATGGCGAAAATAAGACAATATAACATTAGAAATAGTTTTTGTTGCTAGTATCTCACTTCATAGGGTCTAGGAAAACCCACAAATGTGTTGCAATAACGATTTGTGACCGAAGGCTACAACCTCATTATGACACTACCGTGCCGTTACATACTAGAGTCCTTGTTGTACGTCAGGAGGAACTTGGAGGACTATCAAATGCGTGGCACTCAACATTCCAAGATTATCTAAGTATTAATTTCCATCGCACCCTTAGATCTAGATAAAGTTTTACTTTTTGGGGACCTAAGTTTTATAAAAAACTTCGTGCTAATATTAAATTACTTAGCCCAACGGTTTTTTTGATTTCTTGTTAAAGAAAGCTTTTATTCCATCCAAGAATTTCTACTAGCAAACTAGTTCGTAGTTGATGACATTGTGTAAACATTCGATTAATAACACAAATAAATATTATTATTAATATTAATATTTCAGGACGTATTCTTTGCGGGTGTAATAAATAATATAATAAATTACACTTAGAGCAAATCCGAGTAAAATTAGAAATAGAAAAGAAGAAGGTGAACAGCATTTTTATTATTGATCCAATTTGTTGTATCTATCTACCACCTGATCCACAGTTTCTTCAACTTTGATTACAAAAATATTGATTTGCGTTGTAGTAAGTTCTAAAATACTATTCCTTAATGAACAACATAGAATTTATAAACTTTTTTAACTTTCCTCCATATAATTAAATTTTAAATTAAATTTTATACCGCGGACGACTATGTAGCACCTCTCAGTATTTTTTAACAATGAATATTTCATTTCTAGCAATTTTAGTTGCCCTATTTTTAATTCCTCGATATCCTGTTTTTTTTGCTGGAGGCCGTAGTTTTTCAGTTATTAAAATATAACTGAAAAAAGCTACCTTTAGGGACGCCCCTTTATCTTTATGCTCATCCATCAGGACTTTTAGTATGTTTTAAGGCGACCTTCCCCTATATAAGTGCCAAAATTGGCTTTTACATGGATTATTTCCGCTATTTGGCATTTTTTGGTCTTGGTCAAAACTGAAGAAAATGAAACCACATTTATAGAGACGTAGCTTTTATATCTACCTGTTTATGTCAAGCACAACCTAATTTTTAATAGCACAAGATATATGTAATTTTCTAGTTTCCTACTGCCTAGTTCTACTTTCCGCACCCGTCAGGAGATGAACAATCACGAATTTCACTTGCTTCCTGCGCCTACAACATCCTTCTTCAGGGCAAAAGCTTTTTTTTGTTCTACGTAGTTGCTTAATGCACTGGGCACCGGAGCCCTCCTCTTTAATTAAACTCTGTCAGCAGCTGTCCAATTAGCCGGACTGTTCAAACTCATCGTAGAAATGGAGCTGCTGAACTGTTGCATACGCGCTGTAGTCGATACGGCGCCGGCGATATGACAAAAAGGGCAAACAAACGGATGATTAGCTACGGGACAAATGGGCGTGAGAATCGCATTTTGCTAAACTGAAAGAGTATCGCAATCAATTCGCAACGACAGCTGAACCTCGAGAGCAAATTGATTGGCGAGACGTGCCATCCGCTTCCGTTTTTACGAGTCCGTGCGGATCTAGCTGCTGAATTCATTTTTATATACTGTTGTTATTATATAGCACCTATAGCTTACAGTGTGTGCGATATTTATATATGGATTAACATATTCTCAACGATCTTTCTGTAATTTAAAGAAAAGCGTGTTTTTTTATATTTAACACGTATACTGTTCAAAGTAGGTAAAAATGTTCTATTCCAAAAAAAATCACTTAGGTTCCCTATGTTTTGGGTAAGAATTCGAAAATAAAACAACTGAAGGCCAAAAACTAAACAGTTTTCAACTAATACCCGATCATCAGACACTTACTATGAAAACATTGATATTTTAAACGCACACAGTATAAAATATTATGCGAGTACTTACAACCCATATTCCAACCAAATGCATTAATATAAACCACATACATCAAAAAACAATACAAGAAACAACACTTTAATATAGGAACAGGTAAAATGACATAGATCTGGCATTGTAAAATCTTGTCGTAGCAAAAATTTTTGAAACAAAAAGGAAGGCAGGGATCTGTTATATCAAGAAAAATTGTAGATTGCTCATTTTTTGTTTAACACTTTTTTTTATAAAATAAATAAATCTGTAGTTACCGTTTATTTATAATTTGCTCTATACTAATTCTAAACGTTGCTAATTCCACACTTATTTGATTAATTAAAACACTGTAGTTTTGTGTCGAAATATATAGTCCAAATTTTTCTAGTTCATTTTAAATTGACTTAAAATGAAAAAAATAATATAAAAGCATTTTTATTCTGCAAGTCAGCTCTCATTGTATTAGTCATGTAGCAATGAATAACTTTAAACATGTGCAAAGCAGAAATTTTTAAGACTGAAAGCTGAATAGGTAAATTGAAAAGAGACGAACGCCTATGCGAAGGTCCCGGAACATAAATGGACTACATGGAGCTGAATAGAGAAGTCATTAATATGTGGTCTGAAGATATTTACAGTTGTCATTACAAATTAACTTGAAAAACCAATTCTCTATAAATTTTCAGTCTTTGCCCTCCATATCTACTAAAGTAGCAAATTTGTCGTAGATAGATTTAGTGTATGGACACTTTTTCGCTAAAGTAGTAGTTTTTCAGTTATTAAAAAACAACTGAAAAAGGTACCTTAAGAAACCACACCCCTCAGTAGCTTCACACCCATCCAACAGTACTAAATATTAGTATGTTATTTCCCCTTCAATGGCTTCTACATTCCGCTATTTTTCTTCGTTGTTTGAACTCATTAGGAGCTAGCAACAAAAGAGAAAACGAGAAGAAGTTTGTATAGTTCTTCTCCTGGAGGTTTAACTACCATAAAGTTCTAAAACACACAGAACGTCATTTAAACTTTTTTATGCGGCAATGTCTCTCCAGATGTTCATTGAAATCAGTCCCAGTATACCTGAAAGGAGTTTCCTTAGATATCAAGAGGAAGATCAATGCACGACCAGTCCATAGTGGCATAAATAAATCTAAATAACATTTGGAGTCTTTCAAAACTTTCAAAAGTTTAGGTTATGCAACTTCATGGTAGCTAAACTTGCGGCAAAAGCACTACGCCAATCGACATTCTATAATTCACGAGATAATGCATATCATATCTAGAGACATTTGTTTTATTGCTGTTTACGAATTACTAAGGCTGTTTAAGAAGGGAGTAACTTGTATATTTGTTTTCAGATGCGAGAAAACTTGCCTACCTAACTGCACAAGAAAGTTTCTGCCTCCGTTAGCGGGAGTGAGGTAAGTCGTGTCCATTCAGGGAGACCGTGTTTGACGTGCATCTGCGAATGCAAAGAGCAGGCGAATTAATTTTCCAAGCAAACCAGCTAAAGTTTCCAGAACACTACTAAGAAATTATCCAAGTCCGAAGTTTAAACTTCAAACAAATTTAACCTTACGGGCAGACCGAAAAATAAAATTCAAACTAGACTGGCTAAGATATCTCTTTGCAATATTTGTTGACGTTTGTTAATTTGGTTTCTTTGCGGGTACCATTTAACTATTCTTCATGAAATACGAAATACCGAAAGCAGCTGAAGAGAAATGTTATAAAAAATATAGTTATGAATTGGTTAGTTTATTATTCGTGTATCCCGTTCGTTCATTCTAAAGCTATGTAATTTCTCACACATATAATTTACTGCTATAGCTGGAAAATGCCTTAGAACGTCAGTTTTAAACTAGACTAATTCTAACAATTAACTTCTGTTACCTCCCTATTGCTACGAGGTAACAAAACACCAAAAACAAAAGAGGGAATGGCGATAATTCGTTATTTGAATTGCTAAAACAGGAGGGCAAAAAGAGTAAAGGCACTTACCAAAAAAAAAAAAAAATTAGGCACAAGCTTACTATTGCACCGACTAACCCACACGGCAGAGTGGGGTGGGTAAGCATAAAAATATTTTGTAGTTAAAGAGAGCGCCACCCGTTTTTTATGAGCTTAGAGTGAAGCTTGCGCCGGATTTCACAATAAAGAAAACTGGAAACTACTTCAGAAAATTCACGTAAGAGAGCAGTATAATTTTCGCCAACTAAAATGTTCATTTATTTAACCAACCCTGATTAGGGCATGAATAGTTAATAGCGGTAATACAACTATAGCTACATGTTTATAGTATATATTGATTGCTAATAACAAATCTACAAAGAGAGAAATATGATATGCAAACCATACACAACCGTGAGAAACGAGATGGTGGCACCCTTGTATAATTATACTCGGTTTACAATTAAGCTTAATAATGTTCAGCTTTTACTTTATCTTAGCAAGACAAAAATAGTAAAGAGAGCAAGCAATTCTTGTTCTTCCTTTTCTCTTTAGTTACGGTAATTAGAAATATTTTCTTTCTTTGCAATAACATCAAAGTTAAATTTTCTTAAGGTAACATATCTTGTATAACCAGCTTTATTGTTCTTTCTCTTAGTTGGACACCCACAAAAACATGCACGGACTTTTTAAGACACCAGCAGCAAATGGAGTGTAGATTGAATTGTGGTGACTACCAATGACGAGGGTGATGGCCGATAATGCGGGGTTTCCTGAAGTGATCCAAATCTGCACAAAAACGTAAACTTCGGGTTGTAAAACACGTTTCCAATAGAGCGAATCCTATTGTAAAATAATGGAAACCAACCTAGATCACTAACCCAAGGAAAAAAAGGCCAGGTGATAATGACCTTCAGTTAAACTTAGAATTTGAGAGCAGCAAAAATTATATTAGCTACCAAATCAGCTAACGGTATGACCTACGACCAAAAAAATAAGAAACACAATGAAATCGAAATCGGAATTTTCCTTCACGATATGCGCACTTACCCAGATAAGAAATTTAACTAACAGTGGGTTACAAAAGCCAAAGACAAGTAAACTCGAAATTTGCCATAAAACGTCGAATTCTCCGAAAATCAAGCGACGGACCAAAGTGACTAACAAATCAGTTCAATTACTCCAAAATCGCCAAAGACGAACGTTAAGGCAGGATTTCTAGACAAATCCGCAAAATATTGCGATATCTGCTCGCACCAGCAGCAGAAAACATACTGGATCCAAGGATCCGCAAATAGGGAGAAAAGGTTGATAAAGCTCACCTAATTCACACTGGAAGCAAAGTAATGAGAAAGACGACTAGTTGTATACTATCAAGGGCAGTATGAAATGAAATATTCATAAAATACCACAAATAAACCAAATAGTCGTTCACAAAATAATTCATATGCAACACTTCTTACCATTTTATGGCAGAAAGAGAACTTCTCAGGAAAGATATATTTATTGGATGCTAAAGAGGGTACGAAAATACTCTCGGACCTCCTAGATCCACTAGAATTAACCAGCATTACGATATGTACAGAAGGAATATTAAACCTTCTTGACTAACGGAATATAATCAAACCCAGATTAGGAATCTCACGTTTGCGTTTGACCCAACCATCGAGTAATTTTGTTGCGGAGATCTATTGTTAGACCTAGCTTTGCACTTCATCCAACATCCGCTGTAGGCATCCACGTCGGCGTCGTAACTTAATTGTGCTGCTGAGATGTTTAGTGTAGCGCAATAGCTTGTTAAACCTCAAGATTCCAACTTGACTCACTCAAAAGTTTCGAGTGCACCAGTTTATTAATATTCCACTGGCTTAAAACGCAATCTTCATTTAAATTACAGACCGTGAAAGGTACTTTTGAAATAACTCGTTAGGGGCTCGGATTATACCCGGGCTCTGATTACTTTTTAATTAAAGTGTCTTATTTCCGCTCTTCGGTACCCAGAATACCCCGCCGTCGGAAAAAAGGGGTGCATCGGGCAAACACAGCGGCCGGGGTTGCCTACCCGTAAAAAGTTAATCTCTTGTAAGCAAAGATTAGCTGTCCAGGTCAAGGAGAGTGAAATACCGTTCCATAAATTCACTGGGCATAAATGAAATCCACCGAGATGCGGATCGTTCTCTTGTTTTACAGCCAACATGGGAGGTACTTTGCTCAAGGAAATCTATGTCGTACCGTTCTCATTCCGATTTAGTCTTTATGGCCCGGAATATAACCATTAGCTAGGTGTTACCGTCTACGTCTAGAGCATGTGAAGTACGTTATAAATTAGACCCTTACGTTTTACGACCCGTGACTGTTTCTTTTTCATTGTGCTCGATCTGCTTTCAGCAGTCGTCGTTCTTTTCTCACAGTTTATGGTGGGTTGAATCTGTATGGAGCCGTGTCATTTACTTGTAATTGAAGGTAAATTTCATGCTGTAAAGCTGTACGAAACTCGTCAGGTATAAAAGTTGTAAATATTGTACGAAATATGCAACACCTGACTAAACTTTGGTAACTACAGATCTAAATTACAAACGTCGAGATGGAGCGATGCATGTTCTACTAATTTTCACTAACAGTACGTTATGCAGGATGGTTAAATTTGATTCGCACCATTAGAACCATTGGAAGTTGCATAAATGGGATCAAAGCAAGGTATTTTGACAGGCTACAAAGCCTGAAAAGATAAAATAAAACATGTATTTTACCTGGACACCTCTCTATGCTCGTTTTAAAGAGCATTCTTGCCGTACTACCTTAAAAAACGCCATCTAGCGGTGCCAGTAGGTAATTATGTCCAAGCTCTAGCGGTAAAACAGAAAACCTTAGACAGAGGACCTTAGTTCCTTAGTAGGAAAGTAGCCTGAAGGATTTAACCGGATGATATTCTCCCTACTAGATATTCAGCGGAAATATAATATTCTGGAGGATTTAATTGAAAACAAGAGAATCATCAATTACGGCAGTTTTACAAAACCGTAAGGTTAGGTAAGGAACACTACAATCGATGTTTTGAAAAAAAAAACAGAGTGGCACATTGCTGAAACTGTCTCACGGTGGAAAAACCGAAAATCAACGTTTTGGTGATACATACTTCTTTAAAAAGAATGCCGAAATGCCAGTTCTTTAACTGACATTTTGTTGTGTAGGTACTTCAGAAGTTTTAATCGTGAATAAATCTAGAATTCATACTCGAATGATACAAATACTATAATCTGTAATGTCTTGATGTGAATGATGCTAGTGCAATATAGTTGATGCCAGTGGTTCACACATGCAGCTATAGATTTTGATAAAGATAAAGAAAATGTTATGGAACATTTATAACGTTTGGTGACATTACCTATATCTTATATTGCCCATCGRGCGCATAAAAGGTACATTGGKGAAAGTGGGTACGTTTCGGACGTTTTCTACATTTAAGAAAATTTGTTGACTTTGTGATCACAAATATTTTTTAACACATATTTGTGTTTCAACTATACTACAGCAACAGTTAAGTATTTTCTTGGAAATAACTATAATAAAAGGCTAAATAATACTGCACTGATATAGCCTATTTCAAAAGACAAAATTGACGCTGCACGTTGCGTTCTTCCAGTTCATTTAGGATCAGGCAATTTAAAAACAACATCGCTCTTTGTGACGGTGCTCTTGTAATTTTGTGAAAGTTCATTTTATCGCAAGAAAACTTATCTCGGAATTATTATTTTGAATGTTATTTACTCCTGCAACGTAGCGAAAGATTCGTTTTTTTTTCCAATAAATTTTATTAAAATAAAATCACCTTTTCAATATTTCATTCGTTGAAATACAATTCTCTATCAGCGAAATCTCCATCAGATGAATTAGTTGGTGGTATTTGATATTATACTTTCATTTATGGTTTCGGAATCCGTATCAGTGTCATTTTATTCTTTCCGGGGTACTAATTCATCAAGATTCTTCTTGCATGCCTCTGTTTTTGCCATTAAAACTTTTGGCTTCAGGCTTGTGATCTCTTCTGGGAAAAAACAAACATTGGTGGGACTACATTTCTGCTTGCATTTACAAAATAGAATAAGGTGACTAGTTAACCACGTTCAAACGACGTAACTCATCGCATTTATATATCATATCAGGTCTAAATTTATGTCTTTTATATACGGTTTCAACATTTATGAAAAAGTCGCCAACATTTTTCTTATTGAAACCGTTTGACCGAACAAGTTTCCTTGTTGCTTTAGGTTATGGAATTGAATGTTGGGTTTCTGTGTATGAATCCAAATAACCATAACTTTCCTGCTTCTTTATTCACATCCTACCGTTCGGGGTGTCTTTAACGCTACCTTCTTGTTTCCTTTGTGGTTAATCCATAGTGCATTTTACAAGTTTTTAAATAATTACACAACATATTTTCATGTTCGCCAGAAAATACTTGTTGAATTGTAGCATTAGGGTAAAAAGCATATTCAGAAAAAATCACGAATTCCTTGGAATATTTTATATATTGAGCAAGGGCTGATTTTGATATTCCAAATGCTTCTGCTATGTGTCTTATCGAGGAACCTCTTCTAACTTGGTATATAGGTATGTTGTCACAGGAAGAATGGAACACGTTCCAATCCTCTTAATCTCCAACAATTCTACAGTCCCTTTAAGTGTCTGTCACAAAGTAAACAACCCAAACGATAAGTACGCTGGATATACAGAATCAAATACCGCATTTGCCAATACGTGCTACGTCACAAAATTAAAACATGCGCAAATTTAAACAAATTGTTGTCACTTTTTGCACAGGAGACTTACAGCAGAATTATATTAGTCATAAGGCGACATTTATGACCAAAACGCGGAAATCCAGAGTTGTTGGAAAAAAAGGACACTTTGATTGTCGCATTCCACCTGGTTCCATTCCTATCCATTCGCCCCTATCTATACTGGGGACTTGGAGGGATGGTGCCGGTTGTCCAGTATTGTTAATGGTTAATGTTTTTGTCATTTTCAACTAGGAATTTATTGTATTACTTTTGTTCGCTCTCTGCATTAGATGTATCGATTATTTAATGCAAGTACCACTTTTGTTACTAACTGTATTTTATCTACGCGCGCCTAGTGCTATCAACAACACCATTCCCTTGTTTCAGATTAACCCAGAGTGCCGCCGCCAGCTACAATCGACATCTGAAACAGTTCCACATAGTCCACTTCGGTGTGCAGTGCCCCTTTGTGTTACAAACGCGAGTGTGAAATCAGTGTGCCAAAAATTAAGTGCAGCGGGCTGTCCCAGGATGGAGAGGCAGTCTCTAACTTAATTTGGTGAGTTACAACGGAAATCGTAAATTTAATTAACAATGGAGAAGTGGCGGTTGCCGAGATAAGTACTTGACCCTATAGCCCAGTTCGCTGCGCTGCATCTCGGGGTTACAATGAGGGGCTGAGTTTGCTGCTTGATGTGGTGTTACAGAATTTGACGCAGTGTTCGTTGCACGTAAGGCTATTTATACGTACTACTCTACATGGTTTCTGCAGGATRAAATCCGTATTTTTCATCATATCGATTTGAGATTTTTTATCTGAGCGCTTAAATTACTTATCTCGGGAGTTGTCATCGTACTTTTTCAAAATTCACACTGACTTTTACTGAAAAAAATAAATAGGTGCAAGAAAAAAATAAAGATTAAAACAAACAAAAATAAGATGATAGCACCAGAGAAAATTTAATTTTGATACGCAAAACATTTATTCTTTTCTTTATCGCAGCAAAAATAATGAATCGCTCGTAAACTATGCAGATGTGCCCCTTGTTGCAATCCATTTATAATTTGCAGATGGATCATTGTGGTCGTAATTTATCTTTATTTATTGTCTCTTCTTAAAACTGTCACCACTTTTGTTTTTATCACTAGGGAAATCTTAGATGCTACTCGAAGGTTTTAGTTTTGAATACACACCCGGAAAGAGTACTTTTGGGGGTAAAAACAGGAAAATTGCTATATACAGATGTGTGAAATAAGCTTTGCATCAATTGTGCAAAGGTAGAGAACAATCCCAGTGCAGAGCACAGATGCAGATAAAGTTGGAAAGGAATATCTACTTGAATGGAATCTGATATAGTTGCTGAAAGTTTCAAAGTACTGATATGCACGGGCTGAAGTATTTAAAACTGGTAGGTGACAGTGACAGACTTCTAACCGCAAAACCTTACGGACCACAACTAGTTCGCCAAATGCACAAACCAGAAACTGTCTCAGAATTGCATCAAATGGCAAAAAGTCGTTTAAGTTCGACAAAAAATAAGGTTTACCTGTGAAGTTTCGGAAAAGTTTGAAATCTAACATAGAGCAAATGAGAGGAGCAATAAAGAAAGCCCTAAATTTCAGGAAAACAGAGGATGTTTCGTTTGATGAGCAATTGCCAGGATTATCTAGAGACACTGAAAATTGCCCAAGGCAATGTATTTGGTGATCATAAAAATTGTGAAAATTACTTTTGCACAGAACCAAAACCAAACGAAGAGAACTTCATTTCTGAGATGGACAAATGTGGTTTGCTTGGCGATTAACTGACATGCTCTAAGAGATTAGTGCAAAATGTTCATAACCTTTTATTAAACATGACTAGCAACGCAACAGGGACAAATACTTCATCGAAAAATTGCCAAACGAATCCCCGGAAAATTTACAATTTATTCCTAAGCGGAAACGAGATAAAGCTTGTAGAAGACTTTTCGCAGATGATCAACCTCAAAAAAGTCTGTTGGTCTCGATTCAGATCATGGCCAAGTCAATAGTGAATCTGATGAAGAAGATGCCATCGATGGTGACTATAAAGAGCAGCAAATGGGAGAACTGCTTTCAAAAACTTCAACAGGACTTATGAAATAGAAAAAGATAGCATAGGTCAATCTGCTAACCCGAGATGGTTCCAAGGAGGATCATATAGATTAACTGCTTCCAATGTTGGTTGCGTTGTATTTCGTCGGAATTGCAATACCTAGGAGTTTTGTTTATTTTCCCTTCAAAGGCAATAAATATATGCGTTGGGATAGTGATTATGAAGACTTGGCAAAAAATTGGAACTTTAACTGGATTAAAAACTGTGGTTTATTTGTGCACTACAATCACCAAAATATACTAACAGTAATTGTCATTTGTCTACACAATCATTTTTTTGTGATTTTGAGTTTAAATTTTAACCGGCTTCTCTCATTATGTACATAAAAATCGACGATTAGTATTATTAATAGTAAAGATTCACGTTTCTGAGTTTTTCAAATATATTCACGAACAAAATCTATCTTGATTGTATTTTATAATAAAACATGGGTACTATTACTTACTTTACTTTTTTAAATTTTGATAAAAGTATTCATTCGTCAAAAAAGTTTCACTTAGGGGTAAAGGGTACAAGAGTTGTAAGAATGTAATAAATTTACTTGGTGTAAAATTAATTACACGTAATTCTATTGAATTAAAAAAAGAGTTTTACCAGAAAAAGTAACTTTTGCTTAAATGGCAAATTACCGTGCTCATAAACGGTTGGTCTGTATGCAATATATTGTCAATACTAGAGTGACATGTTAGGGGGTCATAACTTATCTTGCAGAGCAATAGTGCAGCTGCAATATAGTGACAGACTTTGTCACGTCCACGTGGACTATTTATGTTACCGCCCTAAAAATTTTACTTGGCCCAAAACGTATGAACAGCCTTAATGGACAAGATGGCCAGTGTGAACACACGAGGGCGCCCTTTGTAATGCCTTTTCTCTAACGAGACATTTGAACTGTTTTGCAGTCTCCTCTATTGACGGCTGAAGCCTGAAGCTTTTTTTAATTACCATTTGTATCGAAATTTAAAAATAAGCTATGGCCTTCAGATGCCCTATTGAGGGTAGGCCGCTACGGCAGCTCGAATTTCGGCAGCAACGGGCGGGGGTTCTGAGACGGGTCTCGATTTTTACTTTAAGTTTTAGGCAATAGAAATTTTAAATAGGTAAAATTAATTAAATAAAAATAGGGCGCCACCAGCTTTTTACATTATAAGTAAATTTAATAAAAATAGGCCGAAAACTGGAAATGCCTCGTTATAATAAAACTATGGTTTGGAGGGAGATTATCTCTATTTGAAAATATAAGGTTGAAATTTAATTGTGTACATTGATTCTAAACATTAATAAAGTCAAGTTAGCGGAATGAAAATTTTACAACTTTTATAGTGAGGCCTTGCCGCAAAGCTTTGCTTCAGTTCACAGAATATATAAGAATATATATGAAATATGTAGGTATAGAATTTTATGTAAATGAAGTGTTATGTGCAATAGAATTTAAATGCAGTTTAAATATGAAGATTGAAATTTATACACTTAGCTGTACACGCCAGCGGCCGAGGAGGACGGACTCTGTGCTCTTTCAGCTACTTCGATGTTGAAATTTATCCCGGTCTCCTTCAGTGAGATGAAACGGCGTTCCCTTTTTAGGTACACAGGAGCTGGTTCGAAACGTGGCGGCTTAGAGGGAATTGGCTTGACGGTAGTATGTATATGTGGAAATCCCACCATAGAACCCTAACGTGTATATGAAATTTGCATTAATTAATTAAAAATAAAAATAAAATTTAGGCAATACCTCGTTGTTATTGAGGGTATCTTCTGATTCGGCGTCAAGGCTGGTGTGCACAGAAATAAGTTTACTAGCTGAATTAATGAATAACAGGTAAGTATTGCACGCACGAAGCTAGTGCCTTCTCAAACGATTCTTCCAGAATGCCTCATGCGCGCTGGAGTGCTAAATTTTATCGGGCTACAAAAAACTGTTGAAGGATTTCTCCACGATAAATATACTGAATGTTGTGCGTTTCATTTAGCTTTAAGGATATATTCAATGAGAAAGTCCCGCATACTACCGTTTTGGATAAATTTGTATTATAAAAAAAAACGTTACACTACCCCCCTCCAAAAAGATGACGGTGTACCGTCATAAAAATCTAGCTTAATCTCGGATTAATTACCTAACTTACTATCTGACTAGTTATATAACTTATCTATCTTATTATCTGGCCAGAATTCTAACATTTAACATCTAGTCTTACACTAACAGTCCTTATCCCGCTATGAATCCTTACCAGTAGCCTATAGTACTCGTAAACTATCTATACTATTTAACTTTGACTAGCAATAATCCTTATTCTACCCTATACTACTTATGATAAAAAGATCAACCGACGGATACATCAGAATTTGACCCGTAGTATGGTTTAAGATCTTTAATATGCCAATTACCCGCTTCAGAACCGTCTGCGTTTTCCAACGAGTAAACCAATTTTGACAGACGCGCTCGTACTTTACTGAAAACAAAACGTGGGGCTAGTTTGGACGAAAAATGACGGGTTGCGTCAGACAGAACCTTGTTTTTCCGCCAAACTCTATCTCCAACACTAAATTGAACATCCCTTTTCCTAAAATCGTACTGCCGCTTATTGGACTCATATGCCTTATGCAACCGGGTTTTTACGTCTTCATATATTCGACATATACCCTTTAAATCTGAAACGTAATTATCACGAGACGCAGCTAATAATTGCTGGTCTTCCGTAGACGAAACATTACCATAATAATTTCCCGACATCGGAACGACTCTACCAAAGTTTACAAAAGAGGGTGTATAACCTGTAACTTCGTGTTTTGCTGAATTAATCGCGCTTTGAATATGAAAGATGTGATCATCCCACTTACGCTGATCTTTGTCTATATAGCTACGAATAGCGGTACCTATCGTCCTATTTATTCTTTCAACGTAATTGCATTGAGGGTGGTATCGGGCATTAAACCAAATTTTCTGCACATTGTACTTATTCGCGAGTTTTCTAAATTCTGAGCCTGCAAAAACGCTACCGTTGTCACATATAATAAACTGCGGTACTCCATAAACAAGAAATACATAATTTTCCATAAATTTTACAATAGTAGACGCAATTGCCCTTCTCATAGGGAGAAGGAGAGTAAATTTAGAAAACCAATCGGCCACGACAAGCAGGTATGCATTTCCACGCCCGGATCTGGGGAAGGGCCCCATAATATCTACAGCTATTATTTGCCATGGGTACTGAACCCTTTTCTCTGTTCCCATTAGACCCATTCGCGACCTATTTTCGGATTTTTGTTGGCTACAAACACGACATGAACGCACGTACTGCAAAACATCCCTTCGCATCTTTGGCCAATAGTATTCATCTTGAACGCGGGTTAATGTTTTTTGAAAACCACCATGAGCACAAGTTGGAGAATCATGGCATAATGATATAACTGATTTTCTTTGCGAGTTAGGAACAAGAATTTTCCACTCAATAATATTTGAAGCCAATGGCGACTTGGACGGAACGTTCTTAAAAAGTACATTATTCGAAATTTTCCATTGCGGGTACTTATCGGGAAACTTCTTAATATTTTCCTGCATACTGATATACCATTTATCCACGTTATTAAGGTCTATCTGGATAGTACTTAGTTTATCATCGGCGGAAGGTATCCTACTCAATGCGTCAGGCACGATATTAAGCTTTCCTTACGGTGACATAACTCGAACGAATATTGTTGCAGCTTGACTGCCCACCTGGCGAGTTTTCCAGTCGGTTCTTTAAGATTATTTAGCCATAGTAACGAATAATGGTCCGTAATGACCCGAAATCGCGTTCCTTCAATATAAGGCCTAAATTTTTCTATACAAAACAGTAAGGATAGCAATTCTCTCTGCGTAACAGAATAGTTTCGCTCGGTGCGAGATAGAGACCTTGAACAAAACGCTATTACTACTTCTTGACCATCTAATTCCTGTGTTAATACACCACCAAGTCCTACGTCGCTCGCGTCGCACTGAATAGTAAACATTTTAGAGAAATCAGGACTTCTTAATACAGGAGCTGATACTAACGCTTGTTTGATACTCAAAAATGCAGATTCGGCTTCGGAAGTCCATTCTATAGATTGATTCTTTCGTTTGCCTTTTAACAAATCATTGAGAGGAGCAACTAGAGTTGAAAAATGAGAAATGAAACGCCTATACCACGAGCACATTCCTATAAAGCGCTTAATTTCCGTGATTGTTGTTGGACGCGGGTAATTGACCATTGCTGAAATCTTATCTGGATTTGTTCTCAAACCGTTACCGTCCACTATATAACCCAGATAATTTAAGGAGCTTTTGAAAAATTCGCATTTTGACAAATTTACAGTCAAATTTGCTTCTTTTAAACGTTCACGTACAGTCTCTAAAAGATGAACGTGTTCTTCGAATGTACCGGACGTTACAATTATATCGTCCAAATAACAGAAAACCTTCGGTTCGAGTTCCGGTCCGAAAATGGTATCCATAAGCCGTTGTAGAGTCTGCGCAGAACAAGATAAACCAAACGGCATGACAGTAAATTGGAACATTCCCCTACCCGGTATGCAAAAACCCGTCTTCTCCTTGGATTCGTCATCAAGCGGTATTTGCCAAAATGCACTTCTAAGATCTATTGAAGACATATACCTAGCATCACGCAACATATTTAAGATGCGGTCGACCCGCGGTAACGGATATCGGTCGGGTTTTGTAACGGAGTTAAGTTTTCGACCATCAAAACAGAAACGAAACTCATCATTTTTCTTTTTCACGAGTAACACTGCTGAACTCCACGCTCCATGTGAAGGTTCGATAACACCTTGTTGAGCATTGTATCTAATTCAGAATTTAAATGTGATTGCATGTAGGGTGACATAAGGTACTGTCTCTGTCTAAACGGTGGAGTATCCCCAGTATCGATATGATGCTTCAATTTATGTGTCCGACCTAACCTATCATCCAAACTGGCGATTTCCCGGTAAGACTCCTTAATCGCAGCGATTCGCTTAAGTTCGGTGTCAGAAAATTTTACTATAATGCCTTTTGGCTCAGACAAGTTACTTTCTTGATCTTTATTTACCGCTGCTATAGTCAAACTACCTATTTGTATATCCCAGGATTTTTGTTTATAATCCATTATTAATTGAAATTGCTTACAAAAGTTACTACCTAAGATAATGCCCTGATTTAATGATGGAACCACAAAAAAATTAATAATTTCGCAAGAATGTTTTATGCAAATAGGTATATCGATATTTCCAGATACTCTTTGTCTTCTACCATCCGCTGTAGAAACAAATTTATCAATATTTTTATCCAAACGTAATTTGAATCTGTTTAAAATCCATAGTGCAGTGTTACCTATAACAGAATGGGAAGCACCGGAATCTAACAGCGCGGGAAATACTGTGCCATAAAGTTCTATATTAATGTAAGGACGGTCGTCATTTACTCGCGATGTAAACAAAGGCGCTAAGTTCGCGTTTCTATTTCGAATAGTCCGCGAATGAAAATCGGTTTTTAATTGGTTCGGCCCTTTTGCTGTTACTAAAGGATAAACGTCGGCCGCATACACGCATCCTCGAATCTAGTTTTTTGAACAACAACAAGTTTTTGACGTAAATCCTGGCTTTCCACAACGATAACAAAAAACATTACGTACCGCCTTACAGTCACGGTGAGTATGATTTAACTGGTTGCAATTCCAGCATGTAACTTGTCTAGAAACACTCTTACGTGAGTTGCTTGAGCCTGGTAGGCTTGAACGATAGTTACTGTTACTACTGACATTTTCTTTGCGATTTTGGCTTCCAGAAGTTTCAAAATTTAGATCATTTTCGGGACGTCCGATACTAGTTATTACTCTATTAACTGATGTTCGACTGTTTCGTGATGTAATAATTGTTTCTTCTATTTTCTTACATTGAGCAGAAAGTTCTCTTACTGAATTTATTGGAAATAACGCTAATTGTTGCACATAAGGAGGAAGTAAATTCTTTTTAATATATTTTACTTTAGTGGATTCTGCTACGTATTGTCCTAACTGTGTAAACAAGTTTTCCATACTTGCAATATAAATATGAACGGGCTCTGACGTCATCTGGACTCGATTTCTAATTTTTTCCCATATGTGGTCGACGTAATCGGTAGGCAAAAATTCACTTTTTAGTAAAGCTACTAATGAATCCCAGTCTTGAACAGTAGATCTTATCGAACGAAACCACAATAAAGCATTGCCCGAAAAAAGTTCAACAGCTGATTCGAAAAGTTCTTTTTTTTCGAGATGTCGCGACGCACGGAGTTCTTCGACGCGGTCCAGAAAAGCAATTAAATCAGAATTTCTATCACCACTGAAATGGATGTTCCATTTATATACCGGTACGGTTCTAAAAGTAGGCTGAACAATGGTGTTTACTATAGGCTGATTATGAGACTGATTATTGAATACGGACATGTCTACTAAAGGAGCTTCCTTCGAAATTTTTTCGTCCAAAAGAACTTCCAATTCGAGACAATTAGCTAACGATTCATTTTTAAATTCAGTTACTCGCGGAGCATCATCGTTATCGGGAATCTGTATCCGCTTTACTCTATCAGTTACATGTATTATTCGCGATCTAATCCTTTTACACGTAGAATCCGATTCCGGTCCCTCAAAATCAGCAATAACCGTTTTTATAGATTCTGTCGTCGCGTCAATCACTTGTACTTCGTTATCAAAATTGTATTCGGGGTCAGTTAGGGCCATTCCTTCACGTCCGCGATCTTTTTCCAAAATTTTTGCCAACATTTTACGTTTTTGACTAGCGTCTTTCCGGCCGGTCACGATTCCTCGTATCCGCAGTTCATAATCTAATTCAGACATAAGCAAATGGTTCGGCTTCATAGCATTAGCGTTCGTATTCATTGTGCGGGACAATATGATTTATAGACAATATTCAAATATAAACAAATATCAAAACGAGTTCAATAAACTCTTACAATCCGTAAATAAACGCTTTAACGAAATAATACGTAAATAATACACACAACGAACAAATATTCAATAAATACGGACAAGACCATCTGGAAGAAGAAAAACTTATCTCGCAAAAACTTATCTCGCTTGAACGTTTCTGTGCACATCAGAGAGCTTCGTTTTAAATTTAAAGACATTAAATTTATAATACAGGTACTACAATAGTGCAATATCTACCTATTTATTTTTATCGGGCCCCACGTTGGGCGCCAAATTCGTTATGGCCTTCAGATGCCCTATTGAGGTAGGCCGCTACGGCAGCTCGAATTTCGGCAGCAACGGGCGGGGGTTCTGAGACGGGTCTCGATTTTTACTTTAAGTTTTAGGCAATAGAAATTTTAAATAGGTAAAATTAATTAAATAAAAATAGGGCGCCACCAGCTTTTTACATTATAAGTAAATTTAATAAAAATAGGCCGAAAACTGGAAATGCCTCGTTATAATAAAACTATGGTTTGGAGGGAGATTATCTCTATTTGAAAATATAAGGTTGAAATTTAATTGTGTACATTGATTCTAAACATTAATAAAGTCAAGTTAGCGGAATGAAAATTTTACAACTTTTATAGTGAGGCCTTGCCGCAAAGCTTTGCTTCAGTTCACAGAATATATAAGAATATATATGAAATATGTAGGTATAGAATTTTATGTAAATGAAGTGTTATGTGCAATAGAATTTAAATGCAGTTTAAATATGAAGATTGAAATTTATACACTTAGCTGTACACGCCAGCGGCCGAGGAGGACGGACTCTGTGCTCTTTCAGCTACTTCGATGTTGAAATTTATCCCGGTCTCCTTCAGTGAGATGAAACGGCGTTCCCTTTTTAGGTACACAGGAGCTGGTTCGAAACGTGGCGGCTTAGAGGGAATTGGCTTGACGGTAGTATGTATATGTGGAAATCCCACCATAGAACCCTAACGTGTATATGAAATTTGCATTAATTAATTAAAAATAAAAATAAAATTTAGGCAATACCTCGTTGTTATTGAGGGTATCTTCTGATTCGGCGTCAAGGCTGGTGTGCACAGAAATAAGTTTACTAGCTGAATTAATGAATAACAGGTAAGTATTGCACGCACGAAGCTAGTGCCTTCTCAAACGATTCTTCCAGAATGCCTCATGCGCGCTGGAGTGCTAAATTTTATCGGGCTACAAAAAACTGTTGAAGGATTTCTCCACGATAAATATACTGAATGTTGTGCGTTTCATTTAGCTTTAAGGATATATTCAATGAGAAAGTCCCGCATACTACCGTTTTGGATAAATTTGTATTATAAAAAAAAACGTTACAAAGCACAAAGTAAACAGTAAACAACACCAACGTATACTGCGTGCTTTATTTACTGTCATTAAATCAAAACAAGTTACTCTATTCCTGCAAGGGATATTACCTTGATTATGTCGGCAGTTGTGCTTGAACTCACTGAGCAATTCTTGTAGCGGAGCTCTGTACCTGTGCATTCACGTCGAAACTATAAATAGCCCGCTATCTCAGTTTCTTTTCCGAGAGGAATACTTGTTTACCTTATCGTAATAATTAAGAGGGTATTATAGCGAGGTAAATCGAGCAGCAGTGCATTATTTTGTTTGGAGTAACGAGCCAGCAATAACCTTAACTAGGGAACAGTGCCCGTAAATTCGTTTTTATGCAGCGGCAAACACACAGCGACGTTTTTAATTAGATTTTTATGCGCCAGCATTTCTACTCTGACTGTATTCTTTACTAATGGACAGATGGAAGTTAAATAAAGTATAGCATTCGAAATCGTATAAGCTTATATTGGGTTCCTGTCCTGTATTGGAAATTATCATTCTGTGTGGACAAGAAACATACAGTGCCATTTAGAGCAGTTTTAGATACACATGGAGTTTGAATAATATTCCTGTTCACTTGTAGTGTTTTATATCTCTGTAGGCACCTGCTATTCGGGATTTACCCTTAAGTATAGGTATACGTATACCGATGGCTTAGAAAGGTGGCTAAATGGCAGAATACTTACAAACAAATTTTATTTGACAACCGATCGTCTGCAGTGGGTGTTGCGATATTTTTGTGCTTCTGCGCTTATATGAAGTGAATTTGTTCCTTCATCGTGTTTCGTTCATGGGAAAATGTAGATGAACAAGCTGGTTCTTCCCAGGTGCCAGAAGAGGTAGGGTCAGCAGACAGCGATACCGAAGAACTGATGGGATGTCCTAATTTGACTAAAGTTGCAAGTGATCTGACAAAGAAACCGCTACATCCATTTAAAAAATCATAAAAAAGATAGACAGGAAAACTACAAAATTAAGTAAAAGCTTGGGTACAGAAATAGAGGTCTTAGACAACATGTATAAAGAAAATACAATGTCCATGACTACTACTCGTACGTTGAAACAAATATTAAATGGCTGTATTTACGTAGTCCTGACTTTACTATTAAAGCACTTGACAAAACAATGGTCATTATGGAACCACCACGCTGAAAGAGTCTGAGAAGCCCATGATGAACGGAGGAATATAGTTTACCTCAACAAAACATGGTTCGATTCACATGGTGCTGTTTTGTTAGCAGGAAATATAAAAAACTTCTGCTGATTATCATCAAGATAAAAATGCGTTACTTTTTGAGACTTGGTTTACACAACAGCTGTTGATATTTTACCCCCTAATAGTGTAATGGTAATGGATAGTGCAAAATATTTTCTAAAGAGTCGGATAAGAAACCGAAAAGGTAGATAACTGCGAAAAGCATGCTACTGAAATTGAAAACATCTACCTTTTTTCAAGTGTTAACAGTTTAATAATTAATTTAAATTCTGATTCGGACAGTAACAGTGAATTTCTTGAAAACATTAATAATAGTGATTTAAAATAAATAAACTTGGAAGAAGGAAACTAAGAGAAACATACCGAGATTTTAGTTGTTCAGCGTTTTGTTTCAAATTTAATTATCTAATAGCAACAATTAAAGATGTTGTTCAGCAATAAAATGTCTACTTGATGAATGATATTATTTTTTACTAGCATTTTTTTCTGACTTTCTAGTTTCACATATGTGTGATCTCACACAGCCAAACAATGTATGAATAAACAAAACAGGCTTCAAGAATATGATGTTTTAGGGCCAAGATCAGTAAAAATTATAATTTAAGCGACCACTTGTGGTGCAACTTCTCCAGAATGAGCCAACAGCCAGGAAATTTGTGTTTTGTGTGGCCTTCGTGTTTTCTCCTGCATTTCTGTGGTTACCCAACGAAGGAAAACGTCGAATACCTCGTTATCTACGATTCCCATGCCTTAGGCACGATGTCGAAAATGTTCATAGGCCGAGTCCTGATAACACGCCGATTTGCATATTAATGGATAAATATTTATGAATTCTGGCATTCGGTATGCAAATAGGAAAACAAATTACCAATGCACAGCGTTAAAATTAATATTAAATGTTATTAGGTATTGCCAGGTAGTTTTGGAATATCAATCGATTTCAATTTGTTTTCATTTGAAAAATAATATCGATAGATATGGTTTTGCATCGGTTTAATTATAAAACTGCGCTATAATATATTAGGACTAAAGCTTTATTTGTTGTTTTACGAAAGTTGACCTACTTCAAACAAATTCGAATTACTCAAATTCTAGTCGTTTATTTTTTTWATTAGAGCTTAAAAAATTACGAGCTATTTMATTTTAGAACAAGGCGACAAAACATCAAACTATTTTTCTTTAAGCCAAATTGTGAGAAMMAAACTTAATACATTATCTTTTCAATTCTTTCGCACAAGAACAACTCGTCAAAGACAAGAAATGACAACTTGAATAACTTAAAAGATTGCACGTATCGTAAGTTTATTTAAACCTTCTAGAAGAACCGGTAAGAAAGAAAGAAAAAGAACTGACACAAATCGGCACTGAATACTTGTACTTAAAAGGTGTTGGAATCGTCTATTTACAACACATCCTTTTTTTATACTGTTCAATACATTTGAAAAATACGTTGAAATACTAACTGAGAACGACCCATTGCATTGCACTTTAGTGCCTGCAAAATTTATAAGCCAACCTTGCTTAACTTTTTATATCGCKTGTGCTGCCATTGTCCTCTGTACTGTAAATGTTTTCCACCTCTGTATATGCCGTTGCGTTGAATGCACACGGACTGCAGTGGAAATGTCATCAAAMGCGTTTATTTTTCCGTGATGTGCATGTAGAGTAACTGGACCGTAATGATGAAATCCGTGCAACGAAAAAAACCATTTCTGTGAAATGTCGAGATGTTTATGGCACAAGCCAGTAGCAGGATGGCAAAAAGTGATTCAAATGACTTGCAGGTGAGGTTTTGCTCTTTGGAGACACAACTATTGTAAAGCTCGATGTTTTGTTACTGCATTTCTGATCTAGGCAGAACAACCGCGTGTTGACTTGTTATTAGCACTATTAAACTCTTTATTAGTACATTTTTTAATAGTAATGTACAATGATTTTCAAAAGACGTCTGACCGGATTGATAACTTTGTTGCCTTCAAGAAAAAAACTGATTTTTTTTAATTCTCGCATTTTTTTCGCAATTATTATCATTTAGACACCAATAATATAGGGCTCACTATGTTAGCTTTACCTCCATCCATAACTTTATCAACTGTTCCAAATGTTTTAACTTCATGTTTGTCGATGATTTTTAGCTTTATTCCAGTAATTGGTTAGATTGTGATTGTTGGGCCAGGTAAAATGACTTTGACTCTTTATGCAGCAGAATTTTAAAGCTAAAAAGTGTTCTATCTTGCTAAAGTAGGTATAGTTGTATCAACGAAACGTATTAGTCAAGAAATTACATATTTAGTGATATCGTAGCACTATTCGTGTTTAACGGGAAGTGATACGCTATCTTTAGTGCTTATTTATACTCTTATTATTGTATTTTTTCTTGTTTTGTTGTGGTTCGTGATTCCTTGCTTTTACTGCTATTAGTTTTTATTCAATTTAATTCGAAAATGAAAGAACTTTATTAGAGGTGCTAACAGTTCCGGGATTTTCAACTAATACCTCAGGCTTATAAATCCCACGAAAAGAAATCTGTCTTCGTCGAACTAAAATGGCAAAGTTTAAGCCAAATCTATTGGCTTTGTGATGAGTTTTGCAAGGAAAACGTCAAACTAGAGTTTCGCAATGTAATACAGTTTCTGTTTTTTTTTTTGGCATAATTTGGTGCATTAATGGAGCCAAGAAATCAAATCAAAATCTAAGTAGTGGGTTCAGACCGGGACTGTAACGCCAAAAAACCAACCATTTGATAAAAAACTAATGGAAACGATTTTTTGGGATCATCGATTATTTCTTCTTCTGTCAAATTTAAATTTTGGTAAATCACATTCTTGGTTACGATTGCAAATAACCAGTCATACGTTGATATCAGCGACTATTACAAATCGAATATTTAACAGGTACAATCCACTGATTTGGAAGGCGTTGATTTAAGTAGTCCCTAACTAAATATGCAATGCGGCAAGATGTTCCATTTAGTTGGAAATAAATATCCCTCAACCTTACAAGAGGATTATTGTCTAACAGTTACGGTAGACAGGTATTTAATATATCTAAGTATCTTTGGGTATTAATAATACAGTTAAAAATGATAAATCAATGTTTACACTAAACCAAAGTATTATACATTGAAGCCAAATCTTCCTTGGGATTGTAGTGCTATAGTGACATGCTGATTCTAATCTGACCAATGACGGACGTTATTACATAATACATAATATATCTTCACCAAATTTGAAAAAGTGGCTGTACCTTTTCTATTTATTAAGATAAATATACAGGGTGGTTGATTAAGAATGGGCAATTTCTGAACTGGAGATACTACACCCCAATGATTTTAATTTGAAATTTCTCAATAATTTTATGATTTTATTTATTTCATGTAACTCTGTCAGTTTTTGAGTTATTTGAATTTTAAACATTTAATAAATTCTGTTTGTTGTAAAACGAATTTATTCTTTAAATTACTACAATGCGGGTAACAACAGTAAAGGCAGCAAATATATAACTTCAAAGTAAGTGCTCAAAAGGACCGCCTTCCACTTCAATACACTTTGTAAGATCTTTGAATATTAAATAACATTTGTCGATTATTTTTAGTAATAATAGCAGCTTCTTGAATTTTCTGTCGTAAATCTTCGATGGAATTAATTATTTCTTTGTAAACCATGTCGTTCATTTGTGGCCATATTGAGAAATCTAGAGGGTTGATATCTGGACTTCTAGGTGGTCAAACAGATTAACYGCCATGCCCAATCCACTGGTGAGGAAAATGTTCATTCAGGTATTCGTGTACTGGCAGAAAAAAATGTGGTGGTGCCCCGGCTTGCATAAACCACATGTTCCGCCTTATGGCTAGTGGTTCATCTTCTAGTAGTGTGTTTAAATTTTATTCAAGGAAGTTTAAATACAGGGGGCCGTTCAGAGTAGGAGGAAGTTCAAAAGAACCATAAAAAACAGATATCACACCACACCAAATATTTACCTTGAACTGATGCTGAAAATGTCGTTCCTTTAGAGCATGTGGATTTTCAGAGTCCCACAAATGATTGTTTTTCCAGTTAAAAACACCTCGCCTAGTGGATGTCGCCTCATCGGTGTAAAGGAGGTTATTAAGAAAATCCTGGTTTTCGGTTTGTTTACCTAGGATAAATTGAGCAAACTGTAGGTGAACTGGTAAATCTTGAGGTAGCAAGTTTTGGACAGGAGTATAGTCATACGGGATGTAGATTATCTTTCTTTAAAATTCTCCAGATAGACGATTGCCTTATTCCTGTTGCCGCACTTAACCGACGAGTACTGATATCTGGATGCTGGATTTAAGCTTTTAGGGCGAAGAAACTCTGCTTCACCTAGGCGGATGTAAATACGTCTGAACAGTTTGTGATKGGGTTGTCTCSGATTTGGGTATAATTCTAAATACCTTCTGGCTGCACCAAGTCCAGTATAATTTGACTGAGCAAAAACACAGATCATGTCACGCATTTCACTGTTAGAAAATTAATTTTGTCGTGGCATTTTCATATTTTATAATTTTTACTACAAATAATATTAAGTAAATTAGAAAAATACAATAAACACTCTTACTTAGTGACATTAAAATTGTGAAATATTTCTTTACACGAAAAATTGATAAGTGCTGACACAAGCCTACTTGAAAAGTAAAGTCAAAGTAATAACGGAGTCTTTACACTGAATGTTTAAAATGCAAATAACTCAAAAACTGATAAAGTTACATGAAATAAATAAGAGTGCCTTTTTTATTGGAAATGGAACTGCCTTTTAGATTTTCTGGTCATTTTAAAAAAGATATGTTACTTAAGTAAAAGGGTGTACCTAACGCCCTGTACACAATGCGAAATTTAGCATAAATTCGTTATTCTCTTGCCAAAAAACGTAAATTTGCCAATTTCCCAGACAATACTGCTTAAAATCACAAAATTAAAATTACAACTTTGTACACCCTGTATCTCGTAATCCTGCAACATTTGCATAAGGCATATTAAGCTAAATCACCATATTTTTATGTGGAATATCTCCAGTTCAGAGATTTCCTATTCTTAATGAATCACCCTGTAGAGAAGGAATATTTCTGAAAAGTACAAAATTATTCTTTTTGATGGAGTCATAGCCAACTAGAGTTTCTATTAAAATAGAAAGTTTGGTCTATATCTCGAAAAGTGTTTGCAATGTTGTTAGCTACTGCGTTCCCGACTACCACTATCGAAATCCCAAATGCATTGGAAAATATCTCACTCACACCTTTTCATTTTATTCAAGAAACCTGCAGATCCACATTACCTGAGAAGCAATTAACAAGATTACAAAAATTATCCCAAAGAATACAGCTGGCCGCAATCGTTCTCCTACAGGATAGACGGGGGTTCCTGCTGAGATGAGATGACTCCCAATAACTGTCCATTGTAGAAGTATCTAACTTCTTAAATAATAGCAGAGCAATACAACCTTATTTCGCGTGGAATACTGCACGTCATCACTAGTGTCCAAAAGCGACTGATATTATCAACATGTGCTATTCTAATGTATTAGAGGTCATCCTCCAGGTAGCTTCCTATACTACAAACACAGTTCCATCCATCGCTTTGTTCAAAGCGTCCGCGCCATCACCATACTATTCCAGAACAATACCCCTGAAACGCCCTATCTTCGCCACGCGACAACTTTTCACAAGTAGATCCTATCTTCAGACGTGTCCTATCTACGCGGCCTTTGTCTCGCACATTCACAATGCAACGCTGCATCATGCCAGCAGGATAATGAACACGTCCTTAGCATTGTAGCAGTAAAACGGACCGACCGCGGCACGGCGGTCGTACTTCGCATGTTTATTCGAATTAGCATGTCGTGGTGGCTATATGCAGTTTGCAACACTGACCATACTTTGTTGCACGATGTTGCGGTTGCGGTGCCGCAGTCAATGGCTTGCAACGAAACCTGTAATTGCCCCTGGATTCGCCAATTACGGGGGGTGCGATCGAAGCGTTTTGTAACGGGGATGAATCGGTTGTGTAACCGGTTAGCGGCGGCAGCGAACGAAAGGGTTGTTTAAAGAGGCAGGAAGGTTAACTAGAAGGGTTTCGGATGAAAGGTACGAGAGCCACGGATTGTTGGGGGTAGCTAAATGGCGATACTCAGCTGTTAGTGTTGGCTATGCGACAATTCCTGCCATAATAATGATACTAACACTTATTGCTACATGAACTAGAGATTAGAAAACTTTGAATATTTAGTGAGCGTATCGTATTCCCAGTTTCCTAAGGTTATATGGCCTCAGTAAAAGATTTTAACTCCAATAATAAGAGATTATTTACCACTCGAGGTCCCTTTAGCAGATACCAACACATAGCACATAAATCATTCCCAAAGACTCGAACATTAAAATGTTCCCGCATGGAGAACAATCTTATAATTATTTCAAATCAATCACAAATGTTTTCGAAAAATTCACTGACACTGTACGAATCAGAATTTAAATCAATGATCAAACCATTCACACTTGGAGACAGATACGAGTTTTCAATGCCGATAACATCTTTTTCACAATTTATCCACTTTTCAGCACTAATCTTGTCAACTTCGTTCCTAATAACGCCCACCAACCTTAAGAGAATTATTGTGTCTTCTAATTCCTCGTTTTAGATCACTCCAAATTAGTTATTCAATTGGATTGAGAACACAGTAGTAAGGAGGCAGTCTCAACATGGTGTGTCCTTCCTTGGTTCTTTTTGGTGGCCTTGTTAGGTACTTCGATATGATTTCTCGTCATATAATCGATAATGTCCTGTTTTCTAGTAGCTTGACATTGAATTATCCAATTGTTTTGAATGATATTTTGCGTTATTTATTACTATTACGCTGTAAGGAGGTAGAAATGGCAACAACTGTTTCGCAAACCAAGTCTCAAACAATTTTTTATAATCCTTGTTGGCAAAAGAAGTCCGTTTTGGCTCCATCCTTTACTTACTTTAATGGCGTGCAGAATGATAATTCTTTTGCCGCCTGAAGGGGGTGTATTTAAACAGCAACTTGTTGTACCATCAGTAAGACGTTTTTTTCACGACTTCATGCGAATCCAATGAGGCTACCGTAGGCACTATATTTTCCTTACAAATATCGTATTATAACCTTCTTTATTTCTGTACTCTTTTTTTCTCTCTTCTTTTATAATCTTTTCAATGGATGTATAACGTACTTTTGTTAAAGAACTTTACCTTTACCGGATTTGAACGTCCCATCTTGATCAAATCTTGATACACATTTATTACTATTGCTTGAGCGTCTGGATGCAAATGACGCCTTTATCCTTCGACGGTAGTTCTTCGTTCTCGCTTGCTTCGTCTTCCTCTTGGGCTGGTGAGAAGGGCCAGCTTCTTCTTCTGCATTTTCCCATGGACGAAACATGTTGAGGAAAGAAATTCACTTCGAATTAGCACAAAAATGTCACACTCTTACGTAACACGATCGGTTGTCAACTATATAAATTTTGTTTCTAATTGTTCTACCTGCTATCCATTTTATTTAGAAAAGAGTTAAAGGGAAAAGGGCCGCGATAATCCGTATTAAACTATTAAGTTATTAAGTTTAGTTGGACATTATTTCGAAACTCAACTATCCTCAATTTTAGAAACAAGGGATTACTTTTTCGGTGACGGTCAATCTTGGATACGCCATTCTTTGAATTGAGATTTAAGCGTTTTCTTATAAATTCTGATTAAATCGTGATAAGCAAGTACCTGTACTGGTAAGAAAGCAAACATGTCCACGCGAATGCTACGCAAATTAATATCTAAAGCGGCTCTAAGTGGTGCATCGGTCATAAAGTATGCAAAGCGAGATATTTAACAAACTACAAGAAATCAGATACATAGATTTGTGCAATGCTTGCCTAGGTGCATTAAATATTAATGTTTTTCAACAGCCACGTAATGAAAAGACTCATGAAGAGTAGACAAAACCAGTTTGTGATGTATATCCTATTGTGTGGGACTTATAATATTTATGAAAGGTATTTTAAACAATCAGATATCGTTACGTTTGGTCCAGTGTAATGCCTAATCTGAGGATACTAAACAGCACATCTTTGAACTGGGTATATATGTGCAAAAATCACTGGCGCGTTTGTTTCATAAACCATCGCTCATCGTTAAACATTATAACTATGTCAGACCCCAGATGAGTACGCCATGTCTTTACTGAAATTGATGGAAAACCCGTCGAATTTCCTGCCAATGCTTATTGAATGTCTTCATCCATCATACAGGGTCTTCTCTTTCTTTTCTAACCCTGTAATCGTAATTTAACAAATCCTATATAGCATTAATGTTATTGGAATGAATGCAGCACCAAAAATTGGACATGTTCCATAATTTGGATTTTTCTTAAAATTAGGTCTTCAACTAGTTGATCATTGAAAACTTTAGGACGTTTGGGCCATCTAACTTTAAGCAATGTATAAGGAAATAGCGATAAAGTTATCGGTATTGTGTGGTATGGCAATTATCATGCATATAAACAGTCTAAATGTCAAATGAAGCAAAAACAAACAAGTCAAATATAGCTCTGTGTTTTTTAAAGCGCGATTCAAGCAGATAGGCGGCATATGCCGTTTAATTAATCGATTCGATTACTTAATTTACGAATCGGAAACAACTGTTATTAAAACACAACTTGAACATTAGTTTCTAATTACTACATCCCACCAAATATGGTTCAACTTGCATTAAGGATCATCAAACGAACCAATGGCCCATGTAGTTTTATGTTTCGCTTTTCCATTGCAGTTAGCTCGAATTGCCTACCAAAACATAAAACTCCAAACCGATTTACGACAAAAATTTAACAATTTGCCGGCAGTAAATTTCATAAATGCACCAATCCAAACTGCGCTGTATTCCATTGCCGGGAGAATTATTCGCAGTAATAGTCTCGTTTTATTTTCTATTTTGACGTTATATCCACGGCCGTAAATTGTGAGACTATTGTTGCGGCCGCTAAAATTATTTATTTACGGTATGCCAACGTTCATGTCGCTGTAATGCACTACAAAGCCGAGCTATTTATGGACGGTGCGCTAAATCAAGGTGAAGTGCAGCTCTATGCTAAAAAAAAATAACGTGTGATCGTCGAATGATTTTAGTAGCGGCCTAAAATGGGCTACTAGTAAGTATTTTTTTTAATAAATGTAGATATCTAGAAGACATCATAACGCATCAAACTAAAAGTTATAAGTTTTAGGACTTTAGGGGTGATTCTTTAGGTCAAAGTGTCATCAAAATGACAATACTTGAAACATACATGTTTCTTAGTAAATACTAATAGTTGGGTATAATAGTGACCTCGTATCTGTGCAAAAATAAACATATCTCATGTCATTATGAACGTTTTCTGCTACGTGACGATATTATTATTATTATACACTGTTTTTTTGTCAAAAATGGGTAGTTTAGTAACGGTTAAAAAAGTGTTCCGATGACAGAGATAGAGTAATTATGTATAGTTAACCAGTAGGTGTAGACTTCCATGGGATTTTACAATGACAATAAACATTTCTTATGCTACCAAAGTCGACCTGATCATGCAATTTTTTCATCAGATATTTTATCTACAGAAGATTGATTAGAATAGTAAGATTGCTCCTTTAATTATGTCCTCTTTATAGAAACAAAAAGAAGAAACCAATTCCCAGGGTAAGAAAATTAAGCCTCACTCTTTTCAGGTTACATATTCTGTTCCTACTAAAGGTGTACAATCAGAAAATGTAAGCAAAAAGTATTTTTATGCCACTGACCTACATAAAGAACAACAGACACAGCAATATTTGTTAGTTTGTTGAATTAGGGAAAGAAAAAATCTGGCAGTATATACCTTCATTCAGAATTGTTACAAGTGGAGATTTTTTACAATAACATTTAGCTGACTGATATTGCAAATAAACCACATAAATTAAGGGCAACTCGCCTTCGAAAACGCTAATTCCACCAACTTTTTGTTAAAGACGAATTAGCTTTTATAATTTTTATGTTGTAGACCAGCAATCTTAGCAGCCTGACTTTTGCACCTAGACCGAAAAATAAGCACGGAGAAGATTGCTTGAAGTTTCTTGCACATTTATAAGTTTTTTTCTGAAAAAAAAATATAGTGCTTTAAAATATGAAGGATATATACTTTCTCATACTTTGCTCTACTCTACATTAGATATTGTGACACCTTGGATCTGACAGAGAAATATAAAACATCAAGCTTATTTAACTAGCTTAAAAATTAATCAATTAAATGACGTCACAAAGATCCAGTTACTATGAAAATCGGAAAGCCTAACAAAGTCATTGGGAAAATGTTTTATAGAATTACATCCTGCAAGTATACGAGGGTGAATGCTTTCATAATATAAGAATATATTTTCTCGGAAAGATCGCTGTCGCTTTAAAACACTGAAAAAAGTTATTAATGTGACGTTTCGATTACACCTGTAATCTGTACCTCAAAATTCGTCTGACAAAATTTTGTTTGAATTTGTGTCAGACGAATTTTGAGGTTCTTCGTCTTTGACAAAGATTACAGGTGTAATCGAAACGTAAGACTAATAACTTTTTGTTGGCGTTTTAAAGCGACAGCGATCTTGCAAAAAAATGTCTTATCCTGTAAGTATTATTAATAATACAGGTCTGATTGTAGAGGCAGTCAAGAATAATAAACTTGAGATTATGCCTTCATATCCTGCAATTGTTCCTGGAGAAGGAAGGACGTTGACTTTTTTATGAAAGATCATAAAGAAGTTCCAGAAATTGTTATACAAGGTTGTTGTGTAAGGATGCATTAGACTTGCTGTTAGATGTAACACAGAAGACAATGCTAAAACTGCTGAAGATGCTACGGAACGTTGTGATTGTTTTGAAGATGACTATCTACATATTTGATTTGCCTAAGCAAACCAGGGCAAACACGTTTAAGAGTGATCTACACAAATACAGACAAGTCCAGTAAAAATTGAGAACTGATCTCCAAGTGGATTTTTTTTAATAATTAAGTATTCTTTAAGACAACATACTTGAAGTTACATCCACTTTATGGTGTTCAAACAAAAGCAAACGTTTTATCGAACAACTGTGAGAATTTGTCAATTTCTTGCTTGGAAATGATTGTAACATCATTAGATTATAGTATTTGATGAGTTCAATTACAGAGAAAACCTTTTACGTTTTACCATTATACTCAAATGTCTGATCCAGTTGGCACGTTTGGCTTTGCATGGGTAAAAGGTTTAAAATAAACTTATGCTTATCAGGGAACTAGATCTGCTGAAAACGATGGCCAAAATGTCTTTCGTCAATTACTTTCTTCAGTAATTGGTTAAGATGCACTGGCAAACGAAAGATGATTTCAAAAAATGTCACTGTAGTCAGTCACAAAAGTAATTATCGCCGTTAAAAGAAAAGAACCGGTTTTTTCCCCTTAAACATGTGTATTTGAGTTTATTGTGGGTGCTCTTATGCCTGTCTCAGTCAATACATCCCTGAAAGCTGCGCAAGGTAACGTTGATGCACGTTTACCTCAAATGCATACAATTCTCCCAAACGATCGAAACATATTACATTTTTATCCACCCATTTCATATTATACCCTTCAGCGTACTTCGGCGAATGCGCTGTTTATCTGCAATATTCGTTTCGCTCAAATATTTTCATCTCAATCATGACCGATGTTCTCCTGTTTCAGCCTCGTTATTTCGGCCTTGGATAATGATGGGGCACATCTGCCGATAATTACAGTTGCAACTGATAGTTTCATTCCGGGTATCAAGATATCGGCTTCGTTTCTCCGGGTTGTTGTAGAGAATTGCCTTCGATTACTTTCCAACGATGAATTTGTTCTATTTCTGGTTACCCGTGCGCTAGACGCTTTAAGAGATTTTCAGTAATTGTAGGAACTGAGTTCTGTAATTGGCAATTAGGTTATACGCTAGCAATAGTATATATCCTGTGAATAAGGAGGGTGTAGGTACGTGTTTTGTTTTCGTAGATTTTAAATTTCTAAAGCACCAAATGAAAAATGCTTTGTTATAAGTAAATATACGAGGCATGTTTTTTAAGTAAGTACCGTTTTGGAATTAAAAAAAGACATGCAAAGATATTGCAATAATTTTATCTTACATGAAAGCCTCTACCTTAATCTACTTTTCTACATAATTTCCGTGAATATTGAGGCACTTGTCATAACGTGGTTTTTGAATACCCTCCTCATAAAATTCTGCCGCCTGACTTGTTAACCACTGTATCACAAATGTTTCGACTTCGTTATCGTCTTGAAGACGCTGACCACCCAGGTGTTTCTTCAAGTGCAGGAACAAATGGTAGTCGCTGGGCGCCAGATCAGGGCTGTATGGAGGATGATCTAGAGTTTCCCATTTAAAAGATTTGATGAGATCTTTGGTCCGATTAGCCACATGTGGACGGGCATTGTCATGTAGCAAAACGATACCCTTACTCAACTTGCCACGTCTTTTGTTCTGGATTGCACGACGCAGATTGTTCAATGTCTTACAATAAGACGCTGCATTGATTGTCTCATTACGAGGCAGAAACTCCTTTTCTGCCCCAAAAAACTGTGCACATGATTTTCCGGGCAGAAATTGTTTGCTTAAACTTCACTTTTTTGGGTGATGATGAATGTCGCCATTCCATGGATTGTTGTTTCGATTCTGGTGTGACGTAGGCCACCCATGTTTCGTCACCACTAACAATTTGGTGTAAAAATTCTTCACCTTCATTGTGGTACCGCTCAAGGAAAGTCAATGCACTGCCTAAACGTTGGGTTTTGTGCAAATCCGTCAACATTTTTGGAACCCAACGTGAACATAATTTCCGGTAATTCAAGTTCTCGGTCACAATGCGATACAAAACACTACGAGAATATTGAGGAAAGCAGTCGCACAATGATGAAATTGTAAAGCGTCTGTTTTCTCTCACCTTTTCGTTCACTTTCTGCACCAAATCTTCATTAACGACCGAAGGACGCCCACTCCGTTCTTCATCATGCACATTTGTGCGGCCATCTTTAAATGCTCTCACCCATTTCCTTACTATTCCATCACTCATAATGTTTTGTCCGTGAACTTCACAGATCTCACGATGAATATCGATCGGTTTTACGCCTTTAACACTAAGAAATCGTATAACAGCCCGTACTTCACAATCGGCGGGACTCACGATTGTCGGAGGCATCTTAAACACTCAGTAAACAACGTATACAATGAAGAATCAAACTGTAATGGCGTCAGTGCGTAGACAAGAGATGTAGGTAACCAGCGCGCATGCGCGGAACGTCGACCGTAGCGCTGCGGCGGCGGAATCGCAAAACGGTACTTACTTAAAAAACGTGCCTCGTATATTGCTAAAAGGAAAAGCATTTTTTAGATCTCTTTTTAGGTATCTTATTTTTGCTATCTTGTTAATATTTTTCAAATCTTGGTCGCAGTTTTATTGCCTTAAATAGCTAGTTATCTGCCGTAGCTTTAAAATAATGCAATGTTGCTGTAACGAATGCGTGCTACACCGAAATGCACTATATAGGCCCGAGAGCGCCATAAAACTTGCGCGAACTGTAGCGCGATGAATCTGCCTAATAATGGAATTAAATAAAATATGCTTTTCCACGCCAGCGGTATTGATTTTATTTTTAACGCGAGTTCTGGTATGTCATCTAGATAGAAAGCGTTCATAATATTATCAAATGATTGCTAAAATAAGGTTGCTAAATTATGGCTACCTTGTAGTAGTAGTGTTTTCGATTTATTAGATTTTAAATGTGTTTAGATACCTCTTTTGGAAAGTTTTTAGCTGGTTATAGTAACTTAGGAATATTTTTAACTCTTGTTGAAGAGTAAACCTAAGCTTTTGTACAGGCTATACTTTTTGACGGTCTTTGTATATGTAGCAGTGTTAACCGACAAACCAATGACATACTTCGCAATTTGCACTGTGTTATTAAAATGAAATGCGCTAGAGATGACACATATTGTTAAGAACAACAGGGATGTTTAGGGGTTACTTGAAAAGATCGGTATAATTATTCACTTGACATTATTTCATAAGTGCTCATTAAAAACAGAAACATGTTGATGTACCATGCACAGAAAATCTATTAATAAGGGTAATGTTTATTCGTTTCATTATTTGTAGCGCTTCAAGAAAAGTTTGGACAATACATGTAATTACAAATAAATACAATAGAAAGCTGCCGTATATACAGAGTGATTCGCATTAGCACTGAAGCAGAGCAGAGGCTTGTAGGGGAGTCCAAAATATTGTGATTTAACGCAACTTACCTATATACTAAGTTGCACCCCTGAGAAGTTACAAGCCTTCAAAGTAGGATTTCAAATTTTGAAAAAAAATTAACATCTCCCTTAAACTTGAACTTAGAAAACCAAGTTTGGTACACGTTGTGAGTGTACCAAGTGCAATATTCGAAAGTAATTAGAGCTCAATTGGAGCTTTTTAAGGGGTTGATACCCAACAAGCAAAATTATTTTATAATTTCCAAATAGCAAGGCATATTTGTTATATTGTTGTTTTATTATTGTTCCTCGACGTCCATTTTATTTTATGAGGTATTCCCCTACGAGTATTCAGCTTCAGTACACTAAACTGTTATATAGTTTAGTGTTAGAAACGTTTTCACAGCAAAATTATAAAACCGTGTTAAGCACCATTTTATAGTCATTGTATAAAGGTTTGCACAACTTTTTATAGAACATTTTTCCAGTGGAGACAAATTATTTTATAAAGAGTTTAAATATGTGTTATTCAACACTGAATCGTCATCTTGTGAACACCTATAAAACTATTATATTAAGTCTTGATTTGACACATGTAAAAAAACAATTTGTTATACAGCAATTTCTTCTGGGATAATCATGCTTTATAAAGAGGAAGCCATATTATTATCATGATTGTAAACACATATATGGCCGCCATTGCGCAAGGCCCACTAAAAATATATACATATATGCATACGTTTCACAGAAAATTTTGTTTGGTAGTAGTTTCTTGTGACTACAATTCAATACTACGCATATTTTATGTCATGTGGTACGGTATATATCTCGGTCTGAGGACATGTTTTATTTTACAGAGGAATATGGGTTGCAACTTTACTCAATCGTTAAGAAATAAAACATTCTCCGCCAAATCGGTTAAAACACCGAAATATTCCTTTGAAGATGCTGAATGCAACAGAATTGTAGCATAATAGAAAGTGCCGTAACATTTATGAAACTGTTTTATAATAAATTGCTATAAAACCGTTTTGTAACTGATTTATAGTAATTTTTATACCACCTCTGTAACTATCTACAAAACTGTTCTGTAACACCTACTAGAACCATTATGGGATACTGTATATAACTAAAATGTTTTATAAAGATGCGCCTTTTTGCATCTTTAAGTATTCTATAAACGTTATGACAATGTTTACAAGTGTACAACTGTTTTATAAAAATTGTTTTATAAACATTTGCCTGATCATTATAAAGCTGTAAGTTGCTAGTTGGGTAAGGGATGGTGCACCCTTAACAAATGACAGAATTTTCTAACACATTGGCAGACTTAACAAATTATTATTTTATGGGGAATTTAGTTCTGTAACTTTATTACTCTTATTATTTTTCAAAAAATTTTATCGTTTTCAAGATAAACCTTAATAACTAAAAACATGTATTGTAAGCTGTTATTATAAAATTTCAAAAATTCAAACGATGGCTATGAAATTAAATGTTAGGCTTAACATTCAGGTAAAAAGTTTAAATAAACAGTTTGCACTGATGGGTTACACAAATTGTTCAAAAAGGGTGGTCCTTTTCTCTCAGGCTGATCGTTTGTAATGTAATACGATTTCACAATTCGGTTCAAACAGCATCTGGCGAGGAATACACAAATTCTTTTAGCATTCCCCAAAGAAAGAAATCACATTTGTCGAGGTCTGGTGATCGTGGGGGGCAAATTTGTGAGCAATTATTTCCTCTTTCAATCCACTTAATTGGATACCGCTGCTTTAAAAAGTCTCTAACAATAATACTAAAATAAGTTATAGTGGCACCTCGGCAATCAGATCCGGGAGWGTGCTTTGGAGAAATTCTAAAAAAATTTCGCCATTCGGTCTCTGTCCGGTAAAATAACTGGACCAATTAAATACCTATCGATAATAACGATCCAAACATTTAGTTTAAACTCGCGTTGGAAATGTCGACGAGCTACTGAATGAGGGTTTACATCGGAATATTCATGATAGTTATGTAAATTTGTAATACCTCTGCGGGTGAAGCAAGCTTCATCAGAAATGTTATTCCTCTGGAATAATTGGCGTCATATTTGTTCTGCATGCCATGTTTTTTATAACTTGCATAGATGGTACTCCAATCGTTTTTGGAATACTATTCAGAGCACGCAAACAAAAACGCGTAGTATTTCAAAGCCGAATCATACACTTTCAATTTATAACAGCAGACCTGTCGCTCCACTGTTCACAACAGCAAAATCAATCCCGAGGATTAAATAGCAGGCGCCGCCGCTCGCAACGCACAGATAAAATTCTGGCGCGCACAAATGACGAAATCCGCGTATAATGGCAGGCGGCGGCGGAAATGATAAGCAGCCAGTGGCACGGCCGCCTGTGACTGATTGGAAGCAAAGCTCGCCTATTAATCACATTACACGAACGAACTAATACAGTATCTGTGTTAACACTGGGTTTAATTTCATTATCTTCCGGAGTTTCCGGGAGGAAGAAGTTTTGATTTATTGCCCGGAGTGCTCGGATTATTCCGGCCGATACATGAATCATGGAGTCCCGATGACAGGACGGTGCCGGACCGAGCTTTTTTGCGTGGATCGCCAAGCGTTAGCCGCTTTGGCTGAGGATAATAGAGAGATTTACGGGTAGCAGGTCAACGCTTAGGAGAACAATGTAGTACCCCACGTTTCTATTTTTTTTGTAAATCTTAATATAAACTGATAATTAGATTATCAGCCGATAAAGTTATTTTTTGGGATGCAAAAGCTGTTCTTTCTCGGTTACCTTCTGAAGAGGAAAACAATCAACAGGGAATGTTATTTAAACGTCATCCTAAAAGAACTGCAACGAAAACTTCTAGATTTATGACCTGGTTTGACGAAAAAAATCTTGTTTCGTCTGAACAATAATTTCGTCTCACTGAACAAAACAAAAATCAACTGACATTCATCTCTTGGCGCATGCACCGTATTTACCAAATTTTTCTTTTGGTTTGAAGGCTTCCGTGGTTGTTGTCGATGACATGTTGTTTTCCGGGCTGGTTCCCACGTTGGTTATTAGACCTTGACGTTTCAGAGCTACTTCTGAGGAAGACACCGACATGAGTGTCGAAACGTCAAGGTCTAATAACCAACGTGGGAACCAGCCCGGAAAACAACATGTCAAATTTTTCTTTTTGACTTTAGTTTACAAGGGCGTCGCCATCTCACAAGCCAGAGGGGGGCAGGTAAAAACAACCGAGAAGGGGAAAACTACTTTTGTAATTGTACAGTTGAAAACAAGATAATGGATAAATTTTATACATCGTTATATCTCAAATAAACATCAATATATTTTATACGGACGAACGATACTTCGATACGAAAGTTAGTGATTTAGCACTTTAAAACACCCCATAAAATTTTGGAGCTTTCGGAGATTGGAGGCATTTACTTAGCTAATATCTAATCTTCGTCTTCTAAGTCATCCCGTAAAGTTATGAAAAATATCTAAACCACATTTCACTTAACAATAAATTTTAAACAGGAGTTTTTATACTGATTGATATTACTTATATAAATACAATTAACAATCCGCTGCCGAAAGCTGCAGTATTTGCTAAGGAATGCAAATTCTTATAATGAATCGATTTTAAACGGGTATAACATTTTTTCCCGCAATTGAATATAGATCGTTTTTAATGTGAAGATGTAGACTAAGCAACATTTGGATAATGTATATTGTATGCGATCGTTTTTTATGAACATAGGAATGAGAGTGCTTTGTTTGTAGTGTTGTAAAATCTTCAGAACGAATGATAATTGAAAACGTCTAATGTACGAAATATTTGCTAAAGCAAGCTCTGCAAAAAAAGGTCGAGCATTCTTTTTATAAAATTGAATCACTATTCAGCTAGAATGAGTGCTATACTAACGCTGTTATAACATTTTGGTTTGAAGGCTTCCGTGGTTGTTGTCGATGACATGTTTTCCGGGCTAGTTCCCACGTTGGTTATTAGACCTTGACGTTTCGACACTCATGTCGGTGTCTTCCTCAGAAGTAGCTCTGAAACTGAAGTCTCCTAGTCCGCTCGGGTATTTATACTCGTCCGGGTCACTGACGCGTGGGCGTTGTTACGCATGACCGGTTTCCAGATTCCAGGTAGTTCAATGCCCCGGTCTCGGTTGTAATTGTGCGGGTTCTTCTGGATTTCGATGGCTTCCTTGTACAGAGTCGGCCAGAATCTCGCTTCCCTCGACAGCATTTGTGCTTCCTCGAATTTGATGATGTGGCCAGTCTCCATTCGATGTTCTGCTACAGCCGACCTATCACCTTGCCGGTCTCTGGTGTCCCTCATGTGCTCCTTGATTCTCGTGCTGATGTGCCTTCCGGTTTGGCCGATGTAAACCTTCCCACAGCTGCATGGGATGCTGTACACACCTTGTGTTTGTAGCTCCTCAGTCGTCGAACGATATTTCAGAAAGGCGTTAGCTATCTTTCTCGGGGCGGTGAAGATGGTGTTTATATGATGTCTTCTCAGCATCTGTCCGATCTTATCTGTACATCCATTGACGTAGGGCAGGTATGCTGCAGCGATGTGCTCCTCTGGTTCCTTCCTCCGTGGTTGCTTGTTGATAGCCTTCTCAATCTGTGCCTTAGGATATCCGTTCTTCTGGAGTGCTCTGCGTAGATGTTCTAATTCCTCTTCTAGGTGGTCTGGTTCGCTGACTAGCTTCGCCCGCTGTATCAGCGCGTTGATGACGAGTATAAATACCCGAGCGGACTAGGACACTTCAGTTTCAGAGCTACTTCTGCTACACCGACATGAGTGTCGAAACGTCAAGGTCTACTAACCAACGTGGGAACCAGCCCGGAAAACAACATGTCGCTGTTATAACATATATTTAAATAAAATAAATTTTCACGTTATTTACTGTATGTCGAATTCAAAATTTGTTATTATGAAAAGTTATGAGGTTGCCCACTGTGTCGTGTTGCGAAAGGCGTGAGAAGAAAGAGCAAAGAACAAGCAAACGTTATAATAAACAAATCGAGAAGGGTAAATATGCGTGCTATCTGGAAAATCCAGGTTAGTGGTTCAGCGATGTGGAAAAAAGTCTATAACCCGAAATTCATTACTAAAGAAAAATCCGTCTACTTGCAATCAAAAAAAGGTGTAACAGAGCGACTTTTGCGAGGATTCAAGGAAGATTGTATCCTACTGATTGGAAAAATATTCTCTTCAACTACAGCATTCTGTTACTTACGAAAACAATGACAATTTACCATCAGCTTCCGCTTTCACAGAAATCCCATCTTCTTTAAATTTGAGTGCTGAATGTTAACATTGAGAGGAAACTTATTGAATACAATCTTAGAAAGCAACTTCATGATGTCGACGCATTATTCCACACAACTCATGTGGAATCCGTTATAATCAAAATCAGAACAGGCAGTGGTGCAAGGTCTTTGAAAATGTTTATGAATATTTAAGAACACACACCCGAAGAAACTAACACAAAATAAAGCTAAAACAATGAAATACTCTGGAGTGAAACAGGTGTTTTTGATGCTCAAGAAAAATTATAATAACATGAAAAATCTATGGATAATATTAACATTAATGTTATTGACAAATTGTTTATTGTCAATCCCACATAGATCCACGTACTTGGTGTAAACCGACAACGGATGTTAAAAACCACCAAAAATCGAATTGAATATTTTTATGTACTTCTATTTCAGTACCTGTCGTTCCTGCTTTATGGGTAAATACAGAAATTTTAGAAATAATCCAACCCCTACAGCTGTAGTTGCTGGAACGCGCGATATTGTTTATGGACAAAGGGTTTGCATGTTTACAGATAATTGCATGCAGCACACAAAGCTGTAGTGTAGAAGACACCATATATCGACGTATTTGAGATAATATTTCGTTATGTTTTAGTAAACAGTGCAAATGAGAATATACTATTACAGACATTCTTGTTTCACATAAACTATGATGTGCGCTGTATAAAACTGAGACAGTTAAATCTAAATATATTTTTCACCAGTCCAAGAATTAATGAAAAAAATGCATTTCTAAAGAACCCTCTACGCCTATAAGGGCATGTGTTCCGTAACGTACGAAACAACATGCCAAAACTGCTGCATACTTAAAAGTTATCGAGCAATGCATATATGCAAAATATATCTTCCATTACGAGGATTTAAAAAAAAACATCTACGCCACTTACTACAAGATAGTTGTCTCTGAATTCTGATGTTGAAAGTTACTTTGCTTTTTTAGTTCGAAACTGGTTCGTCAATGTCATGATTTATGATGCACACAAATAAATTTTGTATTGACAATTGAAGAATTATACAAGACAACTAAAACTGAGCTAAAAATTAACTGCGGTGGAGTTTCCATATAATAAATTTATAAACGGCAACTGCTTATGGAATCTTCAACAATTTCGGAATAGCGAGTAAAATACTTAAATCAAATGAAAAAATTTTGAGATGAAGATAGAACAATGTCGATGAAAGTTGGTACAATACCCATGACACTGTGGAAGATGCAGCATTTTTATCTGCTAAAAATATGAAGGTCGCAAAGGTAGATTACCATGAAAGAATGACGGCTGAAGTTTTTGAAAATCGGTTTGAGAATAAACTGCTGCTAAAGCTTCCGGTCAATGCAGTGATTGTATTAGACAATAAAAGAAAGAAAATACGTCTTTGAATAAAGAAGAAAAATATTCTTTTAAAACATGACTTGTATTTTGAGGAATATTATACAGAAAGACAACTCCTGGGGGGTTTTATAGACAAAATGTTTTGATAAAACATTCCGATTTGATAATTTCGATAGAGAGCTTGGACACACAGTTTTACGGCTAMCGCCGTATCACTGTATATTTAAACCAATTGAAACGATTTGGCACGAATTTACGAGTCATGTAAGGAAGCAAAATACTGACCCAAAATTTAGAGATTTTAAAACTTATCGCAAATTCTATATACAAACCACCTAACAGCATATATATTAGTCGGTAAAAATGAAATATTCATGATTTAAAAATGCAATACATAACCTGTGTTATTCAGCTGCATTTCCCGTACAGGTGAAATCCAGTCCCTCCCCCAAATAAGCTCCGGTCTCTCTGGTTTCGACATCAGCCCAGGAAATTGTAAAAAATCTCCCTCAAGGGCGCGTTCATCATTCCAGATAACGGGAAACGTCATGTAAGAAGATTTATGCAACGCAACCCCGTGCGCAAAAATTCTCCGGTGATTTTCATGAAGCCGAGCGGAATGAGATCTGAAATGACTGCTAGCCCGGAAGCGCTGCGAAAGACCCTTCTCGATCGCTCATTAGGCAGCGCAAAACAAATAGGAAGAATTCAAAAGCACGAGGCCAATAAAACCACGTCAACTGGGACGCAAGAGTATAAAGATAAAAGAAGGACGGGTATGGGAACAAATTTAATTTGAATTTTAAGACCGCGCGTGAGTCCCTCGGTTTAGGGCTGCATTTCGTTGATGTAGCGGATGGAGGGGCCGTTGAGAGGAATAAAAAGTTCGTTGAAAGAAATGAACTATATCAAACCAGGCTTGTCAAATGAAGCGGGAAATTGACTAAAGTAAAGTGTCAAATATTTTTTGGCAAGCGTAAATCAAACAATTTGTTAATATGGGAGGAACCTGCCGATACATAAGAATAAATTAATAAAAGTGATGCTCAAATGAATATGTAYAGATTCTTTGCAAATAAAAGAGATCGGAGATTTAAAGGAGGCATTCGGTCAACATAAAAGGTGATCGAAGAAGAGTATTTAGTCTAGGTACAGCAAAATCAAGCCTCGMGTTCAACGCGGGACAGTCAGTATTGCAAAAAAGAAACACACACACATTTTTTATGCAAMTCGAGGAAAGGAATATCTAATGCAGAGAACAGAATATCATATGGAAAYGCTCTAGGWGGATTTCAGAAAACTTCTTTGTCTAACGTCAATACTAACGGAATGAGGAGTACATGTACACAGGATTTCATACCACAACAGCACACTGAAGCTTAGGCCGTACTAGGGTAAAATATAACAACTTCAACGTAAAAATGTTGCTGAAATATTTAGAATTACGCAATTTAAGGCCAAGCATTCGGTAGCAAAACGACAAAACTGTCTGTATATGGTTTACAAAAGAAAAGCGGTGGTTAAATGTTATACCTAGATACAGTACCTGAACGCGCTAGGGCTAGGCTATCCAAAGCATAATCATAAGCAACTGAGCAGAGCAGAGGCCCTAGGTTAGATCCCTGAGGAACACCGGAGGTGGAAGCACGTGCCTTGGATAACTAACAAAAATAATCTATTAGTAAGGTAGGACTGGACAAGCAAATGTAAATGTTAAAAAAATACAAAGATATTATAAAGCTTACTGGGTAGGATTACATGATCTATTTGATCAAAGATTTTAGAAAAATCTGTATAAATAGTACACATTTGACCCCTTCCATCCAGAACATCAGAAAGTACTGAGTAAGGGTAGAAAAATTTGTTACCGTAGACTGTTTGTGGGTAAAACCATGCTGCCTTTGTGATATAACGTTACTAACAGCAGCGTAAATAAATTTATGCAAAATAGGTTCGAAAATCTTAGCAAAATTGGACAATATAGCAATTGGCCTGTAGACAAAAACATCAACCGCGTCACCACCTTTCGTACGTCAGGAAACTTACAGGTTTTTAAAGAAAGGATTAGTATTGAGCACAGCGGCTTTACAAAAACATTATTACACTCTCTGATGAGAAAGCTCGGAATCTGACCAGCGCCATACGTGAACTTATCCTTTAAATTGGAAACGGCGGATGCAACATCATCTTCCAATATAATCGATATCATTACAACAGACATGGAATTTTGACAAAGCATCAAAAGTAAATGTAATTGAATTTTTAAAAAGACCAAAAGAACTAATCGTCAAAATCTCAACTATGGATTATCAAAACAGAAGTCACCCCTAAACAGCCTGGTTGGAACTTGTCCATAACAGCGTTTTGGGTATAGCTCAACCGCAGCCTTTAATTGATCCAATACCTGAGAACGGACAGCTCTAAATTTACTCAGGTCGCCTCTTGTTTGGTTCTTTTTTAGACCTCATGAAGCTTTTGCTTCAGTCTAATATTCTGAATAATTTCATAAGAATACAGGTTGGAAAATTATGTTTTGTGGGCGTAGATACATGAGTAAATGCAAACATGTCAAAAGCTTCATAGAGACAATCCTAAAATAGTGGGGAAGCCTCATCAACAATTATTGTACATTTATGAAAAATAGACTAATCGGTTTTACAAAACGTTTCATATACACTGGGAAAAATTGCTCTGCGGAAATTAAAAATTCACTGGAGTTATGTTGCAATTAAAATGAGCAAAAACAAGATCAAATAATCGGCTATCTGCTACTAAAATAATAGTCAAAGAAATTATTATCTAAATTGAGGGTTGAAATATGTTCTTTTTCTGTAATAGGTGCTACAGTAAGCAATGCAAATTTTAATTGGTTTAAAGCTTTGGGTACACGCTTTATTTGGCTATACAAAGAGTGATTGCAAGGAGATTTCCTAAGTATTATTTAAAAAAGGACCCTCGTGGTGTAATTCCTTGTACTTTTTTTTGCTCTTAAACTATATTATAGTAGCATTGTTACACGTGCTTTTTTTTTAAAGGGTACCCTCAATTGTGTGTGGGCCAATTGTAATTCTGTGGTAGTAACAAATATGCAAAATTTTTAAGTTGTAGTGTACGCTTACAACAATTATAATAAATTGCACTGTAAACTGAATAATCCATTTTATATCCATCAACCGGAGCGCATTTTTACGTTTGAATAAATTAATTATCGTAAAACAATATACTGAAATAACGGATTAGGTACGATAGGTTTTAACAATACCGTTTTATGCGTTTCCATTTTACTGCGTACATTATGCATTTGTGATCGATTGCTCCACCAATAATGTAAACGAACTATAACTCACCCACGAATTGCTGGTTGAACGATTGGCTCCGGAGATCTGTAACAGAAGAAACAAATTATCGGTGACTGGACGCATTATTGTACATTATAGTGAACCATACATTTTTATCTCAAAACAGTTTCCCTTAAATTAAGACAAGCATCACATTTTCAAAATCAACTTCTTATTATCTCATTCCAAGTGAACCAAATATTTGAAAATTTTAGATAAAAGCAAAACCTGCGAACAGCTCAATTTTTCACGCCGAACAAAGAGATCAAAAGCTAAAAGAATTAAGGAGAAACTCCGCAGGCTCACTGTTTTACTCGCCCTAATGTCTTGGCAAACATAACCTTTCCTTATCTGGAGTTAATTATTTCCAACCCCACTTCCATTAAAAATTTTTAATACAGCTCCCTGGTCGCTCGTAATTGCGTTCTTTCTTAATTAATGGCAAACATGATTTTTTTATGCGCGAGGTGCGCTACGTCGATAGCCGAAATTGGGTCCTGAGAAGATCGCCCATAATGAGTTCCAGGATTGAAACAAAACGGAAGCGGATTTTCAATGGGCGCGTTTGTCCGTTGTGAAAAGAATTAATTTCCTGGGTAACAGTGCGTTCGAGAAGTTTTATAGCCGCTTCGCTTTTGAACTTTTAGGCGCCAGGCGTTTAACTTTATATTAAAAATCGACGAAGTATAGAACAAGGTTTTAGTTTTTATCGGACACAAAGTCCTGAGTACCAATTAAATGAATTCCATTTTTCTATTTTAGTACATAATGTAGATTGTCTTAAGTAAAATGCAATTCCTACTCAAAAATAAAATAAGAATAGTAATTTTATTTCTGTTATGAAAATGTTGTAGCTATTAGGTAATTTAAAACGTTTGCTGCATTTACCCCTTTGATTTCCTATTATTCCTTTTTCTAAAAAATGTTCCTCGAATTTATTTGTTCCTAGTTTTAACGTTACATGAATTTATCTGACACTTTCCACCCAGATGGGAATTTGCTACAGTCAGAAAGCGATAAACAATTTTCTTTTCTCTTTTTTTCTTACTGCAGTGTTATTTCGAGAGTAAGACAGCGAGCAAATTAAAATTAGATGCACATATTTCAAGTGTCATGTAGAGTTAAATCCGGGAAAAATTTAATATTTTAAAAGACGAAGCATTATGGATCCATATGTATTTTTGTGACACAACAATTCAACAGATTAATTTAAGAAATATTTAGATAAAATAATTCCCTTTATGACATTTGGTCATTTGAATAAATGCCCAAGAAATTTACAGTAATTTAGGCGGATATATGATAATGGTATTCTTATTTTAGTTTTGAATAACAATTCTTGTCCAATTTACATTACATAGTGAACCACAAGAAAAAGAATGCGTTTAAATGACGTACTGGACTTTGAGACCAATAAAAAGTAAAACCATGTTTCATAATGGGTGTGTATTATTGAAGCAGAACTTTAGTTTATTGTGAACTCAAAACGAAATTATACAGTCGATGCTTCGGTAACAAAAAGCAATCTTCAATTCTTTCATGCAGTAAGTGCTCTGACTAAAACATGTACGACATTTTTAATAGATAATTTGTTGTGCAAATTCAGAAGTTTCTAGACAAGATATGCAGTCAGCTTATAATTTGGTGCTTCTGTAGCATCGTTATCCGCTCATAGAGAAAAAACCAAACAATTTTCACTAAATATAGTAATTAAAATAAAGCGGAGATAATCTTAATTTTGTGTTTCAATTTGTGTCTAACCATCTAAACTAAAGAATAATTGAAAAAAGCCTGGTTCTAAAAATAGCGCACTCAAATACGCACATTTTTTTTTAGAAGAGCTCCCTTAGTTTTAATGCTGATAACTTAATTTTACCTCGATTTAATCTTTGGTTTTATTTGTAAGCATGTAGTACGTAAGAACAGAAAAGATAATAAATTAAGTTGAAATCACAATTTCAAGCAGGTCTGACAAGCGTTTAAGCATTTCAAACATTTGATTGTGAAATAATATACTTCCCGAGTGAAATGTAAACCATTGATTTCAATTAATACTTCGACAAGTTTCTTCGAAGAAGGCTGAAAGCAATCACTTATACAAAGTTATTCGATATCAGAGTCTTCTAGACGGCACAATAAAGGTTGAGAAAATTACTTTCTGTTTGCACAGGTTGCTGAGCCATTTGAACAGCTTTCGTTCGTTTATTATGCAGCAATGAGAGAGTAGTTTATGCTCGATATTCCAACAGTACGCTGTTAATGAAACAGCGCTCTATTGCTAGCTAAATGGCTTAGGAACTTGGAATTGCCATTCGGATACGCTAACTGCGTTAACTGTAAACTTTAACTTAGTTGCTGAAATGAAATGGCGATCATGAATGCACTTTCTGTAATATTCATTAAGAATTGACTTTGTTATATACTAGAAAATGAGATTGTGGACTTTGGGAAAGTTGTATGAAAAACCTCCTTGAAAATACATAGTTCTTTCCTTAGGAACAGTAGAAAAATGAGGTCTAGCTTGCACTGAATGAATGTCATTCATGAAAACTAGTCTATGGGCCAAGTACATAGGTAGCCGCCGTTTAATTATATTAAGGCACATACATGCCCAGTGAACAAACCGACATTGTTTTAGATTTGTACACTTAAGTGAGAATAATCTAGTGGTCATCGACTCCCTGTGCCCCAACTCAAAGGTCAGCCTGACACAAGTATTCTGTAGTTTTTGCAGTCTCCATGCATCATACTTCGTCAAGCATGGGCCATAAACTACATCGCCACAATTTGTATGTGACAGTATTAAGGATTGGCATAACATTTACTTAGTATTTTCGTTTAGCAGGGATACATTACTGTAGGTTAATTTCAGATTGCTATAGGAGTTCTTGTAAATGTGATTCACCTGCTTTGTAACTTTAGGTAAGAATCAACGTCCCGGTATCCTAGCACCTTCGACAATTTCCAAGGTTGTATCGTTTATGACGATATTAATTTTGTGGCGGACTTTATTTCTTAATTTCCTATCACCAAATAATATAAAGTAACATTTAGACGGATTTAGCGTGACAAAAGTTAGCAGAATTCGTATAGGTAGGCACTAGAGATCTTCATTTGGAGACTTTATATAGGATTACAAATATTTTCTTCATTAGTGGAAATACATAGCTGTGAATCATCCACATATAAGTGAGTTTTACATATTTTAATGCAAGTAACGAGTTGTGTAAGGTAAACTGAAGACAATAGCGGCCCTAGCACAGATCATTGCGGAACCCCACTTGGGTGTAGTTGTGAAAAATTGCATTTATTTATACTTTACCATCTGAAATCTATTCAACATTTAGCTAGATAATAATATAGTGGCAATACCAAAGAAGCCTACATATTAAAGCAGCAGCTTATGATTAATGCGATCAAATGCTGTAGTCTAATGTACTAAGACTAACACTCTTAGCACGTTCTCATCACAGACTTTGATTATACTGTACTTGCACAGCTATGATATGGTCTAAAACCAGATTGATTTATAAGCAAAATAGAATAAAGTGTTACACGTTCCTGAATCACATGGGCATATTTCCTATCACATTGGTAGATAACATTTTTATAGCACATGGGAACAAGTACAAGCATAAAAAGTTTCATGCCCAGTTATGCGTGATGAATCTGAATATACATAACCATGATCCCGACCAAAATAAAAGAGGCAAGGAAAAAGAGTCTTGTGGAACCTGTTGCTGCATCACAACAATGAAATGCGTCTGGAGTTGGTTTTTTAGCCGCCATACACCTTTTTTCATTTCCATTGAGGGAAATAGCATTTCAAAAACTACAGCGAAAGTTCTTGTAAATAGTACATATATTTTATTTCCGTGTCAGAACAGTCGACCCACTCAAGGCCTGCTTCGCTACTTACTGCAACTGCAGAAAAGATATCTCGTCTATTTTCTTTCCAGTACGCTTCGCTTTGTTAAAAGCCGTAGCGCTTCGTGCTTGGTCCTCACAGCTCTCACATCAAAGCAGCATCCTCCACAGAGTAAGAATGCACTTTTGTTTCTGTTAAAGCTTTTGAAGTGAAAACGTTCAGAGTGGGGCCGTCAATTAATTTGTTTTAATATAGCCGTATAGCAATTAGGCCTGATCTCGTTTGCGAGGCTGCATTTGCACGCACAAGCAAAGGGAATAATGCTAATTTGTTTGCAGGGCGAGGATTACGGTCTGGATAGCCGGGAGAAATTCGGTATCGATGTCGTTTCTCTGGTTGAATAGTGCCGTGATATTAAATCAATATCGAAGGGTTTCAGCTTGATTAATTTCTGCATGTAGCTGTTACATTTACAGCTTTGTAGTTCTCTAATTTGCTTATAATATTGTTCTTTATTGTACATGATTTATATTTAATAAAACAGTTTCTGTTCAGTTTTCCTTAATGTCTTGTATGTATTTGTAAAGATGTTGAAGTCGTCCATATTCCTTGTTTTCTTCAATAAAAAATATCCAGAACTGAGGATAAGTAAGATTATTTTTCGGCTTCACTACTTCCATGGCAATTTCGCTACTTTTCGGCGAAACAAAATTGCGAAAAGCCCTCGTATATAAATTTTAAGAAATTTGTTTCCTGTACTACCTAAAATAATGCTATTATTCCTTAAATCTGTTTTTGCATTAACTAGTTTTCTAAACTCCCTTAGCCTGTTGCAATACAATCGTAAGCGTAACCAAAATGCAAGTGTTGTTTAGTCGTGAATGTAGTGTGGAGATATCCCTGGATCCTCTCGTTGACGAAGATGCACATCACTCGGCATGAAATATTTCTTTTGTAGTAAACAAAACCATTAACTCAAATCACAATTTTTCGTGTAATAGTACCTATGATTATAATTTCCGCAAAGCAAATTTTTTCAGTCTTTACGATATGCTACTAAACACTGACTGGGTTTCTCTTGAACATATCGACGACCTAAATAATACTGTAGATTAGTTTTATAGTAAATTGAATAGCGTTTTCGATATCTGTGTACCCAAAATTTTTCCCGTCGCTCTCGTAAATATCCGCCGTGGTTTGATTCATTGACTATAAAACATAATAGACTTAAAGCTAAATCTGGAAAACATATAAACATAATAATGACGTTCAAACTCTTGCTGAATTTAGAAATCTTCAAGGACTGATAAAAAGGTCAACGACTCCTATAAACGTTTTGTACAGAATACCGAAACCAAAATAAAGACCGATGCAGGCAAATTCTGGTCATTTATTAATAACAAAAAAAACGACAGTCCAATATTTAAAAGTGCATGTACTACGGCGACCAGTGTCTTAATACGCCAGATAATATTCTAAATGCTTTTGCTGATTTCTTTAGCAAATCTTATGCAGAATCATCACATTTGTCAATAAATTCGCCGGTCACACAACCTGCTATTATCTTATTAGAATTCACTGAAAATGAAGTATTAGCTGCGTTAAAACAAATTAAACCTAAGATGACAACAGGGCCCGAAGGCATTCCTGCATTTTTGTTAAAAGACTGTGCACGTATAGTTGCCCGTCTTTTGATCCACAAAAAGGGTGATTTACGGGACACTACTAATTACAGACCAATTTCTATTATATGCAACTTTAGCAAAGTATTTGAGATACTCTTACATAACTATTTATATCATAATTTATCTAAGTATATTAGTGTACACCAGCATGGCTTCATCAAGGCACGCTCTACTACCACCAATTTGGTTTGTTTTTCAAAGTTTATCGCTGAAGCTTTGGATGATCATTTGCAGGCCGATGTGATTTATACGAACTTCTCTCCAAAGCGTTCGATAAGCTGGATTACAGTATTTTGTTAAACAAACTTAATCGCTTCCGCATATCTGATGCTTTGATTGATTTGTTCAAATTTTACCTCCACAATAGAGTTCAATACGTGGCATATAATGGATTCAAGTCCAGCGCATACAATGCTACATCTGGAGTGCCGCAAGGTAGAACATCTCAAACATTTTATCTGCCAACTGCCACAACGAACATGAAAAAGCGTTCACCACTATATAACATGTGTGTTCTATATAATTCCCGGTGTATAAATTTTGATCTTTTTGGTGGCAGCATCACTGCTTTAAAAGATATTTTTGTGTGATTAGTTTTGTCTGTAAGTTTTGAGTAACTTTTACCCTCCTGTTGTGTAGTTCAGTGCAAACCTGTACAACAGTGTAATGAAATAAATAAATAAATAAATAAAATCTTTCAGATTATCATCAATCCCAGACGGTTAAATATCACCGAAACTCAAGCGCTCATCCGAAATGTCCATTCAACTACCACATTCGCCATAAACCCCCGCAAACTTACTACTGCCCACCGGGGTCCATAATGCTGCGGAAATACGGTCCCAGTGGATCAAGTAAACGCAGCTTAACACCCCTATCCTCCATATATCACCCGGTGGCGGTCAACTTAACAACAGCTAACTGCGGCCAGCTTAGCATCCCCGTGTCATGTACAGTACGCCCGCTGAGTTAGGGCCTGCTGTCCCTCGTTGGCTTCAGTTTCAGCTTTTTTTCAAAGCGCTGAAATATGAGCCGCGGTGATATACGAAAAAGTCGGACTTCCGGCTCCGATCCCGATAAATCTGGTCGAGCACGCGTTCAGATATTTCTATCTGAGCGACTTCCAGAGCGCCGAGCAATTATAATGGTTTAGGTTGGGGGAACAGGAACTGAATTTGCTCCAGTAAAATGTAGATCGCAACAAAATTATTATTTTGTCGCATACTGCGTTCCCTAATTGTATTATTGATTAACTATGATAAATTCTGGGAGATTCCATTAAAAATATATAGTAAGACTAGAACATAGTGTATATGTATACGTACAACCACATTAACTGTAAGCTTCTCTTTTTTTTCCTTGGACTCAACCTCTGCGAATTATTGTACAAGCAAATAATACAATGCTTCTCTTGGTTGAGGTATATCTCGAGCATAAGGATAACGTTTCATGTGTAAGGATACATCTTTCGGTTGCCTGGTTTTCACAATACCATGCCGATGGAACCACTAAAGTTCGCTCTCCCAAATATCAACGTGTGCTCTCCAGAGTAATAATACAATACACTTGAATAGAACGACCCGAGCAGACAATCAGGTCTTGCACGCTATCGACATTTTATTACCAGGTAATCGCTTGCATTCTATAACACAATGCTCCAGTTAATCATTGAACGACACCCTGTGGACATTCAATGTTTAGGTTAAATCACTTGTTACGTACTAGGTCGTTGGAGATTGAATGCTGTATCAGTGGTCGATAATGGCTAACAGGATAGGCACTGAAGTGAAAAAGAGGTCATTCAACCATCAATATTTTGCAAGCTACCGTGACAACATCGTTAGCACATTAAGTTTTAACAACATTTAAAATTATATACAGACATATAATAAATGGAAAAAACAAAAAGCGTGAGTAGGTGTGTGGAGGGTTAAAGTTGAATCAGCTTAATTTTTAGCATTACCTTACAACTTTGATTTCCCAGATATTAAGGTTTTCAGGTTCAAAACGCTTTTTTTTAAGATCAATTCTACTGAAAAAATATACAGAGCTCTGAAGGTGCTGATTTTTGGTTTCGTTTTGACACATACTATTGATGTAATAAAAAAATGCAGTACTAACAAAAAATAACCCTTGTAGCCCTGAGTTTTTCAGTGATTGTGAATAAACTGGTAGAATTCTTAAAAGAATTAAAAAACATTGATATGATCTACCGCGTCCGATCCTTCACGGCTTTTCTATTCCTTCTGGGGTCAAAAGAAAGATTTGGCGGCTCTATTTCATTAGAAATATCAGTAATACCTTCGACAGTTTTTTCAAAGTTCGAGCAATAGACCGGGCCATGACGTCAGCGTCCCTGTTTTCTACACCTACAACCGTCACTTTCACGCAGTTACAAGAAATTATTTTAAAAAAATCCTGTTCCAAAATGGTGCTGAAATTTTAAATAATTTAGACTTAATTTGTCATAATGTGCATTTGTTAATAGATGCAATTAATCTGCAGCCATTTTGAACCGCGATGCAGACTGTAATATACTGATTTATACAAGATGCCAGTTTCCGACAACTGTTTAAACTTTGAAAAAAAGTGATTCAGAAAATATTTCCGCCCAACCTAGTTTCAAGCCGGATAATAAATCAGAAGAAATAGAAGAAGCAGAAGTTAATGAAAATTCAGAATAAAGCGAGCCATAGTCGAGTTTTGTATGGTGATTTTTTCATTATCTACAACTTTTGTAATGAATACTTTTTTTACGCCAACTTTCGTGATTTGTGTCGCCTTTTCAACCCCCTCTCCCAAATCAATCCCCCATACCATTTATTTTATCATTTCCACCCATGGATGTTTGGATAACACTTTTTTCTCTCTAATGCAACTTTATTGGGCTACTGAGAGCATAGGTGATTGTGTTTTTTATCGAGAGTTTTCTTTTTATATTTATAACAGCAAGATTATATGAAGATTTGATACAAGTGAATCCCTTTTGTTATACCCAGATACATTTGAATTGAATGTTTTTATATATAAAATATAAGTATTTTACATTGATCTTTACTTTAGGCTGTGCTGACAATATGAATAACACAAACAGGTGAATAGATTGGGAAACGCTTCTAATATATTTCAATGACTTGTTAAACGTGAAAGTAGTATTTTAATTTATATGTTGAAGTACAATGTAGTGTTGACATTGTAAATTTTTGTTGCAGGTGGGTGATTTGTATTATTACTCGAGTATTACTGAAGCATACGATCCACATTATCATGTGAGTACCAATTAGCACGATATGCAAAAAACTGAAGTATACGCAAACGCTATTGTTGTTCTTAAGTAGTAACCCAAACGATAAGTATAAATAAACCCACTGGGATAAGTCGAATTTTCACTGGTCAAATTATTTCATGAAAAAACACTGTAACACTTTAATATTAATTTTAAAAGTTTTTGCTTGGCGTTATGTATGTACTTTTTTTCAAGTAAACTACAAAAATCGCCATCAATTCAGGTTCTTCAATTGTCAGTACTTGTTTTTATTCATTCGATGATAATTCTATAATGATATAAAATGACATTTGATTAATCTTTTTTTCATGCCAGTTTAAAGTACCCTTCACTAAGTTAGATGTTAGTGTAACAAGAGCAGCTTTATTTTAAATTGCAAACATGGTGAAACTCGGTAAAACTGAACGAATTGGTTGCATTAAAACGAAATGGTGAAAAAAGGATGGGTAGAAAATTCAAGAAAATGTGCGTTGTACACAGATTATGTGGGCAACCTCTGGGAATCTGAAATCTGTTGTAAAAATAACACCATTTTACAGTACAACTAATAGTTTAAAAAATATCTCTTAGAACGGTTAAAGCAATTTCATAGAATCTTGGCTATTATTATTTGAAGTGGAAGCCGTTAAGAGGCCTCGCCACCGAAGTTTCTTATGGAACTTTCAATGTATCGTCCTGTGCCTTTAGACCAAACATTAATTAAAATATTTTAATAAAACAAAGAACATCTGAAAGAACAGTCAATTTTCTACAATTTGACCGAGCGGAAGTTTAAAATTTTGTTGATAAGGTCATTAAATGGCACGATAAATCAGACATAAAAATGAGAATTCATCAAACTCGTTTATTTCAGAAACTATAAGCAGTTTACAGATTTCTTTCGGTCACATTGTAAAAAACATTTATTTATGGAGAGAATTGCAAATCGGACAAAAATGTATTTGTAAATAACAAAAATAATGATGCAGAATGATTTGCGATTTAAAACGGGGGCAAAAATTTGTGATTTACAACAGGCACTTACAAGTTAAGCGTGCCGCCGCAAATGAAACAGCATAATTACTTTATGGCACTACCTGCATCCGATCGGATGGCGAGGACCGGATCTGTAGTTTGATGCAATGATACTTCATTTGGGTTTTGGTCTTATACGATTCCAAGCGTTCCGTTCAGTTTTCGCATATTTTTTTTAGTTTGTATTCCGTTTAAATTTTTTTAGTGTGATAAGTAATTTTAGTTTAGTATTTTATAGTATAGCTTAGTGTATGCCGAAAATAAGTTTCTACAACGTAAGTACAAGAAGAAGAAAATCAATGTTTTAATAAGCTAAAAGGAAACAAAGAAGAAATAATAGATTTAGAAAACGATACACGATTATCAAAGTTCAAGTGGCAAGTGGCTCGAAGAACGCAGAAAATTGCTAACTGGGTCAAATTTTGCGAAAATTTGTAAACGAAGAAAACAAACACCGCAAACATGTGAAGAGCATATTGTATAGTGTATATTGTATAGTGCCAAATCAGTTCAACATAGAAAACATTTTGAAAACATAGCTGTTAAGGAAATAGAAGAATTATTAGGCCAAGAAATTAAATCATGTGGGTTATTTGTTGATCCGGTTGACAATTTTTTAGGAGCATCCCCAGACGGTGTCGTAGACGAAGACACTATTGTCGAAATAAAGTGTCCATACACATCATATAAATTACAACTGACACCAGAAGAAGCTATACAACAAAAGAAGATCACGTTTTGGCAATTTAAAAACAATTCTATGGAGGTAAATAAGAAACATGATTGGTTTTACCAAATCCAAGGCCAATTACACATACCACAAAAAAAGTATGTTGGTTAGGTGTGTGGACGGGTCCAAATCAATTAGAAATTGAAAAAATTGTTAGGGACGACCTATTTTGGGAAACTAAAATGCAACCTTATTTAGAAACATTCTATAAAAAATGCCTTTTACCTGAATTGGTAGATCCTCGCCAGTGCAGAAGCATGCCAATTCGTGACATTTATATATGATATACCTACTGTATTTTGTATAATGTTTATAACTAACACTGTTTCTAAATGTTTAAATAAAACCTATATATTACGTACACTTATATGTTTTAAATGTTTTTAGATGCACGTTTTCATTATTAGTTCTCGAAATTAAAATCTATACTTTTACAACACTACTCGAGCAAATTTATTATGTTGAACAATTGGTATTTGTTTTGATTTTATCGGACTTGTTTAGAATATTATACCTATAAATTTTTGAAATCTACATTAAATTTTGAGTTTTAATACCTTATTTTTAAAATTTATTGCAAAACTAAAATTAACGTGATTTTTTAATATATGATCGATCAAAATAGACATTAATCAGAATTAAAAAATAATTGCAATTAAATATTTAATTCGGGTTCTATAAACCGGCCCTAGATCACCTAAACTACGAAAGAACGAAATATTTGCCTGGAAATACAAACCGATCGACCCTATCGTAAACAGACATAACCCCATCATAAATAAAGATAAGAAATGATTTGCAGAGGGTGGTCGACACGTTTATTGTACTCATTCAGTTCCTGACAGCAAAATTCGGCTACCGAAATCTCAAGGTCTTCTGCGTGGCGAGCCCTCTTAAAATGGTATGCACATTTGAACACCAGAATCTCATTTTACACAAAAACAAAACAAGGCATTTGCCTAACTGTTGATACGGTTCATTTTTCAAATATAAGATTTATTGCTTAAATTAGTAGTTTGGAAGTCATTGCGTACATGATGTTCAAACGCCATGTTAAACAGCTGGTTTGGGTTTGGTTTCCACCACGGTAGTAGATATCTACTACCGTGATTTCCACAAATCCAAAGGTGACATTATCTGGGCGAATTTATTTTTTCATCTAGAAGTATTTGCTGGCCTTCCACTGGTTTCCATGGTAGTTTTCAAATTTTTAAGTTTGAGTCGTGAACAACATAAGATGGATGTAGCCCTTGCTTTCTGCAATTTTGGTGGCAATAAACGTTTCCTGGTATGTTTACTGAACCAAGCCACTTGTGAGATATTGTAGAAGCAGTTGAGTTACACCCGTTCTCCATTCTAAGCGATAATCGTCATTGTATTGCTAATTCACATAAGGTTCTGTCAATTAGTCTAGCATCCCTTAATTAGTTAGACAAGTTTACACATGGTATYCCTTCTTCATATTCCTTGATTGTGCGATAAATTGCACAACCAGATCAATATTATAAGACATTATGCAAAGAAGAAATTAAAAACTTTTGCATTGTTTATTTAGACGATATGTTTCTTGCATTTTTGTCACTCAATCCAACCAATGATTATTTTCCCAAAACTTTCGAAACATAGGTTATTGAAAGTATTAAAGGAATTTTGCTGCTTACAAAGGGGTGCGTGCAACAAATTTTAAAGATAGAAATATATGAAATAAAGAATGTAGTAAGCAATAAGAAGAACAAGCAGCCAGCCGCGGGGAACAAGTTTCCACCTTGTATTTTCAGTGATAGGTAGTGAAATGATTTGGGTCCAATTAGAGGAAAGTTTAGTCGGAAACTTAATCGAACTGAACCGATAATACAGCACAATTGCAGGCGCCCTAAAATCATCTCCTCCTCCAACCACCCCCAAATCTAGCTCGCCATCTATCTGCGCTTAATGGCCTTCCAGGTTCCGAACAATGAATCTCAATCCGTTCATATTATGCAAATCCAGAGTGAGCTGCTGCACGTAGCCGCGGACGTCCCGATGGCCATAAACGCATTTGCATTGTTCAAGTGCACCGTTCAAGGATGAGGGCCCTCAATGAGAACAAATGCGTCCGTGCCATTAGACATACCTTACGTAACGCCAAATTGGCTCCCACGAGGTGTGCGCTTCGAACGGCCGGATGTTTGTTTCTGAATGCGCGTTAAATTGGCTGTGGCGGTTTATTTAAGGCAATAAGTGCGATTCGATTTGCAAAGTGCGTTGCTAAAGGTCCTTCGAGCTTTCAAATTAATTTTTTTTTATCTACAAGCTACAAAATTTCATGTCTTACTACTGAGCCAGAAGAAGTTAGCTTCGAAGGTTTATTCTCAGACTGGTCAAAAGTTTTGGTTGAGCGCGATCTTGAGGGGTCTGTACCAACTTCTATAAGGCTTTGTATGAAATGATATTGTTCGCTTAAGTCGTAATTAGCGTTAGCTTTATGTTGGTTTATATTATGATGGGGTCGATAGTCTCAGCATTTACATAATTCAACTGTGTTGTCCATATCTGATGCCTATCATAACACATATTATTAATTACTGTATTATAAATTCTAAAATGCCAGCTATATGGAAGCATGCTTACGTAATTCCTACTCCTAAAGTACGTGATCCACAGAATTTAAGTGATCTCAGACCAATTAGTATACTACCAGCTTTATACAATATTTTACCTGAAACACAAACCGGTTTTCGCTCTGGACACAGTTGCAGTACTGCACTTTTGAATGTAGTGGATGATATACTGAATGCCACATACAAGGGTCTTCAGACATTAATGGTATCACTGGATTATTCGTAGGCTTTTGACACATTAAATCATAATATGATGGTGAGTATACTAAATCACATTGGATTAAGTGAGCAGGCAGCAACCTTTTTTGGGAATATCTATCAGATAGGAAACAAACCGTATATTTGAATAATGTACAATCAAACTGCCTCTATGTCACAAGAGGAGTCCCTCAGGGATCCATTTTAGGTCCACTTCTCTTTATAATTTACACACGAACGTTACATAATTGCCTCCATCATTGCAAGATCATGTCATATGCTGATGATACTACATGTCCTTTCCGCCCGCAAATGTAGTCCTTAGTATTAATAGATTTAATGGAGATCTAACTATTAATTACCTCTAAAGTCCATGCCCTGATGTTGAACCCCAAAAAAATCTAAAGCTATTATGTTTGGGAAAAGGAGGGACTTAGTGGACTATAAAGATTGCATTGTAGTTAAAACAGAAAACCAAAAATTAGATCTTGAGAACACAATATATTAGGGGTAATTATAGGTCAAAATTTCAAATTCAAAATCTCTCTCTCTCTCTATTCTTTTGTACTTTAATAATTTTTTTATGATCAAGATACACAATAAAGATGTTTATTATTATTACGCTTTTGTTATTGTTTTTGAGGTCTCCTAATTTTTGCTATTAAATATAGTTAGATAACCCATGTCTGCTATATCATTTTCCCTCTAAATTGTTGCGTAAAATTCCAATATGGCGTCCAAAAGAAAATCAAAAGGAGGACCACAAAACACAAATATCTAGCAATACGTATGTTTGAAAACTTATATAGACTTACGTGAATGCCTAAAAGGTTATTACAATTAAAAAAAAAAAACAAGAATATTGGTTTCCGAGGTCACAATGGAGGGTATCTGCGGGCTACCACTGCAGGTAGCAGATTAAACCAGCTCCAGTTTCGTGTATCCGGCGCCACCCCAGTAAGTCGGTGCTTGCAGTTTATTGCATTATTAATTGGAATTCACGGGAAGGCGCTGCTGCAGTGGCAATTCGGGCTTCCTGTGGCCAAGCAATTCTCACCGGGTCAGCGCTGAGCTAGGGAACCTCCGGGGAACTGGTAATCCGCTTTCGGAGGGGACACATTAGGTGACATTGTCGGTCTACCCTTTGGAGCTTAGCAGATTATGGTAAATTACTCTGATGATGGACGTTAAGCAGGTGCGAATTAATTTGCAGAAGTGTTAACCTACTTGGAAGTCTGCAAACGGTTGACTCAATCTGGGATTGTTTTTACGCCAATGTAATGATGTTTGGGTATGAACCTACCTTAGAAGTGGGCTGGCCACACAGTGTGATACTACACAATGCGGTAACTAGATTAAAATAAAAATATACCACCACTCGCACGCAGAATTACGTATTGTATTTCTCCAAATGAAATAAGGGCTTGCATTTTATCGATCATGTATAGATTATTGTAAGATGAATCTCTTTAATAACATCCTTTGCCGGAATTTCAACGCTGTTAGTAGAAATATAGATGGCAGTGCCATCTGTTAGCAATGAACTGACACGAAAGCTAAGCCACCTAGCTGCCTTAAAGAGTATTACTTCCTAAAGGAAGTGACCTGCAATCTGACAAGTTGGCATGTACCTGCATTCATAAACCTGACAGCAAGCCATTACAGAACTTTTTGCTGACTGGCAAGAACCAGCATACATAAAAATGCATCTCTACGCTATGCTATCTGAACCGCAACCAACTACAGATAGATCTATTTCGTTGTCATTACAGCTCATCAATTTGGTTTAGGTTTAGTGAAGACAGCATAGCAATCAGCAGTATACGTATATAGAAAATAAAAGTGGGTCTAGAATACTGCCCTATAATTCTCTTCTATTAATAGTTATAAATTCAAATTACTTGTAGGCAAGTTTTAGTTATATATGTTATATAGTCACGTTTTTGAAAGTGAATTTACAAAATTTCTGGGCTTTTTATACTTATACCGCTATCTATTACAGTTTCTGATATCTCAATTGTGGACATCTGTATACGATATTAATTTCAACAGAATTCGCTATTATAATAGGCCGGTAGTCAATTAGAATTGCTACAAGTTGCTTAATTTTATCACCTTAGCTTTTAAAATGCGTCAGTTAGTCAACACAGTCATTATTTCGGACTTAAAGTTTCTTCAGTGCATTCAAACAATAGCTAATTTCCAGTGAAGACGTTGAGATTATCCAAATTAAAGTAGCAGGAAGTATTCAACCGGTATATTATTAGTTATATAAACAGTTTATTCCTCTGTGTATGCAGTTGAAGTGCAAGAAGGCCACGTGCTCATTCAGAAATTATAATAAGCAGATATTATTTGGTATCCCCGTGTACTCACCTACAAAAACAAATGCAAGTGCCAGGAATAGATTTTAAATGTATTTGCGTAACGCAAACACAGCTTTATAGTTATTATGTGCATTTGATAGTACCTAAGTACGACTATAATATAAGATGCCACCGAACACTATTAGGGTAAATAATAGGCAATTACGAGCAATACAAAAGTATTAAAATGGTTTATTTTAAAATGTCAAAACGGTAGTAGGAAAAAAATAATAAGAAGATATATGTGAATGTGCTACTATTGTTAGCAAGGCATGAAGMATAACGTTAATGCTAGAGGAGTGCAAAAATGTGTTGATGCTAACAGAAATTTTCGAAACAATATGAAAAAAAGTTGTATTTTATATCAAGGAAACAGAACAGTCAATTTTCTACCAAATTAGTGTCAACTAGTGAATAAGTTTTGATATTCAGCTTCGTAATGCCGGTCAATGGATAAAACAGCCCAGTCTCGACTTTAAATAAACTGTCAGTCTTAGTTAGCAGATTTCGTTTTGCAGAGCATTGTTCAGTATTAGAATGGTTATAAAACTAAACAATAACGTCCAAGTAACGGACAGATACCTGTTCATTGTAGGGGCGCTTGTTTTTATTAATTTTAATAAATATCAGTTTGCGCACTATTGCTAGCCAGAACCACATAGTAATTAATTATTATAATTGTTTCAATTTACAGATCTAATTACTAAGTCAAATTAATTTTTCGTGCCCTTAACCATAAAACACGCAAACAGAACTTTTATTACTAAGAAATTTTCAAAGTTATGATGTTTATAGTTTTAATATATATTAGTTTATTTTTAGATATTTATCAGACCTTTATTTTGTGTAATATCAGTGTGACAGCAGTAATATGACACTAATAAATTTTGGAACATGCATGTAAATAAATAGGTATGAAACCAATCCTGATTTACATGTATGTTAACAAATAATTTACTTGATACCTGTTATTTTAATACAACAAAGGTATAACCACAGAACAAATGACAGAAAAGATATACACAGACTATATACAAACAAAATCACACAAGCCAACCTAGCAATCACCATTAATATTCGCTGCAGACCCCGCATTTTGATAGTAACTGTAATAAGAAAAGGATGAAATAAGCTCATAGGTACCTACTTTTATACTTCCGTGTTGCAAATTGATACTACACGAAATATAGATTTGATAAAGACTTAAGGATAAAGTTGAAACCTTATCGAAACAGTATTTCGTAGGAAACAGAAGCCACAAACTAATATAATAAAAGATTTCCACGAAACATAATAATTTGTAGTTTTAAAATGCAGTTACCAAATAGTAGCAATATTACCTACACCCTTCATATGCATAATAAACTGAAGATTACCTTAGCACAGCTAGTGGATTAACAATTAACGGTCAGTGGATATTCCCACATGTTTCATTGTAACTGCCAGGCTTAAAAGATATGTGCCAAAAATAAAAATTACTGTGACAATTCTTTCCCAATTACAGTTTCCTAAAAGAAGTATCTAAGCTCGTTTAGAATCAGCAATTGAATTGAAGTTAGTATGTGTCAAATACAATATGCAATCTTTTCTACACCAGATTTACATAGAATACACCAACATGGTAAAGGTACTGGAAGTTGGTCCGAAAACAGCAGGATAAATAAAAGAAAGTTATATGAGAAACATCGGGCCGGTTAAGAATTTGATTCACTAGATTTACAGTGGACTACTATAATAAAAAGGGAACTATTTTTTACATCAAATGTTGCCAAATTGAATTGGATACTTTGTATATGTTAAACAATCAGATTGATGTCAAAGGGGCTGGGAAACTGATCACTTATGAATTAAAATTAGAAAGGTTTTTTATTCTGCACTTGTATTTCATCCTTAAAATAATCATCATGGCACCTAGCTATCCATCCAAGCAGATCATTACTTTTTTATCTATTTACGCCCCTGCTTTATGTAACGCACGAACCTCCACTGTCTCTGTACACCTGCACCATCCCAGATCGGTCGTGCATTGGAGCTGCACAGTAATTAAATTCTGACTGCTTCAGGTTTAAGCTCTTTGCCTGAAAATGGATCGGCGTAGTGTGCTCCGTACCAGCAGAATCCCTCTCTGCGGAGAGATAGCGATCGGCTCAGCTTATACAGCTCGTTGGACGATTGACTTTGATTGAGAGAAACTGGTTGGCATCGAGTTGAGCAGGATCGTGCATACTTGCATATGATAGTGGTACATTCACGAACTTTGCCTAAACGGAAATGTGTGTAGGCGTTTTTGGCTTAGTTACCACCAAATCCATTTATAGTGTAGCTCAGAAGTAGCATTTAAAATAAAAGTGAGCTTGCGGTTTGTATCAAGAGCTGCTGACGTAAAAAATGTTTATCCGAAGTAGTTGATAGCACTCTAGATTTTAACGTATACATACAGAAAACTGGCAGCAACAAATACCATTATACATAAAAACGCAAATCAAAGTTATTCTCTAAAGACAACCTTCATAGTGTAGTTAATGGGCTTTTGAGGGCCTCCCTCAACAAAAACTATTACCAGGGAGGATTACAATCCATTAAAATAATAGCTTCAACTAATGGTTACAGCGTCTTAATTATTGATAAATTAACCAATAAAAAGAAAACAAATAGTAACAAAATTATTGTATGTACAAATCTCTGAAGTAGAAATAGACGTTTATCTTTACATCATGTTAATAGTATAGGGCAATAATTAATAAGACTTTATAAAATTGGACATAAATGCCATTACTGTTAACAACAACAATACTATACATTTTTATTATTAATTAAATACTTTAGATAATAGTGGAATCTGCCAAATAGGATGCAAGGGCTTTGTTGTGTTATATACATAGGGCAAAGTGGTAGGAAGGTTAGAACTCAGGATTAATGAGCATAAAAGTCTACATACGACCACCGTATTTCTGCAGGTTTCCCCAAACACTCCATAGAAATGGGCCATAATATCGAATTACCATAAGCAATGCAGGCCGGAGATCAAATTTCTTACAACATATCCTTATCAACTAAGTAGATTTCTTCTCCTTCCATCTATCAATTGCACTTAATAACACATGGGTTTTTACATCATTGGTTGTGGAAGACATTTATCATTCATCTTTGAAGGTGTAGTGACTATACCATTCAATGGGTCTGGGGAACTTCCTTCAGGGGATAAAATGTTGAAGTACAGTTTTCGTTGTGGTGACTATTTTGAGCTGTATGCGGCACTTACATCCTAGGACTGGTCATTTTTGGAAATTATTCGTAACGTTTATGAGGCTTGTGAAAGCTTTTATGCTGTTATACAGTATGTTGGATACATTTATTCCAAACCGACCTGGTAGTATATCTGCCTATCCTGTGTGGTATACTAGATGGATCATGGGTCTTATTAAGCGGAAACGCAATAAGTGGAAACAGTACAAGAAGTTTAAATTTGTTAAGTTAAAAAAATAGACGAGTTCAGAAATTCCATCACTTAACTGGCTAAATTTATTTAGATCATTTTGCTACATAATCGAATGTAATATGTTGGGTGTGGTGGTTATCGGTCTGGTATTTTTAATGTTCATAGTGGTGCAATGTGAGGTTACAATTTTGGCCCTACCTTGTTTGTCCTGTTTTTGTTTATGCTGACGTTTCGCCCTCGCCGTTTCGCCCCCAACCGTTTCGCTCCTGTACCGATTCGCCCCCCCCCCCATAAACGAAACAAACACCTAGATAACCTTTAAAAATATATTTATTTAAAATTCAAAATTATGTGCAATACCTAACAAATAATGCATATTGTCTATTCTACCATAGGGAAACGAATTACCACAAGTGTTTTGAAAAACGCGATGCCATTCTTCAATGTTGCTTTTTTTTATCTTAGGGCGATCATTTAAAGTTCTGTTGTACAAATTCCACATTTCAATAGGAAACTGAGGAGCTCGTCTGTGTTTTCTTAACGTAGTTGACGCCTAGTATTTTACTTAACAGAACAGTCTGCAGTGCATTTACATAAATCTGGTTTTGCCTTAGCTCCTCTTTATCTAATTTCTGCATACATATTATAAGTCTTTGTGTTAGAAAAACTTATCGTATGCCCATTAATTTAGCTTCTAATTTTGGATTCTTCATGTCTTAGAAGATCAAATTGAAGAGCAAAAAGTAAATATGCAGGTATTCTAATATCCATCGTGTCTAGAAGTTTTCCTATATGTAAAACATCCTATATTTATCCTTTTACAGTTAATTTATTTATTAAATAACATTTAAATTATTTATTCTCTTATGTGATTAAACAATGTTTTTTTGCAACAATAGGATAGACATTACGAGCATTGTCGAAATATTTTTTTAAAATTGAATTAAATAAATTGGAATTTGAAGAAAAAATCACGGTGAGAAATTTTACTTAAGGGCGTAACGGAATCGGGGGTGAAACGGTAGGGGCAAAACGGTGGGGGCAAAACGGCAAAACGTCTGCATCCCTATGCTGACGATTTAAATATTGCTAAAACCGTTTCCACAATTATTGACGATTACTCATTACCTGAATCTGCTGTTTAGTGTTTTAGTAACCCACATAAAATAAATTTAGGAATATCTAGGTTGCTTAACGTAACTAATATAATTATACTATAGTGGGTAGAGTACTTAAGAGAGTACAACGAATTATGTTTCTGGATGTTTACTTAAATATGCTTGAATATTTTGTTGTTATCCCTTAGGATCGTTTGGTGTATATTATTATTATTACTACTACTAGTTTAAACTATTGGAAATGATGAAATCTTCGATCAAAAGCGGGAATAGAGAATGTTAAATTATACTAGTTTGATATGTAATCATTGGTATCGAATCACTATCTGGTTGGCATGTCGTTACCACCATGCTCATGTTCTGGGCTCTTCTGTTACCTCCTTAACCTAAGCAGCCGCCACAGCTAGATATTGTCAGTGTTTTTAATATTCCACCTGTTTGTGAATTACTTATAACACTGATTCAGATGCTTTGCTTTGTTTTAGTATGCCTTGATGCTCCGAAGAACAACCGAAAATTACTAATTATATTCTGTGAAGCAAGCACGTGCTTTTTACATGAAAAGTTTCCTCATCACCCGCAAATTGAATCTATGAACGCTATTAGAGCTTAATGTTGTCCAGGGCACCACAATTTCTGTACGCTTAAGCGTTCTAAACATCCACATTTGTGGGTAGAAAGGCACGCCATACGTCGAGTGCTTTTCGCAAGCCCTACTTACAAAAAAAGCCCCTAGTGCACTGGATAAACAACTTATAGTGGAAAACAGCCCCGCCTCGTTGTTCCAGCCCGTAGCAGGCAATCTCTCCCCGTAGCTGCAAAATTAATAAATGCCAGAGCAAATACTTCGCGAAGCAGCCAAAACGTGCAACTTGTACACTTTTATTACCCTTTATAGCGAGCTCAAGTTAAACACATGGCGCCCCCATCGCCTCATAAAACTTCTCCCGTCCCCCATCGCGCTTTTGTGCTCGTTATGCAGCACTAAGTTGCGTTAATTAGCGAGATGTATATACCTCGGCGTTCAGTTTCGGCATTTTTGCGAAAATAATTTTTCCCAAGACGTCTCAGTCCCGACGCGATAGTGACGGTCATAAATCTGCCCGCCCTGGACGAGCGATCCCACAGGATTGAGCGGCTTATTGGGGTTTAACCCCGCACGGAATTAGGGAACAGGAGCCGTACGAGTGATTTCGCCGAGTTTCGCGCAGTGTCGCCAACCACTCGGGCAAAGTTCTGTCTTGAATTTGCTGGTTTCGATACAGTTCAACTGATACCCAAGCTGAATGCTTAATAAAATAAACAAGCTGGCACACCATCGGAAATATCAGGTTATTTCAAATAGAAAGTTTTTCATTTTCTATTTAACGATCCCTACTCTGAGCTATTATCCTACAATATAACATGTGCGCCATCTCGAGCTTCGGTATGGAAATATTGAATAACTTCGGCAAGTAGTGAAAGTGAATGTTTGTTAGTGTTTTTTTTTATTTGATTTAGTCCTTTACAATTTGTTTCAACTGTACTTAGAACACAACATCTAACAAATGACCACCTTTACGAGCCACCCAATATTGTGCCCTTTTTTTTCGAATTTTCCAATACTTTGACCAGCATTTCGGGCGATATGGCCTCTATTTCAGCTCGAATGTTGATCTTGAGCGCTTCCAATGTCGTGGGCTTGTTGGCGTGTACTTTACTTTTTAGACAACCCCACAAAAAAAAGTCCGGCGGCGTCAATCCGGCGATCTTGGAGGCCACTCAATATCGCCACCTTTCGACATCAAACGGCCGGGGAACTTTCGCTTCAAAAAGTTCATCGTTTTGATCGCCGTGTGGCATGGCGCGCCGTCTTGTTGAAACCAGAAGTTCAATAGATTTTTTTTGCGCATTTTTGGAATCACATAGTCCGCCAAAATCCACCGATAACGGTCGCCATCGAGGGTTTCGCCTTCTCGAAAGAAAAATGGTCCGATGATGGTTTTGCTGCTAATGCCGGCCCAATCAGTGACTTTCCGGACATGCAGTGGCTTCTCGTGGATAATGTGAGGATTGTCTATGCCCCAGAATCGACAATTTTGTTTGTTCACTCTGCCAGAGAGATGGAAATGTGCCTCGTCCGTGAACAAAATTTGATTCCAAAACTCGGAATCAACCTGGGCCATTCGAACCACGCTTTTTCCGTATTCCAAGCGACGGGGCTCGTCTGTAGGCAATAATCGTTGAGTTATTTGCACTTTGTAAGGCAACATGTGAACATCTTCCTTTAAAATCCTCCTAAGAGTGGTTCCTTTGATGTTTAGCTGCTGGGCACGGTGACGATACGACAGATTTGGGCTTCTCAAAACACTCTGCTTGACAGTTTCAACAATTTCATCGGAGCGTCTTTTACGAACTGAAACGCGTTGATGATTTGCCATAGACCTCGATTCTTCGAAATTTTTAGTCACATTGCGTATGGTGTTATCAGAAGGCACTATACGACCGCGGTATTTTTGACGGTATGCACGTTGAGCAAACACAATTGAACTACCATTTTTCAAATACATGGTCACAATTTCCGCGCGTTCTTTAGTTGTAAAGTTATTCATAAAATTGTACTGCAATGACGTTTCCAAATTATTTTTTCTCAAGTCATACCGACAATGGATAACAAAGATATTCAATATTTCCACACCGAAGCTCGAGATAGCGCACCCTGTTATTAGTACTATTTATTTTGTGTTAAATTTTATTACTAAAACTAAACTCAAAATTCATCCGAACGACACAATATGTTATCTAGAACCCTTTTCTACACGCTGTTTAAATTAAGCATTACTAAGTGCCTTTATGAAGCATATTAAAAATGTTATACCATAATATGCAATACTGTTCATAGTTCGGCTAAAAGTCTATGGAAGATAAATCTTATTAATTTGTAGTTTCTGGCGCTGTATGCATGATCGTAAGAACCATAATTGCTTACATTGGAACCGAAATATAATAGGCGCTGATGAATAGAAAAAAGCCGACAAAATGCTACGATTTTTAAAACACTCTTACAGTCATCCCTATATCCAATGCCAGCTAACATTCGAACACTTGTGCGTTGCAACTGAAAACCTTACGTATATGGATAGAATAGCCCCACACAAGTATGGCATACTATGCTTTGAACTGCGGAACACACGATATTACTGCTGACGTAGATGTCAGCCATTTTGCTACGGCACGTCAAAATCCTGGATCCAAACAATAGAATAGTCGAGCGAACTTGCCGAGTTTATGCATAAAAATATCTAAAGCGACAACTAGAGAGAAGATTATTGAAGAATTGCATTAATTTTGTATCGTTTTTACCAAAAACAGCAAGACCTAAACCCTTGGTAGGCGCGATTACGAGCTACTACCCTTTAAGCACTTCAGAGAAACAGAAAATTTACTTAGATTTCGATTTAGTCAATCATGCCTAGTCTGTTTACACACGCTGAATATGCCAATATGGTACTTGTGTATGGTACGGCCCAAAAAACCCTTTCCATATTCTGTAGAAGCAGCTGATGCACTCCGTTGGCAAAAACCATACAAAACTGCTATATTGACATATTTTATTTTATTGTGACAGTAATACACTGAAAAATAGTTTTCATAGTAATACATACAATACGTGATTGTGAGCTGAATTTCAGTTATTATTACGGTATGTTTTGTTCACCGAATAGTTCCTGTTCTTTGTGTTACGATATCAAAATAGTTATTTACTTTATAGTTCACATTAATGCACATATTGTTGTCGTTCCAATACATGCGCGTCATATTATGGTAAAGTAACTTTTACTATTTACTTAGTTCCATCTGCAACTTGTATGGTCCCAATTTTACAAATATACATATTTTGCTAAGTAACGATTTTGTCTAGTTCAAAAATATATTACAGACGTGTTTCTTTAAGCTAACCATAAAGATGTTTAAAATATCATTTAATCCCGCCCCTTCGAACATCTTCCTTTAGGAAGCAAGGAGTTCTACTTTATGCATTTGGCCTGTGCTGCCAGTTGATGAAGAATTATTCAATTGGTGGAAAATTTGTATGCCGGCGGCTTTTGCTTTAGCGGGGAGTAAGTAATGGCGAAGAAAGTGTTTTTGTGCATACAAGTAACCGTAATCGAATCACACCGATGTATCGTTACTATATGGCATTGGTGCTACAACAAGGTAAGTACAAACATTTCACTATTGGAATTGCTTTTGTTGCAAATTAATGTCGTTGACTTGACAAAGGTATATGGAGATTATTGACATATAATATATACCTAACATAAAAAAGTAATAACCTTTCTCAAGCAAATTTTATAGTACTGTACGTCCTATTTTATTGTAACCTGTACAATATAAATACAATTGCAATAACTGAGATCGTATCATATGTATTGTACTTGCAACGATATAGTGCTAGATTATGTAAACTAAGCGTATTKTTACATAAATTGTTTACACATAATCAATCTAGCAACATGTATAGTTGCTAATACCATATATTGTTACAATACACTGTAGGTCGCAATAACAAAATATACTAAGTAGACAATATTGTGAGTACCACCAAAATTTTAGTTACTTTAACCACATATTTTTCTGAGTGTATCTTTGCTTCATTTGTCATAGCATTGCTGCTGTAATTCAAATATTCCATATCTGTTTAAGCTTGTTCGAATAGAATGTCGTTTATCTCGAAAACGGTTAATCTTAGTGTAAGGGGTAAATAAACGTTCGTTGATTAATAAATAATTAACTGCTGTTAATAAAATAAACATGGGACGTATTTGCATAAGAATACCAGTAAATAACATACCAAAACAAAGAATTCCAATACACTCCCTCCACCTCGTTCATGACATCCAGAAATTAATCAATCAGTGGCTTATTATGGACTAAATGGAGTATTCGTTCACTCAGTAACCACCGGAAACAAACAGAACAATCTTTTACTGTACTGAATTGCACAATCAAATTTAGATAACTCACCGGGGGGCAACGATGCCCCCAGGCTAGTCACAAAGTGTCTTCTCGCCTGGGCCCCCCTCTTCTTATTTCCATCTTTGGCCTAATTTTCTACATTGTTAAACAAAAACAATAGTTTTCAACAACTACCACATATTCTACTAAGCAGCCGCATCGGCAAGCGAGCGCATGCATGTGTTTGTGAGTTTCTGACCATCACAGGGTCACCTCCAGGACACAACCCGGAAGTCAACGTTCTTGAGGGTAAATCACTCAGACGTTTCAGTCGGAACAGCAATCGACAGATTTCTAGCGTAATCGCCAGACAATCCCTCGTTGCTAACGGAACATCAATCGCCAGTTATTAACCTATCATATGAGCTCATATGTAACATAATCTAGGTACTCACAGGTTACTTTCAAAAATCCAATTAGCATATAAGAAAGGTAATTTGCTCCTGGTTCACTTCACGTCCACAATCATTCAATACCCATACATTCATGCCATCAAACTCAGGCCCAGCCACAAAACGAAGGCAACAATCATCGCTAAGAATTAATCAACCCACACATTCCAGTACTCCACTAATACTAATGTCGCGCTGCTCCGAAAAGGGTCTCGCCCAGAGGTTTCTTTCTTATAAACAAACCATAACTCGTCTGAACTCTCGGTTCATTCTCGACTAAATAAAACATAGTCAAAATAATCTTGTAATCCAACTTTAAATCAATATGAACAGAATTAAAATAGAGTAACTTTTCTGTGCAAAAGGAATGATAGATTTCAAAAATTAGGCCAGAACCGTGAAACCACTAACCGATGAAAAATTATTGAGAAGAAAAGGGTAACTACCCTTAAGTTTTCTACCCCTCAGTGAATGTAAGAAAATGAAAATGTGACTGTGTTCTGGCCCTTCTATAGCTAAGATGATTTCCGAAAATCAAACTTGAATATTTCTAGATTACTTATAGATTTCAGAAAAAGTGGTTATTTCATTCTGAGGGTTGTACCTCTGAAACGGAGCGCCTTAGGGTATAAGTCACCGTGTGCTGTGCACATATCACAGTAGAGCAAAACCAACAACTCCTTCGTAATACTCTACTGGTACTTCGTATTTAGGCAATGGAGGTAGAAGCAAGCGAGCTGGTAGCAGCATGCTTCAATAGCTTCGTCCGTATTCCCGGCAGCGTTAATTAAGACGTACAGTGTATTTACACACAGTTCTTATCACCATCACAATTACTACTGTTATTACACCAAACATGCGCTTGCAATCTTGTTGATGCAAGCAGTACGGAAGTGCCTAACCTCGGTTGAATTAAGCACTACAGCACTGTTTGATCTGTCGTGTTAACTTGTAAACGTTTGCAGAGGAGGTCCCTGTTTGAACGCGCTCAACAGTCTGCTGTAGTTTTGTTTACAAGTCCTTGAGMCTACAAATAMTTAGCAATTMAAGTCCCTTGTCATCGCTGTAATGGCGCCCTGTCGCACGATGAATACCGATACCGAATTAGCAGGGAACGTTTTGTTGCTCTTCGACTACTTAGTTGCAAATTAGTTGCTTAGCAGGAATACTAAGAAGTTGGGATGATTGACAAAAGGGTTCAGGTAGGCACAGAAGATGAGTGAATGAATTGGACGAGGTTAGAGACACAACAAATGTTTGTTGGCTGATGAGGCAGCTTCAAATAAATTTCAAGACTCTTTCATTAGATTCTTTTCTGCTAGGAATTCCTAGAAATGAATAAAGCTGCAGGTTTTTAACTTTCTTGCTTTACAGATCCAACTTTTTGCCTGCAAATATAACTAAATACAACTAGATGGTACTAGAAATGAAGGCTTTTTGTTAACGTTAAATCCAGACTTATGAATAAGGCTAAAAATTGATTGACTCATCATGTTCAAGTTTCTTGCACTTGTCAATGGCAATCTGCAATTATGATTAAAAATAATTTCATAGATTTAGTAATTCCTAAGGAGTTCAGTTACACTTTTACTCTTGATACTACTCTTGGACAGTGTCTAATATTAAAACAAAAGTTAGAAGTAACACGAACAATATACTTAAACAGAACATAAAAATATCCCCAAGCCAGCATCATTGTAACATTGTAATGTGAGAAGAGTATGTGACATCAGGACTTATAGCTTTCTGATTAAAAATTACTGACAAACTCCTCAAAAACGACGTAGGAGACGTTAAAGACATCATTGAATAAGAACTTGAAACATATTTTGTAGATGCCTCTCTTATACTTCTAATGTCGATAATAAAACACACAAAAAGCGCTCTAATTATAAGAGTAGGCGTCAATGAGGGTGCTTCTACAACTATCACCGATGGCGCTGGTAAAAGGGTAATAACTGTAATTTCAGCATTAATAACATTTGCTAGTAATTCGGTTTATTATCTTCATAACCATAAAGTAAATCAACCCACACAGTATGATTTCGGAAAATTCATTCAACTCCCTGGGCTATAAAATATTCAATTAAACATGTGTTGGTTTACACTGACGTATGTATACTAATTGCATGCCGAATACATTATCGAACATTATGGACTACATACAACGCGTGCCTGTTTTATAGTTATTGAAAATTAGAATTTGTATTCGCGAAATATGAAAAATTAATACTAGACCCAAGTCGATTGTCGAGCGAGCTTGCCACCTGTGAACATGACATACAGGTTTTTAAATACACATAAATCGACTGTTGGACAGCTAAAAGTCAATAACGCAGCAGCTCGAGGCTCTGAAAATTCCCAACTCTCCGTTATTATGTAATCGTAAATAGAAATATTTACGTTAAACAATCGTAAATAACTGGCAATGTAGAGGATGTTGAAGGTAACTGGATGCTTTAAACGCTCGTGGTGTTGTAAAGCTGAGATGTGGCTCATAAATAAGACTATACGATTTGATAAATGTTATTTGGTCTGAAACAATCAAGAAAAGTAAACTGTTAGAACGCGTTTCAGTTGCAGTGGTCTGCTTAAGATGCTACCCTGTCCTTGTTGATTATTTATACGTTTTAAAAAATATATAGCATTATAAACACAATCTCAGATTGCAGTATACATAGATCATTTATGTGTTCCCAAATAAAAATCAAAGCATTTCGCCAGTGAAATTTTAGAAAGAAATTTTGTTGCTTTTGTGAAGAACCTTCATAATCTTAAATTATCTGTTTACTATAATGCATTTGTATTTACTACTTTATTGTTCTGCTGTAATTGACACTAATGTTTATATTCCAAACACAAAAATATTTAATGAATTCAAACACATTTATTTGATATAAAGTATAAAGGTGTGTTCAAGAGAGAAAGCGGGCTGTATTAAACAGTAAAAATTCGGCTACTTATATTCAATTGCTTCAATTAAAAATCTTAGATAATTAAAATATAATTTCGGGACTGTGAAATTGTCTATGGTTGAACTATATATTTCTACTGTTTATTAAACATTCTGCTACCATTTCATTCTATCTAGTCAATGGCTTTGCAGGTTTTTGCGGGACTCGGTTCCAAATGATAACTCATATGTTTGTTTATCTACTACGTTTCGGCCCTTCTTGTTGGGCCTTCCTCAGACGTGTTGTTTTTTTTATTTTTTGTCTGAAGGTTTTGTCATTGAATACATGTCACATATTAAGAACGTATGCATATTTAAAAATACATGCACAATTTTATGTTAAAATTTTGGTTTACAAATGCGGTTTTGGTATAAGTGTAAATACCTTTTCTCGATTTCGCCATCTATTGTTTTTTTGCTCGTCATCCCGTCAGTGTCATCTCCCGTGGCATTGTTGTCAGTCTTGTGTGTTTTGTCCGGAGATATGTATGTATGTATTTTGAGTTTTGCTGTATACTGTATGTGTCGTATAGTCTTTTGAAGTTTTTGTTTTGAGTTTCGTATCTTTGGGAAGATTAAAACTGTAAGTTTATGTCATATCTCAGGTATGACATCTTATTTGAAAAATTGAAGTTGAAGTTATCTGATGATTGGAGCCATTATCATCAACTTTTTATTTACACTCTTTATGAAACAGTAAACAAATACGATATAGAGGAAATAGTAGATATCCCCAATTTTCTAGTAACTTTCTCAAAAATCCAAAAGTGCATTGAATTAAGCTCACAAAACTCCAATTTTTTCTCCAATTAACCTTCCTTCTATCCCCACTAGTTTCCGAAATACTAGGACACCATTGTAAACAAATAAACAAGTTGAAAATACATTTACAATACGATTTCTCGCTGACTACTGCAACAAGTTAGAAAAAATCTGATTAAATGGGAAGGGGGACAAAACGTTGTTCCTAGATTCATCTTCTACGTATGTAGTAAACAGCAGTAAGATGACCAACAAGTAGAAGGGGATATTGACGTTTCGAATTGAGCACTGCCATCGCAAAGCCACGGGTTTGTTAAAGTTGACGTTACCTAAAAGCAAACCAGTAAACATGACAACACCTTAAATTGGGGTTGGTGAACGGTTTAGATTTTAAACATAGGCTTGATTTTAATTAAAATAGAGAAGAGAAACCGGCCTATTCTCTCTAGCAGAACACAACCCATTTGCTAATTCTAGTCCAGCAGCAGTTCTTTAAACAATCTGAAATTCCAATCTCGACTAATCAAAATCGTCATTTTTTGACCTGGTTTGATGTAAATGTACAACCAAATTTGATCAAACAAACTGCACAAATATTTACTTGTCACCACTTAACTCCAATCCGTTCTGTTTATATTTAAATAAATGGCTATTTGCCCGCTTAAGGTGCGTTAACCTTTTTCGCAGTCCGCTTCATGAAAATTTCATCGCGCGTCATTGAAATTGCTAACGAAGTGCCATTATCMAAGGGTGGGATGAACTTGAGACATAATAAACTGCTTCGCTCGATTGATTTATCGCGTAATAAGTACCATGTGCATTACATTAAAACTTAAACAGCACGTCGTGTCGCTTAACTACATTAGGTCGTGAGTGAATTATAACTTGAGCTGCTCGTGGCTTTAGTGAATCMTGTGGCTATCCGTCGGTTGCACGCTAAGCGACTTTATTGTTGCATCMAACGAGMCACACCGGTGCAGTTTGCTTGCWTCGGATCAAGCGGTTAGTGGTTGATGTTCAAAGTTTTATTTAGGAAACAATTTTAATTTTATTTTGGTATTTGTGGGTACGTAAGTAGACATGAAAAGTTGAAAGGGACATCCATGTTTACTTTGCGCTATATTCAGAAATCGTCTTAATTTTCAATCGATAAAGGAGACAGCGCCAATTGCACCACCTTTATTTAAGGATTCGCAGCCGCCATCTTTGACCCATAGTGACTGTTCTAATAAAAAAAGTTATTAATGTGTTGAAGGTGCCGTGTAATTAAAACTCTTGTTATTAAAAAGAACAAAGGCGGAAACCTTGCATTTAAATAAAAAAAATTACCTTATACAATATTTCGTAAAGGTGAATGAGATGGGTTCAGAATATTAAATATTTAATATGGAAACTGCATTTGGTTTAAGTTTTTTCATCCATCCTACCGGTTGGTACTCAAGCTCATCAAAATTATTCTAATACCATAGTAACATATATTCAGCTTTCAACTCAAACTATTTGTCACGTCTCATATATTGCGCCCATGTTGTCTTTTTGCAGGGTTTGCAAAAAACAGACATTTTACTATTTTGTGTTCTTTTAACACAATTTACAGCTAAACAGGAATGCATTATAACTACTTTTGTTATAAATAGGTCACCATGTCTAATATCGTGTACAACTGATTCATACGTACGCTACATAAAAATATTTTTAATTCACAAACACCACTACGCTTACAACCTTTTGTTTAACAATATTAGTGCAAGTACAATATACTTATATAGGTACTGATCAATTACATAATATACATGTTGTACCGGAGTTCGGACAAATGTGGCGGTTGAAAATATCTACGTTTATAGAGCTCTATAGCTAAGGTAATGAAATAACTCCTGTTACAACACGCTTGACAACACCGATACTTGGATTTATTAATATCACTCGAATGATATCATCTGGTCCAGGGTGGACATCCACGATTCTTCCTCTTCACCATACAAATGCTGGTATTGTTTCATCGCGAAGAAGAACAAGAGATCCTATCTTCGGAGTGGTGCCTTGATTTTGACTCTATTTGCTCCTAGTCTGAAGATTGGTTAAATAAACTGCCGAGCACGACCTCCCAAATTTCTGTTGCAACATTTGCAAACGTTGTGGTAAAACTAATAATGAATGACCCACCAGAAAATGTGCAGGTACACGAAATGTGTCACTGGGATCATCGGATAAAGGAATTAGAGGTCTAGAATTTAAAATCGCTTCAATTTGGTCAACCAAAGTAATTTAGCTCTTCGTGCGTGAAACATTCATCAGCAACAATTGTAGATAAATGACGTTTAACTAGATTTAACTGTTGATTCCCATAGATCACCAAAATGTGGTGATCGGGCTCGAAGGACCAAAATGTTGGGGGTTGGGGTAGACTGTATTCGGTAATAGTTTGGATGGAATTATTTTTTGTAAGTTTTCTCGTATATCATGTTAGCAATAACCGGTTGGATATGTTTATGGTGAGGTATACACCTGTTTACGAGTATTAAAAAGGAAATTGAGACATCAAAATGACGCCTGTTCAACTGTGGGGAAAACCGCATTCCTTCACCCCATGCATAAAACATTTACTATCTTTCTACTAGTTCATCTTATCAGCTAGGCTCGTTACACGGCAATAAAAGCTATATCCACTTCGAACATAAAGTAACTGCCTCTGTCGCTGACTCATGTTACATGTGCATGTTTATTTTTATCGGCCCCCAACACTCACTCCATGCTGCACATCGCGTTAAACGTGCCTGGCGCGTTGAAAACTGAATGGGAAGTTAGTGTTTGCTTACCCGTGTTTATTATGGACCTGTCAGACATGATAAGATGACTACTTTACGCGATATAATCGCTTGTAGGTCAATGTTGCTCGTGAATTGGCTTTCCTTGAAAAACATACCGTGAATTTAACCGGGAAATTGAACTCTGAGCTCTTGGGTCGTTGGAAATATGGAAATACAAACAACAAATCATGTTTGATTATGTTCTGCCACACGCGTAGATTCCAGTTATCCTCCGATACTATTAATATATTGCTTACAAAGAAACTGATTTTAAATGCTAACTATGATAAACGTGACAAGGAGTTGTTTTCGTTTGTTTTTGCTGAAATTAGCTTTCCTGATGCAGGAATACAGTCAATCTATGAGTGGCATAGGTTGCAGATTTTCATACCACCAACTTAATTTTAAAATACTATTTTTGAATTTCCAGTACTTTTATAAAAATAGTAAGCTTTTGACAAGCTTTGGACAAAATTGATATAAAAAGAGAGTTTTGAATATTTTTATTGCAAGAAAGGAACGGGTAAATTATTAATAATACAAATGCAAAATAGGTATTAGGAAATTTATATTAGTAAGTCAATTGCTATAGGCCGCAAAGATAGTATTTCGCTTCAACTTCGTTAGTATTACCACTTCCACCCCTTGAATTATTAATTTTTTTTTAGGATTTGCCGCGTATATTCATACTTTTTTTTGTTGATAGTTACTGACCCAGTCGCTTTAATTGTTCACCATAAACTTAGTTGTTTTTCGACCTTCAGCTTTGCAAATACCTGAAAATGTGGCTTAGTTTTATATACCCACATATTATCTTAAGAGATGCTGAATTTATATGCAAGAAATGCGTATTATTTAGGTAATAATTAATATATGACGCTGTGAACACAAAAAGAACAAAATTTGGAAAAGACATAAGCGCAGGAGCACAGGTCCAAATGTAGTTGCCAATTAGATGCTTTATAATAATAAAGTTGAATGAATAAGAATCAGAAATAGTATCAGTATCATTTGTCTGTTTAGCAGTATCCATTTCATGATAAGTTAAATACAAATAATGTGAATGGAGTCTTTAGACTTATTAACTTTTTTTCGCATTTAGTGCTACCTACTTTTTGTCAGTGCTTCAAACAGTAGCAGTGCATAATCCTAAACCAATATTTACATTAAGATTTGTGTAAATAGATTACTTGTCTGAAGTTTATTGCCTGTTATTTGCATTTGTTGTGTGGCACTGATAACAAAGGTCGTGTATATTTAGCTACAAAGGGCAATGAATGGAACCTTGCGCGTATCCTCTAAAAACTTTTAAAACACCTGCGTTTGTATTAACGCAGGGACCAAGTTACTACCTGCTGTAGTGTATGGATCCACCTAGATACGTAGTATCATCCACATGATTTTATACCTGGATTCTCTTGGTTCAGATTACAATAATTTATTTGGAATTTATTCATAGTTTTTTATAAGCGTAAAAGATATATGAAATTATATTATGCTTAATGTGATGTCTATTTCTAGCGCTAATAAATGGCTTTAGTAATACTGACAAGTAGAAGAATGGAAGTCTAGCTCTATGCTGTAGATCATATGAAATGTGATTGTTCAAAATTTTAATACTACGCAACATAAGGTAAAACTCACCCAGTTTTTCATGTTTCTTTGCCCTTTAGGGGGTCGGTAAGCATAAGGAAACAAGGAGAATTCCAGTAATTTGAATCTGGATGATAGCATAAAATAACGGTTAATTATAACACCACAATACCTTGAAGATCTTCATGTGACTGTTGTTTTACCCTTTCTTGTCCTTATCATTTTGAATTGCAACTTGTGTCCACGTATCTTAACCAACACTTGGCGTTAAGGCGTGCCGATGAACTTCAGTATCATTGATGTCCAATTGACTTTACTGATATAGATGGGTTAATAATTTCATCTAATTTATAAAGGATTTGTAGTGAGCAGGGTAAGGCAATAAAGATTCATTTGTATTTATAAGATGAATAAAAACCCTACATAGATGCTTTAAACGCATAGGAATTTAATTCTAAAGTAAAAATGATTCGTACTGTACATTCCTACAAAAGTTCAGTTCAATTTGGATGATTCATCCAACAAGACAGGAATTGCATGGTGCTTAATTTGAAAATCTCAAGAAATTGGTGATAGAATGTTGTGGGATAAAGGAGCTTGTTTATAAATCTCCATGTAAATATTTTTCAAATCCTTCACAATCACGACTTAGCTCCAGTTCCAAAGTGTGCCAAAAACTGTTTTCCTAAATTGAATATCAGAAATACTACGATTATTTTGACAAAGGCTTGCTACTTCAGTTCCTTGCATAATAACGCCGCAGGGTATATTGTTTGAAAAAGACTATCTGACGCACTGGCGAGGGAGAATGTTATTAAACAGATTTAAAAAAAAATACAGAGTATTCTATCAAAAAAAGTTACCCATTAGGCGTCACTGTTACGCTATGTTTTAATAGAACTTATTTTTAGAGTGTTTTATACTTATGGTCCAGTGCAAAGTTCAGAATTTTTTTCTAATATTTCGTTTTTTTTACAAAGACGTTGTACTTTATCGCACTAAATGGTCATCCTGTATAGGTGCACATTATACATATAATCAAGTCCTCTTTGCACTCTATGGGTATGAGGTTAAAGTTTTGTTTGTCTTCTTTGTATGTACCCTACTGTCCTATGTTTCACTACCACCGCCGTGCACAAACTTTGACCACTTATTATTGTTCACTGATAATGTCTTTGCTACTTCCCATGTTGTTCCTTTCTTGCTAAGCATTGCTACAACATTCGAGTTCGAAGTTTTTTGGTCTTCCCCGTGGATTTTTACCTCCCATACTTTTTTGACTGATCGATTGTTGTTCATTCGGCTTCGGTGTCCAAACCATTTTAGTTGCTAGCTCTCTATTCTGTGTAGAACTGGTTCTATATCGAGGTCTTCTCTCAGATCTTTTTATTTCTGATTTTATCTCTACTYGTTGCCCCTTTTACTCTCCTGAGATATTTCTCAGCTTTCACTTCTATATATGAATAATGGTCTGAATATTGTTTTGTAGATCGTCATCTTTGTTCGCGTGACAACTTCTTTTCTGTTAGGGAATGTGTTGAGGAAGTTGTGATACAGCTTGTTGCACTGTTTATTCTTTCGTCAACTGCAGATTCTACGTTCCCTTCTTTATATATGGATACTCCCAGGTATTTAAAGTTGTGTACCTGTTTGTTCATTATTTATTTGTACATGTGTGATTGCAGTTCCTTTTCCTGTTACTATAATTTTTGTATTGTTGGAATTAATCTTCAAGTTCTTATTTCTCAATTATTCCCATGTTTGTGAGTTCTGTTTTAGTTTTATTTCATTTGGAGCACAAAGGATTAAATTATCGGCGAAGGAGCACTCTGATAGATCAACAGGTTTAAGTTTATTGTAGCCTACGTTTACTTTGTGGCATCTTAATATTGTTTGTTATCTTTCCTTATGCCTGTTCTTTGTAGTGCTGCATAGTTCAGCCTTTTTTAGTTTAGATCCTATACTTAACAGTGTTATACCTCTGTAATTAGGTGCACTTGAGGTATGTAATACATGTTCATGGTGGGATTTTGCTTACTCCTTAATTTACCTAGTTTACCTAGGTATATGGATTTGCGACTACAGGCTACATAATAGCATTTAGCAAGTTTATTTGAAATTGCTTATTTCGGTTAAAGGAGCATGCGTTAAGGTTGTGTTAAGCCAATATGTAACTTTCACATAAAGAACCCAAGCTTTGCAATTATAGATAATTACTCATTTATAACTACAAATAGGTTGTCGTCGCTACCTAGCTCAATTATTGACAGTGCGGTAATGGATCACTGAAAAATATTTTGATTTCAGCGATGGAAACGTCTCGACCAAGTCACGGGTTCGGACAGCACCTGCCGACCAGAACTGTTTATTATTTCGAACTGTCGTATTTATTCGAAGCTTTTCAGGTTCCACTGGACTTATTTCAGGATTCCACGCTTTGTCCGTGCAGCAACAACAGCTGCGAAAATAATCATTTATACAAATTTTCTCCGTGTCGCCGTTCCGCTAGCTATAATACTCCAAGCCAGAAGCAAAAACCGCCAGTACGCCCCTCGGAAATAATAACTTGGCTCACGACTATGTTTAAATATAAACCGAGCAAAAATCTTTACGTTTGTTGTTCCTGAGCACAAAGAACCGGCGAAATAAGCCAGCGCAGTATGTTATGTAATGCTTTGTTTCAGCCAAGCGCACTTAGTTGCCATGCAAATCACTTTAAATTCGGACCAGTGGGCATTCCAGGTTTTTTTTCGGGAGGGGGCTGGCTTAAACCAGATTTGCTGAAAATTTATGGGAGCCCGGTCCCCTACGACCGGTCGGGGCGTTTAAGGACCCACGATAAATTTTTCAGTTCCCAAACCATTTGGAAGATTTTGATGGGTTCTTTACTTAGATATAAATTTCAAGAGGGTATGAAGTCGTGCGGTTATTGAGATAAGTTCATCACCAATAATTGCCCTGCTTCAAAGGAGAAACCACTATGCATGCAGTAATTTTTAAACAAGCTTTTCTACCCCTCGTAAGCGTTTTCATTTACTACGCCATGTTAGCTGAAAATAGCCTACTTGCAAGGATTGACAGGTTTTGAAGTAATTACGTCATCATGGCAAAAAAGCTCTATGCATTACTTAATAGCGATTCTTTAACTTTGTGGTTTGATTCTCCTAGTTTATCTAGTTAAGTTGTATTGACATGATCGTACTGTGTTTTGCTGATAAAGTTAAATTTAATACAGATAACAACTCATGTAGAATTTAAATCTGTGCCAAAACAATACACATTTTAAAAATGTACATAAGCAGTTAAACAGAATCCCGATTATAACTGTATTGATAGCGTCGGAAATAGAAAAAACAACACAAAAACAGCAGAAAAAAATAAAAAAGGTATTCCATGCAGATATTCTAGACGAACCTCTAGAACTGGAATGTGAAATATAAATTTTCTGTCGTATACGAATAAAGGATGTCCGAGAAATGAAAATGAAAAAATTAGTTAGAAGAGGAAATCAGATACGAAATACATAAATACTCCCTAACTAGCTGCAAAATTCGTTGCTGAATTTCTATAATGGACTATAGGCCATTGCTAAGCTGTAGGAGTTCTTCGTTCGAAATTTAATGTAAATATTTATTTACGTAAATAAAGCATCATTGGCATTATAATTATCATCAGATGAATGAAAATTGAATTTTAATGCCATTTTTTGTCGTTTATTTGAATACGAGTTTTGAAAAAAGGTTTGGTTGCCCTTAAAAAAACACGCCACCATGGTATGCGTTTACACAGAGGGTAAGAAAGAAAACTTTGTTTAGGACATTCTGATGTAAAATTTATTATCTACAGAAATAAGCTTGTTATGTGTACCATTCTTTGGACTAACTCTGTATACCAACCTAAATAATAATGATTGTAAACAAGAATTTTGTAAAGTAGATCTTTGCGGTGAGGTATATAAGTATAGAAAAAAGTTCGAATTGCAAGAAGTGAAGTAATATTAATACTTACTAAGGACAAAATTATTTTCATTTAGCGTCAGAGCCAGAACAACATTAAATGTGATAGATATGTCCATGTTATAAATTTTAAAATAATTAAAACACTAATTAATACACTTATCATTCTCTTAATAAAGCTTATTATTAGACGTATCAGTTAATTGTTATCTTAAATTTAGTTAAAACTGCAGAAATTATACCTGTATTCGAAAAGAGTGATTTTTCAAACTATAGTTTTATTTAATCATATGCCTTTTCTAAGAAGAACAAAGTTAAAGAAAGTATTCAAGATATTATCAAGCACCTACATATTTTAATTGTTATTCGATTATCATGAACATTTTTGGACGTGTACTACCCTTTCGTTTCTTGTATATAAATGTATTTTCTCAATATCAGCTTGAGTTTTAGTAGAATAATGATGGTTTCGTTTATTAGATGAGGCGCCATAATCTCAAACTTCAGTTTGACGCTCCCAAAGGTCAATGGTTGGGCAAATTTCAGGCGAAACCTCTTCTGGCAGCCGCAAATAAAACTTCTTGGCGCGGCACATGAATTACAAAAAAATTGTTCAATGAACACCAATGTTTTGAAGCAGTCGATGCCGAGAAAGAAAATTCTGAAGTTTTGGAGGACTTCTTTGCTCGAAACCTTACCCGCGCAAACTAAACGTTAATAAATATTTTTTTTCTTTTTTTCAGGTACGTCAGCCCTAGAAAGCCTCTTGGATGAAATACTTTCCACCGATTTAGATGGTAAGCCGACAACCGCGAATATKAGTACTCCAACGGTAAAGCTAAGTTTTCAATCCGATACCATTTAATTATCGTTACACATGGTCTCTTTAACGTCGCATTCCTGTAACTGCAGTTGCACACTCCACGTTTCCATTCTCATCTGAATTCGTAATCGTGTTATTTTCCTCGAGGAACTAATGCAGTTGGCTCAACCACACAGCCACCTCAAAATTGACGATAAAATTTACATTATTGTGTCTGGAATTGGGCTGAAATGCGAACGCTGAATTCCAGATGCACTGCAGCGTTGGCCTCGCCACTTGTGCTGGAGAAAACTGATTTGAATTCGGGCTACCGTCTTTCTGTGGGGGCAATCAGCACTTTTGCTGAGGTGGACAAGGAAATTTTGTTAGGTGATGTCTGTATTCATTCGATTGAAATTGAAAACTTGATCTATCCCGAGCATGACTACCTGAATCTGGGATTTTCTACAGACCAAATCATACAAAAGCATACAAGGTCTCAAAAGTTTTCGAAGTGGAAGGTTTGGAAGAGCTGTAATCCTGTTTGGTTTTCGTTAAATCTAGGACAAAAATATTTCAGTTCAAAAAGGAAGTTGTGGAAATTCTCCATAGAGAATTCTTTTTCATACATAAAGTCGTTTTTCTTAAATATTGTGACATTAGAATATCAAGTACTTTATAGCACACAAGCGTAAGTTTTCTGTTATTTCTCCTATGGGAATAATTTATGGCTGTCATACGTACTAAAATGATAAATTAATAATTGGCGTCTCCCAGGGCAAAGGGATATAAGTCTAAAAGAATCATGTTAAGGAAATATGAAAACAATGTTTCTTTCTATGTCAGTAATTAGACTTTAATTATTGACAGTACTTTTTATCTTTATGTGAATGTAACAAATGTAGGAAAAAGAATAAAGCTGTAATTGATACAAAACACTTCGTCGTTTCAGAGAACGTCCATTACGTCACTTTTTGAAGGTAAACTTCAGTTAAATTCGTGAAAATTTTCATGGATGAAAAGCAATCACCCATTTAAGTTTTAATTTTTTTTCGTCGCTTATCAGTATAGGGTCATCGGAACAAAAATATATTTTAATATTTTCACACTCCTTCTTGACCGTCTTCCCCTTCTATAAGGTCCTAACCTCGGAAAGTTGCATATGTCCACAATAATCTTCAAAAGACAATGTTGCTTTTGACCAACATATTTTTGTTTTGGTTTGATGTAATTTTGTTGTAGAGTCAAGGAAGACCAAGATATCTCGAAATAATATTCGTGTGAAAGCGCGATTTTGTCCTTGCACTCTTTCTGCGAGGATACTTGAGCCCTTATTCGGGACTGCAGAACCTACCCGACAAATCATCAATTGCTTTTGTATATATTGGTCTGACGATTTGGCTTATTTTTTAAATAAATATAGTTGCCTATTAAGGGTCCTGAGTCCATTAAATTTTATGACTCATGCAGAAAATTTTCAATGCCACTAGAATTCACGATGCCGTATAATTAGATCAGGTTCTTAAACACAGTCAGAAGAAGCAAAATCTATGCTGAATTTTGTCGGTAGTTTTTCTTTACTTGTAAATACAGCTATGTTCTTTCTTTTCAAAAAAGGTAAACAAGTATAAAAAAATTTCACGTGTAAAACTTTGTTTAATTCTGTTCCAACACAACTAAAAAAAGGGAATCAGGTTTTCTTGTTCAGTTTTTGTCAAATAATGGCAGAACGAAGGACCAGGGGGTAATCACAGTGGATGTGTTTGTACAACTGCTCAGATGTGGCCTGGATGTGTTTGGATCTGTTGAGTGGATGTGTCTGGATGTGGATGGATGTGATTTGTAAATTTGGGGATGTGCGCATGTGCATAGCCCACAATAAACTCTCATCTGCCAAAACCTGACCTAAAACCACGCGTTTCACTTCGCATTTTACGTTTGCTGGCTTTTTAATGAAAATTGAAGCAGTGACAGACTGAACCGTGTAAAAATTACTCAAATTTCTAATGACTATGTATGGGTGTATTTTTGGTATAAGTTACAGGGCGCCAAATAAAAATAGTACCTTAATGGAGAGCGTATGTACATTCTTTCAAATATATTAAAGGAAAAAGAAAACATTGACAATATTCACTTATAACAGCAACAGTTAAAACAAAGGTCTGGAATGCTTGGGCAAATTTTATGAACTAATTGATTTTATACTCTCCCTAAAGACAAAAGTGTTGACATAAAAAGATACATGCGCACTATTCCTGAAAAAAAGAACAAATGATTCTCAGATCGTTGTACCTAGAAACTTGTACCATGAAATAATCTTAATTCATTCAAACAATTTGGAAGGATCAGTAAAGCTGTTGTGACAAAAATACTTTTGAATTTGAAACTAGTTTGGAAACAAGTGAAGATGAAGAAGGAATTGTCTTACGCAGAAGACAAATATACCGAAAATTTGTCATTGGATGAAGATAAAAATAATAGTGTTAGTATTATGCTTGAAAACTATTACAGTCTAGTTTGATGACCGCTGGTATCTGGGTTGGAATTTTAAATCGAAGAAGTTTAGTTCGGAAAATTACAGCAAAGAAATAAATAAAATATTAATTTTTTATGTTCCAGTAATTTCACAAAGCTCGCAACCTTTTTGTCTGAAAAGGGCAGATCAGCAAAACATAAAAAAATATAAATCTTCTGAGAACCGAAATAGAGTACTTTTTAGATATACATTCTTTGAAGACAAAGTGCGTTTGAACTATTGAAACATTCTTTTTCTTTACATTTTTTTATTATGTTATGTACGTTTAGGATTTCTTTTTTTTGCATACTTAGACATATATTTTGTAAAAAATGTTCGTGTATTTCCTTTGTCTATGATCTACTATTATTTTACATGTGCAAAAAGTAGTAAAGAGGGAGTCTGTAAAGTCTATGAAACTCACGATGTGTAAAAAGTAATTCTTGGGGTTCTCTGTCGTCTAAATAAGTGTGGATTAGCGCGAATAAGTCTTATTTTTGTAGGAGGTGTAATGGATGTGGGTGGATGTGGATGGATGTACACGTTTGTCCATGGATGTGTTTGAGAAAATGGATGAGTTTGTACAATTTTGGGTGGGTGATTTCCCCCTCGACGAAGGAGCTGTGAATCTAGTAAATACGCGTAGTGCCATCAAACTATCGGTAACGCAACTGAGGTCTCCTAAGCATTGCTCGTATAGTTCTTTTTATAACGAAACTACATCAAACAAGATATTCAGGAGGGATACGATGAAACCCGAAAATCAACAGACGCGTCGACAACAAATCCCCAAGTTTTACAAAAAACGATTAAATCCAGAAACACGTAACACACACGAAACCCGAGAAAGACAGACACGGAGAACCGCTGAAGCCGTATCCGTCTTAACTCTTAACAAAGACATCCAGGGCCGAGTAATCAAGTTGGGCAGAATTAAGAAAGTTTGCCGGAATTATTTGACAGGATACATTTCTCTGGTCTCCGTCCTGTCAGGCGGGATTTATTACTTTGATTTCTGTATACCGAGGAGTTCGCTAGCGTCGGCGGAAAGTAAATACGCTGGTGGGAATTGTTTGCACTTGAGCGCACAGTTTCGTTCGCTAGGAAATGCACGCGAGAAATGGAAAAAAAATGAAAAATTGAAGGACATAAGAATATTCAGTTCACAAAGTTACCATGTTCCTGCAATGTTTCCGCTAATATTGCAATAATTGTTCTGATATTCTTACACACTTAAGTGTTATAACAATTCAAGAAATAAAAAATAAACAAATTATGTTTCAAATATATAATATCCAAGACCAGTTTTGCAGGTTTTTTTTGTTGTGATCAGAGCACAAAGTTACTATCTTAAGTACAGTCAAAACGACGTCTTTATATTTGTGTCATTAGAAAAAGTAAATATCAAATGTGAGGAAAGGCAGGTATTTTCACATTTTCTATATTTTTTGTTATGTCTGATGTCTGTATACTACCGCGCATATAAAGCTTAAAAGAAAACGAAGCCAAGTCATATTAGGGTCATCACCTATGATAGTATTCATATTCAAAATGTTTTGATAAATGGTAGTCTATTTTCTAGATTCATGCAGACAACCCTTACACATATATAATAGTAATAATAATAGAAATGATCTGTGTTTTTTAAATTCAAAATTATAGCCAAGAAGCCGAGAAAGATTATTTAGTATAAAATAATTAGCCTTTGGGAAAAACAGTTGCTTTGACAACATTCTTGTTCCGGGACACCTTAGCAAATTAAAATGAATTGAAGCGCAAAGACTACATAATTTTACTATTGTAACATGATGGGTCTGGTCACTATGCTACAAAATGTTAAATCTAGAAAATGGATACACGTGACGAGACACATTTTTCAATAAAACGTGTGGAAATGGAACTTGACGCGAAATTATATAAATATGTAAATATCAAGAGAAAACGATCGGAACGTAAATAAGTACGGAAACTGCTAAACCAAAAAAATTATTAAAAACTAAGTTAGGCAATGACACCGCAAATCAAACAGTATAGAACTAAAACTATGTAATTGCAGCAAATAATTTGGTAGAAGCTAAAAGAATGGAGAAAAGAAAAAGTGTATGAAAAGGGCTGCAAGACTTAGAGCAAAAGAAAACGAGTACAGATGTGAATACATTCAAAGGCATACCACACGTTTTAAACATCAATATTGTAACATTTGCCAAAAAAAGATATGGATTTGTTACAACGTGCAATAAATTTCTGCCCTATCTAAAAATTTTACCATAGAAGAGAAAATGGAAGTGGATAACGTCACAGTCACGTTGGATTGCGCAAACAAGAATGCAGCTAAAGATTGTTTAATACCAGTAATTGGAAAATCCTTAGTTTCACAACTTAAGGATAATTGTATTGTTAAAACAATGATAAATRAGTAAATGTTTGTTATATACTTAAGCTTTTAAGAGCAATACGCTAGTTATACTTAATATAGKATATATTAGATACCATAAAATGAAAGAAAAAGTCATTTTAACATAGCAGAATTTTCGATTAACATTAAAGGTTCTGAATTGGACAAAAAACTCACACCCGTTAACACCACAATACCAAGAATGTATGGTTTACTCAAATTACATAAAAGCAATATTCTTGATTTAATTCCTGTACGCTAACGGTATTTTATATCATTATATATCTGCTGTTGGGTGTGGTGCAGATAGCACAGCATACATTTACATTTTAATAATATGAAATTAATTAATCTCCCGCATAATTCACAATCTTTCTCTGTACATTAAAAATTTAATGTTTATATAGAAGTATTTCAGTGAATAAAATATCTATTATAAATGAAATAATAGTAATACATTTTATGTTTGAGTGTAAACGTCGGATGTGTAATTGTTGATAAAAACAATGATATTGCAATCTTCAGATTTTACAGTACTTAATTTCTACTTATGGGAAGAATAAATAGTAGTTTATGCTAGACCATCTACGCGGGAAAACATGATTCAGTTTTTACAGATGGAACTGAAACTGCTGTGAAAGAGCCTATCGATGCATCACAAAGAATGGTAATCATTTCGAAGATTCCTTGTAATCTTTTGTATATTATAGAGCATTTACTTATGAGCATTTATGTACTTTCGTGCCCTTGGTAACCTCAACTGTAGTAAATGGTTTGTTTTCTTACCAATTTTATTTACAGCTTATTACAGTTTTAACACAGTTTAATAGAAAAACACTGCCATGCACTATAACAATATTCCATGGTCTAGTTACTGTATATTAGGATAAGTATATGTAATGTTTTTCTTTTTTGATCTCTCTGCTATATTTTTTTTATAAAAAAGGCAGAAAACACGACTTACACCGTTCACCCTAGAATTGAACTTTTTTGCAATTTCTATCTCATATATACCACAGTAACTGATTTTTGAAAAGCGCACCCTATTTAAACAAAGCGAAAAACTGTAATTACTGAGTGTGGAGAAATGTGTTTTAAGCGAGACAATGATAAGTTAAACCCTTAAAAATGGTAGCAGTTTGTATCGTAGCGGATTACAACAACCCATTCCTAACAATACCAACGTTTTTAGATTTAACCGATGAACTATGAGAGTACAATATAGCCACAAGCCCAAGAAAACATATTATAGATGGGACATTGTATTATTTTTAACCGGCTTCCTGAAAATCGTATTTCCCGAGCTTTCACGTTTATATTTATTGGAGAGGTTTTATAGCTGGAGCGCATCTAAACGCATTTATTAAAGAACGTTGTATTGCTCGAAGCTGCACGAAGCAATAGCTTGCGAACATCCTTTGTAATTTCTCAGCTCGATAAAGTTCTAAGAATGAACGCTAAGACTGTCTTTTGCGACTGAAACTTCAAGAGCACTATCGGAACAAAGGCCAAACTTCCGTCAAGCACATATTCTTTTATACGTGAAACAAAAATCTACTTGGTGTACTCTGTCGCCGTTCATTCTTACTGCTGATTTTATTTTAAAAGTGCAGAGCAAAGTTCCCTCAGACAACGGAATAATAGAGTCCCCTTCCGATGCATTAAGTAAATAAACAGTCATTTCTAAGATTGGCGTTAAAAGTCTCCCAAAATGCTCTGGCGGTACAAGAAAAGATACTGTGATTAAGGCATTAAGGTAACGAGGTGGCTTTGTCTTCATATCGGTGTAATGGTGACAGGACTTGAATTACTCAAAGAGTATATACAACTGTGACAAGATGCAGTAAGTGCATATATGCTATAAAACCTTCACCTCTGCAAGGGCATTTTAATTACATATTTTATCAAGGTGTGCCTCGCAAACTATAAAGCCCACACATCCAAGGGCCCCCTGACTGCAGCTCAAGAATCTTAACCTTGCGCCGACGACAGATTTTTCTCCCTCGAGGCACGGACTTGCCTCATACAGAGACTAATTGGCTGTCGCTTTTCGCCCGGCTACAAGCCAATCTAATTAATTTACTTCTCAGTCTTTTTTCCTCCGCCGTAATTCTGTAGAGCCCCGGCCCTAAGGCATTAAGAGAAGTAGAAAGTACTAAAGGAACGGAGCCTTATTGCCAATTGTCCCTGTTTAAACCCAGGAGTAGTTGGGCCACTGAAGGATGAAAGAATTCCACTTTTGAAGCCGTCTAGGGAAGAGCTGTTTAATTTATATTAAACCTGATAGGGTGTTTGGTGAACAAAAATAATTTGTAACTTGATTTCGCCCTTTCCTTTTAAAACAGATACTCAAGGGACTCAATATGAGTGTGTTAATATTAATCTGAACACTAATACACACATAATAATGCAGCGACTATAACTGCCAGTTAGTAGTAGTTAAATTACTTCTTATGATGAAAAAATAATAATTTTCTATATAAGTGGATAATTATTACGGCAATTCCAGAGACCTTTCTCGATGGAATTTAATACACACACAGTAGATCTATTCCACCGAGGGTATAAATTTGTAAAAAGAAGATTTACAAATGAGTTTTGTTCCTTTAAGGAATTTGTACATAGCTGTCACGATGAAAATTTAGTGTCAAATAATTAATGAACAATTGACAATCAACGATGGGCTTAGTAAAATAAAGTAACGAAGCAAAAAATTAATATTTTGGTTTCCTTACTCGTGTCCTGTTTTAGTACTATATAAGTTATGTACGCTTTAAATTAAATTTTAGGACTATGCGTTGTTTAACGAACGTAGCATCAATCTATGAAGACGGAGATGTACTATGTGTACATGCCGGTTCTTTGTATTTGCGTTGAACCTGATTTCATTATCAGTTTTTGTTAAATGCCGAAGGGACAACTGGTGGTCAGTATTTTTATTACATAGTTGTTAGGAAAAGAATGCCATTGTTTATTCAAGCTATTCTTTATCACTTCTCTGTGGGGCGTCTTTCCACTAGTATATTATTTGTTCATTTTAAGAAAAAACGACATAATACCACTGCGCCACTGATTTATATCAACCCCCAAGCAATGTTACCATGGCAACAAACCGTGCAAGGATCTCCACGTGGTGTTGTCGATTTAACCAAAGCCGGTAATACCTTTGGAAGGTGTTTAGGTATTATAATATTATTTATTTTAAAAACATTGATTCCGGAAGAATTAGTGAAAATTTTAGCTGACAAAAGAAATTGTATGGTCATTCTAGACAAGGAAGATTATGTAAATAGTTATTAATTTTTTGGAAAATGGTAATTTTGAAATGATTGAAAATGACAAAACGATTAAATTTGACAATAAATTAAAGGAGCTTTTGGACAAGATTGAACCAGCCCAAAAAAATTTTATTTGCAACAAATCACATATTTTATGTATGAACTCTTCAACACCAAGGCTTTATGGACTTTCTAAAATATGCAAAGATGGTTGTCTTATCAGACCTGTTGTTTGTTACGTAAATTTTCCATGTTACAAACTGGCAAAATGGTTAAATTTGATTGCCGTGAAGTTTTAGGCTTTTAAAATTCCTTTGCTATTAAAAATATACTTGATTTGACCAACAGACTTTAAAATTTCAAAATTCCTAATGATTGCTTTCTTGTTTCTTTTAATGCACACAATTTATTTCCTTCCATTCCTCTGTTTAAAAATTTTACGTAACCTACATTTTAGTTTCCTTAAACGAGCTATTATTAGATCATTTTTTTTCTGTTTTTATAACAAAAATATACAAAAGTTGGGTTTAGCTTACCTAAACTCTTTATGAATGATTTAGAAAAATATATTTTCAAAAACACTAGTTTATCATCTCACATTAAATTCTGGTACAGTTATGTAAATGACGTTTTATGTCTTTTTGAAGGTAATACAGATGATCTAAACAATTTTCTTACTTGTATAAATTCTTTACATGCTTCTATAAATTCTAGTTTTGAACCAGAAAGTAATTATAAGATATCCTCTTTAGTTTCATTAATTTTACATAACGAATCTTCTTCTTACGTTTCTTTAAAAAATCTAGAAAATCTACTTGTACAGACACTGCTGTTCCCTTTTCTCTTTACACCATTATTCACATAAAATGGCTGTTTTCCATTCACTTTGAACGTCTTTTTAAAATACCTCCGTCACCAAATGCTTTTGAAAAAGAATTGGGTGTAATTTTCTAAACTGCTTTCAATGGTACCTAATTTTCCAAATTATTTAATACAAAAACTCTACCCTAAATATTTGACAAAATTTAAATTTTTTTTCAGTACCGCCTATTTTGATGAAAAAGTTAAGGTTTTGTTTGCTCTTAAGTTTGTTGTTCAAGTCTCAGTTAGCCAGTCTAAATTATTTTCGTCTCATGGATTAAATACTGCTTTTTCTACCACGGGCAGTGTTTGCCCGTTTTGTCCATAATAAAGAGCAAATTTCAGTTTTAAATCATTCAGGCGTTTTTAGTGTTTCATGCAGTGATTGCAGTTCATTTTGTGTTGGACAAACGGGCAGATCTCCTTTAATTAGGGGTAAGGAACATTTAAAACAACAAAAGTGTGAAAATACAGATATTTTAGAATTAAATTTTTCGTTAGCTAACCATTTAATTTCAATTGGCCAGTTTTAAATTATTTACTTGATATAAATTACACAATGTCAAAATAATGTAAAAGCTCTTCCGCTTTTCTTATTTATTCTGGTACTGTATGTATTAGTTGACATCGTTTTACCTTTTAGTGAATAAAGAGGATTTAACTTTTAAAAGATTTATTGCTATAAAAAAACTCTTAGATTCTTGACTATTATGTGTGTGCCCAAACTCGATAGAACTGAATTTAAGTAGATATTTCAAACGATAACAAAAATGCAAATCGTACGACTTCAATTTTTTTGTGAATCTCAGCAGCCATGTATTGTTCGAGAAATCCTCAATATCTGCTTCAAATATACTCCAATAAAAAGGAAATGATCCATAGAGTTTATTTAAATAACGGGAACTTAATTATTTAAGTGATAAATCCTGTAAATCCTATGATTTCCAGTCATTTCATTACCTGCATTTGCATACACAAAAGTCTGTTGTTTCATTTACCTAAGTCAATTTAAGCATGGTGGAGGTTTCAGAAATAATTTCATGTTTAAGAAAAGCACATCACTAGTAGCTTTCCATCAGCATACTATCTAGATTAAAAAATGTGTATATCTGAATTGCTACTTATCCTAGAAGTGATGTTACCTATAAATCGTCTAGCGTTCATCCCTAGGGAAATGTACATCAGCGCCAACAGTGCAAGCACGAATCCGTTTTATTACACATAGGATTTTACGGCCATCATATTCCTCCGACATATAATTTGATGCGACTGCAGTTTCATACATATCGAAGTGTGTTCACCGACTGGTAATCGCATTTCACGTCCGATCTTACAGTGTAGTAACTTTTAAACCCCTTTCAAATGCGGAATATTGAAACAGGAGTCCGACAAGTCATAGCAGTGCTTCCATCTATAAATGCAGTTGCATTCTCCCCCAAGCAGAATGGGGGCACACGTGCATGGGTAGGTTCTCGGGCAACCGATCAAAGAGATTTTCATTGAACTAGAGTTGCACTGCCTTTGTTAAAATGCAAAGGATTTCTGAAGTCTTTATGGTAGGGAGAATAAAAGTTCCACTGAAGACGTAAACCTTATAAAAGCTGAAGCTTTGTATTGTACAGTAATTAGCACTTTTGCACTTTATAAAACGAAGTGCAGCTTTTTGCTTGAACTAAAGAAAATTATTGATTTTCCATTACAATGAAACTAGGTATCAACGAGGATTATTTACACACTGAACAGCTGTCTTATCAATTTTGCATCTAAAAGCATGGTAATAATGAGTAAATTGTACTGTTGCCACTGGAACAGACACCTAATCCGGTTGCCAATAACAATCTTTCAGGATACTAAGGTTTAGCCAGTCTCAATTTGTTTTTGCTTTCGATTACATGCCATACTCCGTTTGTCTTGGTTATTATACATTCGATAACATCTTTGGATCAAAGGAAATGTGAGCTMAGCCAATTTCGTACTTGAAACACTATGATAATTTCTAAGAGTTTAAAATGCTTTGAGCCAGAAATAGTAGAAGATAAATAATGTTACTGACTGTGGGTACGTTATTTCAAAGCAATACGTAGTCGAATTTAAACACCCATTACCGCGTTTCTGGAAATTATTATATTTACAGACTTAAACTGTAATTTAAGCATGATAGGCACCACAAGATTAAACTACCTAGCGTTTTCACAACAAAATTGAGATACATTAACCTGCTTGAAAAATTTTACGTGGATCTTGTGATAAGTCGTCACAAAAAACAGATATCTAACAATAGAAAGGCAATCAACGATTTTTTTAAGAATTCAGTATAAAAGGTGTCCCCCTGGTGTCTAATGTCTATACATGGGTAACTTCGTTAACTGAAGAGATACAGTTATAGCGAGGTAAGATTATTAAAACCGAAACTCAACAATAATGCGCTTTTAAATGTATCTAAGTTATCTTCGACAGTCTTATTTTTAATAGTTTGTAATTTTCGTTCTTGGGGTACACTTCTAAATAGTTTTTAATTTAGAAACATTATGAACATATGAAACATTAATTCACTTTTGACATTTAATTTTTGATATTTTTTTGTAATTTAAAATGCATATGAAGGGTTTCATTTTTATTCCTATTTCAGTACTGTATTACAATTTACACTTGAAAACTAAATTTGTTCATCAAAGAAAAAGTTGACACTACAAATAGATAAGTGGGCAATTGGCTACTTATGGAAATCATTTTTTTAATTGCATAGAACTTTTCAAGTTTACCAAAGTACATTTTCAAGTTAGCCGCCATTCTGTTTTAGACAAAAATTCAGCCGTTTTATTACCTATACTGCACGTTGGGTCTCCCGCTGAAATAGACCTCTTCAGGCAACCAGGGTATTCTGTCTAAGTGCTGGGTGCAATTAAAGAGGGCGAGTAAGTATCAAATCTAGACTACTATAATACGATTCAAAATTAAACTTAGGATATTTTATGAACACCATTCAAAAAGCTTTTCTCCAAAAGCTTTAAATCTATAACTGCGTAGAATATTCAACTTTATTTCTTTACGTGTACGCTAAACACTACTAGTAAATGGTATAACAGCAAATTTAAACATCAAGAGACAATAATTTTTGACCGTCGAGTATAAACCCAATCTACGTATTAAGTAAATCCGTACAGAGAGAAATACAGTGCGTTTTATCTTACTTTATCACCGTGTACCCGAACTATTTCAATAAAGCAATATACCTAATTTTAGGAAAGCGTTTCCTACCTTGTCACTTCCAAAACCGGCAATTATGGAACCTCGTGCATCTTGACAGGTCCGGTATTCCAAAACACCACCTGGGAACACAAAAGTGCAGGTCAAAAATCACTCGCGAAGAAGTCGAAAAATGTTGAGTTCACCCGGCTAACAACGCACACTCACTACAAACAAAAGATGCCTACGTGCTAAACTGTCAGTACGACACAGAGATTTTTTGCAAGTCGTTGCCATAGAAACTGCTGATTGTTTATTCGGCTACGCGCTATCAAGCTACTGTCAGTCGACCAGTGGCGCGTTGAATACCTGCTGCAGTGGACCAGACGCGCGATTTTCTGATAATAATTAAAACTGAATTGATAACTTAGGTTACTTCGATATAGAGTTGTAATACATAACAACCCTATCACAGGGTGCAAAATTCATTCATTACAAAAAATCTAATTAATATGATGTCAATTACTTTCAAAGAAGCTATTTCATTTATATTCAGATGAAGGAAGGAACTACGGAGTAGGGTAAATAATTTAAATTCTATATAAAATTACTAAAAATAATGTAGGTAAACTAAGTATACGAGTTGTGTTCCGGAATAAAATTGTTTCCAAATTGGATAATATATTTTCGGAAAGATTTCTGTCACTATAAAACGCTGACAAAAAATTATTAATCTGACGTTTCGCTTACGCCTGTAAATCTTTGTCAAAGACCATAACTTCATAATATCGTTTGACACATAGAAATTTCTGGAATATTTTGTAGTTATCTTTTAACAAGTAGTTCTTGAATATCTAGTAGGTAGGAAGTTCCATTCTCGTCTCGCTTACTTGGTGATTCGTTTACTTACTTTCAAAATTTTGCTTGAACTTGTGTCATTTTGAAGTTCTCGTTTTTGACAAAGATTACAGGTGTAATCGAAACGACAAGTAAAAACTTTTTATCAATATTTTATAGTGACAGCCATCCTTACAAATCATGTAAGTATGGTACGCTTTTGTTTGCCACAACCTTACTCTTACACCCATTTTCGTACGAAATTTTGATAATTCAGCAGTGTAATTCATAATAATATTGCACTAAACAAATCCTTGTTTGCAGATCCTTGTTCAAATTGTACAATTTGAAATTACGTGTTTTTGAAAATAAATGTCTAAATTACGATGCTTTCATTTGACACCTGTATTCATAGCAGTCACGACAATTATTCGGTTTTCCAATTGTATGTTAATGTCAAGGACCGATTTGCCAGAGCACGTAATATCGATGTTTAATCATTTTAAACAGGCGAAACGCAATTGCCAGAAAGCTTGCTGTAGAACTATTACTATACCGTTAAGACAGAGCGCAGTGTTGACACTCTTGTAGTAGTCAAAACACGTTTCGCAAAAGATGCTCAAAACCAACGGTTTTATTTGTTGTACTATTCTTCGATGTCTTTTCTATATGTCTATTTTCTGCTCCAATCAAATTCGTGGTTCTCATCTCAATTCGCATTTAGCAACTTTTCTTTTCTTCTATTTCACTATTATAGAAAAGTTCTCTAGAAAGCAATGAATCTTTGAGGTCAATTATCTGCACTGTGCCGGACAGTGCCTTGTAAAGACTTCTCGTTATTTCAGTATGCAGGGTATTTTGTAGTTTTTTTTATCTGCCGTCCCAGTAATAAGCAAGGACCTTACAGCCTGGTTCGATATCTCCACTGGCGATAATTCGGTTAGTTTTGCAAATCCTTTTTTGATTACTTTGAAGTATTATATGTGCCCGAACAAGCAGAAGATATCTAGCACAGCGTTCCGCACTGACCACTTTGTCTATTTATGCTTGAATATATGTACTTGGTTAACGTAGTCCTCATGGCGGCGTCAATACCAGAATACCAAGACGATTTCAGTATTAATTTCTTATTGAAGCTAGAGCTGAAAAGCCACTTTCTGCTAAATACGTCGTTGCAAAAGGCAGCAGGAGTTGTACTGCTTTCTTGATTAATGTGGAATATCCTTTTCGAWTTTGTATGCAAAATTGAAGCAAGTTTTTTGATMGGTAAAATGTGCTTGAAGCAGTTTATCGCTTGACAATAGAGCTAATTGTTTTTCTTCACATAGATTTCAAAAAAATTATTTTCATGTGCTATAAATGGATTTTGTATCCACGTATTACTGACACGAATGCCACCCGCAACAGGAAAATAACACAAACTCTTTTTGGTTTTGGCAGGTAATTTTGAAATATGGCTTTCACTGATGGCAATTCTTGATCTTTTAATACTTTTTCTTCAATCATTTAATGATCATGATAGAACTGGAAGTTGGTGATTCACTTTGACTAACATTTTGGTTTTTAGAAACTTTGATAGCGTTCGTTTCTTACTACTTTCAGAAATAAGTCCTGATGTCAGCTTATAAAACATAATGTTTCCTTTACAAGAAATAATAGGACACTTATCTAGCTTACACACCTGAAGTACATTAAAAATAGTGTGTCAAATAGTAACACACTATATACGCCAGCAACTAGTCAATATCCCCACAAACTAAAGTTGTTGAACGCCAAAATTTAAATTTGAATTAGCAAGTACATAAACCGCTAGATTTTCTGCAAATATCGGCGACCTATTTTTAATCTTTTGCCACCCAAATTTGGGTCGCGACCCAGTGGTTGCAATCGTCTGAGCTAACAGATGGTAAACAACTTCTTCGGGTGTTTTAAGGATGAAACCACATTATCTAACAAAGGCTCGGTTTGCATATCTACACATATAGAGTTCACTTAGCATCGTGAATTTATTTCATTCTATAAAACTGGTCTCACTAGCAAGCTCATTTGTTTTATTTTTTCAGTTGGCAGTATTTGTAAAGAAACAACTAAATCTCGTTCTTCGGTGGCGTTCTGGCATTTTTGAGAGTGCCAGACAGCGTTCTAGCTTAGGAGAAAGGCCAGTGTCAACTAGTTTACAATAATTGCCCTTTACAACAATTAAAAAGAAAAGAAAAAGGACTACCTACGAAAAATGTAAGATTCCATCAACAACGTCAATGTACAAGTATGGTAACTCAGTCAAAAAGTTCTAAATCTCATGTGAAACCAAGTCAGTTATTTTATCTATGGAAGCACCTAATTCAACAACTCTTTCATAAATTGTTTCATAATTAGTTGGCCATATTACCTTGATTTCTATATTTAATAATATGATTTGACAGTCGTGCGGCAAAGTAATCACTAACTAAAATAACTGACTTAATTTTACATGAGATCTTGGAAATTTTTGGGTAAAGGGACTGCGGTGATAACAAATAATGATATAGTACTTTAAAATACCACCAATTAAAAGATGCCAAGTAAAATTAAAAAGCTGAATATTTGAGATTGATAAGACATATTTATTAGATGTAATCTCAAAAAGGCACTAAAACGCAACGCTACTGAAAAAGGAAAAAATATGAAAAGCACGTGGCTGAAATTGAGTTCTAAATTGAGATACTAGGAATATTGCCCCCTGGCAGACGCGCCTCGACAATTCAACCGTTCCATGCGTTTTTTCGAATTCGACTTGTTAGATGCGAGTATCAGACCGGTATCGAGCCGCCCTCGAGCGCACAATTCACCCCACAATCACCACCACATAAAGGTGCATGTTTTCAGCGTTCCCACTAATCCCAAACCGCCATCGGCTTCGCCTTTTATCTTTCAAGTGCATTCGTATTTCGCGCGGTCTAAAGACGACGTTTATAAACTTGCAGCAGTGGAATGTGGAAGTTATTCGTTGGAGATCCGCCCTTTTGGTGCCACAGATGCGTATAATGCGATGAGTATGAAAGCATTCTGGTGGCGCCCGGGTACCACCCCTCCCTCCCCCTGGTCCCTGGCTTGCAGCTATCGAGCTTACTGGGCTTTATATAGCGCAAGATGCAGCTTTCCCAGATGGTGGACGGTTACGCGATAATGGCAATTAGTTCGGTTTGGTATCGGATTTGGACGGAGATTTGCAGATAGGATAAAATGAGCAGCAGGAGCTACATGCATCGGAGGCTTTAGTAATATAAGTCCTGAGAGACTACATCAGCTGTTGGAGGCAAAATGAAAAGGCAAGACATTACCTCAAATCGGTGGCGTAACTACGTTCAAAAAAATTTTGTTCAGATGGAAAAGGAGGCCCTTTAGAAATATAATTTGTTTTTCTTTTTCTATTGCGACATAAATCAAAACAGTGCTTAGTGGGTTAATTTTTGCGATGTTCTGAGTAGAGTCTGATATAAGAAAAATGGAGATTGTCGAGCATCAGAAATGATTTTTTCTTTTACACCATTTCTAACCATATCCACGATTTCGTTTTGAATTTCTGGTGCTTTATTGAATTTTTTGTTCTTTCTTCTAATAAATAAAGTCAGAATCGTACCGACCCACAGTGGTCGGAAAATTAGAAAAGCTGGCCAAAATATGAAGGTGTTATCGGAATTCTATAATTTTTAGTATATCTACATTTTTTACCTTGCTGATTACGACACTGAATTCAATATATCCAAGATTCAAAACGGCGTCTCTAATATGGCGGACACGTTTACGAAAATACATTAAATTTTTCTAAGACTCGATATTTAGGAGTTTTTCATGTTATTGGTTACCAAACGAATTCAAAATGTTAAAATTTAAAATGACGAATCCAATATGGCGGATAAATTATAGTAACAGCCATTGAACCCTTTTGAAACTGGGTATTTAGAAGCTTTTGAGGTCGTTGATTTCGAAACTAAACTCAGGATATCAAAATTCAAATTGACAAATCCAATATGGCAGACAAATTTAGGAAAAAGCCATTCAATCAAAATTTTCAATTCAGTATAGTCATGTTAGGGTTTTAAGGTCGCTGGGTGCAAAAAAAAAAACTCCAGAATCGTAGACCCAAATGGCTTATTTAGTAAAATACATTGTTTTTCAAAATATTGATTTTATTTTCAACAAATTCAATTTCCTGTATCTCTTATGGCTTATCAAATTAAAAATATATAAAAATTCCTGAAAAAATATGCTACTTACTAGAAATAATATAATAATAATAATAATAACAATGTAATTTTAGTCATTGTCTGAGGAATCCGTGCTAACACAGTTAATGTTACTTTCATTGGAGTCACCAATCTTATGACTCAAGTCAGAAATTGGAACTTCGGCTTCAACAAGAAATTCTAACGCTTCGTGGAAAAAGGACTTCATTTTTCTTTGAACAGGCTTTCGTATACTAGTAATTTTGGGATCTAATGTAATGAAAAGCCTGTTAAAAGCATCTTCGACAATTACATTTCTGTGCAAAATTCTCGCGAAACTTCTTCAGCAAATATTTGCCGCCATATTGGTTTCGCCACTTTCAATTTAGAAAATCTGAATTCGTATTGCAATCAGTGACCTCAAAATCTCCTAAATACAGAGTTTTAAAACAATTCAACGACATTTAACAAAATTTGTCAGCCACATTGGATTCGCCATTTTGAATGTCTGAATTCAGTATCGAAATCAACAACCTACACAAAAAGGTTAGTATACTAAATATTATGGAATTACAATAATACCATACATTGGCAACTTTTCCGATTTTCGGACTACCGCTCCTCACACGATGATGATGATGACGGACACGGACAATGCGTTTGCGCAATACATCCGCAACTATCCGCAGCTGAATTTTTTACATATTTGTAGTACAATGTATTTCGGATAATAAGTACGTTTTTATTAGGCAGGATACTACAGAATAATTAACATCTGCCAAATGTTAAATCAACTGAGTAAAGTTTTATTTATATAGCTTTCCCCAAAGTTATTGTATATTTATAGAAATTTGCCAATGAGATAAAATGTTCGGAGGTACAAAATTAAATTATATACACCTCCACTGATAGAATCCATTTTATCGCAGCCTAAATCGACCAAAAAAAGTTATTTTTTCACTTATTTACTGAAACACAATATATCAATCACTTGAGCATACAATGTAGAGCAATAAAGTGCAATTTTCACACTGACTGGTGACGAAATTATTAGGTACTGAATGCCCTCTGGCAATTGTTAACAAATACGGAGGATCCCACTGTAGTAACTGCAATAGTTTGAATTACATAAATAAAAAGAAAATTTTCCTGATTTTGACGCTCAATTTCATTTTACACAAAATTAAGATATTTCGCCACCTCTGAAGATAATTGATCCAATAAATCTGTCATTACGGATGCCGCCCAAACATGGATGGCTTGACATCCTGACTATTTCTGATGCAGCCTGAGGAATCTAGGTAGCCCATATTTGAGTGACTGTTGAATACTCCATAAATCTTTCTGAGAATATCTTGATCTTCATATCGTTCCAGCATATCTTCTCCGAATTGCATCCTTCTAATTTTATGTTCGTCAGACTATTCTTGTAGTGGAAAAGTTTTATAGGGATGATATCTATATTTTTTTAAGGGTTGACTGATCTTTTTTACTTGATATTTAAAAATACTTTGCGACAATTTCAATGGAAGTTCCAGGATTTTCTATAATTTAATGCAAAGCCTTAGCTTTGTTGATATCTTCAAAGAAAAGTAAAATATCCAGTTCATTATTTTCATCGACTTGAATTATTCGTGGTTTTCTTTTTAGATTTTCTTTCTCTGAAATTGTTTTCAATATATTTAAACGTGCTACTTGATAGTGCTAGTCTGCTGAATAATTCCTTGTATTCTCATCTTACTTGAGGTAGTTTGTTATTATTTTTGTACAATAAAGGTATAGTTTCTCATTTCTGATCTTTATTATACAACGGCAAAGTTTGCATTAAACATCAATAAATTTGTACCTACACAGAGAATTCGAAGCGACCAAAAATTCCGTCAGAAATCATTACCGCATTCAACTGTTTGCGGCCACGATGGCCACAGTGCAAGGTAATTATTTGGTAAACTTTCCAAAGTAATGTTAGCTAACAAATCGTATATTCTTTAAACATTCAAATAGAGAAATTTTTCTGTGATGTAATATACAGGGCTTCCTATTTAAAAACGAAATTGATAATATTTTTTACATTTTGATTGTCATTTTTTTAACTGTGATTTTTAGAACACCGAGAAAAACTGCTCCATATATTATACCGGGTAAATCGGATTGATCATACCAAACTCCAGGACTGTATTCTGCTTATCAAAATAATGAAAAAACTTAAATCTTTATATACGATTATTTGTTTTCAAGTTATAGTGAAAAAATGAATATCTAATCTTTGAAAAAATACGGATAAAAAAAGTTTGTTTCCATTTCCATATACATAATACACATTTAAACTGTCAACGTCAGTGTTATATTTTCTTCTTAAAATGCTAAAAGTTTATTCTAATTTAGAGTATGCTAATATGGTTTTTTATGGCTTCTGTAATGGCAATGCCGCAACTACTGTAAAAGAATATCGACAACGTTTTCCCCGTAAGAGGGCTTGACAAAAACGTGTTTATTCGAGTTTTTAACAAACTTTGCGAGAATGGAACTTTTCCAAGTGCTAAAATAACATCTGAAAAAGCTTATCGACAAACTTTAGAGAAAGTGGAAAATATTTTGGATTTAGTGGAAGAAGATACAACGACCAACACCAGAAGAATCCCCACTCAATTAGACATTTCGCAAAGACAGGTAATACACACACTTCACTAACAAGGATTATACCTATACCATCTAACAAAAGTACAGTTTCTACACCCGGAAAATTATGCTAAATGTGTGGAATTTTGTCAGTAGGTAACTAACAATCGTCGAGCTGTATCGCGCATACTTTTTACTGAGCAGTTACCCGTGACGGCATTAATAATACGCACAATTCTCAGATATGGCCTGACGAAAATCCCTATGCAATAGTCGAAACCAATTTTTAGCACAGGTTTCAGTAAATTGCTAGAGAATGTCCCTGTAAACGTAAGAAGGCGAATGAATGTACTATAAGCATGACGGAGCCCCTGCATACTTCTCTCATATGGTCAAACAACACTTGGATGAAATGTTTCCAGAGCGTAGGATTGGCGGAGGTACAATTAGTTGACCTCCAAGAGGTCCATATCTAACAGCACTAGATTTTTGTTTATGGGGTTGGTTTAAAACAAGTTTACAAAGTTAAAGTGAATAACCGAGAGGCACTAATTCAACGAATAATTAATACTGGCGCAGTTCTTCAAGAAAAACAGCAAATAGGACAAGCATCAGGCAATGTTCACAGACGTATAGCAGAGCATGTTTAGAACTCAATGGGGGTATTTTTGAACACCTTTTAAAAAGTCATACGCTATATTTTGAAAACGAATGAGAAGCGAATAAGAACATTTGAGTCTTTTTGATTATTATAATGTGCAGAATGCAGTCCTGGAGTTCGGTGCGATCCTTCCGATTCACCCAGTATAAGAAGTTTTTTTTCTGTGACAACATACGGATTATATTAAGATTGCATAAGATTACATCGCGCTCGTCCCAGGATTATATGAAGTGGTTAATCCCGCGTCGTGGATCCAGTAAGCATGATATTATACAAATGGAATATCGCTGAAAGGGCCCACATTTACATTCCACTGTTTCACATCTTACCGCAACGTATCCCGTTCGTGAAAATTGCTCCGGCCCGCGATCTTGTTAACCCCATAACCGTTCAGCAGCCCGAAATTATTATTACGTTATCCCACGCACAATTAATAGCCCCGTCCGTTTGTATCTGTGCGCAACACGAGAGCGTAACAAATTCCCATCTTTTGTGTTGTGGACGGACGCGCACACACGTCTTTTCACAAAACGTTTGCGAAGAACGCGATGATATTTCATGTCGGGTTTTTCCCTTTTCCGGAGCGTGACTACGCGGATAATAATCGTAAATTAGGGGAAACACAACTGAACGGGCGGGCGTTTGGCCCGGGTTATGAACGTCAATTCTGGGGCACACGTCGATTTATGCTTGGAACGGAAGAGAACATTTCGTTTCGTTGTTTCGATAAGCTTAACAATTTTAAGTCGCTGAAATATTGTTACGTCGAGGTTGTCTATATATTGCGTCTTTAACGAGAGCTCGTTCACTTACTGGCCAAAAATCTCCCTTTCCATGAAAGAACAAATGACATTTATCTCACAGAAAGAAAATGGATTTTAGGGGGCTAATTGAAATTGAAATGTAGAACATTTTCCAGTTCCAGATAAAACAATAAAATTTAATATTTACACTTTACTAAAAACGAAGACCATTTTGAAGTAAGATATTTTCCACATCTCAAATGGGTTCCCCCGTTCAGTATCCAATTTGACCTATGACTGCCACAGCAGCGTAAAAACGAGCTGTGATATCTTCAGGATTCTGAGCAAGCTCATGGCAAATCTTTTCTTTCTAATAGTCCCAGAAGAAGAAATGGTTTTAGATCTGGTGATCTGGAGTTAGCAGTTTGTAGTTAGCCAAACGTTAGACGCTAGCGATGAAGATTGGCGTCTGGAGTTTTGTAACTGGTATAAAAACCTGAGCGCAGAAGACCCACAGTTTTTTTCCAACATAATGAGCAACTCTGAGTACAAGAAAATTTGTACAATGTGCAGCACAGCAGACCTGTAGTCAGATTTGGGTTTAATGTTTGGTGCGGTATTATTGTGTACACTATTCTAGTTCTGTACATTTTTGACCATTGTTTAAGTGGTGAACGTAAACGGACCTGTTGCCTGGACGCCTCGTTCTCCAACTATTTTAGATTTCTAGACTTTAGAGCTACCGTTTTACAAGCTTTTGCTACAACTGGCAGACCTTCTTTTAGGAAGGCAACTTACTCCATTTTCAAAAGATGCAATTTATGCATACAAAATAATGAAAGATTGAACCTTTTTGTAGTAATTCATATTTCAGTTATTTGTTTTCATTTATTTTTTTTGTGTTGTGGTTGCATTTTCTTGTTATGTTAGCTGTTAAATAAATTATTTCAGTAAACGAGATAAAAGGATTTAAAGAAATACTCAAAGTAAAGTAAGTCATGAACTTTTTTTTAAAAGCAAAACGTACATTGTGTTAGGTCTACAAAAGGACGAATCTTTCTCCATTTAACCTTCTTAGAGCTCTGCTGGTTTCCGAGATCCTCATACTGGTCATCGAAAAAACTTACCCTGTTTAATATAAAGATTATTGAACCGAATAATAGAATCTTGATTAGATATCCACAAAAAAAGATATATTAGATAGTGCTTACTGTATTTCTTTCTCCTACTAGAACATCCATAATATAGACAGCGATCTTTGTTGTGAAGCCTCACTTTCTAAATGCAGCAACTCATTCTTTTGAGTGAAGAGATCAAATACGTCTTAAAGCCGCCATTTTACTGAACGATTGGCGGCACCATCGGTCGTGTTTATTGCCTATAGAGACATTGCACCTAAAATTGATTAAAAAAATCCAATTCCTTTCTTTATAGGCTATATTGTTATCATGGACAAAATGGATGGGTTATACCTACAAATCTATTTAGAATTGATGTGCTTCACGTTAATAAAATGTTCAATTGTTATTAACCATTATTAATGCCTCTCTCTTCAGCAGCCTATCGAATCGACAGTATCCTGTTCAGCAAGCGATTAATCTGGACAATTTTTACATACCTAAAAACCGAAAATGGCAGCCTGTTGATTTTCGAGACACAGCCACCCGACAGCGCGAATAAATTCCACACAAAATGGCCGGGCGAAAACGCACGCCGCTTTGTTTGAAAAGGTCCATTTAATGCTGTCCGGCGGGCAGTTTGCGTACGAGACCGTTCCGTTTTAAAGCGTGCGTAAATATTTAATTCTCTTTTTCAAATTTCCGCTTTACACATTTTTTCAGCGGAAGCTCATTTCCTGCGCTAGTCGCCCACCGAAAGAGACGCTTATTCCCGACGAAGGCGTCGGTCAAACGTATTACGTCGCATCGGTCGTTTTCCCGAAGTATCAAAGGGAATTTAGCGTTTGGGGGTGAACTACCCCGCCCCGGGGAACGGGAGATTTATTCCTAGGCGCACCTGGTGGCGGGGGGCGCCTCTTAAGGACAATAAACTGCGGATTTAATCGCCTGCAGTTTGGGAGTTGTTTAATTGAATTTATTACACAATAACGACCCGCTGATGTAATTACTGGGTTTGTAAAATAAACGCGTAACGATCTGAGTTTACTGCTGTTCGGGGCTTTTATTAATTTGTTTGCAGTTTTCGGTTCGTCTGCCGCATACCAACTTTGTCAGGGGCTCGTCGATTTGTTTGACTTGTTGGACTGCTGCAGACAACTGAATTTGGGACTGCAATTAACGCAGAGTATTAATTACAAAGTTTGGAGCACGTTTTGAGACAATTTATTGTTGTCAGAGCAACGCAAAATAAGAAATGTTTTTTTTTCGTTAATTTAGGATTGTCGTAGAAGTTTCTCACGAAATGAAAGGGGTACAAATTTGCAACAGTTGATGTCCAAAAGCATCTCTCTACGATCGGACCGTGTTTGTAAAGACAGAGTGTTGTATTCGATAAGTTGTTGGAAAGTGTACCACTCCCACTATTTGCTATTTGCTGCTACTTTCGCAACTTCTTCTTGGATAGTTTGTATGGTACTATCACTAAATTTTGGTGCAGTATATTGCTTCCTTATATGACTCTTAAGTTCATGTCAAATCATTTCATTTGTATTAAATATACAGTAAAATTGTGTGTCCATGCTCTTTAGTTAAACTATCAATTCGGAAATGCTTTATCAAAACGTGTGGTCTTTAGAACTTCCAGTAGTTGTTTCTTTCTGTATACATTCCTCAAAATATAAGTCATGTTTTAATAGATAATCTTTGATTTCTTCCTTATTTGAAGACGTATTTGGAATTTTTCCAATCTGAGAAGAATGAAAAGACACATTGTCTAATACAATTATTACATTGGCCAGAAGCTTTGCAGTAGCTTGTTCTCAAACCAATTTTCAAAAATTTCAGCCATCATAATTTTATGATAATCTACCTTTGCGTCCGTTATATTTTTAGGAAATAGAAATAATGCATGTTCCACCGATCTGGTTTCTTTTACCACGTCACGCCGGTACATTCAACATGCGTTTGTTATTCTTATATTACCAATCAACAGTGTCATGGGTATCATACCAAGTTTCGTTGACATATAATAATAATAATAATAATAATAATTATCTTTATTCTTTATTAGAAAATGGTACACATTAGGCGAAATTTAGCCTAAGGCTATTCTTACATTTAACCTAACCTGGTACCACGTTACAGAATATTTAAATAATACAAATAATAAGACAAATATATAAAAGAAAATGTTTACAGGAATTGTATGATTTTACGCACTGAAAAGTAAAGTTCCTACAAAATAATGCCCTGCTGTGATTTAGGCGGCCAATTTCTCGAATTGCTCTGTTGTGAATGTCACCTCGAAAAACCAGCTTCCGACGTAACTAAGCAGGCGCGCCAGTAATTATGATTCTGTACACTAAAGCAAGCAGATTGTATTTCATTCTAGCATCCATATTTAACCAACCGAGCTCCTTTAAATGACATGTGACATGATCGTATTTACGAAGGTTATTAACTAGTCGACAGCATGAATTCTGAGCTTTCTGAATTGTGCTCCTAGAGGCATGGTCTATTACAAGAATAATACAGAACATTACTGTAAGAAAACACCGACAGCGGCAAACCTTCACACAGACTTATTTTAAGTTTAAGCAACGAGCCTTGGGGTACGCCTGATGTAACATTGCTACCAGTTGATAGTTTGTCATTTACTGACACGCGTTGGGTCCTGCCAGTCAAATAAGATTGGAAAAATGCTACGCTAGTTGGGTCAAACTTATAGTATACCAGTTGAACGCACATAAGGTCATGACTGATTGAATCAAATGCCTTGGAAATATCGAGTGACACGAGGACAGTTGACAATTTCTTGTCTAAGCTCTTATAATGTTATCAGTTATATTTAGGAGAGATGTGCTTGCACTGTGAAATTTGCTCCGGGATAATTTTATTTTCTAACACATAGCTACTAATTTTCCTAAATACAACTGATTCGAGCACCTTTGATAAGACTGGTAATAGGCTAATCGGTCGAAAATCACTAATAGAGGCAGGGGAACTAGTTTTCGGTATTGGATACACTTTAGCTTCTTTCCAGCGTTGAGGAAAATAACCAATATCTAAACAGCAATTTATGACGTGCGTAATGTAAGGAAGTATTTCAGGCAAGAAAAGTTTGATAATATAAGTTGTTATACCATCAGATCCAGCAGTATTAGATTTCAAACCTTTGATAACATTTAAAATGTCCACTGTTGTAGCTAAACTAAAGATAAAATTCAATGTATCGTAAAACTTATTTAAGGAATAAAATCATCTCGATTTTTTTTTTAATTTGGTAAAGTAATTTACTCTCCATTCCGAAATTCGTCGCATAATTTTTCTGGTCGTTCTTCACCAACACTTTGGTATCACTGACACTAACAGTACAAGATAATACAACGTCTGGATGCATACTTTTGGGTGCTCTATACGTTATAGTTAATTTGGCAGCGGACCAATCGAATAGGTGCTCTCTTTTACTATACGATTCTATTAAACCTTTTTTAATCACAATACAGTTCAAGCCAAAATTGTATGCTTTATAACCGCGCCATACATAAAGATGAAATGTTCACGAAGAGGCCGTAACTAATCAGGAGAGTGTTTCAAATTTTTTCACCCCACTTATGGTAAGTAAAAGGCTTGCTATTTAAATACGCGCCGCGCACAGATAAATTATACTCCAGCATGATTCCAACCTCCGATCCATTCAGCAAACAGTAGCATGGTCACATACTATTTGCTCAGGAGAGCTTGCACATGCATATAAATGCGTTTAAGCCGTTTACAGTGCCAGATATTATTTACCCAGACAGAAGCTATTTACTTAAAATAATTGGCTCTCTGCTTAAAGGAGGAAATGTCATACCCCTTCCCTAACCATCCCTGTAGGAGTTAACAAGCTCGATGATTAATAGACCAATTTGAATAGATCAAACCAATAATCTGGAGTAGTCAGGTGGATATGTTCATTGAAACGCAGCAATTAGATAAAGGGTTCCTTCTGCTATGGTTCCTCTGCCTAATTTGTTATAGTTGGCTGGGTCTATAGAGTACCTTAAGATACCGATATAGGACAAAAAATCAAACTAATTACTCCAGCAATGTTAGTCAAAGGCAGTCTGATACATGGTTACAACAAGTTTTAGAAATAAATAAACAAACGCCAAGGAGCGAGACATCAAATAGTGAGCCAACCTGATAAAATTTATCTAAGCCGATCTGCTAAAATAGACCTAACTGTTGGATATAATTAATAAAATAAAAATAAAAAGTTGTCATTTAAAAATTTAGTTATTAGAATTTATAGAAATTTCTACAGAAAGTAGTTGTAATATGTTTTTCTGTACATCCGTATTAAAATAAATTAACAATTCGTTTAAAATTCAATTAAAAGATGCTCTATTTCTTTCTTGTCGCAAATAACTTTAAATGTAGTTGTTTAACTTGTATCTGTATCCATTTGTGAATAGTGTTTTTATACTGAAATGCCTGTTCTTTATTTACTTTCGAAATTATTTACCGTATTAATTTCTGATTTCAAATTATTGACATTAATGTTTAATTTATTAATTAAATTATATAAGCGGCTGAGTTGATTATATTCAATTTTCATGTTTACATTCAGAAATTGGTATTGGTTATGCCAATTTGTCCAGTTTTTCCATTCTTCCTGCCTTATCACTGAAAATGAAAATTAACTATAAATTTTTTGAATTATGTTTTCTATACCATGTGTTAAACAATTCACAACTACTGCAAATAAGGAACAGTTGGTTTCAAAATCGGCATTACAATTATCTGCACTTAATGCTGATATTTTTTCTAACGTAATATTGTGTTTAATAAAGAGTTTCTGATTGTTATGAGCACTCCATCTGCAGATTCCTCAGGAAGTTCATAAAAGTCTACTAACTTATTCTGGACACCATTATCAGCAGTAAAATACTGAATAACTAATGAAAAAAGTATGATATTTTTGTAAGTAATAAGGTAGGGCACTGGACGAATTTTTTGTATGATTTTCTTTCCATTCATTAATTCACTAATTCTATTCTCATAATTTCGTCTATATAAATTAACGATACTGACAACAGAACAAGTGCACTAGTATTAAAAACGTTAGTTTGCCTTGTGATATGGTTAATGAAATCTAAATGTGCAATAATACATCTGTCTGTCGAAAGCTGACTGTGTGATTCTTTGTGTCGCTCCAAAATATTTTTCAAACTTCAAAATTACCGGCAAAAGCAAATTGGATGCAGTTCATTAAAAGATAGGTCTTTTGGGCAACGGCTAGAGTTTTGAAATACTCCAGGCGTTGGGAACGATACCCTCTTGTTTTTTGTTAGAATCATAAAAGTTTATTATTTGATTATCATTTGATAAATTTTAAAATATTTGCAAAAAGTGATCATTTATTGCCTTTGGGTCATTTGTAGCACTTGTCTAGGGCGTACACGACTGTTTATAATTTTTGTACGTAGCAACACAGTGATTTAGGCATGACTCTTTTTCCTTGTTTATTGCCTGAGTCTTTTCACTTCGAGTAGAAGCCTTATATTTACGAAACGCCTTATTTTTAACGCAATAATTTTTCTAATTGCATAAGTGAACCATGGAGATATCCCTTTTCTAATGCCAATCACTAAATAATATTCAGACGGAGCTACTAGATAAGCTACTTTGAGCAAACCCACATCAACTCTACTCAATTCTGTTTCAGGTACTAATTTTCTTATTTGCGTGTAGATATGCAATATACAATTCAAATTCACTTCAAAATATTCCAAATCACAACCAATCAGTGTCGCCTCTGTTAGAATTGTAGTTGCATTAGTATGTTTCAAGTTAAAGCATTCAAGGGCACCTCCGCACAAAATGTAGTGCTTTACCGGACGAAAATCGTAAATAGTGTCTTCAAAAGTCTTTTAAAAAGTCACTAAGATTGGCATTAGGAGGTCCATGTAATGTGCCGAAAATAATATGTCAGTAAGAATTTAGATGGCAATGTCATATGTCAGCATTACACTGACATGATGACAAAGTCACCTAGCTGCCTGATGAGCTATAATGATAGCGAAATAGATCTATCTGCGGTTGGTTGCAGTGTAGATTGCACAGCATAGACATGCATTATAATATGTCAGATTATTATGTTTGGTCTCTATTCATATTTGCTCTAAAAACTCTTTAAGTTTTCAACGCCGATCCTGATACGCTTTCTTTTCAGCCTTAGACGTTATACCGCGTTTATACCCAGAAAATGTCACAGCAACGTCAGAAATATTAGACATGTGGAGTTGTCCATGCTGTTACAGAAAGGGCTCTTGCCCTTTCCTGAAATCTGAACAGCAGCATCTAACAGACTCTTTATTTGATAGGTTTATCACTGTTTTGTTGTTATCTGCGTTTAATGCTACTAAATTTCACAAACTATATATGCAGGAAACAATGTACAATAGTGTAGAGCGTCATAGAGTGGTCTATGTTGGTTGGCAAGTCGGTATTCTCTGTGTGATAAGCTGAAAAATAGCGAAGCCAAGGCAGATGGATTTCTTTATTTGACATTATTTGTCATTTATTAAACTTAAAAAAATATGATTTGCCTTTGGTCTTGGTAAAGGTTTGTTTACTTTGTGTAAAATTGCTTATGCTTTCAAGCCTTAGTTAATAAAGGTTATTTTAATATGTATCCCTGAAAAGTTACGATCGCTTCCGAGAATGTTCAAATTTCTTTGTTTTCCCAACCAAACTGCATTATATTAATCATCTAGGTCCAGGCAAATCCGCTGTAATGTTTACAAGCAAATTAACCCTGCAACGTAATGAAATAAGTCAGTAGCTCCGCTATTGCGTACGTGGACGTTCTCCTCTCAAAGGGCTTGTTTGACCATTCCCACGCAGATGCCATTTCATTATGTCCGGGTAGCCGTTTGAATGTGCACGTATTTACATAAACGGGTACCGGGCTACCGCAATGCGCCGTACACCCCCAACAATTCACCTGTATTACACTAAATCAAAATAACCACGTGCATGAATTGCGACCGCGTGGCTCGTACGCCCCGGGCGAAAATCGACATTCGCAAAAAGCAATTCTCATCTTTTCCGGGCTGAATGAGGAAGTGTCAACAGAAACTGTTGATTACACGTGTTTTTTAGAGGGGAGAGCGCGAATTATAAACTGGAAATTGGGGCGCGTATGCGCTCGGAACGCGCATATCCCATCCAGGATCTATGGAGAAATACATTAATTCTTGAAATGTTTTCTGCGGGCAAAAATCATATTATTTGCGTATTGGTAGTACCTTAAACAGTATGCTGCCGTGGAGTCACTCACTAAGACTGATCAGAGTACTGGAGTAACGGATAAAGCTTTATACGTCGGCTTGTGTTTTCACTGTTTTTCAGATGCCCAAAATTCGATCATAGGGTATGTACTCCAGGATATTGTTTCTAAAAAATATAGACCTTGTGCATAATGTCATGGCGGATCAGAATTTGGAGGGCGCCCAAGGATCCGCAATTGCAAAAAGGCAAATAATAATAATTTCCGAAAAAAATCACGGAATTCTGTTTTCGCATTGCATTACACCAATGGTCTTTCTACCGATATCCATCCAGCTTTAATATTGGCATTAACAAAAGCAGCGCAATTTATTTAAACGGTAAGTAGTGTTACAATATGCACCATTCAATCGTCGTTAGCATAATATAGAAGCTCACAGAAACTTGCCAGGTCAGATCAGGTCAGGTCAGGTCATTGTTCTTTACAATAGCAGCCTTGATTTGCACCGCTGATTTACAAGCACAACTTCCAGTACATTTTCTGAATTGACATTAGCAAAATACGTTTTGTGAAGCCACGTTTGGTCGGTTAGATTTAGTAATTAATTTTGAAACAAACATGTTGTCCTTCCAGTCCCAATTAGGTATTTCTAGTTTTACTTCAGTGAATTATATCAGGAATAAGACATTAAAGCAGCTTTTACAATTCCCTAGCGGCACCATATCTCTGGAGGGTTTTTAAAACCGTAGATTTCCTTCATTGAAAAGAACGTTAACTGCATCACGTCCTGTTAGAACATAAGCACACAAGAATCAACTGCCTACATCATCTACACTTGGTAATTTTGTTTTCAGTTTTTTCAAAACAGTATGAATTCGAATATAAACGTCAAATCTATAGATCCACAGTTCTTCACCAGATAAATGGGATCTGTAGTAACGTGACGGTGACTGTAGTTAAACTGTTATCTTGTGACAGCAGTAATTATGCCCACGTTTTTTGGAAGACGACTGAAATCCGTGCATAATTTTGTTACAATGTACATTAAAAATTGTACTTTGTTGTTATTGCTACTAATAAATTGCAAGACACAGGTATTTTACTAAAAAAAAATCCATTTGTTTCACATATTTCGTCAAATGTTTTGCAATTTTTATATTGATAGACGTTTATAAAAACCATCATTACTATTATTATATTTGCAGATTTACCAAGCTACCAATCAAGTACGCTACCATCTTTTTAGAAGATATAGTAAGCCATCCTAAAAGATATGCCAATTTTTTGTAAATTTATAAAAGAGGAATATCCCACCACGCATTGCTTCGTTATATCAGTTGTAGATGGAACGTTAAAGGAATAACGATCTTAGCTATATAATATTACTGCCGGATATCACATTAGCATAAACGAGAAGTAATTTGACCGAAAATTTGCATAACGAACGATGCCACAAGGCAATGCCATAACAACCCATTTTTAAAACCTTCTCCCCCTTTCCCAACTGTTTTTTCACGAGGCGATTCAGTCGGCAATTTCAGATTAATGCTCGTATAAATCATTCAATTTATCATTTAAGAGTGCTGTTCCACTTTCCATTATGTACAGTGTATGAGGCAAAGCGCTGAAAGGTTTCCTTTTTCAAGCTATTTGGGTAATTTATACGTGTAGCCTCCAAATATAAGTGATGAATTTGGATTCTAGTAAGCCCACATAATATTTCATGTCATATTTCGCCGCGTAAAGGTCAGAGATTGCCATCAAAAAGTCAGATATTTTTCAGTAAAAGGCCTAAACTGCAATTTAAGGGAGTAGTGCGACAGTGTGGTACAATTCGCTTCGTAACTATCTTTCTTTTGCATACCTAAACTTCATAATCTTGTGTATAACAACAAGTAACGCAGATAGACATATAAATCAAAGGAATCAGCCAACACATCTATAGACAACGTTAAATACATGAACTACAACATAAGCGATATAGAAAGTCGTTCTAAATACTTCTGCTGAAAAGATAAATACAGTTTATCAGCAAATAAGAAAGAAAAATACTACAATATGAAAGATAACTATTCTCCTGAAGCATACCATTTACTCAAAATGTATTACAAAATCAAACACTCATGAAATACTCAAATAGAACTTGTTAAGCATAAACTCAGACACAGAAAATAAGAAAAATAATTGCTCAATTTGCCTAGACATAATGAATAGTTTTTTAAGTATACGTAAGGATTTCTATGTATAACTGCAACGTAAACTAAACTTTAGTAACATTAAAGCTTATTAATCGGAGGATAGTAGTCTTAACGTTGACAATCTTTTAAGAACATCACCTCTAATGATCATAATTATACAAACTTCAAACTGTTAATGGCAATTTATCATACATTGCAGAATTTCTAGCCACTGTATTATAATGAGTAAATGTTTTGCGACCTATTTATAAAGAAGCAGACGCATTCTCACTGGGAAATTACCAGCATATCTATAGCTGTCCTTCCACTACTAACAAAACCTGAGGAACTACATGTGAAAAACAGAATTGTTGACTATCTCAGTTTAAATAACATCCCACTAACAAACAACACGGATCCACGACAAAACATACAACTGTATCAGCAATAATCTAGCTAATAAATAAGGTTTGCCAAGCATTCGAAGAAAATATCACAAATTGTGATATTTGAATTGTGAATCAGATTCACAATACAGCAAGCTTTTTTGATATTAGTTACTTCCCGTGAAATTTTACAAGTATCACGAGTATTATTAGAGTTAATGAAATCGTACCCCACAAATGGCCCCCTCCTATTTGTATCATACATAAATGGTTTACCCCCTCCGCAGAATAGTTTAAAAGTGAACGTTGGAAAAGCATTCACAATCCAGAAAAAAGAACAACCGGTGAAATTTCCTGGCGTATGCGTTCAAGGTGATCTAAAATGGAACACTTTCCTCCACGAAATTGGTCATCCCTTTCCAGTATTGTATGCCTAATTTGGAAATTTCTAACAAGTGGTCCAAATATCCAGGATATTTTAATTTTACATGCTGTTACATGTCGACTAAAGAGCTTTTCAAGAAATTAAGAATTCTCACTGTAATTTTGACCTTTATTATTTATACACCATCAGAAAAAACCTTCCTGAGGAATAACTCTGACCATTCCTGCAATACTAGAAATCAAGACGATATAAGAATACCTTACCAGTGCCTGGAAAGATATTAACAAATATATTAGAATTATTGGTGTAAAAAGTTTTTCTATCAGTAGTGCAATTCTCCTACCGTTTTTACAGCCCTGTATACCTTTCATTTACAGGCATAGTTTGAACGGCACGCGACCCTTCATAAATCAAACTCTCTCTTTGTAATTTTGGGAATTTCCAGTGCCATCCTCCGAAAATCGAACTTAAAATGGCAATAGGATTATTTGTGGCAACTTATGAGGGACAGCCTGCTGTTCGAGATGAAAGATAAATTTTATTGTAGGGTTGTAATAACGGTAAGAGAATTGCATTACGTTACCTTCCGAAGCACTGTTACTCTTGCAACATACTTCACTTTGTAACAAATTTTTCGCGGAATACAGAAAAATCTAAAAAAAATCGGGTATATTTACTCTTGTATAGGGTAAGAGGGACCGTGGATACGCGGAAATCAAATACCAGCAAACAAACCATTACGTTCTGTCCCCAGGGTGCAGTCAGTTCTCGCTACAGACGCTTAAAAGCCCATATAAGCGGTCAACAAATATCGCTTTGTTGATCCACGTGCTTCCTTACTTCCACAGAATAAGTTTTTATGTTGTGTAGAGGTTGGTATAATCTGATAAAGAACGATAAAACTGTTTGTTTGAAATCTCATAATTTGACGATGGAAAAAAAACATTTTCTGCAGTAGCGTTGGAATATTGGATCAACGCAATAAAGAACTAGGYTTACAAGTGAAGCATTCTAAATKATACCKACATTGTACAGGTTACTACAAATTAGAGATCGACTCAATCAGAGGATCGATTTACCCGCCCTGTATAGTTTCTGATTTCAGGTTACTTGTACGATATCAAGTATAGCTAGAGTCTATGGCGATGGGTAAATCAATATTAAAATTTAACATTGCCCAAAACACAGTTTGTTTAACGACATACAACACAACGTCCCTCCGCTATAGTTAATACTAGGACTTGTAACGTATTCGTCTCTCGTAACGCGGCTAGAAACTTGACGTGGTTTTTCAATTTCAGGAACAACACGAACACTTTCAGATGCAGACGGAAAAACCTCTTCTGGAACATATTCTGTCGGGCGTGCCATTCCTTCCTTCTGTAGAATGTGGGCCACTGTATTTCCCAGCAATTCGTCAATGACTTCGGGAACTCTCTTCCTTTTGTACAGTTCCACTACGACGTTTTCACCAAACTTACAAATTCGTGTATGTACCCCATGGTGAACATTAAATTGATATCACAGTTCATCTTCACTGTGACGTTCGTGAGCATATTTTGTGACAACAGGTGTATAAAATATCTTGCTTCATAATCTTATTGTTTTTTAATAAAGTGTAAGTATTAAATTTTATTTTCTTATCAATACCTCCATAATGGATGACGCGGTAAATATCCTTAATTTGTAATTTCTTTAGTCCCCTAAAACAAACTCCAAAAGTACGAGGTATAATTTTGGGGCACCCTGTAGGTACGAGGTAAGCGCCAATAATTCCTGGGCTGACAATGAAAGAGGCAAAGTACAAGAACAAGTTTTTATTGTTTTTCAATGTAATCTCTCTTAACTTCAATGCACTTCTTACAACGTTTAATTACCAATTTAATCTCATTAAAAATATTCCTCAGGTTTTTTCTCAAAATGGAACAAAACAGCTTCTCGTAACTCAAAATCGTCTCGAAAACGTCGTCCGCGAAAGTCTTAAATAACAAAACGAATAATAATCGCAGGGAGCCATATCTGGACTATAAGGAGGGTGAGCTATTTGTTGGAACCCGTAATCCATGATGACAGCTTTTGAAACACCAGCAGTATGAAGGGCGTATTATCGCGCAACAACCACACGCCTTTGGTTAATTTTCCTCGACTTTTTTAAGGAATACTACCCTGCAACCTAATGAAGTATCCTGCCATTATAACGGTAGAATTTGTCTCTTTGAAATCAATCAAAATAAATCCTTCACAATCGCAAAAGATCGTAGCCATTCCTTTTTTGTTGACTGGCAGACCCTAAATAGCACTGATTTTTTTTTTGATAGAGGATCATAGTAAAGAAACATAGTTTCATCGCCGGTGATAATGGTTTCCAACATGGGGTGGCAGCGGAAAGCTTGGTTATACCTGTCATTTCCTTGACTTTGAAACGTGGGTCACTTAGTACCAGCTCTTCCACAAGGGCTATATACGTCATCAAGTCTTTCTTTAACAATTTTGGGTGTAAGCCCTTCCTTCTTTAAGACTTTAATAACTACTCTGTACTCAATTTTTGTCACCAGAGACATAGTAAGATATTTAGTTATAAAATTTCAAAATTTCAACCTGATAAAATATCAGCAACTATGTCAGACCGATAATTGTTGGCGCTTACCTCGTATATTAATTACTATGGCTGCAGGTACCCTCAGGACGTACTTGTGGGCTGTGGTTGTTCAGGAATAATGGGTGTTCTGCTATTTCTACTCGGTACTGTTGAATAATTGCAAATAAGTAAGAAATATCACAGATATGCGTTTGATGCATGAAAGATCGGGGTATACTGGTCGCCATCCCAACAAATTGACGTAGTTGCCTTAAGAGTGGTATCTTTTACATCACGCTTCTCTTTGTAGTACTTTTCAAACATAGAATGATATGAAACAATCAGTAAACAAATACTGATACGTATTAGTAAATAAACAAAACCTAAAACGGATCAAACTGATGGTATTTAAGGAGTTAAAATGATATGGAACAGAAAAAAGTTAGCAAACTCGAACTTCCTATACTGCTCCAGCTGCGCGAGTGGCATTCGCTGTTATTCAGATGTTTTCTTGAATAAACACAATTCTCCTGATTTCGTTATACGCAGTCGACGGCATTTTCTGGCGCACACACAGGAAATCCCCCATGTCAGATTTTCTTTGACACGGTTGCCTGCCCTCTTTGAATCGGTCGTTCCTCAGTGGAAATATTTACGTTACATCACACAACGACACATTAAAGAGGTCGCAACTGTGTCAACTGGTAGAAATGCAGCAGATGTCCCACAGTCAGTTAATTTTAACTGGCCCATATTTCTCGAATATGCGTGAAGGTTAATCGCCATTTATTTATAAGTACTGTGTCTTGAATGCCGCGCTTTATTTTGGTGGGAAATCGCGAGCGGTGTCACTATGTCGGACTGGAAAACGCTTGGATGGGGGAAGGGAAAATTTTGAGTGGGTACGCCAGGAAATTAGGGGAATTCTGGGGAAGGAAGAGATAATACCGGAGAAATTAATCAGCGTGGGAGGACACCAAGTAGCAGTTTAGGATTAAATTTCGGTTTTTTGTTTTTCAGCAAGTAAGTAAATATAATGTTGAATAGTTGATACCTTTACGATAAGGGAGTTGAATAAATTAAAGGTTTATTTAGTGTATTCTAAAAGCGCAAAAATAGACTGCGGTACCTCAATCAGGAAGGTACTAGTTATAACAGAAGAACTTTATGTAATTATTATTTATCCCTTAAGCTTTCTTGTAATAACTTGCAAAGTTCATTTGTTAAGGACAGTTTACAACTGGATAATTTATGAGATAACTTTCTAATGAATAGCGCTTACCCGCTTATTGGTGTAAACACCAATTCGGAAATTTTACATGATACGACCTATCTTATGTCGCAGTTAGCTTTGTCATGTTTTACTATTTTTTTACTCATTTACCGGGTAGCAGATCAATACATAGTATGAAGTAAGTTACATTTTTTGGACTTTTTTTAAACAAAATGCAAATTTCGTCTTCACGTGATCATTTACCATTAGGTATTTTTCATTTAATAATTTCGATGGCCGATATCCACGAAAAAGGAAAATAATTTATTTATGGTGACAAAAAATGAATGAAGTACATAAATAATTATAATTTGCAGTGAATATTTTAGACCGATACCGGGAGAACACTATATTAGGGGCAGGGACAGTAGGTTTTATGTTAAAACTGGAGATCTGGTAACGTTGTCTGTGACGCTCTTAATTATTAGGTTGACAACTAAGTAATTGCCGATTTCAGTTATAAATGCCTCTCACTCGCATTTTTATGATATCCGTAAATGTTATGATCTTCTTATATATGTTAGGTGTCATCCTTACTTAGCTTTACAAGTTCATTGCGCAGATATTTTCTTAAAGTGCAGAAACGAACATATATTTTGTTTTAATATTTCCGTAAAGGAAAGAATGCAGCGCAAGCCTCAAAAAATGAAGCCCTTAAATAAAGGCAATGCAGAAATTGTTTTAATAAGTTCCGCTCTGGAGATTTTTTTCTTAAAGATGACCAAGTTCAGGTCGACCAGTTGACCTTAATGGAGATGAAATCAAAAGCATCATCAAATCGGATCGTCATGTAATACAGGAGATTGCAGAGAAGTTAAATGTTTCACATACAGTCATTGTATCAGTCTCATAAAGAAGCTGTATATTTGGGTTCTGCGCGATTTGAAAGGAATTCATCTGACAAAACGCATCAACGCTTGCGAATTATTGCTTAAACGCAGTGAATTTGATCCGTTCTTACAACGAATTATCACCGGAGACGAAAAGTGGATTGTGTACAATAATATCATAATAATATTGTTCGATCTCACCTTTAAGGTATTAGTTTAATCTTACATTGTCTACAGCTTCATTTCCCGATATTTGGAAAGTTACAAGAGTGTGTCCTGTTTTAAAGAGCGGCAATCCCTCTGACCTAAAAAATTATCGCCCCATTGCAATTTTATCAAATTTTGAGAAGGTTTTCGAGATGTCATTGCACAATATAATTGTTCACTTAACCAACATGGATTCTATCCAAAACGTTCTCCTGTAACTAACTTAGCGCAGTTTATGCAGCCTATTGCAAGTATTATAGATAATAAATGTCAAGTTGATGGAGTGTATACTGACTTTTCGAAAACCTTTGACAAGGTGGAGCATTGTGGTCTACTTAATAAACTAGAGCAGCTTTGATTGAGTGATTATCTCGTTCAAATAGTGAAATCATATCTCACTCGACGTAAATTTATGTTACATATAACGGTTTTAAATCATACAACCCTTTAGCAACCTCCGGAGTTCCTCAGGGGTCTAACATGGGACCATTGCTGTTTATTTTGTTTATAAATGATCTATCACTATCGTTAGAATCTAATCATCTGTTTTTTGCGGATGACTTGAAATTATTTTCTGAGGTATCCGGCAAGGATGACTGTTTAGTATTGCAAGGGCAGGTTAACCGTGTAGCTAGATGGTGTGCTGTGAATAGATTGCCTCTTAATATTGACAAGTATAAGGTTTGCACTTCTACACCCTTAGAGGGCAAGCTTTAATATTTAATTATACAATTGAAGCAGTCGAGTCGATGTGCTGCTACAGCGTTAAAGATCTTGGTGTGAGTGATGATTGTAAATTATCTTTTACTGGTCACATAGACTCAACGGTAAAAGCTGCTTTTTATTGTTCGCAACTGAGTATCGTTTAATAATATTAGTGCACTAAAATCTTTATATATTACTTTTGTTCGTTCCAAGTTGAAATACTGCAGTTTGATATGGTGTTCTCATTATCAAATACACATAAACCAAACTGAGAAAATTCAGAGACGATTTCTTAAGTTTTTGTCGTATTGCGTAGACAATTATGTTCCGCATAGAGGATATAATCATATACTGGTTGCAAAGGTTTGACGTTAGTTCTCTGCAAGATAGAAGGATACGCACTAGTTTAACATTTTTATTTAAAGTATTTCATGGCGATGTTGACTGTTCTTCTTTGCTGGCATTATCTAATATAAGAGTACCTAGGCTGGGTTACCGGGATGGTGGCACTTTTTATTGTTCAAATGCTAGAACCAATGTTCTTGTTAACTCGCCTGTTTTTGTTATGTCGCATAACTTTAACAGGATACCTGGACATCGTGACATTCATTGTGATAGTCTGAAAAAGCTGTTGTCGTTTGTGGTAACTGAGCAGTAGTATATTATATTATAGTGTGTGCTGTGTATTTACTATAAAAATGTTGATTTTCTATTTTATCCTGTAAATGGAAATTTCTGTTATTATTATTATTACTATTATTAGTATTATTATTAATATCAATAGAAGATCGTAGTGCATGTCTAATAAGTCATCACTTCAAAGGCACGTATCCAACAAAAGAGTTTGCTGTCAATTTGGTAGGATTGGAAAGGTCCAGTGTATTTTGAGCTGCGTCCTAGGAACCAGACCATTAATACGGAGGTCTACTGTCGGAAACTGGACAAATTGAATGCAGTGGTGAAGGAAAAGCGACCAGAATTGGTCAATCGTAAAGGTGTGATTTTACACTTGGAATACTATGCAGCTCACGTCTTTGCCCACTCGGCAAGAACTGATGGATATAGCCCTGATCTCGCGCCATCGGATTACCACTTATTTCGATCACTGTAAAACTACCTTCGTGGTAAAACTTTCAATGATGATGACTCACTTAACTCAGTTTTTGGCGGAAAAGGGTCGGACTTTCTACGAGCGTGGAATTTTCAAGTTTCAGGGAGATGACAAGAGGTCATCGAACAAAATGGAAAATACATTATAGATACTGCGTTACAAGTAAAATAAATATTTTATTTCATTGAACAAATATAATAAAAAATACAATAGTTGTGCACTTAGTAATTGGTTTTCGTGGATTTTACAACGAATGGTACTGAATTATTTTTTCAAGACGACATGAATGAACTGATATTTCTAGGGTGGGTGGATATTATTGGATATGCACTGTCCACTTTTGCTCTCCCCTCCCTGCCCCCATGGATTACAGTAAATAATCCCTTTCCAGCACTCTTTATTAAATCGAAATTTTTATTAAAAACGACTTGCAAAATGAAAAATTATCGCACTAAGTGTTCGAATTTGCTGTGAAAATTACAATCCCCMCCACCGATAAGCCAGCCATTTCAGCGTCTAATTGAATTCAGCGCGTTTTATGAGTGCCGCGACGAAAACCAATCTTCCCAAGCGTATACCTGGCAGTTCCCGCCTGCAACGTCGAAATCTACATAAAGAGCCTTTCTTTTCGTAAATGACAGTTAACTAATGGGGTTTTAATTAACGCTGAAGTGAACGTCGCTGCTTTGGAATTGTCTGAGAAATTAGAAGCGAAACGGAAAAGGACGAGGAACCCCGTAACACCCGGCGAACGGTCGAATCAATTTAATGGCGATTTGGAACGTCTAATTAGCTGCGTATATTTGCACGAAACTGCGACGAAAATGATTTATGCGCTTATGATGGAGATAAACTGCGGTTCGGCACGTGATGTTAGCGAAATGGACTCCCTAATTGTTTTTCGAGTTGCTAATTTAAGACGGTGCACATGTGTTAGTAGTTAACAATGCATTTGAGCAACGCGAATAGAATACAGAACGATATTCATATTGGGAGTGCATCCAAAATATGTGCGGCAAAGGGCCGATGCTGCGTACGTTGAATAACAGAAGTAGCCGATTTTAAAACACGCCAACGGTGCATTAGACAGATTCGACTAACGAAATTTTTCTTTAGCTAGTTAGGTACTGTAGGGCCAGAAATACGTCGTATTCAACCTTCAAACCTTCGGTTTTTCGCACTTTTCTGTTCTGTAGGTATTCCATTTACAGCAATTTCTCACAGTACCTATACCAACATTTTGGCCTAAACTGAAAACTGTTTACCTTTCTTGGATGACCAAATTTGCAGAACAAACACTGGACAGTTAGGACACAAGGTTTACAGAAAACCAACACACAGACAGATATTTACAAGCCACATCTCACCACCCTCCCTCTCAAAAGAATAGTCTTATAAGGACGTTATTTGTTAGAGTACAAAGTAACACAGATGAAAGTCCTTTACAAAAAGAAATATATCATCTTAAATCAGCGCTAGTGAGAAATGGTTATAGCAATAAGAATATTTGGTTAGTTTTTAATAAGCGTGCTCATCCAAATCAAGTAAACTCTCAGCCAGGACAAAGTAAATTGAAGTTGAGTTTGCCTTATGTACAAGGCCTTTCGGAAAAATTAAAGGGGATGTTTAGAAAACACGATATTTTAGTTGTTGATAGTACATATAATAATTTAGTTCTACTAAAGATAAAGTACATTTAGAGAGTGAAGGTGTTCACAAAATTACTTGTTCTTGCAGCAAGTGTTACATAGGTTAAACTAAAAGAAAAGTAAGTACGCGTTTGAAAGAACACTTACGTGCCACTTGGCTGCAACAGATAGATAAATCTTCCGTAGCTGAACACTCATATTTGCTAAACATTTACTAGTAGAGCGTACTTGTAGGGCCAACTCGATGCTTTTGAATGCTCCCTTATTCGCTGTACTCGATTCCTTTTTCGTGGTGCAATAACTTTGGGTAGCCCTGGATCATCCGTAATGTTTGGTTGGCGGTATAGATAATTATTTAGATAAGGTTTAGTAGTAACTAGAACATGACGAATCTTCTCATAAAGCTCACCAAATTCAGAAGGCGCGAGGCTATTTATGGTGGCTAAAACATTTCCAAAAAGCATCCACTGTACATTATTTTCCCCCAACTGATATTTTCCTGCTTTGTTTGCTCTTAAATTTCTCGATCATACCTCGTATATCTGCTTTATTCATCGGAAATCTCCAATCACATACAGTTCCTAGAGTTCGTGCTGTCAATTTTTCTCTGGCTTTATATAAAACGTCGAAGACCACCTTCGTAAAAACGGCGTTATGCTATAATGTCGTTCTGTATATATTATATTTTTCAGGGCCAGTGGTAACCAACCCCTTCTAACTTTACATAAGAAAATGCATTGACAAATGAGGGCATAATATGCAAGTAGCTAGCTACATGTATTTGTAGGTTTTCGTGATGATTTGTAGCAAAAAAATATATTTTTAACAGGTCCAGGGTGCAATCAATATCGAGTGAAATTGTAGTGTACCTTACGGTATCGCTTAAGCTTATACCGGTACAAAATACACGGTATCAGACGGAAAGGTTTATTTAACTTTCAATTTAGATAGCACGCCTATCTCTCATTGCCCTCTATCTCTTGGTGTACACGAATCTACTTCAGAGAGACTGCATAGGTTTATGGTTTCACATTCTCAGATATTGTACATTCCTATCCCGGTTCCATCTTTTATTTTAGAACCATAACTTCAGTAGTACTCTTGAAGAGTTTTGGAAATCAAACATCACGCTGCTTCTGTCTGTCTTTGTAGCTTGTTTATTGTTCTGCTGTTGATGGACTTTGGTATACTCTGTCCTCAGAGATTTATTGCTACTCTTCAGCCGTTGAAGGTTTCTTCTTCTGCTAAACGCTTATGCTTCTATTATACACCACCTACGTACGGTTCTTATTAACTACTATGTATAGCCTCTCCAAACGGTGATACACTTCTCATTCGGACAATAGTGATGACAACAAGACTTCAGCAAATCGTTGCAAGTCCTGATGGTGCTGTTTCGATAAGGTCCGATAATTGGCAATTCGCTGCCTTTTTACAGTTCTTTTAATTAAGTCATAAGAAGGGCTGCCAATACCAAGGACTACTAAAGTAATCTCTTGTTCTCACAGGCCATTCTAGTCGTGATGATTAAGTCATGTAAAATAATTTCACAAGATTTGCCTGGCTTGGTTTAGGTTTGTTTCTATTAGATTTTAACTCATCACGAAAGATCCCTTTATATATCATTGTGTAAGGGTTTCATACATGCCTTACGAAAAGAGATCTGTCAAGCTTCGCTTGCACCAACAATCCAATAACACACTCGACCAATAAATTAATTTAACTATCCACGAGCGGTCCCGATCACTCGATTGGATCAATTGATAACAAAACAACCTTAATTGCAAGGAGTCAAATCGAATCGTGCTAATAAACAAACCATAAAAGCAAATTATCCTGATAGCGCGTAATTTATTTAACCTCTCCGATGCATGTGCCAATGGAAGTGGTCCCAGTTTGATTGATGAAAGAAAACAGTTTCATTCCGTTCAATTGATGTCGGCAATAATTCGTTTTCCTCTAATAATCCGAACGAGCCGGACGTATTTTAGGAGGGCCCGGCCGGCAGTAAAACTTTATCGCCGAACTTTATACGGAATTGCAGTGGATGTGCCCTTACGACTGCACGTTGCCCGCATAAACTTCTGAGGATTCTCCCAGGCTAGTTGCTTTCGCGTTTAGGAATTTAAGAAATTTTAGTTTAGGAACTACGTGCATGCAAGGGTAAAACGGCGGGAGTTCGAATAAATAAGCCAAATGCAGCACACGACTTTGGAAACTTCATTGACGTTTTGTTGGCCACGCCCTCCAGCTGGAAGTATAGCACCGCGACGCGTAATAAATTAAAAGTGGTGACTTCGCACGATATGAACGAGAGTTATCAATTTGCCAAATGCAGTTGCGTGCGAGCCTGGCACTGCATGGGGTTTGTGTCAAATTCAACGTKAAAATGACCCCTACTTGGTATGAGGCAAGTAKAAAAGTTCAGAATCACTAATCAACACTAGAAGTTATTGATGGTGGAAGTGAAGAGCCTTCAAACCAGTGAAACTTGTGTAAGTTATGAAAAACTAAAAACAAACCACATTTACGAACAATTTGTAACTATCGTTTCTTTATCTTTAAATACGCAGTGCTTGTTAAATGGCGCGGGCTGGGGAAGTGGAAGGGTACAAGCGTTCTGAACTAATAATTAAGAGGCTGGCGGTTTAATGGTGTTTTGTTCCACTATTCTTAGCAGACAGTTTTGACGATCGTTATAACCTAACAATCATTTTCAAAAAGCAACACGACTTTACTGAAAACAGATGTACTGACTGACCAGATTGGAAAAATATAGCTGTAAAAAGCTCTGGACTGGGTTTGAATATCAAATGCATAATACCCATATACTATCAAAGGCGTATTGGAAGGGGAATTTTTTTTTGCATCTTTGTCGGATGTTTTTGATTTCCATATGCTCCAAGAAGCTAAATATTGTCCTTTTTCTATTGCAGTTCAAGATTCTCCTATTATTACTCCTATATTTATAATTGATAAACTTCCCTTTTGTCTAACTTATTGGTTCTGAACTTGAGAAGACATCCAAAATTGGATTAGTTTTTTCTCTACTGCTTTTATTCGAAATTTATTGAGCCCACGTATAATACAAACACTGGCAACTTTAATATAATTTACTTAGATAAACTTTATTTGTGATAGCACTATACAGCGCTCTTTGTATTCTAGCTTTACATTAATTTTAGGGTATTCGTGTCGTATCCGCTGTTAAATACCAATAGTTTTAAGTTTGTTATTTTTTTTATTTTTCTCTTCAGGATGTATGTTTGTCAGCTTGTATATTAAATTATAAATCACGGAAGGCTTATGATTCGAACATGCAGAATTAGGAACTCAATCCTTTCCATTTTGAACCTGATTATATTTTTTGTTTACTGCATTTAGAATAGAGGCTACCAGTTTCAAAATCTAAGAAATGTCATGTATGAGCCCAACCCAAGTAGGGCATTCTTCCCTATTTTGGTTTTCTTCAAAATGGACCTGAACGTTTTGACCGTATTTGGAGACCACTAAAAGTGCAATTATTATAAGGAAACTGCCAAATTACCAAATTAATAAAATCTTTAATACTTAACTAAATATCATTTTTTTGTGCCACCAGCTGATACAAATTATACTTGTATCATCAGTACCGCGCGTACAACTTTATCCTTTACCTATTGTACTTAGTCTATAAATTACTGTACTTAAAGGTCAATTATGATGCCAGAAATATTTATTATACTGTTCATGTACCCAAAACTTTAAAGATAGGTCTAGTCAGGTCAGGTCATCAGTGACGTACTTCGATACCATAATAAGATACCGGTGAGCACAATGCAGAGATAATGACAAGACCGATTTATGTGACAAAAGTGTACTGTGTTGTCAAATGCTTTTCGTTCATAACAAGCAAATAGATTTAAGGTTGACAGTGACAGTTGACACTGACAATCGACACTTGTCATGTCTCATGTGTTCGGAGAAGCCTAATGAAGATAAGTGACTTTACACTAAATGATGACGTAACTTTAAAGTTCTGTGATCATCGGTATATATATGTTCTCCAATATCATGATGGAATATTAACGTCAATTTGCAATGGATTTGAATTTTAAATTAATTGAAATATGTAAAATTGTAAAACACTTAACAAATGAAAGGTGTCAAGCTACCGCTAGACTTCTACAATTGAACAAAAATTATATCATAAAGTAAATGTACCTTTGTTCGCGACCTATGATAAATTTTTGTGATATATATAGAATTTTAAATAATTATTGTAACTATTGCCATCAAATATCGTATGCTGCTAATATGCTACCTGTCTGTAAAGAAACAAACATGAGCACTAGCAGCAGAAGCATATCAATGTGCGTTATTTCAAATGTCAGTAAAGACAAAACGTTAGTAGGGTGAAAAAAATTAAGGCATACCAATCTGTTTTGTTTTGTGACATTAAACTTTAAACATTGGTAGTTACAGATGTATTTCGAATAAAACCAATTTATTTCTATCTTTCGTTAAATGGAGAAACAGTTATTTGAATGTGTAATTTTAGTGACACAACTATGTATTTTGTAAGAAATTACTTACGGCTGATTTTGTGGAGAGCTGTCAGGAACCATTTGTGGAAAAGTTGTTACCTGTAAAGAACCACAAATTAGAATTGTTTCCTTCTAATCTTTTTACAGTATAATGATCCTACGTTTACTTAGTTCTTTTATTTTTTTATTTAAAAAAAAGCGTAGCAAACGTGAATTTCTCGCATAAATCTTGACTCAGCTAATAAAAAAATGCGATATACTCATGACCTGGTTCGCTGCTCAATGGAAGTGTTCCTTTAATAAAAGAAAGTTATCAATAATATCCTTTGGKATAGTCAACAAGGGTAATCGGTTTATAGTGGTTCAATAAAAGAGTCAATCATTTAATAAGTTCTCTAATGCACAATATTGGCTTGGGGAAAGTGTTTCTACGTAATGAAGTTAATTTATACACCTTACAAGAAATAATGTAATTTAAAATAATAAACTTTGTGCTGTGGTAGTACCACTACGTACACAAGTATAAACTAGAAATGTTATATTAATGATATCTCATTAATATCATTTTTCTTTAAAAGCATACTCTGCAACATAAGAAATAGTGACATACGTGTAGTCTCCCTTCCTTCCAGACTATCACAACTGTTCTAAAATGTAATCCAGAAACAGCAGCGCCAGTGCATATTACGCTCCAAACGGTAAGCTTTCATTATTAAACGGAATTGTTTAAATTGCAATGTGCACACAATTGTCTTGCCGAGTACCTTAGTGAACCGCTGAATTCAATGGAGAGCAGTACACCGTTACGTGCAACCATAACTTTACTCGACTGCACAAGGGTACGTTTATTATAGCGGCCGCATCTGGTGCGCGCTATGCGGGATATGCTCCTGTTATCCTGGGGTGTAGAATACTGATGTGCTGTGTTCGAAGAGGCAGCATATTATATAAGATGTTGAGCTGATATGAGCGAAACATAAAATATATTGGGTCTCACTTACATGAAATATAATGTTACGAATTATAACCATCTGGGTTTATGTTAATAACGTATAATACCCCGTAAGATTTAGAAATGATTGTTAATTTTATGTTAGTAAACTATGGATTAGCTTTTATAAGTTCTTGGCAGCCATTCCAAAAATTAGACAACCGTTCTATAGCATTGAAAAAAGCATTCCAAAGAATCCAGCTTGATCATCCCACAGCCCAGGATCACACACAGAAGATTTCTGTAATAGGTATAAGTTTGAGAACAGCGGAAACTTTAGCAGCAAATATCATTTGCTTCACAACTGAACCCTGACAATTTTGATACCAACATAGTGACAGTTGTATTGACATGATTGTTAGCGAAATACCGTAAATTATCAATGGAGCGTTTGATTTAGTGAAACCTGTCAAAGCTGGTATATCACTGCAAAAAGTAAACCAAAGTTTAATTATGTTGCGTAAAAAAATTACTCAACCTCCAAAAAAAGTTGTTAACCGAAGAAAATACTTCATCTAGCGCTTATATTAGAAAACTTTAACAAGCACAATGCGAATTAAAAAAAATTACCAACACTTTAGTGAAAGTGTTGCCATTGTTCCGAGGGTTGAACAATATAGTCGAATTATGTTCCACTACAAATATTGTGAACTTACTAGATTCATCGAAAGGAAAATTTTTACCCGAATCGATGAAAGCAATTTTGCCGAAGTATCTCTTTGCAAACTTATTTTCGATTAACGATTAACTATATGTTACATTTAAACAAGAAAGGATTTTATAATAGGTATATATTATGTAACAGGTATTTCGTGGAAGTATAATAATAATATAATATATAGTAGGTTATACTTTTGGTACAAAATTAAAATAACTTTTTATATGAAATTATAGCTTGCCTTTTACACTATTTCTTCATCATGTATATTGAGAATCTATTGAAGTTTATTCCTGATTTCTTGGTTTTGACCCAAATAATCAGGTTGTTATAATAATATCTAGCATCCGCAAGTAGCTAACACCTATTTTTCTCAATATTTTTCTAACTGAGGTGGTGTTTTAAAAACCTTAATTTTCTCTGTCTGTGAATAAACGCAGAAGTTACGAATGGGCTAAACAATACAAAACAATATTAAAACTTGATTATGTGTTAAGAGCCATGGTCATTAATAGAATCCAATTACATGGCTTTAAACTTGTAATTGCAGGCGTAGTTCACAAATAAGTTTGCTTGCTATGCAACTCCGTGTACTGCACTTCGGTATATCGTTTGAAAATTATAGGTTACACGCAATATAATCAATCACAAACAATTGCCGGTAATTCATTCCAGCAAACTAAAAACTTCTATGACGCAAGAAAGTAATAGCAGCGACGACTGTGAACGTTACAGCGCAATTTTTCGCACTTTGTACATAAATACTCTGTTTTCCTAAACTGATAATGTTACATGGCACCGTCTAGACAACAACACGCCCTTTTAGCGTATTCCCCACGTTAAAGGTGATGTGCAAAAATAGACAAATGACTTGGTATCACAAAAGTGAAAGTCTGTTTTGTGATGATATAAATTCCTCTATCCTACAATATGGATTAAAAATTTTTTGGTTACAAAATTCTTTGGTTTAAGTGACTTAAACTGTAGTCATTCAGAATGTAATCTCTTGAACCTTGACATTGTAATTCGCGTGCCCAGTATGTGGTAACTAGTATAGTTTTCCTTCGGTGAACTTGTAACCTCTAATGCTACGCAAATACGACCGCATAATGTGTCGCGTGATGTTGATGTTATACTGATTGCTTATGACATTTATGATATAGTCCTTGGCAATATAAATGACCAAGTTCTAAGGATTGGTCATGGTATAGTTTAACTTTATCTTGATCGTGTGTCAACATGGTATTTCCATAATAATTTTGGAGTATCGTCATAGTGATCAATCTTGGAAGATTACTAATAATATTAAGCAATAATTACTTTAACTTGTAACGAACCTGAGTGCCCTCACAATTTACGTTGATAAGATCTCTTAGGGAAAATGTGTTCCGATGGATACTACAACATTTCTGCTTATAAAGGGCACCAAAACCATGGATTTTAATGTAAAAAATTCAGACTATCGGAGATACCACAATTAAAACAGAGGACATTTAATACTTTAACTTCCATACCAGACGATAATCAAGAAAAACATTGTAGTAGACAAGAAAATCCTCTCACGTTATTGTAATTATTGGTGCTCACATTCATAGTTTAATTGATTTTATTGTACTAAGTGACGAAAAAAGGTACCTCTCCTCAGGGTTATCAAGTTTTGGGAATGTACAAAATGTTTTTGGAAAAACCCAGAAGTTTTTCACGAGGTACAGCAAGACAAATTTGATAAGCAAAAGCTAAAATGCAAAATGAATTGCTATTTTTTTTGCAAAGTTTGCATTATAGCTAAACTATTCATAACGCCTGTATGTATTTTACAACAAGCTTTGGTTCTAGCTCTTTGGCCTAGCAATAAAAAAGCTGTAACGCGTTTACTGATGGTTGGAAAACCATAACCGTTGTCTGAATAATTATTATTCATAAGCTAAAGTTTTGGCAGGTCATAATACTAATATGTAGCATACTTACTGTTGTTGAAGTCACCAGAAACATAATAAAGGAGTTTGTGACTTAATTAGCTAAACCTGTGCAAAGGAAGTTTACTACCAATAAACAAAAGTTTCAAGTATAAAATCTTTCATGTTTGCTAGCACTTTACTGCGTTCTATAGAGCCCTCTATCTAGCTACAACGAAGACCAGGAAATCATAACAGACTAACGTTTACAATGAGTTGTGTTCTTCTATACATCTATTGCGTTTAAATATGTTACCCCTTATTATTATTTCTTTTTATTTATTTCTGTACGCAGCTTGGGAGAACGCATTTTTCTATTTTTTTTTGTATGTTATATTAAGTTTTATTTCTTTAGCGCAGGTAATAAGAAATCCTTGTCTAAGTATTACGACTGTTTTTCTCAAAGTCCGATCCGCTGCGAAGTTAAAACAATAATGCAACTAATGTAGTTATTCTTTAGGATCGATGACTATGTACAGAAGTAGGTTATGATGAAGCTAAATGTTGTAAAAAAAGACATTTTTGCATATTTGGATTTAATTTTTTCTTTACCCTTAAATAGTGTTTTTTCTTTATTCTTGTGAAAATGGGTTACATGTTATCCAGGCTGTTCAATTACGATCTAGTTAAAAGTTAATCCTAACGCACTAGATTATTCTTGAATAATTTCAAAAATATATCTCGTAACTTTGCAGAAATGAATGACACCTTCAAACGATATATGTTGTGGATGCCTATTCATAGCCTACTCAAAAAAATTGTTTCTTGAAAAGTCTAAGTGGTTCTAGTTTTATACTACGTACTACTTCGCATAGCTAAGCTAGCACTTTTCAAAGGTTGTGTTAGCTGTTATATGCAACTCTTGAATCTTCTCTCATTCTACACTTGCTAAACGCTCTATACATCGTCGTGGAATTAGCTATTAAAGCTTCTATCCAACTGTCGGTGTCAATTTTATGATTTMTTCATTTGATATCGTTGCTATTATCCTAGCCAGTTACTAATACAGAATTTTCTCTTCCAGAACCAGCATGGACCCACCAGTTACACCGCTCTAAACGCAGCCCACCCAGGTGTTATGGATATCCCGAATGCTACAGCCCAAGTGATCTCCAACGTATCCCAGCAGCTAGCGAACGCAACCGCGCAAGCCGTAGACGAGGAATGGTCCGACTTCCTCCTGAGGGCGGTGCGCGCCATCGTCATGGGCACCATCATCGTGGCGTCCATCTTCGGCAACCTGCTAGTGATAGTGTCGGTGATGCGCCATCGGAAGCTGAGGATAATCACGAACTACTACGTGATCTCGTTGGCCCTGGCGGACATGCTGGTCGCCATGTTCGCGATGACGTTCAACGCGAGCGTGCAGATTTTCGAGACGTGGCTGTTCGGACGGTTCATGTGTGACGTATGGAACTCGCTGGACGTTTACTTTTCCACGGCGTCCATTTTGCATTTGTGCTGCATCAGTGTGGATAGGTACTACGCGATAGTCAAGCCTCTCAAGTACAACATCACGATGACTAAGCGGGTGGTGGCGTTCATGCTTCTGAACACGTGGATTAGTCCCGCCGTCATCAGTTTCGTTCCGATCTTCCTCGGGTGGTACACCACCAACGAGCACTTGGAGAGGATCAAGATGCACCCGGAGCTCTGCGAGTTTCGCGTGAACAAAGCCTATGCCGTGATCAGCAGCAGCATCTCCTTCTGGATACCGTGCACTATAATGGTGTTCACTTACTTGGCCATCTTCAGGGAGGCCAACAGGCAAGAGAGGGAGATGCACAACCGCCACGGCGCCGCCCTGCTCCTCCACCAAAACAACACCAACGGGGACATGATGTCGAATTCTGGTGGCTCCTCCAAAGCTCTAACCTCGCACGACGTCGACTACCACCACACACCGACCAAGCAGAGCAACATCAGCAAGATGAAGCGGGAGCACAAGGCCGCGAGGACCCTGGGGATCATCATGGGCACCTTCATCCTCTGCTGGCTGCCCTTCTTCCTGTGGTACGTCATCACCAGCCTGTGCAGCACGTGCGACAACCCGGACGCGGTGGTTACTATCGTTTTCTGGATCGGGTACTTTAACTCCACGCTGAATCCGCTGATTTACGCGTACTTCAACAGGGACTTCAGGGAAGCGTTCAAGAACACGCTCCAGTGCGCGTTCTGCAACACGTGCAGCCGACCCCCGTCGGACTTGGACAGGTTCGACGTGCGCAAATACGACGACAGGAAGAAGAGCGTCTACTCGGAGACGTACTTGAAGCACGTCGACAGGAGGAGGAGCTCAGAGTTCGGGTCGAGCCTCTGAGTGGACATGACTAGCAGCAGGCTCACCACGACCAGCTTTTGAGGTCGTCATGAGGCTGTTGCTAGGCGAACTGAGTTTTTTCTCGATGGTGCTATTTTCTACTAGGGCAAATTACTCTCTCGTGTACAGTGATAGAGTGTGATATAAAATATATCGGCGAATTTTAGGTTTTAAGTGGAACTTACGCGAACTGTTCAGCGTAGCTTGTAAATAGTTATGTGTAATGTGGGTACTGAAAATGCTGCTTAGTTCGTACCGAAGGCGTATATAATCTAGATTCTGTCAGTAATACCATTATGACAGAAGCAAAGTTAATGCTTCTGAAACAGAGTCCAGCTTTAGTAAATCTAAAAGAAACTATGAGAAAATGTTGTAACTAGCTCAGAAGTGTAATAATTTCCTTGTGTTATTCTAAACTGCTACAGAAAKATGGCTCATAAAGCATATAAAGAAACTGATATATCTCCTCCATCATCACCTAATACATTCAGATGAAATAACCATAACTATAGCTACTCTGTTTAGGGAAGCTGCCCTTCCACCATAAAACTGACCCATTTTTCTCCAGGTAGACTTCTTGCAGTTACCTAATGGTTTTCTTCAGAAATGCAAACCAAAGATAAAATTGGCACCTTCACAACTAAAAGTGTTAACCACAATAACATTTTTTGAGATGACCATTTTGTGTCTAAAGAACTAAATTTCAAAACAATTATGTCCAAGGAATTCTTAGAGTTACAAGGTGCAAATAATGCCTAATCGTAGTTATAACTACATAATAATTGAGTTGATTTAGTCTTTACCAATGGAATGTGATTTCAAGTTGGCCGTGCCGATTTCTTCTTCGCACACGTTTCGCCCAGTCCTTTGGTCAGCATCTTCAGGGCTCAGTTCATCGTGGACGTAGTTGTCTCAGAGAAACACAAACAGATTGCAGTCGATAAAACGCTGTCATTGTGGGTCAAAAACGTCAGCTACGATAATATAGTGTTCTGGACAGTCATGACGATTAACCTTGGTACAAGATTTACATACAAGCACCCTCCTAACTTGGAAAGAGGATTTCCAGAATAAAACTGAAACGAAGATGCAGTAATTTTGTATTGTAATGAGGAGGAACATAGGCGCACTTTTCAAGTAACATTTTTGGTCTTATCCCTATTTGCATTAGGGTTAAGGACTTGCAAAAAGCACAGCTTTTAAAAAAACAACAGTGGGGTTAACGTCATGCTCTTCGAAAAGCCAAGGTTAAATTTAATTTGCAAGACAACGGATTAAAGCTCAAGAAATCAACTTTTCTAAATTAATCTTTCTTTCGTCTGCTTTCTCGCAAAATATTTGGATAACGAAAAATGGGTGAGAATATTTTTGTTCCTAGTATATAAGGTCCATAAAAAAGTACCATAGCTTATACACTTAACAGTCGTTAACAAAAGTGAGTAATGTGGCAAAGTATTTCTCATCCACATTTTGTGAAACGATAAAAAATTTTCTGTAGAAGTAAAAAAAGTTGCGAAGGCATTATTTGCAATTTGCTTCCAACCAAAATGGTGCGAAGAGAAAACCTCAAGACAAGAACAATGTTTTGGGGTATTTTGTCGACTTAGGTCAACACACTAACGGAGGATGTCATTCTAGTTATCTAATTCATCAGAAAGTTAAAAATGTTAAATCAGGGTTGCTTGTGAAGATTCCTCCTTAAAAAACTAAGGATTCCACAACATTTAAAAATATTTGCATCGATAAATACAAAAATTATTTGCGTTTCACTCACACAATTATTATGAGGGTCAATTTTTTGTAAAATAACGAAATGGATTTTGCTACCATCAAATAGTTGCCATTCTCAAAATTACATCGAATATCAGCAACTCTTGCCTCAAAAAGTAAGGAGGGTGGAAATTCGCCACATTTGCTAAGGAAGCGTTAGAAGGATCTTTCAAACATAAAGAAAAAACTTGTAAAAATAATTTGCGGATGGATGGATGGATGGAATCATCACTCACGAAAAATCAGGCTCTTTTACATTAGACAGCGACGACAGATCTTTAGTAAATTTTAATCACAGCTATTTAGTTTGCAGATCTAATTTTAACTTCAAAAACTAAAACTTAGAAGACAAAGTCATGTAGTAACTACATAATGTCTTAAAGTTTTTACATTAATTTGATTATTCACAACTTTTTTAATCCTATTAATTCAGGGATCAAAAATAATAGTTATTTTGGAACGCAACTTTTATTTCTTAGATGCAAGAGTTTTCAAACACGGTATTTAAGAAATGTCATGTTTTAAAACGGCTGGATAAAAGAAGTTATGATGAAGTTGAGTGAGACCAAAAGAAATCAAGTTCTATATTTACAGTAAATTTGATAAAAAGACTCTGACCATTTTTTTGGGGATACTTTTAGTTTTCAGTGAAGGCTGTACCAGTATTCTGGAGGCTATGTACTTAGTAACTTATCGTATCCCTTCTTTGTCTTAATGAGCTGTTTAGAATCAGGAAATTTAAAAGATCATAGGCATAGTACATCCATCTAAAATTTAATTCTGAGTTTATCGAATTTCTCTGGGAGCGCTTTTGAGAGTGTGCCATCGTGATACATCTTTCAGCCGCATTAAACTGCCCCATGAAGGCCTGTGTGCCAAGAACCGAGCATTAAACAGCATTTTCAGCATCCGCACGATAAATCTGCGTTAAAAATATTACACACGGGTAACATTAACTGTATTTAAAGAAGACGTCGTCCCAGGTCCACCGCAAACCAAAAAGTATGTCTAGTCATTTAGCCCGACGTCTCGGTTGGCATAATAAAACCTGCCGTAATATCACGTAAGAAACAACAAGAGAACGCTCTCTGTGCTCTCCTTATATAAAAATAAAGCCGTTACTCGTGGCGACATTGCTACACCTAATAATATCCCAAATGGATCACACTGAAGGTCAACCGGAGTATAAATACACGGGCTCTCCAAAGATTAATTAGATAAATGGATAACCTGTTGAGGGGCGCTTCATTCGAGGGTGGGCAGAGTATTAATTGGAATATCCCGTTTAATGAAAGTAAATTTTGTACGGATACTTAAAATGCCAGTCCGTGATATAGTTCGGTCGTTAGAGAATGAGAAAAATAACTGAATACTTTAAAAAAATATCTCAGTCGTTTTTGTTTAGATTAACTGTTTCTACAGGTAAAATATTTTATAAAATAAGTTTTTGCACTATTTTTTTGTGCAGACCACTAATAAATCCTGTCCGACATACTTAAGTTTTATATTTCTGTGAAAATTTAGATGGTGTGAGGTATATTATGGTGGTAAAAAAATAAAAAAAATATTTTTAATACGTTGTAAATTTTACTTCCACGTCGCTACTATAATAACATTTAAATATTCAGATAATAAAATACACAGTTTTTCTTATGTTAAATATTAAAATAGAAAATTTTTATTTCGGCTCATATTTAAATTTTAATTGGTCCCATCCACCATATTTTTCTTGAATAACACAAACTGGACAAAAGAAGAGTTAAAAATTTTCTGGAGTTAATCAAAAGCTTTCTTCTTGGTTCTTCGTGGTAAATTTCTTCTTACATAATTTTGTGTTACTCCATTTTGAACAGCTAGGAACTGGCTCGATCATATCGAGCTTTCTGGAAGGAACACATCCTTCTTAAAGCAAGAATTTTCAGTAAAAACTCGTCAGATTCAGAGTATTACAAATTATAATCTTGGTACAACCGTTTGGTCAATGTAGATGACGTAAATGCTATTTCTGGTATAATTTTTGGATCCTGATGTGATGTCCCATATCTTTTGCTAGCAGCTTTAATTAATTTCGTTAATTGTTTCGTTCATAACTATGTTAAAAGAATTAAACTTAAACTGTCCTCTTGCCAGATGCCATCCTTCACTGGTACATTCTTAGGTTGTTTGTTCCCTGTTTCTATTGTTGTGATGTTATTGCTGTTGGGGCCTTTAATTGTGGCTGTAATCCTATGGTCCATGCGACGCTTCTAGGATTTTACGATCAAACGAATACAGGTGCTTGACCTTATAACTATTTGCGATGTTGGACATCGCTATTGTCTTTTACTTATAGTAAAAACATGCCCACAGCGATCTTTTCTTTAGAGCTTTAAAAGCAAACTAATTGCTTTCCCAATATTTCAATAATTTCACATCCTAGTTATGTTCAAAGCAACGGACGATTATCTTTGTGGTTGTAATTTCTGCTTGGTGTTTGATAATAAACAGAAATGTTTTATGTTATGACGTTCAGTGGTTTTAAAAATAAAAAATCTGTTCATGTTTCCTTTGAGTGTCATTTGCATAAAGACAGTTGCTGGCGGTATATTGTCACCATAAATGACATTTTCAGTCCTTTAAGTATTACCAAGGACGGAATTATCTCTTCTATAGCATCTGAGCTCTCCATTCACCTTTTAGTTTTTCGAAGAGATCTCTTACTACGCTAGAATTAAAGCTTTTTTGGACTCTTGTAGGATTTATTGATTGTGTCATTCTCTTCAGAATGTAAAATTAAATTATTGAGGTTTATTATTACACATGCAGTACGGGAAATATTGGCTATCCCATTTTTATTATAACATTGGTCAAATTTTCCTCTTGATCTGGTGAAAGCACCTTTGCTCGACCTATTTCTGACTGTGACTCCGGTCTTACTATAGAAGATCCAATGCTTCTGCACTCCGTCTAGTTACCACGAATCCCTCTGTATCACTTCTCCGTTTTCTATGATAATAATGAGGAGGTTCGGAAGTTTTTGTTGAATCGATTTCACCACAATTTGTGCTCTCTACTTATAGATAGTAATGACACATATCAATGAATCTACGTATAGTCTTTATATTCACCACGGAATAAAAATATTATGTTGCAATCACATAGAAATGTAAGAACGAAATGCCGCTAAATGCAACCATATCTGCTAAAATGATCTGTGAGTTAATATGTGGTTTCCAAATTATTTAGCAGGTGTGGGCCATATTTATGTCCTGCCCGTATTACTCGACTGGACCTTAGACATATTTCAGTAAAAGTGAGATTACAAGACATCTAGTCGTCACAATGGTCATCTTACTCACAGCTTCCTACTAATAGATGGTAGCGCCATCTAAATTTTCACTATAACTAAACCAAAACTGCTCCGATGATCTTCAACAAAAGCAAAACAGTGGCAGTGGATGAATAGTTAGTTTTAAGTTTATTGATTATCTAAGCAATATGCTTTTAGACTTTATTTTAACCAAAAAACCCTCTAATGGCTGAACTATATTTTATGTGATACTGTACTTAGAATTACGTTACTATTTTGGCCACCCTCGCCTGGGACTATCTTCTGTAACTGTAACGCGGATGGTCCATCCTGATTTTCGTTCGCCACCTCGTGGCAGTACTTAGTTCTGTTACATAGCGAAATACAATCATTATTAGGAAAGGAAACGTTCAATTACGCTGACTGGGTGAGAAGAAAAATGACCAATCTGGCAATTTCAAGAAGCAATAATTTTCTACGGATCAAGCTTGACAAGATTGGGTGATGTTCTTTTTTGCCCGTTTCTCAAAGGCCAAAACGATGAAACTGACTGTGGACATCGAAGATAGAACCTATAGACCTATTTCTTTCTACGAAACCACGGGGCAATGAGTTTTGCATAAGATGTAGTGTTTTGTAAGTCTTCCTGTTTAGTTAAGGAGATAATAACGTGTAAATGTGCTGTACTTAAAAGAAACAGTTCTACTCGTTGCTATTAAAATATTATGGGTGTTTTAAAAACCGATAAATGTTCTACAAATCTTTTTGAATGTGTGCCGTCGATTAAATTTATTTTTATATGGGTTTGAGTGTTTGTATATAACTATAAAACGGTTTAAGATATATCGATGCATGTCTGAAACGTTACATTGTATAGATTTCGTTTCTCTGAAATACTCAAGTGATAATTTGTACTTTCTAGGTTATTTTGAAGCTTAATGAGTTGCTGTACTGATGAGTTTGCTTTACGAAAGAATGACACAATAAAACTACAGTAAACATATGATGGCGTTTTTCTTTTTTGGCATGCCTTCTGACAACTTTCAGCAACTGTGAAACCTCCCACGACCAAGAATTTATTTGGACGACATCCAGTTTTATGGGCTCTAAAATTTTCGAAATACCTGGATTGCCCTGTACATTGTTTATGGACTATCATGCTGAACTTTCGAAGCCAATAGCTACTTTTATTGTCTCTTTTAAGCTGTAGATACGCAGGAGCAGGTAATAAAGGGGTTAAGTGCCGGCTATTTGGTCGCAGTAAAACTTATGGTTCGTTTATTAAGTTGCAAACGGTGTATGCCAAGGATAAATTGAGACTTTATTACCCAAACTTTCACACTGGTACTCCAAGAGTATGTGTGTAGCAAGTATGAATGTTATCAGCAATCTTTTTAGTGGTTCACAGGTAACTAGAGCTTCTATTACATGACAACAGGTCAATAAGTATAAGAATAGAAAACATCTTCCAGGGTAGCTATGTTTAAGTACACATAAAATATACTTAGTTCACATCTAAGAGGTGAATATCTAAATTAATAGCGACCATGAGACCATAATATGTTAACTTTTGTTGGACCAATAAAATTATTAAAACTGCATTCCTTTGAACATTAATAAAAATGCTGTTTTCTAGAATTTCTACCGAAACACATGACTCTTCCCACAAATAAGCCTGTGTGGTATACAAGAGAAGTTTAAATTGAAAATTCTATTATGGGGAGCGAGTATGAGAATTTTGCTTAAATAGAAAGTTAATCATTCATATGAAAACTATATATTAACTAAATATTAAACAATTAATGACAGTTAATTGTCGTATTTTCTAGTGATATATGTTAGTTTCTCAAAATAGTATAAACAGTGATAACGTTAAATTTGATAATTGGCTTACTGGCGCAAGAATAGGACATATTCTTTTATGCTTCTAAATTATGCTCCTGTCGATTGTAAGGATGTTCTCGAGGTACTAAGTAACTAAACTTTAAGCTTAGGACAGCTTTCCATAATTATCAGTATGTGGAGGCCTTTCAAACCTTGTTCGCTTAATTCATAGAGTTAAAAAAAAACTGTGATATATTGCTCTTTGCAGAGTCTATTGCTGATTGCTCTGTATTGCAGGAACCATTGATTAGTGGCAATGGACAGTGCAAAATAATTTACTTTTCATTACTGATAAATGTAGAATGACGAATTTCACTTGCTGCATGTCCCGCATGGGCTATGCTTATATAAACGGTGATGTACCATTGGCGATGGTGACCGGATTTTTTTTATGTTGTACCTAAAAAATTAAATAAATAGAGTGGGTACAAAGACATTCGCAAAATTGGTCTATTTTAAATATGACAGTATATACTCTGATTAGTACATAACTTACTGTGATCTTATAAATCCGTTCTCTTTCGTTTCTTTAAAGAACTGCCGAAATATCACCAATATCACTTTTTTGTTACTATGTGTAACAGCTATACTACGTGCAATAATTCTTTTGCGATAGCAAATAACTTGGTAAATTTCAATATAACCAGAATTAACATTAAATACCGATGAGAGGTACTTCAAGCACCAGGTTCTATGCAAGGTTGTTCCATGAAATGCATAGTCAAAATCCTGAAATAATTACGTTTTGGGTAAGTATTTTTGGGGATCTCATTGTTGCAACTCTTTTAGTAGTGTAAAGATAGCAACAATGTATTGGAAAATATGCAAGAAATGAAAACAAAACAGGCATAACAGAAAGAAAAATGACAATACATAGCCTTCATACAACCTTTTTCAGAAAGAAGAGCAAGAGGTCCCCTTTTTACTAGCTGAAGTACGTAGGTAAACTCCATCATAGACAGGGATCATAAGACGTACATTAAAATCCCAACAAACATTTTCAACAAGTGTTGATGTCCGAGTATTAAAAAAATAACTTATATCGGAGTTTTCCCTCTCTAATTACAGTTTAGCATTATGAGATGGATACAAGAAGAAAGCTTTGCATATTTTTCGTATCATTTCGTTCTCATGTCAAAATAAAACGAACTATTTGTTAATCGTGCTAATTTAAATGAATTTTGCAACTCAAAAAAGAAAGCACATCGCCAACAGCCGAAACTAATAAACACGTTTCCATTGCCAACCACAAAAGAATACATAGTGTGGTTATTTTGACATGCGGGGTAGCCCTGCCTGCAGTTACAACAGAAGGAAGAAGAACCTCCGACATCTAATGAAAAGCAGGTTAAAACCAAAATGCGTTAAGTAATTGTTTTGATCATATTTTTTAATAATCTAATAACTAATTAATTTTAGTATTTTAGGAACAGATGTTTTATTTTAAACTGGCAATGAGGCTACAATAATTATTCATAGAAAATGACAACCGGCTTCCATAAGCCATAAATTATAGAAATTGTGGTAGCCTTTACATGACCTTCTGAAAAGTTGATTTTCAGTCTCCATCGCGAGACGCTTTCGGCGCCACACTTGGAAGTACTTCATGTGCTGATGAATCTTTCAGAATGTTCTGTGACTTCTCGAAACATCGATTTTTGAGTTTACCACCGCCAGACGGTTTAGGCAAACTGCGATAATGGAGGATTCCCTCGTCTTCTATTGAATCTTCCAGAATATTCTATGCTATACTCGAAACGTCAGATATTTCACTTCACCCTGCAATAAATCTTCCAGAATGTCCCATGGCTTTGCGAAAGGTTGATTTTTTATTTTTTCGACGCGTCAAATTTTTAGAATGTTTAGATTTCTCCGATTTTTGACTTCATAACCGCGAGATAGTTTCGTCAAATTGCCATTGCAATGGACAGTTTGGCCGCGAAGTAAAATACTTTATACATTTTGTATGCAGTTAACCGAGATCTACCCCTTTCAAACCCCAAATTATCTAAAATTCTAAAAAAAGTAATTAAGTAGCAACTTAATATAGAAGGTTTTCCATATCCCTACTGTCATAACACGCTTCGAAAGTTGTTGCAACATATTATAGGCTTCACGTATGAAACAATACTCAAAAGAATTTCATTATGGAATCTGAGAAGCCGAAGGTTTGTAGAATAACATTTATACAAAAGGTTCGGCAATACAGAGCAGAAGGGCTTGTACTTGTGTACTTGAATGAAACGTGGTACGACACACACGATGTAATCAAGAAAGGGTGGATAGATGATTCAAATAAGTGTCGCCCACTTACGCCGTCCTCAAGAGGGAAGCGTGTTATAATTTTACATGCTTGCTCCACAAATGGTTAGATAAAGAGTTGCCTGCTTCTTTCTGCCAAAAGTATCAGAGACTGCAATGCTGAATATCATGGCGACATGAACCACGAACTTTTTGAAAACTGGTTTACAAATCAGCTGCTTACAAATTTGCCTCAAAAGTCTGTTATAATAATAGACAAAGCATTCCCGCCAAGATGAAAAACTACGAACCAAATCTGCATGGAGGAAAAGTTCTATCGAGAAAATAAAATCATTTGCCATAGATCATATGGCAAAAAGTATAGGGCACATTGTTGAAAGACTTCCACCATATTACTGTATATTTAACCCGATAGAGCTGGTATGGAGTCAATTAAAATACAGTCTTCGCAAACGTAATAAAAATCCTGCTAAGGATCAGGCCTCATGCAGGACAGGCCTGCAATAGTTCGAAATATAAATGACAATAAGCATAATAAAAATGCGCAGCTCATATTAATAAATCATCCAGATACTTTTAACGAGATTGTCGATATCCATCCCATCCGATTGGATAACCCCATTCGCCGAGTAGGGATGTTTATTAAGATCTGATTAGATTCGCGTTATGAAAATTAATAAGACCGCTCATGATCGAGTTCCAATAATAAATCGGGGGTTGCACCGCACCGCCCGCCTGAGGGGGTCCAGTGTTGAATAGAGTTAGGAAATGATTTCGTTTTCTCACAGATGCGGAGCGCCTGGGACAGCAACGTGCAGGAAGAATTAAATTCCCATCCGGTATCAATCATCCCCCGAATACTAATACTACCCGAAATTGCGTTATTCCTATAAAAGAGAAGGAATTCGTTCTTTGGCGGTGCGTACGCTTGATCTTGGCTGGTTTGATTACGCGGGTAACTTGGATCGCTATGTGGAAAAGGCGGATATCCCAAAAAAATACAGCGAGTCGGTTTGTGCTAACAAAATTGGAAAATATGTCTAAATAACTAATATGCTGAGAAACACACACATGGTTTACTAAAGGTTAATTAGAAATTGATCGCTTATGGCTTTAGGGGGCCTTTTCATTAGTGACTCCCATTTTTTTACAAAGAAAGAAAGGTAAAGGTCCGCCAGTATCAGACGTAAAGAAATCTGAGCTCAAAAATAAATATAAACCAGAAAAATGTCTATAAACCTATTTCATCTTTCAAACAAATTGAAATAAAATATGATCTATCTAACCAACATCGTGTTAAGAATCTTAAGACCAATTGAAGCATTCTTATGCTACTAAAATCAAATTCAAACAACTTTGCCAAGGGGAGTTAGTATACTAGACATCTTAAAGTTTATGAGTACTATTACGATTCAGCGCATAACATTTCCCCAAGGGCCCAAAAACTAGGTGGAATGTTTTATAAGGTATATTGCGTTTAACTGACAGTATCATTCCGAAATATGTTTCATCTGATTACAGTATTAAATTTGACAGTTTAGGTTATATTTTTAATAAAGCAACGCCACCAATTTTACAGCTATATTGCCACAGTTAGAAGTCTGAAAGGATAGTTTATTGGTTAATTTACTATTTAAAGGTATGTTAGTTTAAAAAAGACCTTACTATAAACGTAGTACAGTGGCTATGTCACCTATACAAGATTACAAATACGTTTTTCCTTCATAATATTTTGCTTCCTTATTTTGCCACAAAATCTTATATGAAATTCCTATAAGTTTCCAGATGTTGTAATATGATGTCAAAACGTGTAATTCTGCAGAACTTTTATCTGTAGTGCTATAATGCACAGTGCGGTAACCAAATAGAAAGTTACTTAACATTTTGCCAAAATCGTGCTCTTCGACTCTACCGAAAACCAGCGTTTTTCGCGTCACGTTTTGAAGATGGATGGTACGCAAGTGAAGTTACCATAGTTACATTGAATTTTGGCATTTTGAGTAAATGTTGCGTTTGGAATTCCAAATATAACGAACACTGTAATTAAAACTTCAGCTGTCAACTTAGCTGAAATTGGATTTATAGGGAAAACTTCTATTTACTTCGCAAATGTATCTACAATGATAAGAAACTGTTTGTTTAAGAAATCAGCCATAAAATCTAAAGGCAATCTTTCCCAAACTTGACCAAAAAGCGGCCAAAGTAATAATTTGGACATATTAACCATGACTTTTCATTATTACAATGCCTATATAAGTAAAATATGAAGCTGCTTAGACAACAAATGAGGAACTAGATATTAATCGATTATTTCACAAAAACCAATCTAACCCTATAGAAAGTTTATCTCGCAACCTAAAATAAGGCATGAAATGTGTTTCGACTCTTTTTGACCAACCAAACTCTATCCAGGAGTGCAGCTGATCTAACCTTTTCAAAATTAATGGGAAGTTATGAATTTTTTACGAAATAATTTATAAAAAATTTTATCCACATTTTCCCAGTGATGCTTCATTAGAGACAGAGATCTAGATAAACAAAATAGCACGATTTTCCCGCGATTTCACAAACTTAATAATGTATAGACAATTGGATAAAACTACTGTGCAACGGCGTAACCGATTTATACGATTATACTGAGGCCCTCCTTCTCAATCCGCCAATAATTTTTTTCAGCTGCTGATAACATTTTGGCAGCCCTGTTCCGTTTTCTGAAACGTCACTGCTTAATCGAATAAGATAACCAGGACTGAAATGAACGGAACAGGCATAAATAAATTTTTTTATTTAACCAAATCTCGGCATATCTTTTGTTGATACAGCGGTTAGGTAAAAGTTTTCGGATATGTTTTAAACGAATTACCCGTAATAATTGACTAAATCAAGACGAGACCGAAGTTGAGTCAATTTTTTGGTATTAGTTGCTGCTTAGTGGCTTTGATCTTATCATCACTGTTGTGTAAACCATCCTATAACCAAAATAGTAAACCTGGTGTTGAAAAACTGTGTATTTATAGATAGATAGTTTAAAGTCAGCATCTACCTCTAACCTACCAACATGCTTTTCATGATTACGATAAGTTAGTTACTAGGAAACCATGTAGAAATAGCAGCAAGTTAGTCAACATGAAATACTCCCTTGTACTTGTCAAATATAAACTACTCTCGAAGCCACATCTGCTCGTGTATCAGAAATGTTAAAGTTTCTATATTCAGACGATCCTCTACATAACCTCTTACATTATTAAATTTCAAAGCTATTTAATTCTTAAAATATCTGCTTCTGAATCTGACAGGAGAGAGGCTGATGAGCATCTAAAACAATGTCCCTCGTTTGCCTTAAGCGACCATTGCCTGTATTTTTCCAGAGATATTAATTCCCACAGGTCATAGAAACTGGAAGTATTATAGTGCCAGGATTAAATAAAAAAATATGCTTCGTAATACTATTAAACTGAATGATTTAACTTTCTGAAATCGTACATGTAGTTTTTTCAATTATTAAGACAAGTATATGATTCAGAAATGTATGTGAACCATGCATGGAGAACGTTATTAGTAAAAATATTGACGGCACCACTGATTAAGAGAATGTGGAGTATGTTTCCTGGCAACAAATTTAATGACTTTTGTAAGTTTTAAATAGAAGGGGGTTTGACAACTAGGTTGTAGAATAATCAACTGCAGCAGCATCAGAATTATTGGGCAGTAAAATCTTACTCTTTGCCGCTTCAATAATAATAAAATAAAGACACAATATGAGTAAAAATGTGTTAATGGATTATCCACAAATTAAAGGACCTTGATATAAGCCTATTGCGTTATCCCAAAGAGCCTGAACCTGAAAAATCTATTCCTTGATGCAACAAACAATTGCTTTAATAATGGTTGTTACTGTTCTATAATATTATCTTAGATGCATGTACTTTTCCAAGTTTGTTTCAGAAAACAAAGGTGATTGCTGTCTTAAAACCTGGGAAACCTCCAAATGAAGTAGGAAGTTACCGACCCATTGCCCTCCTGAGAGTCTGCTACATGTTACTAGAGAAATTACTCTACCAGAGAATAGGACATTTTATTGAAGACTCACTCCCGAAAGAACAAGCAGGTTTTAGGAACAACAAAAGTTGATGTGCTATAATAAAACCTGGCGCTTGTGCCCTAATCCATTGAAGACAGAAGTAACTTGCTTTCATCTCAACAATCACCAAATGAGAAAACAGCTTCAAGTTATGTCAAATAACATAATTCTTAAACATAACTTCTCGCCAAAATACCTTGAAGTGACCCTAGATACGTCTCTAACGTACAAGAAACATCTAGAAAACGTCAGTAAAAAATTACAGACTAGCAATAACATTCTGCGTAAGCTTGCTGGTACAAGTTGGGGTGCAAATGCAAATGTACTCCGCACTTCTGCAACTGCCTTGCATTATATCACTGCTGAGCACTGCTGTCCTGTTTGGAAAAACAGTCATCACGCAGGAAAAATTGACACTCAGTTAAATACTGCAATGCGACTAATCACTAGAACAATTAAGTCAACTCCATTACCTTGGCTTCCGATTCTTTCAATCATTGCTCCTCCGGAGATTCGCAGACAGTTTGCTGCATATAAATCTTGGCAAAAATACCAATCAGCTCCTAATGAGTTTCTGTTTTCCCGAGATCTGCAAGAGCTGCCTACAACTCAGCTAACTTCTAGAAAACCTCTGTGAGCAGAAGATTTCCTTCGCGCTTCTTATACTATTGAAGATGGATGGTGTTCTGTTTGGCAACTTAAGAAACATGATATATTCAATCAGCAGCTTATAGACGACCCTACGGAAGAGGTAGCAGCAACTGACCTCCCAAGAAGGTCTTGGGTCACTCTGAATCGCCTTCGCACTGGTCATGGGAAAGTTTTTTCTTAATAAATGGGATTCATCTATCGCACATATCGTCAACAGATGCCTCCGTACAGCATGGCCTGGTGGTTTTGCGTCTATCCCTCGTGTTGATGAATGTGTTAAAGACTGGCTTAAGACAATAGAGATCTGATTGGAGTTTTCTGCGGTTTTCTTCAATACTCTATCCAGAATAAATACATACATGCATGTATCTAGACTGGATAAAGCGCAAATGCGAGATCTCTTATCGTTGAATGAAAATATTTTGTATTAATGATAACAATATTCCGCAGTGCTTTAAGGTATTTTCCTTTTTATATATCTCTCTAAAAATGATATCTGCCTTCAACTTTACCTACCAAACTTGAACCCACTTTTTACCAGTTTTCATCTTCCTTTTAAATATTAAACAAGCTAAAACGACACGGCACATTTTATACGCCGCAAATCCGAAACCATTTATTTCCCCAACTACGCGTCTTCAAATCCACCAGCAATTACACTAACAATATTAATATTCCCACGGGCGTCTAAATTTCCCAGAATTAGCCGGCGCCACTCTCTCAATCCAGTGATCTACCGTCGTGTCCCGACATCCCCGCAGCGGTGCGCCGGACAAGGACAGAGGGTCGGGATGAAGAGGCACGGATGGGAAACTAATCAATTTTGCATGTCTCTTAAGCAAATGTCCCTTGTTACTTTGCGGACATGGGGATTTAGAGTTATTCGGAAGAAGAGATGATAGAATCCGTCCCGAGTTCAGATTTATTGTTCCAGCCGTGGTTTCAGCGTAATAAGGGGTTTGTTTGTTCGGCGTCGCTAAAGAAGTCGGGGAGTTTTCATTATTTGAGTTGAAGTACGGGCTGCGGGTGATGTATATTAATTACAATTAGCGGACTAAAATTAAGCTCTTAGTTCAGTATCGATGAGAGGTTGATCCAGAAAGTTCATATCACGTGTTATATTATAAATTGTGAACATACCCAGCTGGGGTCGATTTTATTGTCACAGCATCCATACCTTCTACTGTATAGTAAGCCAATCTTTCATACAGTAAATGTATTCACATCACCAGCATAAAACAGCTGCTAACCAGATCCAATCTCTAACATCAAGTTGTTAACAAACAGCATAAACATTTGTTCCAAATGAAACCCCTGTGGCATCTCGGATGCGTGTTAAAAAAACTTTCGGCGATTTAGAAGGTAAGTACCACGAATATAAGGTAATTCCAAAGGTTTGTTAAGAAGAAATCAATATTGCTGCACCCGATCAAATGGCTTCTGCATTTCCATATAAAAACAGAAATATATAAACCATACTGAAAATACACAAAATTACAACAGATCTATGCAATTCTATACAACAGAATCATTTTTCACCTAGGACGAAATCCAGTAGTTTTTCGCAAACCTGGATAAGTTAGTTAGGTGAAGATAAAATTGAGAATGCTGCCTCCAGACTACAATTATCCTCTATATATGGAGTGCTAAAAATACTTAACAGATGAATTTACAATTCATTTGGGCCTACCATATATAGCTTATCGTTGAGTTTCTTTATATTACGTAATTAATATAATAGGTTTATTCCAGATAATCTTCTGCGGTGCGATTCCGTAAATGAGCCGGGCGCTGCACTTAAGCCTCTCGATCTATAGTGCCTGCACCGTGGCTTAAGAGAGTCCTGTCTCCTCAAAGAAGTCTATATATTGAGAGCCAAAATCAGAGTTTCCTCATGTTTTGAGAAGAACCTACATTTGCTACTGTCCACTGCACCCATATTATATCAGGCGTAGGTCTAGTGACGAAGACCTTAGATTGCCTCAGTGCATCTTCCCAATACAAGCAAAAGTGACGACCAAGCAACAAAATGTTGGGGCAACCTTATTAATGTTTATAAGCGCCGAAAGTTCCGCTTGGCTATCGCAGCAAATGTAAATATGTAATCCGGAGTACCTTCTAGTGAGGTTATGATGAGTACATTCCAGGATTGCAGACATTTCCGCTTAGAATACACTAGGTTATAGTAGCAAGCTTACTTGTACCCTCATAGACGTACCACATACTCCCGCGCCTGTGCCTGTATCTGTTTTAGACCCATCCTTATACCAAAGGAGTCCTTGTGATACAAGCATGTTTTCCCTATTCAAAAAACCAGTTCTTCTTATCGAGGATACTGATTCTGTACGAAGCATCAAAGCATATCGTGGTGCTAATCCTATCTCGCGCCATTGAGAGAATGGCTTGAAAGCCATACGCCATACGGTGCCCTCCTCTGTCGCATTTTCAGTTGCCCAACCCCTACAATATAAAGACTGTGCTCCGGGCTTCATATTCCACCCTTACGTGTAGAGATTCCGGTTCCCGAATCATTTTTTGTAGATGCAGTAGGTGTCGTTCTCATACTACAAAGTTATCATAAGATAGCCCAGCAGGTCTCACCACAGTTGTGTACAGCCAATACGAGACCTGTGGTTTAAGTCCCCAACTGTTGTCCCAAAAACGTCTGCACACCCACAGTGCTGCACACTCTTTTCAATTGATTTTGTTAACATGATCCGTCGAAGCCATTTTGGAATCCAGGGTTACACCTACATACCTCAGCGTCGGTACCGGCTTCAATGTTACGTTTTGCAAAAAAGGCGATCGAATAGACTATTATCGCTTACGCCTTGTACAATTGCTTGCTGGTTTGTATTGGTAGCACATTCGCCTTCGCCTTCAACGTTTTATTGTATAAACAGTGGATATCTGAATTCTCCAGCCAGTCAACGAATTGATGGACGTAGAATCCAACATACTAACTAGTGCACAAAGTTCTACATCACTCATTATTGCCACTTTAACATGTGAATAATGAAAAAACCTTTCATCTGTTTCACATGGCATTAAACTTCACAGCCTTCACGGTTTATTTTGTATTGGAGTAAAATTATTTTGTTAAGAGTTAAAAGATTATCAAAAATTTTCACAAAAAAAATGACAGTAAGTATGGCCTTTAATCTATAATTCTAGTCCAATCATTTGCCGACCAGCGATGCAGTCGATTTTCAGCTGGTTTTTTTAATCGCCAGTCAGCAATTCTGTGTGCAATTTAAAATAAAAGGATGTCCCCTTGAGAAGAAAAAGGCGACTAACCGTAGACGTACGATTATTTTCTTCCTACAATAACTTCCGGTCGGTTTATTATTCCAACTGCGTGAGCCATCAGGGAAAGAAGTATCTTCTTAATCCAGCGGTCAAGCCGCCCGCACATCCCGCTCCCGCTTAACCCTCTTAAGAAAAAACTTCGCGATGCACTTCCTGAAGCCCGGAGATAAAGTCCCGTTGACGTGTCTGCTAATCCGATTAGGTAACCACTCAATTTTTCCGCTTCCTCCTCCGACGTCCGCCGATTAAGAGACAGCAATTGCGAGCGACGCAAACCGATAAATCATCAAAAGACGCCGGCTTAATTCTGACTAATTGTCGGCCGCGATTTCTGTATTTAGAAGCGATTTATCGCCGTAACGTCACCGTGTGTATCGCGAAACCGTGCGCTGAAAAATAAGCCCTGGAACCGCTGAGTAATGGCGGTAACTTCGTTTGGATAGAGCTGCACTGATTGTGAGGGGAGATTTTCGGGGAGATGCGATAAAATTCCGGTTGTCTTGGTGAGGACGTCGGAGGGGAAATGCTTGATAAGCAGCTTAACTGACAAATAGGAAATGGGAATATTAAGTGTATTACTGTAGATGTGGGGAAAGCTGGCTTAAGGTCGTTTTAAAAATGGATTATGGTAGGCTATGTATTTTACAGATTGTCTCTTCCGTGCCACTGAAACTTACTGACAAGGATATCTACAGAGCAAGAGATAGGAAGATAGTGAAGGGGCTGATGAAGTGTAGACAAATATTTGATGTTATAGAATAACAGAAAACTCTGGAGGGCTCTCAATGACATAATGAGACGCAATGGAACGAGAAATCATACAGATGACAATTAATGGTGAAAATGTAACAGATAAAAAATAAATTGCCGAAGCTTTCAACAAATACTTTGTAGACATAAGCCAACAAGGCAAATAACTTACACTTTATAAGTTTTCGGAGGAAGAATGTTGATCTACAATTTATTTTTGGCCCACAGATGAATATGAAATAGAGAACATTATTCGTAACTTAAATAATAACTGCTCGCCTGGAGATGATGGACTTACAAAAAGAGATTAGTGGATGTTTTGGATGTAATTAAAGCAATTCTAGTAGCACTGTGTAACAAGACACTGGCTGAAGGACACTTCCCTAATAAACTAAAGGTTGAAAAAATACCTACAATACATAAAAAGGGGTTAAATCAGACATTACGAACTACACACAAATAACTGTACAGAGTATCTTCAGTAAAATTTTGGAAAAGATGATTTAAACCAGACTAATGACATTCATAGAGAAGCATGTTGGACTGGATCCATATCAATATGATTTTCAGGAGGATGGCAGTACTGAAAGTGCAGTGGTCGACTTGTTGGAACATGTGGGAGATGAATTGGGCAATGGTAAAATAGTGGTGATGGTGGTTGTGGACCTCCAAAAAGCTTCCGACACAGTACTTCTCGACAAACTGTTCAGAATAGGTATTCGTGGTGCAGCATATAAGCTCACACAGACATATTTTGAGGGACGTATGCATTACAGAATAGAATATCAACGATAACAGTCCCGCAAGGCTCTGTGTTGGGCCCGATCATTACAACACGCAAAACACACATGTGTGACAGAAGACATTACCGATCAGTTTTATTAAGTAACACAAAATTTAAAAACTCCTTTCTATTATAAAAAGATACAGATTTTGCTTCCCAATTTAAGTATACTATTGTGGCCTAAACGAATTTTTCTAGGCAGCGGCTGTCCTTTCAACAATAATTTAGAAATCAGCAACTAAGTACATACCTATAGGGTTATACACAGCGTCGCGACAAAGTATTAACCCGCAGGATATTTCAGGTTCTGTTAGACCGATTTTTCTAGAATTTCTTGAATGTTCTCAACTCTCTGTCAACACTCGTTTTCGAGATATGGGCGCAAGTGACATTTTTTTAATGGGAAGGACGCCTAAGGGCACATCACAGAAAATTATATTTTTCCTAATTTCATAAATGTATCACACTTGTACAATTTATTGCTTCTGAGTTGAGAAAAGTGTAGGTACAATAATTGAGCCTAACAAGAGACGAAAAGAATGAAACCATTTCATTTTATGGCCAAATGGACAAAAAAACAGGTATTACCATTCTTCCTTCGCTGGTAATAATTTTCGCCTAGTTTGATCAACTTATTGCGAATCAGGTAACCAAAAAGTGAAAAAGAAAAACATGATTCCATAAAAAATACTGTATCTTTTTAGATTACATTACAGAAGGTGCTCAAAATGTTTCCCATTTACTTCCTGGCAGTAATGCAGCCTTTAGTAAACGTTTTCTAATGTTTTTTGTAGCATATTTGGAGGTAAGTTCTGAATTTCTGCCCTGATTCGTCGTTTTAAATCTTCTGCATTATATGGCCGGTCAGCATAAATACGATTTTTCAAATACGCCCACAGGAAAAAATTACGCGGCGTCAGATTAGGGGAACATGCTGGGCATTCTATCGCTTCTCGCCTACCAATACATATGTCTGGAAATATCGCATTCGAATATCCACGAACGTTAACTGCATAATGGGGCGCTGCACCATCTCGCTGGAACCATATCTATTCAGAAGGACGCGAAGCATTTTCAGGATTAGCGAACGGGCGAATAAGATCTGGTATAATGTGTTCGCGCAATAGCTGTAAATATGATGAAAAAAGGCCCAATAATGTGCTCACCGAAAACAAAACACCAGACATTCACTTTCTGAGGGTGTTGTGTGTGGATTTGTTCCATCAAATGTGGATTTGTGTCCGACCAATATCTGTAATTATGTCTATTCACATTACCATTGAGGCAAAAAGTCGCTTCATCAGTAAACATAATCCAATTTAAAATGTTTGTATCTTCGTCTATCATGCTGATAGCAGTTTCTCCAAATTCTATCCTACGATCGAAATCATCTTCGCTTAGTTCTTGTAATAAGTGAATTTTGTATGGATGAAACCTTTCATTTTTCAACATTTTCTGAACAGATCTATTGCTAATATGGTGAGTGAGAGCACGCTGTCTAAAAGGACATTCAAGCTAGTTTCCTGACTCGTGGCAACCTTTGGACTTCTTGGTTTTTGACGATTGGTAACACCGCCGGTTTCGTCAAATCGTTGCAATGTTTTAATAACTGTTGATCCGGCAATTGGTTCACGATCTTCAAGAAATGCATTGTAGAGTGCAACTATTTCCGAATAACTTCGTCGTCTATCTCCATAACCAATCATCATCAAGATTTCGATGCGATCATGTTCAGTTAACTGAGGCATCGCGATTGCAAACAAACCAAGTGAATGAAAATTATCACCAGTCACTAGGCAAATGAAGACACCTGGAGTTTTTGTTCTTACTTAGCGATAATGAATATGGCCCGAAGTTTTTTTGCAAGATCCAAGTTTGTTATCACACATTTCTCAACTCAGAAGCAATAAATTTTACAAGTGTGATACACTTTTGAAATCAGGAAAAATATCTTTTTTAATGATGTGCCTTTTAACTCCCTTCCCATTAAAAAATGCAACTTGCGCCCATTTCTTGGAAACGAGAGCTGACACGGAGTTAAAAAAAATCCAGAAAATGCATTTTAATTACCTACAGGCCCATGCACAATTTCAGAAAAATCGACCGAACAGAACCTGAAATATCCTGCTGGTTCCATATATACTGTAACGAGACCCCTCCTTTAAGGGTAGTGGTGTTCTAAAGGATCAGTCGGATAGAAGCACAATCCAAGCAAGGAAAGTAGCAAACGTTCCAAGTATTTTTTTATTGTTCTACACGCTGTAATACAAAAATACAAACAGCTCGCCGCACAGCAATAGTAATGCCAAGTAATTACATACCTGACACCAGGTAGGGTTTTATATTCAAAAGCATAAATACAAATCCTGTACCATGAGGCTGTCAGCGAGTAGAACGAATGTTTGACAGGAACCGTCAAACAAAAAATCCATGTGCATGGCACACTTCAGGCATTGTCGGAGGTAAACGCAACAAATTTACATCACATCTGCCCCCGACTTTTTTTAGCGTAGAAGAAAACAACTAAATAAGGCGAAGGAAACTACTTCAGACAAGAAAAAAAATGTTTTCGAAAACGCTAACAAAAGTAAACTATTAAGAATATAAAGGCAATTAATTACTGGTAATAATAGGGCTTCAAATGTGAAGCGTGAAACTGACCTCTTTCTGATCGGCCATCGTTATATTCCAAGATGTAGGTATGTAACCCTACTATTCTTTTTATCCTGTAAGGACCCTCATAGAGGAGCAATAACTTTTTTGTTTCCGAAGATAACACAGAGGAGACAGGATTGGATTTCAGGAGAACCAAATCGCCCACAGCAAAGTTAAAATTGAAACGTGATTTACAACGACTAACTCGTTTGGATGCGCGAGAGAGCAAGGACTCGCGAGCCAGAAAAATTTTTACGTGTGCATCCTGTTGAGACTCACAATCAGGAAGCTGCAAGATCTCAGGTATCAAGCGAGGAGGACACCTACCAGTCTGTAGCTCCCAAGGAGAATATCCCGTGGATTCATGTACTACAGAGTTTAGCACTTCACGAATCTTAGGTAACTCCCAAGCCCAGCGCTTTTGTTTACCATAACAAAATGCCCTGAAAAGACGGCCCAGCTCACGCATAGAGCGTTCAACAGGGTTAGCCTGAGGATGGCGAACTGAACAATAAATAATTTGCATATTAAGCGACTGACAAAATGTTTTCCACTCAAGCGAAGTAAACTGGGTGCCGTGATCGGACAAGATTCGACGCGGAGGAGCGAATTCTTTAAAAACTCCCTCCCTTAAACATGAAATAACTGACCTGGTATTTGCCTTTTTAAGAGGGAAAAGCCAAGTGTACTTGGAGAAAATATCAAGGATAACTAGTAGATAGACTACGCCCGCTCGAGAACGAGGCAGTGGGCCATAAAAATCAATGGACCAGAGATCACCGGTTCCGTCAGGTAGAATAGGCTGCAACATGGGCTTTGGATGAACTGTCGCCTTAGTTTTTGGCATAAATCACACGACTTAAGAACCCTTTTAACGTCCCGGTGCATATTCTGCCACCAAACTTCGCGTCTCAACGCCGACCAAGTCTTATAGACACCAAAATGTCCAATCATTTCATGGAAGCCTGAAATAAATTCCTTAACTCTGGACAACGGCACACACAAAAGGCAGGGTTCATCCCCATTCTGTCTGCGAAAAAGAACACCCTTATAAAGGACGAATTTAGTTTCAAGAGCCATATTGTTTGGGTCGGCAATGTCTTGAATGATTCTATTCAGTTTAGGGTCGTCCCGTTGATCGGTAGCAATGTTACGCAACAAGTACTTTAGGGAATCCGGCAACGTAAGAGAAAAAGTCAAGATCCGAAAACACTTATCGCTCGGATATTCTAGCCGTACTGGGGCACGAGAAAGAATATCAGGGACTATATTTTCTTTTCCACTAATGTATCTAATTTCATAATCATATTCCTGGAGAGCAAGCACCCAACGAGTGATGCGAGGCGAAAGTAAACGACAAGTATTAAGATAAGAGCAAGCACGATGATCTGTGTACACATAAAAACGCGACCCTAAAAGATAGACTCTCCATTTGTTTAACGCCCATACCACAGCAAGCGTTTCCTTCTCCGATACACTATAAGAACGCTCACGATCTAGAAGAAGACGACTGGCAAAAGCAATGGTCTTTCTACAACCATCCACCATTTGATAAAGCTGAGCACCCAAACCAACATCAGACGCATCAGTCTGGACACAGAACGGTACCCCATAAATAGGGCGCTGTAAAAGAATCTCACGACTAATGAGTTGCTTTAGGCTGTTGAAAGATTCCTCCTGCTTACTACCCCAAAACCACTTGACCTTTTTTCGGAGAAGATAAAACAACGGTTCTGATAAGGTAGCGAAGTGCTCATGAAAACCCCTGTCGTAATTACATAAACCCAAAAAAGCATGCAATTGTTTTCTGTTTTGTGGAACTGGGAAATCGAGCACAGCCCGAACACGACCCGGATCGGGCTTAAATCCCTCAGAGTTCAAGATATAACCCAAGAATTTCATTTCTGATTGCAGGAAATGACACTTATCTAGACGTAAGGTAAAACCTGCACTACTGAGCCTAGTCAAAACTTTATTTAAATGTTCAATGTGGTCCTCGAATGATTCTGAAACGATGAGTAAATCGTCCACATAACATACAACAAAATCCCTGAACTCAGACCCCAGAATGATATCCATGGCACGAGTAAAAGAGGATATAGCGGTTTTTAAACCAAACGGCAAGACCTTAAACCGGTAAGTCTTAGTATGATATATAAAACAAGTATACTGTTTATCTTGTTCGCGCAAAGGTATTTGCCAATACGAATGAGTTAAGTCGAGAGAAGTCATATATTTGATTTTGGGAGGTAAAGTATTAAGTATGTCTTCAATTGGCCGAGGAAGCTCGGAATCCGGGACCATTATACTGTTCAGACGGCGGGCGTCTAAACACACTCTAACAAAACCATCTTTTTTAACCGCGGTCACCAGAGGACTACAGTATGAAGAAGAGGCACACCGTTCAATGACACCCCAGTCCAACATTCTTTTTATCTGTTCTTCAACCGCTTGACGATGAGCGATCGGAACTGAATAAGGTTTCTGAAGAAAAGGTTTATCTTCAGTTAGATGTATTTCATGAAAATATTCAGTGGTTAATCCCGGTCTATCCGAAAACAGGCGAATATGATTACGAAGCAATTTGGTTAAGGCATCCCTCTGAGATTCGGTAAGATTAAGATTGTTCACCATATTTGTTATTTTCGGCGAAACAATATAGCCCTCCACTGTAGGTAAGTGGAAAGGTGTGATACCCCCGACATTAATAGCCCGCATAGCAGGTGGTGTAGGAGGAGAAAAAGCATGATTAAAAACAGTTTCTGGCATTCGAATTTCTCTGTTACCCACTTGTAAGGACAACTCGGCTGCATTTAAATCGAGGTTAGCTCGATAGGTACGAAGAAAATCAGCTCCGAGGATAACGGGATAAACCAAGTCAGGTATATAGAAAAATTCAAACTGAAAAGTATAATTGAGCATACTAAACGTCAAAAGTACCTGATGCGTAATCTTACGGCATTTATTTTTAAATGCCCCCGAGACACGTACTCCTGTAATAGGAAAAATGGGAAAATCAGATCCCACCAGGCAACTATTCCAAACTAAATCCGAAAAAGCACAAATTTGACTACCAGTATCCAAAAGTGCAGGAAAATCACAACTGTTGATTTTTAACAAAACTGTTGGGGAATGGTAGGATTCAGAAGAATGGGTAAACTCGCACTCCGCTAACAAATCTTCTCTAGGATTATTAAGAATTTGAGAAACATTAAAAGTGGCCCTATTTGTGGAACTCGTCCGACTCGGTGAGCCTTTACAAGCCGGGCAAGTTAGTTTTCCGAACTGGGAAAATCTGACTCGGCTTCGAAAAGTTCAGGCTGAGCCATAAAATTGACTGGCTTAACCTTGGGGGCTGTCCGATTGTTAGCTTGATAACTATTACCAGTATTATTTGGAAAACGTGTTACATTAGGTGGTCTATTCCCGGCACGATTATGAAGCTCTGTTGAATCCAAAAAGTTTGCTTCATAATGCTCTGCCAAACGAAGCCTATCTAAGGCGTCCTTGACCGTCTGCGTGCCTAAAAGAGCACATGAAATTGTTGGCGGAAAGTGTCTGCTTACAGTCGCTATTAACTCTGAGTCGGAATAACCGGGTTCTAGATATCTAGACGAAGCAACTTGCTTTAGAAAATAATCCACGTAACCCATTCCATCCCGTCTATCGTATTTGCCTATTTCGAGCTGAAGCTTAACTTTTGCTTGTTTAGTGGGACTCCAAAAGTGAGATAAAAATGAAGACTTTAAAGCTGCGAAATTAGGAAACGAATACAGCAGAGCGTCTGCCCAATACCTTGCCCTACCCTCAAACAGCTCATGGCACCAAACAGCTAGAAACTCAAACGGCATATTATGCGCAATAATTACTTTTTCTAATTTGGTAATGAAATCCACCGGGTGCAGGTCACCGGAGTCATTAAAAACTGGCAAACATTTTTTTGCCATTGCTTGCGGCGAGTTTAACATATTAGTGCTACTACTACGTACAACCTCAACATGATCAATATTTGTTACATTTGAGCTTGGTATCTCGGTTTCATTAACATTTCCATTATTTAATGGTATATTACTTTTTACATTTACACGATCTAAATGCAAAGACTCTAAAGTAAGCTTTACGGCTTGATTGACTATCTCTTGTATATTTGCATTATTATATATATTTAAATCCGAAATTTTATAGCCCACTGGACCCTGACTACACGGTGGCGGTAGTCCATACTGTTTTGCTTCAAATAACCCACCTTGAGAAGGTTGCCCACCTGGTAGTTCAGATTTTCCTAACAGTGTAGCAGACGAACACTTCTCCTGAAGCTGGGAAGAAAGCTGGCTTTGTTTCTTCTGCGCTAATAGTGCAGGATCTTCCTCTTCTCCTGAAGAGCTGTACCACCTTTCTTGATGTAAGTCTTTCACATCCGGGCTACTGTCATTTATCGCCGGCAATGGAAACGCCGCGGCCTCAGCTTGTGCGGACATTGGGGAAGTTGGTCGTAGGTGTTTATGATCTTCATCCCCTTCAGACTGTTCTGTTCTTAATTTGCTGTTACGTAGCGCACTCCTCGTAACAACTCCGGACGGCCGTGGCTGCCCCTGAGCACTTCTGTAGTGTTGCGATGGCATTATGACGTTGTACTTCAATATCCAACCTATGCCCCACGTTGGGCGCCAAAGATGTAACGAGACCCCTCCTTTAAGGGTAGTGGTGTTCTAAAGGATCAGTCGGATAGAAGCACAATCCAAGCAAGGAAAGTAGCAAACGTTCCAAGTATTTTTTTATTGTTCTACACGCTGTAATACAAAAATACAAACAGCTCGCCGCACAGCAATAGTAATGCCAAGTAATTACATACCTGACACCAGGTAGGGTTTTATATTCAAAAGCATAAATACAAATCCTGTACCATGAGGCTGTCAGCGAGTAGAACGAATGTTTGACAGGAACCGTCAAACAAAAAATCCATGTGCATGGCACACTTCAGGCATTGTCGGAGGTAAACGCAACAAATTTACATCACAATACAGACCCTGTTCAGATAAAAACATAGATACTTTCAATACGACTGCAAAGGAAATAAAGAGACTCCTCCTGGGCTAAGAATCTTTTGCAGTTAGTATACGCATAATTCGTTATAATAGTGGTAGTAGTTTCTCGTTGCCTACTCTCTCTCATTAGTGCATAGTTGTTAAGTACTCTACATATAATTACCTCTAGAGGTGTTTCTAAAGAGTATTGTATAAAATACAATAAAATACTTGACGAATGTACTGTTTATAACAAACCAAAGAATTACACTTTCTTATTTCCAACCTTATTTTTCAACCTTTCATCATAAACCCACATTCAATAGACCTGCCTCATTAACAACTCGCACAGTCCGAAAAGCAAGCCTCGGGTTGTTACCCCCACCCCATGTTGGAGTTTCCTTTATTTCCACAAAGGTCATCGGTGCCCTTTTCATCTGTATTTTTTTCCGGCTCGTCGCCCTCGGGCACGTATTATTTCTGCTGACGAAGGTGAAAACCCGATTTGAATTAAAAATTTGGGCGGGCGAAGGCCGTTTCCATTGTCTTTGACGTTCGGAAGCCCCCACGAAAATGGATGAGTTTCTGAAATTAATGATTGATCTTGTAGAGCCAATCAGTGGCCACGTGGGACCGCACAAAAAAATGTCATTTTTCACGTCGCGTTTCGATGTCGATTTTTCATTGGCCTCGGTGCGCGGTCGCTGCAAAAACCTAGTCAAAGGAACGGGAAAGTGAATGAAGAAATGTTAACGCTTCCCGTGATCTGTCGAAATTATCGATTAGGAATTCCATACTATTCTGAATTTATGTACCAACGCGTATATAACCGTTAATATTAATAGTGTCGAGACGCATCCTTAGTTTGAAAATCTGTTTTAGTTGTTCAGGGATTTTGATTTTGGATATGTTGTTCATAACTGGAAATACTTTTAATAGCTTTATTTAGGTGTCGCTCAACTTTTTGCATTATATTATTAGATGCACTTCCTCAACATGTAATGAAATACCTTAAGTGAGGGGCAACAAAACAGTTGTACAAAGTCAGTCGTGTTTTATTATTTATCAGTGTAGTACATCATTTTATCGCCCCTGTCATAGGTGATATATTCGACTTTAGGTTTTCTATACCTGAATTCCTTGTTATATCGTTTATTATCGTTATACCTAAATATTTATAGCTTTTCACCTCTATTAATTTCATCTTATTTAATATTATGTCTATATCACAGTCGATTTTTGCCTTTTTTATACATCAGAACGATTTTAGCAATTTTTAATTCCTCGGGAAATATATAACTTTCCCATACAGCATTAGTCATTCTACAAGCTTTTCTCATATGACGTTAAATAATTTAATCATGTCTTGTTTGGTAATTCCATCTGTACCAGAAGAGCTACTTCTTAGATCAGTTACTATATATAGTATTGTCTGTTTGCTCTTCTTTTGAATTTTTCAAGATATTTTTTGCCCACAGTTGATTAGTGATTGTTAAATTTATTTACTATTTGTTCATCTTCTTCCAGTGTCTGTCCATCGATGCTCATGATTTCTGTTATTTTTGTCCTAGCACGTTTTTGCCGCCCACTCAAATCATTTAGTTTTCTCCATGTCCTATGTGGATCCCCAGCTGCTGCTGAAAATTTTCTTTCTACATATTGTGTTTTTAATTGTCTAAGATTATTTGCTTTGTTCTTAGCTTTCTTAATTTTTTTTCGCTGTAATTATTATTAAGTAGTTAACAGTAATCCAGCTTTTTCCTTCTCCGATTTTTATGGTATAGGTTTTGGTGCATTCTATTTTAGCTTCTTTGATATTGTCTATTAATTCATCAAATGTTGTAATTACGTTTTGTTGCAGTTTGTTCTGAACACTATCAATCCATTCAAGTTCGCAGTGCACTTGTCTTTTTTCGCTTACTTCTTTCAATAAATTTGTTCACAACAGTATTTAGTATTTTGTGCTTTGAAGCCATATTACGTTCTTGAAGGAGGATGATACATGTCAGATATTTATTTGCTATAACATGAKGTATTATTGTTGCAATTTTCATTKTCTTTATTGATGATATTTTGGATTTMAAATCCATTTGCTTTTATAGTGCTTCTAKATTCCCTTACTATACTTAGGTCTTTTGTTATGTTTAGATTTAGGTTTCCTAGTATCACACAATTAAATATATAAATAATAAAATCAATAACATTAGGTACAATTGTTATCAATACCATCTTTTATATATATGTTTGTCCTCCCACTCCTAGATTATCTACAGTTGTGTACTGCAGTGTACGATGGCATAGGAAAGAGGTGTGTTTCATCTTGATAGCACTAGTCACGTTTCCATTCCATTCCACAAGTATAATGACATGCACAGTAGCATTGTCTTATCTTATGTCTTGTAGATCATCAATATTATTCCTTAAACTTCTTATGTGTATATATGGTATTGTTTTGCGTGAATCTTAATGTTTATGTTTTATAATATAACTTATTTTCCTTAGTTTTCAAGGTCTTCCTCGCTGTATACTCTGAAAGGAGGATCATGTTCCTTCTTGGGTACATAGATTTTACCATGCGAGCAGTAAACACTTTTAATTTCTTTTGTTTCTGCACGTCCTTTGCTTTTTGTATAGAATCTGGTTATTTTGTGTTAGGTCCGCATTCATTTACTTTTAGTCTTTTAGAATTTCTTCTGTTTTTCATTATTTCACATTTTATTTCGGGATGTTTTAATTTAACCATGATGGGTCCACCTTCTGAAGGTTTCAGTTATATTTTCTTCCGTTTGTGCTAGCTGTAACGTCTCCGATATCTTGACTGCAGTTTTTTTTTTAATTATCGGGTTGCTTCGGTACACCAACGATAATACAGTTGTTTTGCTTTTCTTTCTTCTCTTGATCATTTATTTAGGTTTTTATTATTTGGACTCTCTTCTGGACGTTTATATTTTCCTGCCTCAATCGCCTTATTTCATTTACTACTTCCTCAGTAGCAGTAGTTGTCGTCAAAAGCATCCGACATATATTTGATAAATCTTCTCATTTCTTTCATTTCTGATTCGATGGTTTTTTTGAAGGATGGCGTTTTCTTGGTATTTTTGTTGATAGCTAGTTGCACAGTTTTCACAGTCCAAAGAAAGTGCTACTTCTTTTTTACAATGAACGCAGTATTTTAATAAGTTTTTACTTTCTACTAAATAATCGCGTATTTTGGTTGACCGCGACCAACTCAAATTGAGTTAATTTTAATAATGACAGCGACAGCGATTTTGAACGACTATATATTGGTAAGAATTAGTATGTAATTTTAAGTTCTAGTGACGAAAGTTAACGTTACGAGATTTTCTCCTCAAACCTGCTGCATATGCTAATAAAACTACTATGAGACCGACCAGGCATTTCCATTCTTCTCGAAAATCTCTTTATTTTCTTCGGTTTTGTTAGACCACTCACTATAATTTCCTGTCATTTTGTAAAGCACAACATTTTCACGAAGCTTGGTAAAAATACATGAGAAGTCGTTGGAACTCAAACCTCACCAAGTTAACGATTCATAACATCAAAATTAAAAGCAAACTCCAATACACGGCCAAAGTTTGTCGAGCAACGCACGGGAAAAATTTCAGCGGCCTTGACTTTATAAACGGCAATTCGCGTGAACAAGACTCAGATACAAACAACCGATAAATCCAAACACACCGTGTAAATATAACCCCGTCTCCTTCACAAGGAAATTAGCTTTCAAACGGGCTCGATTTCTTTTTCCGAAACCGGTCGCGATCGCCCCTTAGATTTTCCACGGGAAAACTCCTCCGTAACAAGCGGATTTCTTCCTCCAATTAAGCCATCCAACACGGCAAGTGGACGTGCCAAATTTGACGTTTGATGTTCGCGAACATGTGCGAGCTGTTTACTCCAATCGAAACAGGATGAATGGAGTCTTCGCGCGATTGTGTTGCTATATTTAAAGGTTCCCCGGGTTAAAATTAAAGGTGACGGCGACGTATTTGAATCGAGAGGATGCTTTTAGAAAATTATATAACGGGGGGTACGCCGGCGGAGGTTTTTCTAATTAAAAGTTGTAAGGAAATGCTTGCAACGCGAAAAGCAAAACGCGGATTTAGGCAAAAGAAACGGCGGCTTGAACTCTGTTGTCCCTAACACAACAATTTGTAATAAGTCTTGTCACTGTACATCTATATAGTTCCACATACAACACTCCATCTAGTTTTCAATCAGGTTAGCTGCTTGCATGGTAACCAGTTTCTTGGGATATTAGACCGATTGAAATAATTAATTTTAAAGGAATCGAAAAGATTTTGAGTTACCCAAACATTTATAGGTGGAAATGACAAAGGGTCGTATGGGAAATGGAAAAAATAAAAAAGCATCAGAATGTTGTGTAAGGGCGATAAAAATGTGAAAAGTCAAATTTTTTTCTTATTTTTTTGTCAATAAATGGATAAAATTATTAAAAGAAATATAAAACTGAATACACCATTCAATTCTACGGAAAAAGTGTTTGTTATTCTACAATCCGCAACTATATTTGTTCACTTTCAGTATCACTGCATATTATAAAACTCCGCCGCGTCTGTCTGTCTGTTTGAAAAAGCCCGCAATGGGATATATCTAACCTTTAAGGATACTTTGCTATACCTATTCTATAATCTAAAAGAATGTTTACGTACAAGCCCGTAATTGGAATGCTATTTAGACAGATACAATATTAATTCTTATCAATATAAATATGTTAGTTACCTTAAACTTTTCATGCACATTATTATAATGTATAGACGGCGTTTCACACACCGAGTGGCAGAACCTTACATAATTTTCTTAGTAGAATTAGTAGTCTGAAAAAAAAAAACGTTTTGCATCGGGAAACATGGATATCGCGGAAACGCCTAGATCTTTTTATTTAAAAAGATTTATTATTTCTGGCACAGGAGGGTATACTGTTACCAAGTTTGATTAAAATTGGATCATTTTGGCGGAAATCAAAAATGGAAAACGAGAAAATAAGTTCGATTTTTCACTTTTTTTTCGTAAATTTTAAGGTTATATTAAAAGTAATCAAACAGGAATTGTTGATTTTTGATTATCTACTACTTTTATATTGGATACGTTTCCTTTTGACGTCAACTTCTTTCAATCCGGCCCCTAAATTAACCCCCACACCCCACTGTTAAGAGGGTATGTCTTTTCAAGATTCGTTTAACTCCTAGTTCCTGGTCCTGTGGTGGCTATTGACGGCTACAGATTTATGAAGTAAGATAGAAGATTTAACGGAAATTGCATTGGTTAATACTATAAATATGTCTGGTACATTATATAGGCCTCCAAATGCATTGGTTACTTATGGAACAATTTTGAGGATTCTATCTTTGATTTAGTTCCGCTGAGTAAATTGCGTTTGCTGGGGAGGTGGTATAAATATAAATATCATACTTATAGATAGTAGCAGCGCTCGTAGTCTTTGTAACGCTATTTATAGCTTTAATCCTAAGCAGATTATTGATTCACCAACTCCAGTCACAATAGAACTTCAACTCTGATAAATGTACTGATTAGTGCTGACCTGATCGATTGTCAATCCGAAGTTAATGAACAGTATAACTCCTCGGATCTTTTTTTTGTCTATTTGTCAACTTAACCGTAAACACTAATACAGATAAAAATATTCGTTGTGGGAGATATTTAAATCGTATTACTTTGGATTTGCTAAGAGAGTTATTTCGGGTGACTAAGTTTGAGAAAATTGTTAGGATTTCTGGTACTTAAAAATTATAAAATTCAATTTTTGGCTGGACCGTTTGATGAGATATCATCAGAGGAAACAATTATGTCCAAAAAGAGAAGCCTCCCATGGCTAATCTGAGTAATTAACAAAATGATTATACTCAAAAACGAAGCGATGAAATATTCTGAGCACTGGGAGTACAACGGAAGTATTAAAAATAGAACTAACTGTATTAAAAGCAAGAAGGACCCGTATCTGAGTTATTGTATTGTCACATGCAAAAATCAGAGCAAATTGTTATTGAAAACTCTGGATAATGTGGATATTTATAAGACTAAATCACCCATGTCATTACCAAAGTACAATCGATATACATAYATAAACAATTACTTTCTTTCTTACCACCTGATGATAAAATTATTATCACTCCAATAAAAAAATATCACTCCGAGACTTACTCTAGTGTAAATTGGTCAATGACAAGGTGATCTTTGATTGTTTGTTGGATATTAAAATTAATGCATGTGGTCCAAATAATATATAACGCTTCTACTGTGCTGTCCTAATATTTTACCATTGCTTACACACAAAATAAATACTTCATTGCTGGAGAATGCGGTTCCTAACGCATAAACAACTGGAAATCTTGGAACTGACACAAAAGTTAGAGGTGACATCTTTTGATGAACTTCATCCGATGTCTCTATTGCCAGTAATGTCGAATGCTTTTGAAAAGGCATATAAAATGGCACCTACAAAATTTAAGATATATAGAATATAGTTGCCTAGCTTCAGCGATTCAAATCTCAAATAATAATGCCGAAGAATAATGCAACTTTCGAATAATTGTAACAGGTAAAAATTATTATTTTCTAACAGAATGTTAATGATTTTAAAGGCTGGCAGTCCTCATGATTTGCCTTCTAGTGCCAGCCACAGAATGAGCGTTTTTGCGAAGGACAGGAGGCCACAAAGATATTATTAGATTATTAAGTTAACTAATTTACTTATTATTTATTATTATGTATTATAGTTGAACCTGTTATGAATATACCACGAATATACCACCTTTAGAACGTTGTATTACTAGCAAAAAAATAAAAATGCCATGCCCTGAGACGTAACGGACTGGAATTCGGTTAAAGGTACATATTACAGAGAATAGGTATAAATTAACTTGTTCTATATTTAATTACTAAGCAATTTTAGTGAGTTAGCGTTTGTACATTACACTGCAACGCTCTTCCTGTAAATCATACTATGCCTAAATGAGCTAATGCCCTTAGTGCCATCTAAGGGCAGATGATATAAATCATAGAATGGCTGCAGTTGAAGCGCTGAAGCCCGTACTTGTCATGCTGGACGGACCCGACATTCTCAGGAATAACATATTCCACCTCTGCCTTGCCCATCAAAATATCAAATCGAGATTTTACTGAATTTCTCGCAAACGTCATCTGGATCCCCCGAGTGCGTCATGTCCTACGCTATCTCATAGCCATTCCCGACGTTGACTGCCCGGATTCCTCCGGGGGATGTTGGCGGCCGCCTAAGCCGTTCTAGTTCCACTAGTAATTTATAACAGCTCGTTTCATGTGGCTTTTGTTTCAGAAATAAAATGAGCCCGACATCGGATCTTCCGGGATGACTCTGCGGAAACGCAGCTTTGGCTTCCGGATTTTATTATGTAGGGATACTCGGAGGGACGTTCGGCTAATCGAATTTAGTTTGAGTTTATTTTTTGCGTAAAAGAGAAGAAACCCAAAAATCATTTAGAGTATAAAGGCTTTTCGTATTATTAAATCACTCGTCTAATGTATTGAGACATAAGTTGTTGATCTGATACCAATATGTACAAAGTTTAGTGGTTTATTAGAAGATTCTTGGACATCTTGTTAAGGTTTCGAAAAATTGATTAATAAGTCTTATGCAAATACCATCAATAAACATTAGATATCCAGTCTGGGCAATACTACCCTTTAAGTTAATTATCGCAGAATTGTAAGGCCTTTAAGGTAAGTAAAATGATACATGGTGTCTCTAAGAACGATAGAGATGCAAATTTGTAGTTTTCAGCTGTAGGAAACATGAAAAGACTTTTTTATGGAACATCTTGGATTCGCCGAAATCGATTAATAATAAGGAAGTCTAAATTTATCAATTTTCGGACATGGATAACTGTATTTTTTTAAACTAAACTGTGTGCGACTGTGTGTTTATTTATAAGTCGCTTAAAAACTATAAAGCTCTAGGTGTGTCACGAACGATTTGATAAAAAAAATGCAAGACGAAGTCCCAGTACTAGTAGGTACCAAGAGAGTACCGAAAATTGTTTTATTTTACATTTAGAGACCTGTTCTGAACCTACTCGATTTTATTTTTAAAACGTACCTGGTAAATAAGCCCTATAGCTAATGACTAATACAAACCAACTAGGACAGATTGTTTTAAATGTGCCACATAAACGCTTAGGAAGTATCACTATACATTAAAAGATCGTGTAAATTGATTTCTTAGTCCTTATCTAATTCCTGCATACCTATACATCTATTGCTGTTTAAAAACTGAAAAATATACTACTACATTTGTAATAAGAGCTACCGCCAACGCCATTAGTGCACCGCTTAAAATTGGCAAAGTTAGAAATTAACAATAATAAAAATCTCGCAGTAAGAAAACTACCGCCGGCTTTCGTATTATGTATGTGTTTTATTATGTCTGCTCGCAGCATTTATGCAATTTTTGTACTTATTTTCACAAAGTACATATACCAGAAAATACTTAAACGAAACGCATACAGTAATATGATGCGTGAAATCTTAATACTATTTAAATTTACTGTATATATACATTGAGTTAATACCCTTAAAAAATTGTGCGCTGCGCCGTATAAATTTGAGAAATTAATCGCATTCAATTCATTATTAACAGCTTGATAACTACAGCAAATAAGGAAATTCAGGACAAAACGATGAAATTTAGTGTATACGGTGTACATAACACATCTTTAAATTGGTGTTATATGAAAGTACAATTGAATAAAATAATTTCAATAGTAATTATTCCAAAACGGATGCATTGTTGAGTTAAGTGCATTAGAAATATACATGCAAACTTCAGTCTCCGACAATATTTGATAAATAGTGGTAGATAGAGCAGGCAAAAAGACAGCGTAGAATTTTTTATTAGTAGTAGCTATATAAGAACTTTAACATTTTCAGAATAATGTCTTATTAGCCCCTCATTAGTTATTGTGGTCAAATTTTGAAACCTAGACGAAACCGTTGGTCAGATGAACAATTTGAAGAACTGTTGTTTTCTGACCTAAAGGTGGTTTGTAATCTACATTAATAAAATTAATAAGTAATATAAGTTAGATTATTAGTCAACAGAGTTGCAGGTTTGCATGTTAAAACTATTAGGATAGTTGTCCTGACTCGTTTAGATGTAAGTTTTTGAGTTTCGTTTTATGTAATAGACACTAATACGTTTTATTGTCAAAACAACTAGGTATCAGCGAGGGTACAAGTAACATATTACTCTTTTAAAGCTTTTTATAACCTTCTACCTGATCCTATCTGAAGAGTAGATTTAAATGATTATTTAAAATCACATCAAAGCGTGTAATTGTAATTAATCATAATTTATCCAAAGTAATTGTAACTGGTATTAATAACACATTGTGAAGTAATTTTAACATCATTGTCTAATTAACTAGACTGCACCCCCTGTGCTGTCCCCGTGAGGCAATTGGACTGGAGGGAGAGGATCTATTGAATGACCGACAGGACATTCAGGCCTTACACATTTAGATTGTTTTCATTTAGGGACATTTGGGTAACCGTGTACTGCCCATGTTGCTTACATGTAAAACTGCTAAGCGTTCAGCTTAGTCATTTTCGGTCCGAATGCCTTCATTTTTTAGTATGTTATATTACAAACAAGCCTCTACAACGCATCGAGGCAGAAATTTTAATTCTGTCTTTGCAAAGCCAAAAAAGTGACATTTATTTTATAACAATCTTTAAGCTTCAATATTTCAATTTGAAAGCAAAATTTTGGGGAAATGGCGACGTGGCCATTCAGATAACGAGTATAAGAAGCTCTGTACGCAAAATGGAATCTGTATCTAAAAAACTGTATAGGTGCTAGATCCAGATTAAGTTTCAAAAATATTAATGTTTTCGCCCCCTACAGGTATCCGCCCATAATTACACCCGGTTACCTGTCATAAATTGTCTTTCACCCTATCCCAAGATGCAAATAAACTATTCAACCTGGAAGATTCCTGCATTGGTTGAAGATAAGCATTTTATTGCATTCTCCTCCATTTTTGTGATGTTTCACCAGGTATTCGTAGATACTAAACTAAAGTATGAAAGGCGTCGTCAAACTGCATAGGAATACAAATTTTGGAATTTAATTCTACAATATAGAGGATATAATAAAAATTAACGATCATACAATTACATTGTGCAGGTAATTTAGTTCTAAGTCCATTTAAAAGTGGTAGTAATATATAAACAATTAAGACAATGACTTTTTTCAATAGCATATAATAAATAAGTTGTAGATATACCACAATTTATCTGGGAATGCGTGGAACGATTATTCCTGGTACCATACACTTTCTAAAAAAATCTCATAGTTTACCCAGCATTTGATTTGTCCACATATTTTCATCTCGGGCAATCTCTATGTGGAAGTCTTTCTGCGAATAATTTATTAAAACTCAAAATGAACATAAGAATATATTTAGCACATCGGCAATCGACGAAATCAATGGTGAAATTAAAGAAACTGCATATTATAAAATGCAAAAAAAATAATTTATCGAAAACTACGCGAGAGTGGGAATAAATTATAAAATAATTCTCCAGAACTTATTCTTTCTAACTCTCGCCACACATCCACATATACAAGAAAACAACAGTTTCTTGTCTACACTGTAGAAATACCATATCTTTACAATCCTTTTCTGACTGAAATAATTATTGTCTTCCTAGAAACTACTAGTACATTGCCGATGATTATCCCCGAAAGGATTAAAATCTGCTCTTTTGAGCGGCGTCAAATATTTGCATACTTTGAGTATTATGAATGTGTTCCAGTATGCCAGTTTATTTGGCCCAAGGATCAATGTAATAAAAGTCGGGTGGGTAGCCCCAGTCCCTATAGTAGGTACTTCTAATAAAAATTACATTACTGTTACCATTACTTGTTGCAATTCTATATGCTGTGCAGCATATGTTATACCACTTTTGTAGTAATTTTGCAATGAGATAAATTTACCCTTGTCTGTCCCACTTTCGTTGTTCGTTACAGCTCCGACATTATCGTCTTACTTTTTTATGTGAACTGAACTGTGCCGTTAGCATTTCTTACCTTTTTTTGTTTTGAAGCTAAGCCTAATTTTATAATAACCTTACAATTTCTGCAGTCCTTAACATCTAGCGCAGACGATAGAGACCAAAAACCGAATGATTTAATTAGATTTTATGTTAACACCAAAAAAAATTAAGGAACAGGAGAACGCAATGTACCTCTAGTAATATTCAATGATAATTTAACAATATCTTGATAAATAGTCGACTGTTTACATTGTCAATTTTTCGATGTGTATATATCAAATATGTAATAATTTGGTTTGAAGGCTTCCGTGGTTGTTGTCGATGACATGTTGTTTTCCGGGCTGGTTCCGACGTTGGTTATTAGACCTTGACGTTTCGACACTCATGTCGGTGTTTTCCTCAGAAGTAGCTCTAAAACTGAAGTGTCGTAGCCTGCTCGGGTATTTATACTCGTCCGGGTCACTGACGCGTGGGCGTTGTTACGCATGACCGGTTTCCAAATTCCAGGTAGGTCGATGCCCCGGTCTCGGTTGTAATTGTGCGGGTTCTTCTGGATTTCGATGGCTTCCTTGTACAGTCTCGGCCAGAATCTCGCTTCCCTCGACAGCATTTGTGCTTCCTCGAATTTGATGATGTGGCCAGTCTCCATTCGATGTTCTGCTACAGCCGACCTATCACCTTGCCGGTCTCTGGTGTCCCTCATGTGCTCCTTGATTCTTGTGCTGATGTGCCTTATGGTTTGGCCGATGTAAACCTTCCCACAGCTGCATGGGATGCTGTACACACCTTGTGTTTGTAGCTCCTCAGTCGTCGAACGATATTTCGGAAAGGCGTTAGCTATCTTTCTCGGGGCGGTGAAGATGGTGTTTATATGATGTCTTCTCAGCAGCCGTCCGATCTTATCTGTACATCCACTGACGTAGGGCAGGTATGCTGCAGCGATGTGCTCCTCTGGTTCCTTCCTCCGTGATTGCTTGTTGWTAGKCTTCTCAATCTGKGCCTTAGGATATCCGTTCTTCTGTAGTGCACTGCGTAGATGTTCTAATATCAGCGTGTTGATGACTCCTTGTTTTTGGGCGGGGTGGTGGTGTGAATCTGCATGCAGGTAGCGATCCGTGTGGGTTGGCTTCCTATAGACCCGATGTCCTAGCGTGCCGTCTAGCATACCTGCCCTACGTCAATGGATGTACAGATAAGATCGGACGGCTGCTGAGAAGACATCATATAAACACCATCTTCACCGCCTTGAGAAAGATAGCTAACGCCTTTCCGAAATATGGCTCGACGACTGAGGAGCTGCAAACACAAGGTGTGTAGGTACAGCATCCCATGCAGCTGTGGGAAGGTTTACATCGGCCAAACCGGAAGGCACATCAGCACGAGAATCAAGGGGCACATGAGGGACACCAGAGACCGGCAAGGTGATATGTAGCAGAACATCGAATGTAGACTGGCCACATCATCAAATTCGAGGAAGCACAAATGCTGTCGAGGGAAGCGAGATTCTAGCCGAGACTGTACAAGGAAGCCATCGAAATCCAGAAGAACCCGCACAATTACAACCGAGACCGGGGCATCGACCTACCTGGAATCTGGAAACCGGTCATGCGTAACAACGCCCACGCGTCAGTGACCCGGACGAGTATAAATACCCGAGCAGGCTAGGACAAKTCAGTTTCAGAGCTACTTATGAGGAAGACACCGACATGAGTGTCGAAACGTCAAGGTCTAATAACCAAAATGGGAACCAGCCCGGAGAACAACATGTCATGTAATAATTTGTATAATTGTCGTACCTGTATTTCTGTGCAAGAACGTTGAATAATTATAATTAAAATCAGTTCCACACTGCCTCGTACCTTTGAGCATATCAATTTTTAGTTATCATATATGCAATAGTAATAATATTTCAAATACAGGTTGACTCTTTTAGTTTCTAACATCGTCATCCCAATATCACCTTTAACCTCACATCCCCACAGAAACCGTTTTATTAGAAAATAGTAACATAATAGTAAGGACATAACAGTTATACTCGTATTTTACAAACACACTCAGTCTACCTGCTCTTTGAACGGCATGATACAAATCGTGCCCAAACAAGAAATTCTCCGTTATAGCACATCCACCCTGGCACGCAAATTTATTGCCCCAAACTAAGTGAGCGCAATAAATGCAGGTAGCCTTCGTGGGACGACCCTAATATCTGAGGGTTTGTCTAAACCACTATTACTTCAAAATACGATGAAAATAAGCCGTGGCGCTTCCTAGCGGAATTTGAGTTTCGGCTCAAACTACCCTAGGTCCTTAAAGAGATCTTCAGTAATGTCAGGCAAGCAATTGAGCCGAGCACGTAGGTTGGTGGGAACCCTTTTTAAGATTTATTTCTTAACAAGGAAGGAATTTTACAAACAGTTCGCGTTTTTCCTATGCATTTTCAAAAAGGGCTTTAAAGGACTACTAATAAAAATGAAGTGTAACTTGACCTCTCTTTTCTATTCAAAAATTTAGGTTTAGAGTTGCCAGGGGTAGAGGGTTGGCCCGGCAACTTTGAATACATTACATTACAAAATATTTAAGGATTTTATTACAGTTCCATTTAATAGTTTTATGGAGAATGGAGCTTGATTTGGCACAACTTTTATTTGAAACGTTTAAAATAACAATATATATTTTATTATTAATACAACATACACTGCAACCGCGAATGCTTTGACCGTTTTTAATGTCGCATCAATCAAATTTAGTTAATCCAATTAGCGCCTGTAATTTATTTAAATCTAAACGTGGGCGTTTCATAAATGATTCAGTTCACCACCTGTTGCTTACTGCCAGTTTGGCGAAGCAGTGCCTCTATACCTTCGTAAAATTCGGCTAATAAATTTCCACCGGCAACATTTCATAGTCTGGCACGACTTTATAACGTTAAAGTACGTATTTTCTATTTTTGACAGTAGCCTCGGGAACGGTAAATCAGGTAAAACATAAAAGATTTACTCGCCGGCCGAATCCCTTTGCTCGATGCGCTAAATTAATAAATGCGCGATATCCGAATGTTCGCGGCGTTCCCGCACTAAAGCTCCCTGAAATTCATCAACGACGAGTTGCTTGCCTAAACAAATACGATTATTTACGGTCAAATTTGTATGCATAGCGATGTTATTGGCTAAATTATGAACTTGGGCTCGGAATTTACTTTTCGTATACATCTATATTAGTCGGGGCGGGGGCGGCACGGAAAACCACTAATAAAAGGCCGCCGGCACGGCCGGGATGGCGGCATAAATCATGCGGGGACCGGTTACACTTTTTGCGAACGTAACACGTACGTAGGTCCTTAGTAAATAAGTTGGGCAATTTGTTACTAGTTTAAGAGATCCAGTGTTCTCGTGTCGGCAGTCGTTAAAATGAGGAATTACTGCGGAGACTCGGACGCCGTATCCAGGACCGTCTCGAGGTGGGCGCTGGTTCTTCAGGGCCCTTAAAACTTGAACTGACAAGATCGGTATGGAATTTCCATCCTGTATATATAAATATTATAGGATAAAGCGCCAAAATGGGGATAATGTGGAGTATAGAAGGGCAAGAGTATACAAAGTGTCCCAAGTAAAATTTGCTTCCTCTAAAATCCCTAGGTTTGGAAAGAATGCTGCAACAGATTAATTTTATCTCGATTTCAAAGTTATTTGATATATTCAAAAAAGTTTAATGGCATGAAGAATTGAGTGCCACATCATTTTAAAGATGTCTGTGATAGGGCTGGGCAAAGTATCGATACCTTTGTCCTTATAATGATATAATGATAATGATATTCAAGGGAAGAAAGTACTCAAGAGTATCGAGGTACCGAAAGTATTCAAAAGTAGTGAAAGTATTTAAAGCTATCAAATGTATTTTAAGGTATCTGAAGTATCCAAAGTATCATCCTGCTAGCAAGCTGACGTGATATTGTTGTCAATTATTGGTGAATTTTCTACAACGTGTTAAAGTAGACGTAGAAAAAGCGTTTTTATGACGTCCTAGGTAGGCTTTTTTTAACTTAAACCTACTGTGAAGACCAAGTCAACCCAAAACATTCGTCACATTGTTTGTTGCTATTGTATAAACTGGAGTAGACAATGTGAATAGCTTTAGGAAACCGGATCTACCTCTACCTATGTATATATTTACAGCAGGATTGGCAAAAAAACATGACAAAATTTCACAGTCAAAAACGAACAAAGGGGGTAGCCTTTGGTGTTTAGTGATTTTTGGTAGATCCTGTCTTTAGCTCAAAATCGACATACAGACGTACTTTGATCTCCAGTTTGCGAAAATTTGTTCAGAATAAAGCTAGGACGTCTGGCGACATAATTTAGTCCACGTTTCGAGCGAACCGCTGTCGCTAGCGTACAACTGATTCCATTTCCAGCTTTAGGAGGTCCAAATTAGTAAAGACATTAAATTTAGCGTAATCGGAGGTGACAAAATTTCACGGTCAAAAAAGAACAAAGGGGGTAGCCTCTGGTGTTTAGTGATTTTTGGTAGATCCTGATGATGATATTAAAAAATTGGAAAAGTACATATCAAAAATGGTACCGTCCAGAATATTGCAGCATTCAACATATTGAAGGTATGGAAATATATAATTAATTTAAAATATAAGAATTATCGAAATTATTGCAGTATTCAATAATTTAGCCGTTGATTTCTAGTGTACATAATGAAGCACATTCGATACTTTTGATACTTCGACACTTTTGTTACTTCGATATCTTTGATATTTCGATACTCTTGAGTTGTATCAAAAAAGAATACTACTTATCTATAATTTGGCATTTGCATAACAAATTCTTTGAACGAACGAGCTGTACTCTACTGAGTTAAGAAGCTAATTCAATTTTATCCATTACAAAAAAGATCCAACAACATGATACTTCCAGAATTTCATGCATCCATCCAAAGTGCGACCCTGGCCTGCAGCGTTGCGTCTATGCACGTTCCCCCTTTTTTGTCCCGCTCCTGGGAAGGGCTTTTTTCGGCGAATGGGGCTATTAGGGTGTATACGTGTTTTCCTCGAGCTCAAGGAACATTAACGGCACAAAGATACTTCAAGCTTACCACTTGAATCCCGGAGAAAACGACTCAATCGTCCGACGGCGGCGACCGTGATGGAGATGTTAACTATTCCGCAGGAGAGGGTAACGAAACCGGGGGTGCGATAGCGGAGCCGTATCCATGTGATTTCGTTTTCACTCAGCATGGTATGGATGCGTGGAACCGTGTGATGTATGCAAAATGTGAGTGAAGAAAAGGAATCGGGTCAATGACTGTGTTGACATAAAAAGAAACGGGTGGGGACTAGAAATTCCACAGATGCACAGATAAATAGATATAAAAAACATTTTCCACTGTACTGTATTAAGATATTGTAATATTGCATTAGTAATTCAGAGCAATAAAAGCCTAGGTAGAGTTTCTTCCAGTAATCCAACATCTATTTGTTGATTACTACTTGTATATCTGACAACTTAAATATGCATTTCCAATGAGCAGTGCGAAGACTATTCAGAGTGACCCAAGACTTTCTCGGGAAGTCTGTAGGATCGCCTATAAGCTGTTGATTAAATATATCATGTTTCTTAAGCTGCCAAACAGAACACCCTCCATCTTCAGTAGCATAAATTTTTTCGCTTGGGTTACTGAAAGATCACTTATGTAAAGGGTGAAAACAATAGGCGACAGAACCGATCCTTGTAGAAGACCATTATTCAAAATCGTGAATTTGCTATTTTTCTTTTTCAGTAACACTATGAATTGACGTTGGGACAGCATTCGTTCGATGAGCTTTACAGTCTTTCCACATTTCAGAGTATTAAATAATTTTAGAATCAATCCATCTTTTCACACAGTATCATATGCCGCCAATAAGTCTATGAACACTACTCCAGTTTTCAATCGTTTCTGGAAACCAGCTTCAACATATGTTGTTAGAGCCAGGACTTGGTCACAGCAACTTCTTTTCTTCCTAAAACCCGCTCGTTCCTTTGGAAGTGAGTTTTCAATAACAGGTCGTATTCTCTGGTAGAGTTTTTTCTCTAGTAAATTGTAGCAGACACTCAGGAAGGCAATGGGTCTGTAACTTCCTGCTTCATTTGGAGGTTTCCTAGGCTTAGAACAGCAATCACCTTTGTCTTATGAAACAAACTTGGAAGAGTACATGGATCTAAAATATTATAATCGGCCCCAAGTTTTTCATGAATTCTGGGTAAGTAACATCAAAACCAGCACCTTTACGGGCTTTCAGAGCAACTGACGAAGTTTTCCGTTCATCTACTTCAATTCCTCTGTAGACATTTGAAGAGAAATTGAGATATTGACCAGTCGAGAAGCTAAAACATTAGACGAAATTACCGATGTTTGTTTGTGTGTTGCATTAACGGTTGGTTCTATTTTTTCAGTAAGTTCCTACTACTGCGACTGAAGTGGGTGTAGTTCATGCTCTGCATTAGAGTATTCAATTTTTTCTTTCGAGATTGATTGAGGGATTCTAGAATCATGTCAGCCGATTCATAACTGAGTTTAGTAATGTCCATATGAGGCATTAGTTTCTTTATTCCAACAAGGGAAGCAGCATTTTCGAAAACCTCTTGGAATCGTTCTCTTTGTTAAAACGTTTCTGGTACAAATACGGCTTAGCCTTAATTGCCATTACCATTCAACACACAATGAGGCGATTTCAAGTCAGAATGTATTAAMATCTATGCTCTATACAATGTCACTTACAAGAAATGTTCAGTATCGTGTGTTTGTTGTTAATTTTGACATGCCTTGTTTTCTTGTTAATATATTGAGTGCTTATGTTTCTGTCTTGTATTTATATAGTGTTCTGTTCCTTGTGTATTTTTCATTTATGTCTCGCGTGTTCTATTTTTTTTATTATAAGAGGCTAGTTATTACAGTTAGAGTACATAACGATTTTACAGTAATCTTTAAACAATATACTATAAAGGGCACATATCATTTTCAGGGATGATACGTTCCTCTTTTGGGTTAGTTATTAAATCAGTTACCCACCAACCTGCCAATTTCACTGCACGAAATGGAACCTGCAGATGGAATTAATCTCACTTTCCCGAATTCGACAACCTCGCGGAAACAATATCAAGACTCGGAGCAGCCGATTTGCAGAAAAGCTCTTAGTTCAACTCGAGCGGTTCTTTACTGTACACCATTCCGCTTGCTTTACCACGTTTCCCAGTTAAACCGGGCTTCCGTTTAGCAATGAAATATTAATTGTTCTCATTATCAAGAGCTTGTCTCGGCGCTCTCTTTGATGCATGCTGGTTTTAAACCCGAAAGCGCTCGCAAACAAATAACTTCTTTGGACGGCAAATGCGTTGACACACAAACCTATAAGCCTATTCACGTGGCGCGATTGAGCTTTGGGTTGAAGCTGGTGGAATTGGTTTAGCAGGTTGAGGTTTCGTTAGGTTGCTCTTGTAAAAGACGATTGACGGCACAGAACTGGATAACGTACTAAGTGAACAGGAAACAAAATAAAAAATCAGCAACCAGGAAATATGTTATCTGTATCAGATTGCAAAAACAGTTCAAACAGAACTTTTTTCAGACCACTCAGTTGCAATTTTGTTTAATTCTCAACTATCTTATTATTCATTTGTGGCTTTTGATGCAAGTACCGCGTATTATATTGCAGGCTATTATTGTACGAGCATCGAGTAATCACACTGAGAGCATATGGGAACTCTAGACAATGCAATTAATTCAGCTAGCGATCTGGCTATATTTGAACTAACTATCAATGTTTTGGAAGAAGTTTGTGTTTTGAAGAAAGAGGTCGTATACGAGCTTATTGCGAAACAAGCTATTGCAATCGAGAAATTCCAAAAAAAAATCGGACGGCACATGGGATAGATGTTTATTGAAATAATCAATGATGACCTACTCCAACTACAACAACACCAAGGCAATGGCGACTGAATCTTCAATTTGCATCTGGTTATTTACTTCTATAAAGGCAAATTCGAAATCGAATAACAACTAATGACGGCTATAAGTTTGTAGTCTTTTTATTTTGTACGATTGTGATTTAGAGTGGGTATAATCTCGTACCGTAACAGTGCCATGTTAGATTTAAATTAAAATGTTTAATTTATTATATTCGTACTAAAAGCGAAAAGATGGAAACTCAATTAAAATATTATCAAATATTATTAAGTGAAAATGTCGCGCACTGTTTATAAGTTCTCTGATGCCTGGTACTAATTTCATAAACCTTTCACCACTTCCGTTTGAATACTAAATGTTCTATGGTTAGGAAACCCGTCATAAATCGTTATGGAAAACAAAAAAAAGTGAATTTTTGTGTAACAGCGGAAACGGTAATAAATGAAAAATCAGGTTTATTATTTTCCTGCCTTTAACAAAATACACAATTCCTGTAAGGTATTCGGAAAGGGCTGTGAGATCTTCTAGATTCAACAATAACACCCCTTCAATAAAATATCTAATGTAGTCTCCTAATGCAGTAACTTTTAATGAATCATTTTATGAATCGCAGGATCCTACACTGTGAATGGAGAAACAGGTTACAGCATTACTGAAAACAACAGAATGGGACATCAACACCATTCTTACTTAGACTCTACCGAAAATTCAGAAGGAGGCAGTCCCCTTACGATCCATCGCTAGTGCCATTGGAAGGCCAATAATATATTACAAACTGGCTAAACCTTACAACACTTCTGAAATCTCTAGTAGACATCTTGATTAGTTTCGACGTGGAAACCTTATTCACCAAAGTTCTCGTGAAAACAATCTCAGAACTAGCGAAAGAACTATGTCTAACTTCGCAATACTTCTTCCGGAATGGGACCTGCGAACAAAAGGATGACGTCGCCATGGGCAGCCTTTTCGGTCCAATTGTCGCTGATTTCTTCATGGAATCCTTTGAGAAAGATCGTCTACGCACTGCACCGTACAAAAAAGTGCTGGCTGCGTTACTTCGATGAAACGTTTATCGTTTGGCCACATGCGTAAGAACCACGACAGCATCAGGCAGAGCAGAATAGCACGCTTCCTTTTCTCGATATCTTGGTAATAAGGCAGACAACAAGACACAAAAAAAAAACGTTCGTGGAACACTACTTTCATGTGTCATCTCACCATCATCCTGCTCAGAACAGGGCGGCGACTAAAACCTTGGTACACCCAGCACAAACTCTAGCAGATGAGGACCAACGTGACAGTAAACTACAACATGTATGGCACGTCTTTCTAGCCAACAGGTAGGCCTTGAGCTAGGAGTTATGGATCGTATTTCCAAATTATTGGAAAAGACAGGAATTTCTACAAACTTCACACCGTCTTGACAAAAGTTAATGGTTTCAATGACTTGGTCGGCAGAGAAACACTGGAAATATTACTACATCCATGTCCCCTCAACAGAGACCAACAGAGACGACCGGTTGAAAACTATCCAGGTAGCAGCTTAACAGAATTGAAGGTGCTACCATTTACGTCTGGCGAATTATGGATGGATTATTCTCGCTTCTAAATCAATCTCTTGTATTTTGTACCAACTTTTTATTTTTGATTTATTTATAATCAATGGACTTTTTGTTATGAAAATTAAAAAATTGCTAGACAACAAATAAACGTGGATGTGCAGGCACTGCATGCTGATGTGCTGCTGCACAGGGTTGGCAAAAAACATGTTTTTTTAAATTAAACAAAACCAAGAGCTTTTTTTATTTAACCGTGTTTAAATCGTTTTAAACATGTTTTTTATAACTTAATTGAAAACATGTTTAAAACGTTTTAAACACTGTTTTAAACATGAACTCTCATGCAGATTACTATATATATTAGTGAAAATAAATACGAGCAGATGGCGCGGAGTGCTGCAGTTTTCTAAAAATCCCTAGATTTCTACGATTATCAGTTGTCACTTGTCTTTTTTGTTTACGCAACAATTTTAGTTATTATGAGTCCGCTTCTCTTTTCTATTTTAAGCTAGAATCAACACTGTTCTTAAAATCTAGACTAATCACATACCTCAATTTTAGGTGCAGTCTTGATTACTGGGTTGATTTTAGCTAGTATCAACTTTAACAAAGAGAATAGGAACCGACATTGTCTGTTTAAAAGTTTAAAGTTCAACAATTACAATGACGTAGTAGGAACGATGCAGTGTGGAATAACTTTGACAAAATTAAGGTGCAAAATGGTAGAATGCGAGCTCAATGCAAGAAGTGCAAAAAAGTTATGGTTACACTAGTAGAAAAAAGTAAAAAGGCTAATATTTTTTTATTCTTTGTTTATTGTTTTTTATATTCCCAAGTTCTGATGAATATTTGATTTTTTTTGTACTAAAGATTTAATTATCTAGTAAGTGTTGAATGAATGTCTTATTTATTGTTTTGTAATATTGGACCAGAGATACAAATTTTTATGTTATGTTAAGATTAAGACTTTTATTTGTTGTCTTCAAATGTTGTAAATTACATCTATGAAAAAATGTTAAAGTTAAATTATTCATTTCTATAACTGTTGTTGTATCAATAAAAAGCCGAACAGAATAATGCATATTTCTACTTTTTTTAAGAATGAAAAAGCATTTACGTATTTTCTAACTGGGCCTGGTTTTGCATTCAATTCATTTTTAATGCAAATGTGTGGTGACATTATGTAGATATGTAATTACTAATGATCTTGTCTATCTTGTCTAGCTTTATAATAATAATTAATGAATAACACACAATAGTCGTCAAAAAACAGTGTTTAAAACATTAACAAAAATACACTGTTTAAAACAAAGTTTTAAACAGAAGCGTTGTTTTAATCAAGTTTAATAAAACATTCTGTTTTAAACATTTTGTTTTAGTCATGTCAACCCTGCTGCTGCATACGCCACCACCTGCCAGCAAACTGCGGTCAACATGCATTCTTGCATGTTTTGAACTCGAACAGTCTGCGCCTAATCAGCAAGGACTGCGCCAGAAACATTTCGAAAGTTCTATCAAGTGCAGCCGTATATTCGTTTACTACCAAAAAAAACTTTTCAAGGTAGACTAAAGGATACCTTTTCTTATTGTTGTATTTATAATTATCAAAATGGTAAAATCGTTATCTTTCGTTCAATATTTTGATTATGTTTATTAAAGAAGAAACTTGTAATTTAATATTTGCGCGGCCTTTTTTTTTAATTGTATCTACGAATTGTATCCTGCAATCAGAATTTATACTCTATATAATTTTACTTAAAAGTGGCATTTTGTACAACGAGCGATTAGGGAGACGATACAGTAGCAAATAACTACATCCGAGAAAACAAAGGCACAATCTAAATTTGAGAATTCTGACTCGTACATATACCAAAGTTGTTTACAAGCTTCGAGCTTTCTTGAAACGAACAATTTTGCAAGACTTCAATCTACGTGCCGTTCTGATCAACTAGTTTACCTAGAAGTTCACAATATGGTAGATATTAAATCAGATTCATGTTAGTTAAACTGAGAAATACGGAACATTTATGGTTATAGGCTGAAAATATTTGAATCTGTATAAAAAATACTTAGCTTTTCACCAAAGCAATTATTGTGAACCTAGTTGTTTCATTAAATATTAGAATTACTGGTGTTCCCCTGAAAAGGCTCAAAAATTCGACAGAGATGGTAAGACATACAAAGAGGAATCTTGAAAACATTAGAAAGAGGTTGCAAGGAAGACTTTGCGAGTGCGAGTGAATTAACCCACAGCAAGCACTAAGTAGGCTAGATCTTTAATCATTTTTTATCAATGTTGTTCAAATTGCATATTTAATGTTAATTTAAAACTAATGCAGATGTCTTGGTGACGCATTACACATAAACCTGTTAAACGTTAAAGCCATCTGGTTAGAATAGTCTTTGCATAATAAATAACAGAATCATGAAAATCTCAATCAATGCATGAAAACCAAATTCATTGACACATTCCATTGAAGTTTAGTTTACCTTACCAGTAACTGATCTCATATAGCAAAAAGGTTTTGATGTAGAAGTATATTATAGGGGGGTATAGAGTATGATTTGATTATTTTGTATGTTTAGTCTGGTCTATGAACTTAATTGAATGAACTCGGGATATTTTAAACGCACAAACAAAAATACTGAAACCGCTGAAATAGAAAGGCCAGCTTCTACGTTTATAGTACACTTATCTTCGTAAAATCGTATCATAATCCAAACAATTACGTTAGTATCAGCGTAACTTGGCTGAAACGAGTAGATCTTAATCATAAATTTAGATGAGCTACGATTTAACTTAATTTTCTGAGCGAAACTGTAACGCAACCGAAGTGATTAATAGGTAGTTAAAGCTTACTTACGGATCAGGCTACCTGGGTTCCACGGAGTAGTTTCCACATCCTCTAAATCCACCTCCTCATCCGCAGCAGATTTATGACCTGAAACGAATTTAAATTCCATTAGCATATTCCGTTAAAGCGTTAGGGATCATCTGCATTCGATTGTGATTCATGTCTTTAACGCTTCTTGCATTCGATATTTACATTTGACTGGATATAAAATCCTCCAAACTTTGATACTACATATTAATCAGCGCAAACTAAACCAATAATAGCAGCAGTTCCTATTTCTATTTTCAGATGGACTAATATTATGCTGACAGTGGTTTCTATTTCTGATACCGCGGATACAAGAAAAAAAAAGTATAGTAACTCAAGAATTTTATGTATATTTCGTGCTGAAGCATTCGGGCGGGTCACAGTTTTCTAGATCATAAATCCCCCTTTATGTTTCACGGGCAAAAATAGCCACCGGGATCAAAAATAAGCTTGTTTATTGAGCGCATCTGCCAGAATATAAATTATGATAATTTTGAAATTAGGTGAAAGAGGACGACTTGGTACTTAATGTCTGATAAGTGTAAATAGGGAATCTATATTGGTGTGGTGACCGTGAAAGCTGTTTAAGATGGTTGTGTTTAATAAATAATACACTGAATACTGTGTTTCTCACTTGTGTATGCCTATTACCACTTCATGTTTGATCGTTGCTATACTTGGTCTTGTATCATGTACCATTCAGCAGTTAAAAATATATTTCAATGGCTTGTAAAAGAAATACCGACAGCGCAAATGTTTTTCAGTCTATAATTGATATTTTACACTTATCCCTATTGTTAACAAGATTACGAACACGAATGATAAGTAATGCAATAACAAAATTAGGTCGGAATAAAAACGTACATAAACAATAAATAATTACAGTTATTAAGACATAAGAATGAGAACACCAAGCACTATCGGGAAAAATCCAATTTATCCGATTTGCGAGAATGGGATAAGGGCTTTTAATCCGAGAAAAGTTGAAGTATAGCTTTCTAGCTTTAAGGTTGTTATATTCTATGTAGTGCAGCGAGTTAAATAATGGGGAACAATAACAATATATTTGTTTTACCCAATATATAACTGGTGCTTTGGAAAATCGATAACTTTGAAATTCATCAAATTATTCTTAATGTAAAATGTAAATTACACAAAGATCGATAGTATCCAGTATACAGAATTCACTGATTAATATATAATAACATAGGTATTTAAAAACTTTCAAGTTCAGTTTTAGAATACAAGTTTTTAATTGTGGTATAAGCTCCACCCTGAGTCTGATACTAGCTCATGCAAAATATATGTCCAAACAAATAATAACAGAGTCACTAAAATGCTGCCCCAAAAGTAATATCTGCGTTGTAAACTTGTACTTCCTTTGATTACATTGAGAGTATGACTGACTTTTATAAGCATTTATTGGTGGTCAGGGATTTCAATGCCCGACATATGTGGAACAATATGTGGTACTTTATCAAATGTTCTGAATTTTCATTCCTCAAGACAACACGATACTACAAGGAATTCAGACTCTGGAATAATTGGCATCTAATGATATTAATTGCTCAGTATAAAAAGTGCAATTGTCCGCCTGTCGACGAGGATATGCACCATCCATCACTCTCAATACGAATTTCGTCAAACTTTTTGTCAGTGTATTAAAGCGACAACTATCTTTCCGAATACATATTATCTTTCATTATGGACGATAAAAGCAGTCACCCTCGTATTTATATCGTTTTTGAAACATTATTGGCAACAGAGTTTACAAAAATTTTAAGGCTATCTGATATCGAAAATTAGAAGTAGTAAGGCCTTAGTAGAGGAATTCCCAAAATATATGCTGTAAAGTAGCACGATACGTATTTAAAGATCTCCATCGGATAATTCTGCAATATACAGAAACAGATTCAGCGTTCTCCAAACAGCTGGCGCCACATCGATCTGTAAAGGCACACCGCGTTTCAGCGATTTTCAGCGCGCTGTAGCCTAGTACGCGAGAATTTCAGAAGATGACTCCACAATGCATAGAAGGGGCTTATTGCATTCAAAAAGGGTGCACTCTGCAAAGAATGGCTGTACAAATTAGCCGAAATGTCTTCTTAGATTTGCTGAAACCATTTCAGCACCGTTAGTCAGACTAACTAGTGGATCAATAGGCTCGCATGGAGGCAGGAAATGCAGGTCGGAAACTATATAGCACATGCCCATTGATCGGCTAGCATTGAGAAGTTTCATGTGGCTAATTATTTAGAGCCTGTAACGAGCTCGATTGTGCACCTGAATGTTCAGTTGGCTTATAATTAGGTCGTTACATCTCGGTTACAACTTGCGGACAAGTTCGCGCAGTTTCAGTTGAAACTAAATTTACGTTTGCTGTCCAAGGCTCACTGAGTTTTGCTTGGTGGTATTAATGTTAAATGAAGTTTGTCCTGACATAAGTGTACGTCGTTCGCATTTGTAGGTAATTAGAAAGAATAATGTGTAATCTAACCATTTTTACAACGCTATGTAGGTGGTATTTTGAAGAAGTCATATTTGAACAAGAATGTTCATCTCAAATGTGTCAATGTTATGCAACGATCTCCTAGTACTCCCGATTCAAACCCCGTTTAAAAAAACAATGATGTAACTTAACCAAAGCATATAATTGCCAAGTAAAGGTAATGTTAATGTTACACTTAAAAACGCATACGTGCTACGTAAACAAAAATGTACAAGAAAAAATTATTTTCCATACCAATGCAGTCTACAATTTATTGTTTTATTTATTCGCTTAATTTGGCTTTATAACAAAAAAAGAACAATTAATGGACTGGAATGTTTGAATAAATACCCCAGTATCCTTGTATTAGGCAAGAATACATCTTCACCACGTATACTTTTCCCAGATTCCCATAAAGGAATACTGAATATGTGCAAATGCTGCTCGAATAAATAATCATATTCCTAAAGCTAAAGACTAGAAGCATATACAAGAAATTCTGAAAGATAATCATGGCTTTAATAGCTCTAGTATTATACACTAATTGTCAATCTGCTCAAGAAATTTGGAAAAAATACAGATAAACAGAAGTTAAACTTGGCCTTTAAGTCAAGTGTTGTGGCTACAGGCATAAATACAAAAAAATATTTATAGGTAATTATTACAAAAATTACTTCTTTCACCCCTATAAATAACAGTGATATTTACGATGAGAATGATTTCGAATTATTAGTGTCACACAAATAAAAGAAACATATAATATAAGTTTTTCGATGGATTAGCCATTTTCTTAGATCGCATAGTTATATATTTTCACTTCACAACTTTGGAAGAACGAAATTTTTAATTTATACACTATTATTATATATCATAAACGGTGGTCCTGTAATCAAACAACAACCTGTTGGACCTTATTTACAGTATTATTTTGCCTTAGTATATCTTCTAACTGTTTTAACTTTTTTTCAGCAGCCCCTTAGATTGCTTGTTATGGTGACATGTTTAAAATCTTGATTTATAAAAATTTTGCTGGTCACAGATAATTTTAACTATTTTGAATGAGCATGTAGTTCTATTAGAATATATTTGTTAAAAATCGGTTCCATACATAGTGTATGAGAATACTTCTCCGAGCCATTTCCTTGGATTGAAACCATTTTTTGTTGGTGAATGTATCGCTCACGAAAAATTTTTTCAACATTTTTTTTGTTTTTAAATTGATACTTGAACAAACAAAATAACATTCTGGGGCGTCTTTTATTTTTACGCGGCATGCAGCTTGGTTCAGTTTTTTTATTGCAAGTGAAGGACCCTGCATATTCCATGACTCCATAACAAAACACTTTGTTTTGCTGTTCTTACATATTTTATTTCTCTTCCAGCAAATCCCGTAGCGTTATTAACACACATTGCATCATATTCCACACCAAAACGAGATTTTATTCCAGACTTGTATAAAAAAAGTTTTTTATAGATATAACCTCCGTAAACACAAACCTTTGCCGCTTAAAATAAAACACGCAGTTGTAGACGTGTTCGGTGAGCTGGTATTAGAACTATCAAACACAGCACATAACTGGGTCTCTGAATTATTGGTGTGTATAGGTATTAACGCTGAGAAATTATTGGTTTACCCAAAACATCGTCAACAAAGTTAAGTACCTGGGAAACAAATACGGACGTAATTACACAACTACGCAGCGTCTTTCCTCGTATACAAGTAAATTCCCTACCGAATAATACGCCGGTGGGAGCAAGTTGTTTTCATAAGGGGCGGACCAAGAGATATTGGTATATTAAAACTAGGATTTTAATGCCGGGTTTATTATCAAATAATCGCTGGGGGTCTGTATATAAAAGCGCATTGTGAGTATACACAATGGCTGGCGACTGTTGCAATAATGAATCCTTGTAAAGGAGAACTAGCGACTATTGTATAACATTATTCCTATCTGATATAGATTGAATGTTGCTTTTTCAAAAAAAAAAACTACGATATATCCCCTTCAAAATTCTACAACAAAAATCATTTCTCAGTGTAGCATATTCTTGCAGTTGTACTAGAACTACGAGACCAATACATAGTATAATGTATTACCGGTGTATTTATTACACGGCAAAGACGCCCATTTCAGCAAAAAATGACGTTAATATTAGTAAATGTAAAGACCTTAGGGCTTTAATAAAACAATACAGTAGAAGCATCGGCTGTATTGTATCTAATGATGACGATGTAAATTTAAAAAGCAAGCGACTTACAGCACAACGAAACAATCTAGTTGTTCATATAAATAACAGGAAGGCCTCAATGACTTGTAATGACTATGAATTTGAAAATTATAAAATCCATATAAATACTTAATAAATATAAATATAAATATACTGATTTTTCCAGTCTTACAAAAATGACAAATGCACAGTCCACCTGTACCTGCATTTCCCAGAACCATCAATTTATAAGGGACATTGTTTTCCGGGAACATCCGTTATTCTCTTTGCCGGTTCAGGCGGTAGGACGTCTCGGAAGGAAAACCAACACGATTGAGTCATATATTGAGGAAGCTGTGTCACGAGAACGAAATTAAGGTGGAGGTCAAACTTACAACATGGTTGTGGCCAAATGAAAATTCTACTAAAAATTTTGAAATTATGAATACAGATCCTTAAATATTTCCGGTTAAGAATCTTTTTATTTCAGGTATTCATTTTTATTATGCACCAGGGTGTACGTTTATTCGTATGTACGTGTGTGTTATTTGTTTTTTTTCTTGGCAATTCATTGTTCATTGTTTTTTAAATAATTACCAATAGAAAAGAGCCAAAAACCTGCTTGTAATATTGTGATTAAATAAAAGGGCATTTTGATTGACATATGAGTAAATGTAAATGGAGTGTTTTCCAATTTCACGTATAGACCTAAAGTTTTGATCTAGTCTTCTATAGGTTCATTACTTCCTACTATACTATATTTAAGTCCCTTATTCAGTAAATCTGTTTACTTCTTACGGTTCTTGTAATAGATCCACCGTTCATTAGAGTTTAAGTTTATGAAGATGATGCTTTTGGTAATGTTCTATTCTTCCATAGCTTTCTCTGAAAATCCCTTTCTAGATAATTAAACTTGTTAGCTAGATGTAGATGCATTTGCGTCTCCATGCGTCTCCAAATCGTCAAGTTTCTTGTAGAGTGTCCCTATTTCATAACTCATTTTGGCCTTAAAAAAGTCTCTGTTGGACTTGCACGTCACTGTATTATGTATAAAATTGGGAGACACTTCAAAAGTCCTGCACTGTGAATTCTAACAATATATCGACTGTGACAAATTTAAATATGTTGATGCATTTAAGAACCATGAGCGTACCGAAGGGGGGGGGGGGGGGGGCAAGGGAGGGCAGCTATCCCCCTGAACCAAGGAGCCAACTCTGGGCCTTTCCTACTTCCTATACATTTAGCTGGTTAATTACTCGTATTTGTGCACACCTAAAAATTGTCTTATTTAAGAAATTATAAATGCAGTAAAATTTATAGGCAAGTGTATTTCACAATTTTCATCCAGAACTCATATTTGACCCATCCAAATGACCTCCAATAAATCATTGTCATATGGTTTCCAAGCTTAATCGACGACATGTGCGTTTTGAAGCTGTGACTGCAACATTCTTGCTGTTACGAATCGTTGTCTTAGGGCGGATAGCCTTAAAAGACAATCTTGGTCAGGATGAGTCATAACACGATTTCTGCTTAGTTCAGCTCTTCTACTTTTTCCTATAAAGATTGTTCAACAACTGTTATAAGTAATACACATCAAAATCTGTCATATATTCGGTAATGACTCCAACTTATGTACCAAATTTCTAAATTCGCATTACATTTTAACAATTAATACAGAAAAACAAAAAACTAAAATTTAATCCGAACTAACGTTTATGAAAATCAGTTTATTTAATAAAAGTTTTAGGAATCCAGTAAAAGCATTATCATCATGAATTGAAACCCGGTGTGTTGTTAAAAATCCCATGAAATATACTTCAGTTTATTTAAAAGAAACTTAATTTGGTTAAAATATTAAGTAATCGGTTTATTTTTGACAGCAGGGCACTGGGGATCTAAAAAGGTTGGCTTGACGCATAATGATGAGGCATTTTTCATTCTGAGTTTTGATAATGTTAGTTACCCATCGAGTTTCTTTTCCTGGGGAGGAAATATTACTGCAAATGTATCTTTACCATCTATACATATTCACTCCTAGCTTAAATTTCTAAAGCTTCTGTGCGAAAAGTTGAAACTTCAAACTACTAGAAGCGCGTCGGTTAATGCATCAGTCTTTGATATGTGTGAATTCTGAATCAGAAATCGAGGTTCTATTAGTACAAGCTTTTAAGGTGAAATTTATGTTCCTTTGGTACTTCGTATGATATCATTATACATTATGTGGATCACGGATCTTTTTTATTCTCCCAAATAAAATGTATCTACTCATCTTTTTTTTAAACGCGAGACCGATGCAATCGAATGCGCTAGATATCACTTAACTATCAATAACTGAATTAGTAATAAAGAGGCTTTGTATGATCAGTGTACATAGAAAACATATAAACAATTTGGGTCTTTATTTCACAGAAGATGTTTTAAGTCGCCTTGCAGAAAATCCATGAAGATTATTCATGTAATAAATACTTAATTAATTTCTTAAATACCTATATTTGATAAACGCATGTTTCTATCTATGTTGAATTATACACTACAGGACATTCCGGCTTTGCGCCCCCCCCCCAGACCAAAAGCTGGGTACGCCCATGTTAAGAACCCATGCTAAATATGTTTTTGTGCCCATCATTTCCTTAAGGAAGAAGCGTCGCTTATGAAACCTCCTGTAACCAGGAAACCCGTATCATAGGGGTTTCCGCTTCTCTCCCAGCCAGTTGGAACCTAGGTGCTGCCTGCTCGACAACCGGATCTTCCCCCCGGCACCCATCGACCCTCCCTAATTTATACGTTTGAGGACCTTTTCCAAATTCGCCGGGCCCTCGGAATCTATTAAACACTGTAAGCGAGACAGGCACGAGACCGCTGCTCCGTATTGATTCAATGGGGTTGCAGCCAGCGTCAGCACTACTGGGTCAACAACTGACGGGGCAGGGACCTGCATTCGCTGCCCGCGGAGTGCATTCATGGCCTACATTCGGGCCCAAAATGCACTGCACAAATCCCCCGAACGCGAGGAAGCTGCGCTATAAATAGTCGCGGGATGGGGTTTCGGCGGCAAAGTAAGCTGCATAAAGCCAGATCTCGAGCTTTTCCGGTTGCTTTTGGCTAAAGAATTTGCTACGATATATATTTCTTTGTAGAATATGTATTGTTAAGGTTTCTTATTTTAGGGCTCTGTGGACGCGATTAATCTAGCTTTTGTGAGGGATATTAGAGAAGCGTTCCATTATATTTTTGCCATAAATGCTCTTGAATAGCTTGGGGATATAGTTCGACCTTAAAATGCTTACGAAGTGAATTTACTGTTGCACAGGGTTTTCAAAAAGTACGCAAAACGTAATATACGTGGTACACTTTAAGAAATAACCTTTTTCGCTTTTTTATAGCTATTATCTCAAAAATAAACATTTAATAAAAAAGTATCGGTCGATTTGAGGTCTCGGCAGCGGCGCTCATTAGATCATTTTTTCTCTGACGTGATAGTTTCGATCATTTGCAACAGCTGAAACAGCACTGGCACTGGTATTTGTTAGATTGGACGACTTTTCATCAAATATATACTGGGACACTTATTCGTTCATGCCCAAATGGCGACTGGGGCGACTTTTTCTTTCTGTTATCTGTATAAATGTGTACTATAGAACATAAATATAAAACCGAAGATTCCAAACGTATACTCTTTTCTTTTAGAAGTGAATTTTTGGCTATTTACAAGTAGTACAGGAACATTTTTATTAGCTAGCTGTCTGAGCTAAATATTTAGGGTTCTGTGAGAAGTTGGCCCATATTATTTACTTCTGGGACTTGTTTCCCAATTAAATGAACCGTGAAAGCTGCGATAAAGTATGTACTTTCATCTCACGTAAACATAATTTTGGACACATTGCGATTCAGCGGCAAAGCACCTTTTTATCCCCCTTTATGACGCTAGTAGGCATTTACGGTTTCTGTAAACACAATTTACTGCGAAAGCGCTGGATAGATGATCAGCGAAAACATGTTTGCGTTTAATCCGACGAAATTTGTTTTCTAGCTTTTGAACGGATGCAACATTTTTTGTTCTAGTTGGGATATTGAAGTTATATTTGTTTCTGACTAACATATACCGTTAAAAGCGCTTATTGTAACGTAAAATTACAGTTATGCAGTGTTCGGATAAATCGGGTTCCGCTGGTTTGAAATTAATTATTAAGGAGCTGCAAATTTTATTCAGACACTTATTAAAATAAAATGTTGTTATTTATTCTGATGAAACCTTGACTGCAATCAAAATGAAAAACAAGATGTCGAGACTTTAAAAAAGGTAATGAACCGAGCTAGAATGTTGAATGTAAAGCTCAATGATAATAAAACAGTATAAAGTGAATAATGCCAAATATTTAGGACATTTTTTTATCATGAAGATGAGGTAGGAGTTAAAACAAATATTAACCGACAAACGTTTTGATTGAGCTGTCTAAATACATTACAAAAATGTTCCTTTTACTAAAATACACTTTCTTTGGTAGCTTTTAGATCTGAAGGACTTTATTTCATCTGTGAGACCCAACAGAACACCTCATCAGCCTAAAATTATATAAAAGACGTCAGCCTAATCCAGCAAAATATACACACGGTTGCAATCAGCAATCAGCGCCTTCCTGAGAGGACATCGTAGCAGCAGAAGCGGGCTGAAAAGGCGAGGGTGGCTGCATGTTGTTTTCCTACCTGTTCTTAAAATAGATACAAACTGGCCTAAATAAGGAGCTCGATGCTCCKCGCTAATTTCCGGGAGTTGATAACGACGAAGACTTGTTGTTTAAATACTCTGGCAAATAATGRGATGCACGCTCCCCTGGTGGAATGKGATGCGATTTTTTATTGTCCCTGAAATAAGGGCGAGAATTCGGTCGACACAAGCAAAAAAATTGCAGGCATTTCACATTCGCGAAAGGATATTTCACGTGGAGCATTTAAGAGAATTTGCCTCCTTTTCTAAACTTCTCGAATCTAAATTGCACCTTGTTTGCGGTTGCGATTTTGTCCCACAGTGCCTTCAAAACCTGATGTATAAATATTCAATAAAATTTATCCAAAAATGAGTTTTAAAATTCAAAATTATCTGCACAGTTCAGCAAATTTTGAGGTACATTATTTTTCATGTGTAAGTAGCGATCAGTGTGTGTAGGCTTTCCTTATACCTTGTGGTTGATTTCTTCAGCCTCACTGTTGATTATTAGGACGACGCAACCTGGTCATCTTATGTCTTTTCCATGTTGGACTAATCCTGGAATTTATGCGGTTGACATGATTCTCGAGTTCTTCTGCGCAATGGCTTCACTCTGAGAAGATTCCATTAACCAACAAGAGGATTTCTTATTTGACGATTGTAAAGCTAGCTGTTCAATTTTTTCCAGAAAGTCATTGGTAATGACATGATTCAGATCGCACGCTGGAAACAGGTGGTAATTTGGCAATGTCCAAGAGGCGTTTAGATATCCTTAGTATAATTCTGGGAAAGATAAGCTAGAGTTTCTTTGACTGGAACGATTGCTCATTTTTAAACTTGAACCAGTATAATGGGGTACTGAACAATAATGATAGAATATTGGATTTGTTTTTTAGTAATGCGGAAAATGTAATTGTCAGACAGTGTAATTTAGCATTGGTAGATGAGGAACCATTGAAGCCATTGAAGCCGAAATAACTGTACCTTGCGTATATTCTACTAAATCTAGTGATCAACATCGGTGCCGAACAAGGATTTTTTACAGGGCGGATTATGTTGCGATTAAAAATTATCTTGTGAATTATGAGTGGTCGGACTTATTTAAGATAAATGTATGTTCCACCTTCTATGGAATCCAAAAGACAGTTCTCAGAGTTAAACAGAGTATACAAAGTGACTATAAAAGATATGTTGCCAACATTGAGAAAAATATTTACTCAAACGTTAAAAGTTTCTGGTCTTATATAAGACAACAAAAGTCATGCAAGATAAATGGTGTCTTACAATGATCTTGTTGCCAGTGATAACGATGCTGCATGTAATCTATTCTCTGATTTCTTTTCCTCAGTATTTATTTCCCACTCGTTACTTCCTGATACTCAACGCACCCGAAGTTCCAATTGCATCGAAATAAAATACATCTCAAAAGAATCAATAGTAGAAAAAACTATCAAACTAGATAGACGTAAGGGTGCCGGATCGGACGGCATTCCGGGCATATTTATCAAAACGTGCGATGAGATTCTTGCTGAACCACTAAGTATTACATTCAATAAGTCTTTGAAAGAAGGGGTGTTCCCAAGCGAAAGGAAACAAGCAAACATTGTCCCCATTTATAAATCAGGAGATCAGACTAAAGTAACCAACTATCGTCCCATATCGTTCTTGTCAATTTTTGGTAAAATTTTTGAAAGCTGTGTTGCTGATGAATTATTTTTCAATATTAAACAGCACATAGATGAACGTCAACATGGTTTTTTCCGTGGAACGTCGACAGTAACTAATCTCGTTACTTTTGTTCAACATCTGTCAGGAAGCACGGATAAAAGAGCTCAACTGGATGCCGTGCATACCGACTTTTCCAAAGCGTTTGATAAAGTTCAACATGCCTCCCTTCTTATTAAATTGGAGAATTTCGGTGTGCATGGTAATTTGCTAAGGTGGCTAAAATCGTACTTATCTAATAGAAGCCAAGTTGTAACAATAAAAAACTCAGTATAGTCTTCACGATTGATGTACATAATATCCATCAATGTTCCGACAAAATGGGCGAGTTCTTGCAGGAGTTGTGTTATGTATTTTTCAATACAGTATGTTGGAGAGTCTGTGGTACTTACAATGAAACGCAGAGGCACATTTTCTTTGTAAATTTTCCGTAGTCCATAAACCTTTGGTGAAAAGCTTTGGTTCGGCGGACGGTTTTCGGTGCTTCTAGTGTAAGTGTATACTTTCATTAGACGGTTGGTTGTTCTCAGTATTTTTGTTCAGCAGGATCAATCTTGAATTTTCTATTTGTGCTTGGGTCCGGCTATTCGACAACCTTTCTATAGTAGCCAGCGGTTTTTATCACTACCGTGGCCTTTTCTTATCAGGCGGGAGCACGAGTACGTCTTCGTCAACATCTCTTTTAAAAGTAAGGTTTACGCTAAAGAGGATGCAGATAACACTGCAAGTGACCACAGAATACAGAATATTATTTATACTGTTTAAGTGACTGATGATATACAGAAAGCATTTATTTCCGAGTTTGCAAACTGTGCTACTTTGAAGGCTTGACACGAGTTGTTTTTTTTATTTAATGGAATTATTTATTTAATAAAACTAGACAATCTTTTCTCAAAAACTGTTTCAAGAACAGCTTGACGGTGATTTCAGTTTGCTAACTTATTGATAGCATATAACTTCTTGAATTGACAACATGCTCAAGCTGGATATTTGATTTAATAAAATTTATGATGTCAGAAACGAGGACTTGCCCACAAACCAAGTGATTTTAAGTTAAATACAGATGCTCTCAAAAAACCTTTAAGACTTGTTCAATTTGGAGTTTCCTTTTAAAAAAAGTAGACGACGTCACCAAAAGTGTAATTAAATTAGATTTAACCAATAAAACGTTGCATAAGTTTTACTGAACTTATTCATTACTTTTCGATACCACTCTATACTGCTGTTACAGTGAGCAAAAGAACCAATGACGAAGGTGTTCTTGGTCTACTTATTGACTCACTATTTTCAATCCTATCAATGTCTCAACATGCATTGAGAGTTTAAAAATCAACTGACAATTATTATTTGACGTGAGCAGGCCAAGTGTCAAAAATTAAACAATGTAAGATAGCAGAAGTGCTAAGAGTAGCGAATACTTACACGAATTCGTAAAAAACACAAACAGCTACGGACAGAGAAAACAAATAGCAATGGAGAGAACATTTATCCATCCAAATGCGACCTCGCTTGTTTTTGACAACATCATCAAACAACGTTCAGCTTTTAACCGTTCGTACACTGCAGTGGAGCAATTAATTCGATTATAAACTGCACAAAACCGAGTTGCATTTTAATCTCCTTCGGGCCAGGACGCCGCGGAACATCCTTTTCGCAACTTCGTCTAGATAATACGCCCTAAATAAAGTTTTATTGTTATGGAAACAGTGCAAGTGCTTTCGAGAGCGACGCGCTGGCCTTTTTTGTCGCCCCGAGGCGACTTGCTCGCTTTAACGACAAGTATTTGAGTTTTACAAGTTGTGTAATTTCAGTTATACAACGGACCGGCACTCCTTGTACAGCACGCCCGAGGACAGTTCAAAAAGGAGAAGTTTTTCAAGAGTGGCCCTGGGTGACGCAATTTCTCGAAAAGCGCATGGCGGCCAAATGGGTTCAGGTTATCGTAGTTTGATAGTTTAGTGTAAAATGGGGAAAAGTTCGCGACATGAGCACGTCCCACGTTGGCTGGTGTAATGCGCAGCCAATAGCGAAGTAATAAGCTTTGAAGCAAAGTGAATTTCATGCTGAAACTAAAATGTTAAATGCAAAAGACCATATCTAAAGGAACCATAATCCATCACACAAAAAATCAATTCCTCGAAAAAAAAACACCACGAAATGGATTACACGAAATAAACAAAAAAAATTACAAATAAAATAATGTTATAACAATAAAATAAACGCGACAAAAATGCATGGTCGTGCTAGTGTCGATGACATAAAACAATAATTTGTCTTTAATAATTTAATAAACACAAACTGAGGAAGAGAATAAGGTACTGTGAAGGGCACGAAAAGAGTTTGTGCCATAAGCGTAAAATCTATATGCAATGGTGACACGTATAAAAAGGGCGGTTTTGTTGAAAGATTGAAGAATCCTTCTTTGCTGAAGTTTCAGTAGCCAAACAAAAAATATTAAAAATGATATATCATGAAGAGTATTATATTTGCATTATATTCGTTATTATTTTTCGGTGTACCAATATCGTGTTCACGCATGTAAAATATGTTTGTTAAATAGCTTGACGGCACTTGAAGAGGTGACGCTGAAATAGTTAAGGAGATCGTAAATACACAACTATTACTGCAAGAGACGAACTGATTCGTTTTGAAATAGAAAAAAAAACATTGATGTGTTTCCATATTATATGAAAACGGATCTATTGCTTTCCAAAATGTCGCTGCCGAATAATTATCTCAAGGCAAGTATTTCTACCTATCAGCGAACTGTTAGAACAAAGCATTTATCACTTCACATTCCTAAAAAGACCCATTGCCCGCTATATGCTGTACTTATGCATTACTCCCTTGTAGTGTTACTGATGTCGATGATAATCCATTCACAGGGACAGCGTTAAAGAAAACAAAATTGTCTCAATCGACCGGTTTCGTTCTTTTAATGGAACATCTTCAGGACGCTATACAAAACAGAGAGAGAGGACAAGAATTACAAAACTGCAATACCAGATTATAAATATCAAAATTGTTAAATTTTGTGGACCTACCTGAAACACTCATTATAAAATTTTACTAATTTCAGGTGACACAAATACGGTTGACAGTAAGGCAAGACTGAGATTTACGCAAAAAATACAACATATGCGCAAGTCCATGTCCACAACAAAGGTCACACAAATCAACGTTTACAGAATTGGCAAAGCAGAGATTATAAAGGGGTTAAACTGTATAAGTTATACAATATACTAAAGAACCCTTCGTACTAGAACGATTATCAATATAAATATCACATTAAATATTAAAATAATTAGTACAAAAGTTGACGTGATGTAATTTCACAATAAATGTTAAAATACAATTAGTACAAATTTTGACAAATCAGAGTTAAAATCTAAAATGGTATACAAGTATACAAAAACACATTTATGATGAACTAACAAATAAATACGTTAATACCAGGAACAAATAACTACTAGTAATTTATAAGATTATGAAAGACTACGTTGAGATTTTCAATGCCTTTTCTAGTATTACATGCGTCTTTAGACTTACATATGTGTAACATTTAAGAAAATTATCTTTTTTGTAGATTAGAGTCTATCTAAAATTGATGGATTATCAAAATTAAATTGATGGTTAGTTTCTTTTACATGAGCGACTAGTGCTGTAATATTTAACTGTATTAGAATATGCTGCTTACAGTCATTTTTATGATTATTAATTCTGGTTGACAACCGTTGCTTTGTTTGACCAATGTAAAGTTTACTACAATGCTGGCATTCGATCTGATACACTACATTGGATTGCTGGGAAATAGGGATTGCGGCATTTAGTTTGGTATCTAGCTTGTCGATGTTTTTCTTGTGATGAAATGCTAATCTAATATTAAATGGTTTAAAAAGACGTTATAATTGATTGTTAATACCTGAAACATTGACGTCTCTAAAATATTTTGCATCAACGGAAGGAGTCTTAAAATTTGGTTAATAATGTACAAAGGAAAATTATTTATAGCGCCGTGAAAATGTTCGATTATAAGAACGAAACCGGTCGATTGATACAATTTTGTTTTCTTTAACCCTGTCCTTGTGAATGGATTATCATCGACATCAGTAATACTACAAGGGAGAAACGCATATTTAATAACTTCACATTTCACGATGACATTTTTCAACACCATCATGAATGAATACGGACAAGACACAAGATTCGATATCAAGTTCCTTATCAAGTACAACAAAAAATTGGCAAGGCAAGACAACCGAAAAATATACCTTTTGAACTGTAGAACATGCAGGGTCACACCTCAACACATTAAACATCTAGTAAAAACGCAATTCTCTCACCAGTTCCAAAGGGGACCATTGGCTTTTCAATCTCAGAAGATTATGGATGAATACACAAGACGTCTTTTGAAAAAGGAAACAAAACTGGTATATTGGGACATCCACCATAATCGTTCAAATTTTCAACAATTACGCAATCAAGTAAATGCTAAAACCGGTCGATTGAGACAATTTTGTTTTCTTTAACCCTGTCCCTGTGAATGGATTATCATCGACATCAGTACTTATGAATGTGCAAMGGCTAAWGAAAAATTCAAACTAAACAAAACGTTTAGACAATATCTCGAAGTGGCGTTTTTTTTTTTCATATTAAAATCAGCTTCTTTTTTCATTTTAGTTCGAGTTAAGCGTTAAAGAAAAAACTACATTTGTCTTTTGCCTAATGTTATAAATTTCTTACCAGTAGGACTGCACGTTTCTCCGCATTACCCTGCACAAGCTGCTTGAAGGGGAGCGTTTTCTTCAGGGTCAAATTCTGAAAACAATATTGCGTATAAAATTTAGGATCTAGGACCTGCATATCCATTACAAACTTTAATTTACGTACTAACTAACTAACGCCAAACCAAGACAACAAAAAGGCATATTTTTTGGTGTTTCTTATACAAAGACTTTCTTCTTTTCTGTGTTTGTCTAAATTTATTCCTAAAAGATATGTACAAGCAGGTTATAAAGGTGATAGCTTAAATTTTTAACGTTTTCGTAATAAGATTTTTTTATAACGGGTCCGATCAATCGACAGATTCCTTTTGCAAGATTTGCATTCCAAAAATGTGAGTCGCGCCTTGTCCTTTAATATTGTTAGCAGAGAAAGAAAGATTCCTAGGTGGCAAGGATTTCCTTCACGATCTTTTCCAATAAAAAAGAAATGATTTACAAAGTTCAAAGTGTGTGTAGATGACATATTGGATGTTTGTTGTATGATCACTTTCACACATTTGCAAACTTAATATGCGCTTCTTACAACTGCAAAACGTGAAACACTAAACGAAGATGCAGTTTATTGTTAAATCCACAAACTGTTTTATAAGAGCATTGTATTTTTTAAATATATTCAAAAAATTATTATACAGTTACTATAAATTATACGCTTTATATATTTTATATATTATATATTTTTTTATATTATAAGCTTTATATATTATAAGCTTTCGACAAAGTCCGCCATAACCATCTCATAAAACTCATGAGAGATAAAAACATAGACAGGAATGATATCAGGATAATAACATATCTCTATTTTAATCAGACTGCCAAAGTTTCTGTGCAAAATGAACTTTCACAAGAGATAAAAATAAACCGCGGAAGAAGACAAGGATGCGTGCTCTCACCTTAACTCTTCAATTTGTATTCAGAAGATATAGTACAAGAAGCACTGGAAAATAAAAAAAACAACGGGAGTGAAAGTTAATGGGAAGGTTATAAACAACATCAGATACGCAGATGACACAGTACTAATAGCAGAAACCCTAGAAGAACTACAAAGGCTGATAGATCTAGTAGTACGGATCAGTGAAGAAAGGGGGCTCACACCAAAAGGACTAAATTCATGACAATCACAAAATACCAACAACAGCGCGAAACATTATGGATCAGGGGGGAGCCAGTGGAAAAAGTCTGCAAATACAAGTACTTGGGAACAATTGTAAACAACAATAATGATTATTCACAAGAAATAAGATCAAGAATCGGAATGGCTAAAACAGTGTTTAATAAAATGAGGAATGCATTGACCAGAACAGATCTTAGTCTACTGGGCGAGCAGAACAACGAACGAGGAGGTATTGAGAAGAATGGGAAAAGAAAAAGAAATAATCAACACAATCAAAATCAGAAAATTACAATATCTGGGCCACGTGATGAGAGGGGAGAGGTATACTCTGTTGCAAACTATTATACAAGGAAAAATACAGGGAAAAAGAAGTATAGGAAGAAGACGCATCTCCAGAAGTATAGGAAGAAGACGCATCTCCTGGTTGAACAACCTAAGGCAGTGGTACAACAGTAGCTCTGTTGAGTTGTTCAGATCCGCAACTTCAAAGATAAAAATCGCCGTGATGGTAGCCAACCTTCTTAAAGGAGACGGCACGTAAAGAAGAAGATATATTATACGTGATCTTCAACAGATTGGGCTCGTTCTCAGATTCATCGATGGGTTTGAGATTGACGGATTTGCTTGAAGTTAGATAACAGAATTTAGCTTTAGTAATGGTTCCTTAGAACGTTTTCTTAAATAACTGATTGAGCTAGAAAATGTTATTCCTTCATTAGAAAGCAGTTTCGAACTTGCAGTGTTTAAAAACCCTTTGATTTAAGTTCACTGTTGTAGGGTACATAGTTTAACTATGTGGGTCAGACAATAAAAATACACCGTGACGTATTAGCATGAATTAACAGTATAAGTAGACATAACTGGTGCCCCGAGGATAATTTGCCGCTGGAAATAGTTGAAGTTTAACATTTATGGTTTGCAACTGATGATTATAATTAGCTATATTTTCTCTGAATGACTAGATTTGGATGTAAGGATGCAGAATTATAATAATTACTGAACCACTGAATACCTCCAGTTCTAAATAATTGAATGCTTTTACTGACTGCTAAATCTTCCTGCAGGATCTTCGAAGGACCAATTGTTAATTTAGAATGTCTATTACGTTCATTATGATTGTTGCTATTATAAAAAAGGTTAGACCAATATACTTATACTCCACACAATTTCTAGATGCTCATGGATTATTATTTATATTATCTATTAAAAAGGCATACTCTTACATACATAAAGATTGATATCGAACAATAAAAAAAGGCTAAAGATCGCTTGAACTACTTTCACGTTTACTTATATGAATCCAATTTCTCTCTTCTCCACTTCGGCTTACCTACGACGATCCAAGGCCATCTCACGCTTTTTTTAATCACGGCATGCACGTCCTACATTAATCACGTCGAAAGAGGCGAGAAAATATGAACCGCAAAAATGATAACAATTTTTACAGATTACGAGCTGTCAAGCTGAAAACCGCGCTCGCCCCATCAATTATTGGTACAAATTTTGATTGATACCCGATGTGCTTTACGGGACGTTGTTTTATTATGGCTGCTCGCTGGCCCTCTTAGAAAATATGAATCACGGAGTTTGACTTTTAAGAGGCATGTCCGTGATATATTGTATACTTACTCATTTTAAGCACTATATATAGCGGGCAATACTGCTCCACTCCATGGCAAGTTTCAAGGGAGTTCTCAATGACAGTGGAAATTTAGGCTGACTGAGGGAACAAGCAGAGTAAGGACCACAATACGGTATTTCAAGAGGAAAATATTTGTGTCAAGATGATATTTCAAACAACAACAATAAAGGGAGATTTACCCGTGGATGTTTTCGCAAAGGGCGCTATTTGTTAAAGGCATTTTCAAATATCGCCAAGAAATGTACAACAAAATGCAACCTATCTTGTCCCAATCATGACAGTTACCAATAAGAAACAATCACCAACTGTCAAATGCTATGGAAACTTGTAATATAGAAGAAATAGAAATTTCGGTTTTTCCTAAATTTCTCGAAAACCATAAGCATGACATGTCGTTCTTATACATATTACACGAAATGGTTTATTTTGCTAAGATAAATAGATAATGTCGCCCTCAGTAACGAAAAGCACCCCTTACATTTTAAGCGCACATATCCAACAAATATCAGAATTGTGGGCATCGAACCCCATAAACAGATCTTCCCATTCAAGCCCACTGCGAAATAATGTACGACCTGACCCATGCATCATGAAAAATTAAACGTGAGGATTATTCTTAATAATCCGACCCGTACGTAGAGGAGTAGGGTCGACGTTTGCCCTTTGGAAGTTCATTCAGTCCTGAGGGTTTTGAATGTCGACGACCCCGGTTAGGGACAGGGACTTCGGAAGTAGCAGAACGTGGCTTTAGCAAAACCAGGTGTCAGGAAGGGCATCAGCCAACAGGGGACGAGTTAGTAGATCAACTAAATTTGCATGGGGATTCAGTCAAGCGAAATATGTACCAAGAGCAGGGCGGTTTGAAGTGCGACGCGGATAAACAATATGTTTCTGCAGCTGTCTACGTAGAATAACAAAGTATGGTAATTGAGTAGGCTCCGGTTTCTAACGCATTAAGTCTAGATTATATTTATTAGTACTCAATATGCGAAAATGCAAAATAAAACTTTACCTCTGGGCAACATAAATAATCTCGCTCCTACCTAACGAATATTGCTCCTACAAGAAGGCATTTTATACTGTTTACCTAGAAATTTTATTTCAGGTATTACTCTTAAATCTTGAATCGCACTATTTCACAAAGAAACCTTTCAGGTCAGCTTCATCTTGTTGACGTTTAAACTATCCGCCATATTAGGTCCCAAAAAAGTGTTTCTCCCTATAACTCTTTACCATTTATCTATCTAGAGACTTTAGGATACACCTAAGCAGCACGCACCCTGCTGTCGTTTTTGACAACTTACTATTCTTAGTAACATGCGCGCATGTGGGTGTCTTTAGTCGTGTTTTCCAAGCTTTGAGTGTTTGTGCTGTACAATACTTTGTACCTTTCATGAAGGTATAGTTAATTTCGTGAATATTACTAATACAATGGAATTCCATACACGTAAAAGAGCAAGTCAAAAGCATTTTGATCTTGATATTGTAGGAGTGGTTGTGAATTCTAATTAGAACTACATATAGAGAGAGGCTGTCAAGAAGGATAATCGTGTTTTCATTTTGGTGGAATGATCTTGAAGTTATTATTTATTGGCATTGGTCAAGCTTAAATCAATTTTGGACTGTTATTAAAGCTATTATTCGAGTAGTAATTGGTGCGGATGGAGCTGTATTCCTTGTACTTAGGTAACATGTTATGAGTTGTAGTAGGTATTTTCAGGACTTTTTCGATAATGCTAGCACAGGAAGGGGTAGTAAATAGGTAATAAATAAACCCTTCATTAGCACTCCTATGCGAATTTGAAAAAATAATTTTCTTTGGGTTTCTTGAAGTGTTTAGGTGTTTTTCATTCATGGATTTTTAATCGTTACAGTAAACCATTTGAACTGGCAGTTATAAAATAGCAGTTCTGAAGACACCGTTTAACTTTTTTTTAAGGTGTGGTACATTATAGCTTGTAATACTAAATTTATTTTATTCATATGTCGCCTATTCTTTTCAACCTTTACATAAGTGACCTTTCAGTAACTCAATCGAGAAGATTGCAAAGTAAAGACTGTTCTGTACTTTAACAAAACCTTTCAAGAGACATCGAGATTATGAATTGCTATTTCAAAGCTTGGCGCTTGTGCCATTGAAGACAGAAGTAACTAGTTTATTATCTCAGCAATCATCAAAAGAGAAAATTTCTCGCTAGAATACATTGGAGTGAAACATATAATATAAACTCATAAGTTTGCTGGTACAAGTTGGGGCGCAAACGCAATTGTACTCCGTACTTCTGCAACTGCCTTGTTTTATTTATAGCACTTACTCAGCAGTATTACCTAAGTTGGCTTTGAGTGACTACTTAATTGTCAAATCCATTTTCTGAGTTAGCAATCATGTATGAATTTTCGACTGCGGAATATGCAGACATTATTTACACCTATGGATTAAGTAATGGTAATACTCGACGTGCAGCACGAGAATATGGACGTAGATTTCCAAATCGACACTAACCTGATAGGTCAGTTTTTAGTGCATCATTTCACCGACTTAGGAAAACGGATCATCCGGCACCGAGACATGTTCGTCCCCATGAAATAAATGTACAAAATGTAGATGCTATTTTGGAGGACCCTTCACTTAGTACACGCTGGCTAGCAAATCAATTACAGTTGTCACAATATTTTGTGCGGCCAATATTAAATAAAGAGGCCTTACATCCATATCATCGTCAAAGAGTACAAGCACTGCATCCTGAAGATTACAAGCAGCGATTAGAATTTTGCCAACGGATTCTTCAGCAAAATGCACATAACCTGTTCTTTGGTCAGATGAATTATGCTTTATTAGGGATGCCATGACACTCTTCCATAATGAACATGTATGGTCTTTGCAAAATCCCCATGCCATTAGACCCAGGCGATTTCAGCGGCGTTTTAGTGTAAATGTTTGAAGTGGCATTTTCAATAATACCTTGTTGCCTATGCAGATCATAAATGATCGCTTAAATGGAGAGTTGTACAGACAACTTTTGGAGCATATTCTTTGTGATCTAATAAACGAAGTACCACCTAATGTGATCGCTAATATGTGGTACCAGCATGACGGCGCACCACCACATAGAGATAGAGGAATAACTACCTGGTTAAAAAATGATTTTCCAAATCATTGGATTGGTAATGGAGGTCCAGTAGTTTCCCCGCCACACTCGCCGGATTTGAATCCCTTAGATTTTTATCTGTGGGGTCATATGAAGCAGCCGGTTTATCAGGTGGAGATTACCAATCGCGAGCAATTAATACAAAGAATAATAAATGCAAGCCATGTAATAAGAAACGATCCAAATTTTGTACAGAGCATAACACGGTCTTGTATTCTAGTAGAAGGTGCTTATTTTGAACGCTTTTTATAATTTGTATTTAGATTTCTATTTAAAATGTTTTAGGCAAATTAAATACATGTAAATAACTTTAAATGCTTATGATTTCTAAACTAAAAGAAAAATGACATATTTTATATTCATATAACATTTCTTGCTTAAAATGTCATCATTATTCATCCGCTCAAGTAGTTTCACCCTGTATACTTGCTAAAATCATAACTTTGATTACGAACTACTAATGAAAATTTACATATTTAAAGCTAAGCATAAAAATTGCAAAAACAGACACTAACAGCACCTGTTTGGAATTTCAGTTTCGGGTTGAATCCTCATGAAAATTAGTGAAAGTTAAATTCAAAATTCATAAACACTTTGGCTAAACTTTAAGACAGCTTTGTTTAGACGTCCTCCGCAGTGCGACAGGTCTAAATTTTCTCGAAAAACTTGCCTTATTTTAACCAGAATAGCTCTCGCAATTTTTCTCCCCCGGGTGCAAGACCGGCTATGACTATGACACCCCCGCAGAGCTCCGGGCCAAAAACCCGGAAGTCTCACCGGCGCTCTTCCCCCAGGGGCATCCGCACAGGCCATCAAACTGATTCATTCCACTTATGCCCCCGACATATCTGGACGGCATCCCTATAACTTCCAGAGCGAGGCAGCTATCAGTCAGCGACTCGAAAACGACCCGGAACTGAGAAACCTTTAGCGAATATTGATTTTTGATCATATATCACGAGCCGGCTTCGGACGGAGGCTGAGGGGATGGGGGTTAATCTTGGAAAATGGCACGCGACGATATTGCAGGAACGGGAACGTTCGCGCGATAAAGAGGAGCTTTATACCGGGCCTAGAAGCGATTTTTCCGCGCTATATCAGATTAAATATGATATCTGAAAGTGCTTTTCTGAAAAACGAGATAACGGCTTGGGTGAGGTGAGGGAGGGGGCGGGTCGACTTGCAAACAATATCGAATTTACCGCACGAGAGAGTTCCTAGTAATATTGACAGAGACAGCTCCATACGAAGGCACAACCTTCATGTAACGTAAACAGTAATCCACTTATGTGGAAACTAACAGTAGTGGCAACTGGATGAAGCAAAAGCCGCAATTTCTCGAGATGAAATACAGTAAAACTTACAATAAAACGGATCTGTTAAAACAGTTTTCAATAAATTTACAAGTTTTTGATATTTTTTGTTAATATAGCCCTTTATTACCAGATATGCTTTGACTAGTAATTGATTCAGTTTGAAACGTATCGCAGATAAAAGTGGCTTTTACACAACCGGAATTGACAGACATTGTTTTTGGGCTGGGAGAATGTCGTAAGAATCCTTTGTGGGGATCCAGAGCTTTGGTTTCTCAATCGAAGACATTTTCGATTGCAACATTAGCGTCGTGTTTCAAAGGTTTTAACACAATTAAAGGGATGCAAGTCCAAATACAGAGTGAAAAATTCGGTGGTTTTCGCGAATAAAGCTACGCTTGCGTCCTTTGATGTATCTAATCTTTTCACTTCTATCCTTCCGAATAAACTATAAACAATTCTCAAAAAGAAAATAGAAAACTGCCACCTATCAAACACAGAAGAGCTGAACTATTGGATATTGTGGAAATTTGCATAGATCAAAATATTTTACGTTCAACGAGATATTCTACAGGCAATACAATGACTGCCATTGGATTCGCCGTTGTTTCCAGTCTTGGTCCAAATTTTCTTGTCGAATTTCGAAGAGAAGCTTTTTGCAAAGAAAAACGAAATTATCAAGAATGTATTATTTTGGACCAGATATGTTGACGATATTTTTTGTATTTGGCCCGGAACTAACAGGCAGTTGGATATATTCTTAAAATTTCTAAATGCAATAAATCGGGTTTCATCAGGTACTTTAAATGCTGATCTTATTAGTGACCATAGGTTGACATACTGTGATTTCAAAATACCCACTTTTAAGTCTAAGCACAGATTTGTGACTTTTCGGGATTTTCAATCTTTTGATCAGGAAAATTTTAACCGTGACATCAATAGTCATAGTCATCCGTGGGATACAGTGTTGTATATTACCGATATTGATGCTAAGGTAGACTGGCTTACTGATAGTATACAATCCATAATAAAACATAATGCATCTGTACGTACTGTAAGAGTGAGCAAGCCTGCAAACCCTTGGCTTACCGATGCTGTCAAAATTATGATAAAGGACCGTGACGTTTCAAAATTTCTAAGAGTGAGAATGCGTGGAAAGCCTACAAAGGGCTGAAAAATTTTACTCTGTCGGCAATACGAAGAGAGAAACAAAACTATGTTAATTATTTGCATTCTCAGAAAAACTGTAAACTACTTTGGCGTGAGCTGAGGAAACTAAATATTGCATCCAGCAACAAAGTAAATAGACCGGCACATCTATGTGATCAGGATCTTATAAATTCCCATTTTGCCTCCTTTTTCAAAACTTGTGACTGCTCAACAGGGCAGTAATTTTATTCCTTGAGTAAGTTTAAGGATACGTTGAGTTTCTCCTTTAGTTTAGCTACAACAGCGGACATTTTAAATGTTATCAAAGGTTTGAAATCTAATGCTGCTGGATATGACAGCATAACAACTTATCAATCATTTCTTGCCTGAAATAGTTCCTTACATTACGCACGTCTTATGCTGTTTAGAAATTGGTTATTTTCCTCAACGTTGGAAAGAAGCTAAAGTGTATCCAGTACCGAAAACTAGCTCCCCTACCTCTATTAGTGATTTTCGATCGATTAGTCTATTTACCAGTCTTATCAGAGGTGCTCGAATCAGCTGTATTTAGGCAAATTAGAGGCTATGTGTTAGAAAATAAAATTATCCCGGAGCATCAATCTGGCTTTCTCAAATTTCACAGCGCAAGCGCATCTCTCCTAAATTTTACTGATAACATTATAGGAGCATTAGACAAGAAATTGTCAGCTGTCCTCGTGTCACTCGATCTTTCCAAGGCATTTGATTCAATCAGTCATGATCTTATGTGCGTTCAACTGGTCTACTATGGGTTTGACCCAACTAGCGTAGCATTTTCCCAATCTTATTTGACTGGCAGGACCCAACGCGTATCAGTAAAGACAAACTATCAACTGCTTGCAATGTTACATCAGGAGTCCCCAAGGCTCGTTGCTTGGTCCTATATTATTTCTAATATATACTGCCGATCTATTTTCGTCTGCCAAATTCTGCCACATACAAGGTTATGCAGACGACACACAGATTTTACACTGCTTTGATCATGCTGATGCAGATGTTGCTTGTAGGAAGATCAACGCTGTACTTGGGTGTATTGCTATGTATTGCAGTAAACGTGGCTTGAAGCTAAATGCGGATAAATCTGTTGTTGTGTTGTTTTCGTTGGACTCTACTCGTTCGGAACTTATGCAACAACTGAATATTATCATAAACGAGCATGCGTTGGTTTTCCAGCAAAGTATTCAATGCCTTGGTACTACAAGTTGCGTTTTCGAGAACATGTAAATATTTTGATACGTAAGTTCTATGCACGGTTGAGGTTACTGTATGCTAATAAACATGTTTTGAATAAGAAACTTAAAATAAGCCTGTGTGAAAGTTTGGCGCTGTCGGTGTTTTCGTACAGTAATGTTCTGTATTATTCTTGTACAGACCATGCCTCTAGGAGCAGAATAGAATAAGCTCAGAAATAATGCTGTCGGATGTCACATGTCATTTAAAGGAGATCGGTTGGTTAAATATGGATGCTAGAATAAAATACAATCTGCTCGTTTTAGTGTACAGGATCCTAGCTATTGGAGCGCCTGCGTACTTACGCCGGAAGCTGTTTTTTCGAGGCGACATTCACAACAGAGCAATTCGAGAAATTGACCGCCTAACAATGCCAAATCACAGCACGGCATAATTTTGTAGGAGCTTTACTTTTCAGTGCGTAGAATTATACAATTCATGTAAAAGTATTTTCTCTTGCAATTGTCCGCTGTCGTTTAAACGTTTCCTAAAGAAGCTTTTGCTGGATCAACAATAGTTGCTTGACTTGAGTGTTTCTTGTTTCTTAGATTTATTTATCTTATTATTTGTATTATTTAATGTACCGTGGTACCAGTAGGTTAAATGTAAGAATAGCCTTAGGATAAATTTCGCCTAATGTATACCATTTTCTAATAGAGACGATTTATTATTATTATTATTATTATACTCCTTTTGTCAGCGCCTACCTATACACAGTTTTGATAATATTCATACTCATTATCTTTTTTGTGTCACAATAAAAATATTTCTTTACTTTCTGCCTTGCGTCACATTTATACATCACAGATACCTATGTGGCGGTATAAAAATATATAGTAACACATTGACAAATTTCAGTAAATGGGTAAATGCAGATATATTTGTTTTTTGTTTTATTAAGTTTTTTTTGTATCTGCCACAGTTTTCTTAAGGTTTTTACAAATAACTGTAATATACTGCTATATAGGAATATCGGCCACAACTTTGACGTCACGCAATACAGTTCCAGGCTCATTAGACTGTTGAAGGCTCCGGTTAGATACATAATAGAGGTGTATTAAAAATAAAATATAATATGTTGTTGTCTTTTACTGACATTAATTTTACTTTTGCGAAATTCGTGTTATTACTAGTACTGCAATTAGCAGCACAGGTTAAGTTATTTTGGAGAAACGTATTGAACTTCAGGCAGGTTATATTAGTCTAGTTTACATCCCCATCTACTTCGCTACCTTCGTCGACCCCCAGACCCGTCGCCCTGCGCCGAACAAGCGTCGGATCTGTTAGGCGTCGCACATTTCTCAGTGCCATTAAATAATCTTCTGATCTCCGGGAGCCTTCTTATCTTTTAAGCTTCCCGTCTCTCTCCGTCCTTTTCCCGACCGCGCTGTTTCGGTGGTTTATGAGGAAGATCGCCGCTTTAGGGCCATTACGCCAGCTCCTGATGGTCTAATAAAGGACGATATTGTTAATGGCTTATGTACGCCATCGGTCGCGTTTGGACGTCAGCCTCTGGTGGGGCGTTACAGCAACGGACCATCAGCGTCGCGGAATATTAGGCGCCGGTCGTTTTGAAATTGCTAACCGTAAAAATCTTGTCCGTACTTGTGTTATTTTTGTAATGATACGAGGAATTCTATTTTGCTGTCCAGTTCATTTTCAGTTCCGCTGTGTCACATACTTAACTTGGGTAGTTCTATAGCAAATATTAAAATATACAAATCTAACTTACACAAAAATTATTACGAAGTACTATATCACATCTATTTTACTTCCACATCCAACGGATGGGAAGTATTGTATCGCGAAAAAAATTTTCAAAAATTTTTTTTTGCTCATTCGCGCGACGTCATAGAAACAACGTGCCAACCTGATAAAAAAGAACCTAACGACGAAACTACCTACCTATTAGATATACACGAACTACTTGGTAAAAGATAACTACAAAATAGCCTTCCAAATGTCACCTAACTCATAATTTCCACAATCCCTATTAAAATTATTAGTATTCCTACACATTTCTATAGTTTCTTTTATTAGACAAGTACGATAATATTTTTCTCTGTGTAAACTTTTTATTTTATCAAAGTCAATCATGTGTTTAGTCAAATATGAGTGTTCAGCTACGGAAGATTTAACTATCTGTTGCAGCCTAGTAGCACGTATGTGTCCTTTTAAACGCGTACCTACCTTTCTTTTAGTTTGACCTATGTAACACTTGCTGCAAGAACATGTAATTTTGTAAACAGCTTCACTCTCCAAATGTACTTTATCTTTAGTAGAACTTAAAATTTTATCTAAATTATTATATGTACTATCAACAACTAAAATATCGTGTTTTCTAAGCATCCTCTTTAATTTTTCCGAAAGGCCTTGTACATAAGGCAAACTCAACTTGAATTTACTATGTCCTGGCTGAGAATTTACTTGATTTGGATGAGAACGTTTATTAAAAACTGACCAAATATTCTTATTGCTATAACCATTTCTCACTAGCGCTGATTTAAGACGATATATTCCTTTTTGTAAAGAACTTTCGTCTGAGATACTTTGTGCTCTAACAAATAACGTCCTTATAGGACTACTTTTGAGAGGGAGGGTGATGAGATGTGGCATGTAAATATTGTCTGTGTGTTGGCTTTCCGTAAACCTTGTGTTCTATCTGTCCAGTGTTTATTCTGTTAATTTGGACATCCAATAAAAGTAAAAACTACTATTACTTTCGAATTCCATAGTAAATTTTATGTCAGGATTTTGACGGTTCAAATGATTTAGGAACCTACCCAACGCTTCTATACCGTAGGGCCAAATAACAAAAGCGTCATCTACGTACCTATACCAACATTTTGGATTAAACTGAAAATTGTTTATATGTTTATGTGGTTCCATAAACAAATTAGCTACTACAGGACTTAGAGGTGAACCGATTGCACAACCTGAGTTTTGTTCATAAGAATTATCGTTCCATAAGAAATAAGTAGATTTTAAACAATGTTCAGATAATCTGGCTATCGTGTCACCTAGGGGATCGCTATTAAGCTTGGATTTGATGATGTCTATCGTTTCAGAGATGGGTACTTTAGTAAATAAAGAAACCACGTCAAAACTAACTAAAATATCACCTTCTAAAATACTTAAACCTTTTATGATATCAATAAAGTCTGAAGAATTTTTTATGAAACTACTGGTTTCTCCCACATAAGGTTTTAAATAAATAGATAGATAAATCTTCTGTAGCTGAACACTCATATGTGGCTAAACACATGATTGAAAAAATTTTACATAGAGAAAAATATTATCACAAACGTTTAATAAAAGAAGCTATAGAAATTTGTAGGAATACTAATAATTTTAATAGGGATTGTGGAAATTATGAGTTAAGTGACATTTGGAAGGCTATTTTGTAGTTATCCTTTACCAAGTAGTTCATGTATATCTAGTAGGAAGGTAGTTCCTTTTTCGTCGTTGGGTTCTTTTTTATCAGGTTGGCACGTTGTTTCTATGACGTCTCGCTTCCTTGGTGATTTATTTACTTTCAAAAATTTGTTTGAACTTGTGTCAGGCAAATTTTGAGATTCTTCGTCTTTGACAAAGATTACAGGTGTAATCGAAATGTCAAACTAATAACTTTTTGTCGGTGTTTTCAAGAGTCAGCGATCTATCCGAGAAAATATTATCTTATATTTATATGTACCCATTCTAAACGAACCTCATTTTGAATTTACCATATTAAAATATAAGGAACCTAGACACAACCTTTTAAAGGTGACTTTACAGAATATTTTCTTTTGAAGTTACGCTTGTGTGTCACTTTCAAAATACGGCTGTGTGAAAATGATCACCCTTTGAATATGTTCAGTTGTCAGCTGCGTTCAAGGTGTGTGTTAAAAAGGAMCATCCTCCGCCACTTTTCGCTTTATTGAATTTTAATAGCCTCCGGGCCACACACTTCACAAAAGCTTGACTGATGAAGTTGCTGCAGGTCCATTCACTACACCCCGGCACAAAGCAACACTCACCCTAAAAGGTATACAACATAAAAGCACTCCGAGAACAAATTTCCCTTTAAGCAATCTCAATTCGGGCAAATATTTTTTTATTTGGCCGTTTTGCATGTCAAACATCGACCCCACTCAGCCTTTCAGCCTTACAAAACGCCCCCCTTCGTCCCGCCGATGGCATTGTACAAATGTGTACACAATTTGAAAGGTTGGACCGATGTCGGGCACGTAAATATGTATCGGAATGGATATCTTTTCGTGGCACAACAAATAATAACTTTGCAATGTGATCACGTAATCTGGCTGAAACGATGTCGGCGACCGCTATATTATGAAAAATTGCCCGCTTATCGCGGCCTTTCTCCGATTGGATCCGATGCTATCGTGCCGCTGTCGCTGAACTTTGAAATGCATACAACAAAGGAAGTCGAATATCGGGGCTTTTATTGTTATTACTTTAACAGGTCAATTATTAGGGGTAGATTAGCGTTTATAAAAGCTCGCCATAATGACAATGCAAAAGAGTTATGTTCCATTTGTTGTATTTGTAACAGACCGAGATCTAGCTCCTACTATTCGAGGGGGGTAACCGTTTCCTGTAATCCTAGGACAATCTTATGAAATCCGTTATGTAATCATTACGTAATCTTGTGAATCTATGGGTAATCTTTACGCAATCTGCAATACACATGGCAGGTATCAATTTGCGCTCTCTGGGCTGCGTATTAATTAAACCAAGACGCCACCTTTAAATACCTTTTATAGCTATCTGAGTTTGATTATCATTATTGTAGACGTATTTTGTGTCAGCTTTTTCTTGCAGATAATCGCGCAAAGCTTGTACGGATTACATATTCCGCAAAACAAAAACAAAATTGTGAAGTATAGTTAGAATACAATTTTTGTTAATTAAAAGAAAAAAAACCAATCAAACATTAATTCTTATGCAAATTTGATGTAAAAATTTGCAGCTTATCACGCAGCTCTATGGTTTTATTTGTATATTGTTAGAATACTTAAAGATTTGAAAAAGTGTCAGTTATATCGGAATATACATATATTGCTAATATAATAACAAAATGTGAAATCAAAAATTGATAAATTTTGAAGAACGATCCTATTACATAATGCGGTACAAGTTGATGTATTTCATTTACCACCTCATCAAGGGCACAAAACAGAGCTCCTTCGAGGGAATATCTAAACATGAATCTTTGCTTTTTTTCTACAAATCCACAACAAATACAGAATGGCTAAGAGCTAAGTTATTTTTTAAGTTGAGTCCTTTCAAAAGTGCATTAATTGTAAAACATTATGAATTAATTAAGTCCAACGCTAACACACCGTTAATTGTCAGCGTAGTTCCATTAACGGCTGATCTGAATAGCAACAATAGTAAGCAAACGAATGCTCTTAATTTGTTGAATATTGTGAATTGGTTCCTAGATAACTTTTCCACATGTTATGTATTACTGAAAGTCAGGGTTGGCATGATTAAAACAAAATGTTTAAAACAGAATGTTTTATACTTGTTTAAAACAAGGCAACAAAGTTTTAAACAAATGTTTAAAACATTCGTTTTAAACAGTGTTTTTGATGACTATTGTGTGTGATTCATTAATTATTACTATTAAGCTCGTTTATCCTCCACAAATAGATAGACAAGATTATTAGCAATTACATATCTACATAATGTCACCCCATATTTACATTAAAAATGAATTGAATTCAAAATCAGATCCAGTTAGAAAATACGTAAATGCTTTTTCAAACTTTTTATTGATACAACAATGCTAATTTAACTTTAACATTTTTTATATTTAATGAATAGGCAAAGCGCTTTCAGCTAAAATTAGCCATCACCAGTGCTTCATTGTGTAAAAAGGAATACGAAAGAATTTATAAACCTGACATTGTCAAAATCGAAATAAGCAATCTTGACTTCAAACAAAAAGGTAGTCTGCATGCCAAAAGCACAAATATGAAATCAATGATCAAATAAAGAATTTAGAATAGGACAGCTAAAATTACAAAAATCATTCAAAATTGTAAAATTACCGTTATCTATAATCTTGTATATTTTAAGAATATCTAGAAAATTTAATTTTGAGGATTTATTACAAACATGTAAAGAATTTAAATTATTTAAAGGGGCAGTGTGTTTAAATGACAATAAACGATTTGCTAATGAAGAATTTGTATTAACTATATCGGCATTTTTCATATTGTTTCAAGTGTTCATTGCCTCTAATTGAAAAAGATATAAACAGAATTACAATCGTTACAAGAAAAACTATAAACTCCCGAATGATTCAAAACTGGAATTTTGTTTTTATTGCGAACAAAATGGTAATTTTACAATTTTGAATTATTTTTGTAATTTTAGTTGTCCTTTTCTAAATTCTTTATTTGATAATTGATTTCATGTTTGTGCTTTTGGCATGCAGGCTACTTTTTTGTTTGAAGTCAAGATTGCTTGTTTCGATTTAGACAATGTCAGGTTTATAAATTCTTTTGTATTCTTTTTTACACAATGAGGGACTGATGATGGCTAATTATATTACGGCATCTCGCTCTCGAGATCACTATTATTTCACTAGTAGTACCGCTATTTGTCGCTAGGTGGCCACAAGTTTAAAGAAAAACTGCACGACCGGCAAGGCCAGATCGCACAATATATCACATCTGCTATCATTCGCTTTTTGTGCTTGGTGGTGTTCACATGTTCGCACAGCGGTAAGTTTTCGTTTTCGTTTTACCATCCTTTGTTTTTTCTAGTTAGGAGGAAAAGTATGCAGGAATAAGGCCCAGTTTTCCGTCACCCGACCGTTTGCCAGGCAGAGCATATCTAGGTGTTAAAAGCTCTAGTAGCACTTTAACCTAGCAAAGGATGACAGTTGTCGACATGACACAGCTCTCCTTCTACACAGTTCAGCTAGAGATTTTTTATTTGGCGGTCTATCAGCCCCTTTTCGGAGATTAGTGTCCTTAATTATCCACGGTCCACAAGACGTGGAAGGCAGCTCGACTATTGGCAGTTATTAGAGGCCCTTTGTTCGGACCTAGTGTCCATAGTTATTAACCACGGTCCACAAGACGTGGTAGGCAGCTCGGCTATTGGCAGTTAATTAGAGGCCCTTTGTTCGGACCTAGTGTCCATAGGCGTTAACCACGGTCCACAAGACGTGGTAGGCAGCTCGGCTATTGGCAGTTAATTAGAGGCCCTTTGTTCGGACCTAGTGTCCATAGGGGTTAACCACGGTCCACAAGACGTGGTAGAGAGCAACAGAATTGGACTGTTTACCTGGATCAATTCGTATCCAAGTACGACTATTATCTATAGCTTGGATTTTATTAATGGTGGTCCATCAGCGCCACCTCTTATGTCAGGGTGCTGGGATTCCACGGACGGCGAACTCGAGAAGTTTTTCGCCCACAGGCTTTTCTTTTTAGGAAGCACTGATTGATTCGACTACTGGCGACATCATAGTTGCAGTTACAGGCGGTCCTAAAGACGCCTGTTTTTATGAGCAGTGCATTATTCACCATGCCTTACAAAAAGTGTATGTACCTACCTACACTGTCATTCTCTCATTCTGTTTGAGATAGATTTTTTTGTGCGGTCAGCAGACGCCCTCATTCAGGAGCAGAGGATAGAAGGCCTTTATTCCTTATTAACGGCATCGGCAAAAATATTAGGTTGATAAACCGATTTTCGCCGATCACCGTAGTTAAGCAACACCGGGCGCGGTCAGTACTTGTATGGGTGACCGCTTAGGATGTCCGCAAGCTGTTTACATGTTTTTTTTTTTACTGCTTTTTTAGCTCACTAAATAATCACATTATTTGAAGTTCTAACAGAACTTGCAGACACTCAGGATTATTTTCAGAAGCAGCAAGGAAGAAGGTTGTTTGGCCTTATTCACCAGGATATATTTCAACCCAGCCATAAAAATAATTTTGTTAAGCTGGCAAAATCTTTAAGTTATCAGTTTAGATAAAGGAGGGAGAGAGCATAAACTAGGAGAGAAGGAGAAACAGAAGTAGACTAAGTCTCTTCGTTCATGAAAGTTCCTTTTATTCCTCCTGTTCTGCATTGGTTTTAACCTCCTTAGAATACTATTATGTATACCCTCATCTTAGGTCAAGAGCTGTCGTTCTATTTCCATTGAGGAAAGTCGTGAAAAGGGTAGCATTCATGTATCAGCTGCGCAGACTTATCTATTCTTGGTTTTTATACCAGACAGAAAGATGTTCATCTTAAATTTTGTAATGAAAGCTTATACTTTAGGCCAGGTTCCTACATAAGATTGTAGAGTCACTAGCAATTTTGCACCCACCGTCTTTATAACATCACAGACTCTTTAAACTTCGTTATATATTTCAAACTTTTCAGCCTGTTTCAGCATTTTTCAGCTTTTAAGTAAGATAGGTGAACAATAAAATTCGCGCACCAATTCAGATTCAGATCCATGCGCCTCCGCTTTCAGTCATCGATAGATGGCGCTCTCGGTCTGTCGTGCATTGGATGGCAGTTCGCTGGTTCTCCAGCAGAGTGTACGCGGTGCCTGCATTGCCGGCCATCATTATCTTACGTTTTATCATTTGAAGTCGTTTAGTTTTGTCATGACGTTTCATACATTTGGTAATAGCGACATAAATATGAACTAAAATTATGTAATTACTTTACAAGGCATAAAATGCCCAGACTACTCCTGTTGCATTTAGAATTAGGTGAAAGAGAGGACCAAGATAGACACTGGAGGATCCATCTGGCAAACAGGGAAGATGGTTTTAAAAAGCATTACATATAGAGACATAATCCTTCAGAGTTAGAAGAGCTGTTATGTAAGGCATATAGTAAGATATTGTCTGGTCTTCAGTTTCTCAATGAGAATTGTTGATATATCCCCTATGCAATTAATGCAAAAATTTTGTCTGAAAAAACAGACGTGTTTTGGCAAAATATAGTTTGTACCTATTGCCAATAAAATAAAAGAAGACTGTTTTTTAAGACACAGAGCGTTCACCAAAGGTGGGGCGCTACTTAGGTTCCTGTAAACCCGCAGAGGTCGGGGTTATAAATTTTTAAGGATTTATTTATTGCCTACTTAGAATTGTTTGCATCTTTTATTTACATAGAAAATGGGTAGTATTCCAAAATCAGGTTCTGATAGCTCTAGTTAATTATCGTATGGCGATTGACATATTTTAATAGATCTATATGAGTAGGTACATACATTAATTCATTACTTATTTTACTTAATTGGCTAGTTTCCAATCCTGTCGATTTTGGGTGCTGGGAGATCCTCGAGAGTTCAGCGGCCAAGTTGTAGACTATTTAGCCTTGATATCAGGGTTCTCCTCTGGGAGGTTAGTTACTATGCACCCATTAAATATTTCTTGCATTTATAAAGGGCACAAATACTGATAATTTAAGATTTAAATTGATGGTCTTTTATTTGTCAGTTTACTTTAGTTTAATTGTCAACACTGAATAGACAAAGGGTGTGATATTAAGACATACAGTTTCGTTGTTCGTTTAGAAGATCTAAACGAGAATTTAATTAAGCAGATCTGTGTGCTAGGTTCAGCTAGCTTATATAAGATTAAGTCAATTTTCAAGCTGAGCTTGAATCAATAGGTTTCTGCCAGAACTGAATTGAAGAACAATTAGTTGTTTTTTGGAGATTATATTTTCTGATTTTCCTGGATTATTCCAGTTATGAGGCATTAGCATATTCAGAAAAAATATTCGCCTTATGTATTCCTTCCTTTCTTGAAAGGAACAGAAATGGATTAAGGTGTAGATATGTTATCGCCTTCCTTTGGGAATTATCAATTTTAACCATTCTTCCTTTATATGTCAGACTGTTATCAGACAAGCTATTCAGAAGGAGGAATAGCAGAAGATCTCATCAATATAGGTCTTTCTCAGGTTGTTTAGAACAAATCGATAAGTTCACAATGGGTGATGAAGAATTTCTCAGAAGACTAAAGTCCTTGTTCAGTCAGATGCTGTAATTTTAGAAATATATTTTTATAGATTTTGGTTGCTATTTTGTAACTGACAATTGTTTGAGCTCAGTTTATTTACTATTCTGATCAATTTGGTTATCATAGTGCTATTTTATTAATAGCATATAGCATAATAGCATATATAGCATATACGTCCAGAAGTTTATTACTTCGATTGGGATATTAGAAACAGGTTTTAAAATATTTAAATTTATAGCAAAATAGGTTACTGCATTCGGATTAACCGATGTTCTATGGATAAAAATTAAAATAGCTACAACTTCTATAGGGCTGTAATGTGTAATAAGTTGATTCTTTTTATGTCTGCCCTTGGTATATAGGAATCATTAATTAAAGAAAATTGTGAATTGCATGATCGTTCATCGATTCTTTTGGGGCGAATAAGATTACTACGTTTAAGCTCAGGGAGACCTTTTCTAAGACAAGGAAAGAGGACACACTGACATTAGCAGGGATAGTTCAGAGAACATTTTCAGCTTTTTTAACCATATATGGAAGACCTAGATTGACAGGTAACTAGAGAATCTACCACCCAGGTATGAACGAAAGGCCGTTTTGAAATTTTCGGTTTATAACCGATCATTTTCTCTGGTTTAGATATTTTTATACTAGGATTGTAACCAGAGATTTAGTTCATTTGCTTATCTTGTTGTATTAACAATTCCAGATGATGTCTATAGACATAAACAAATGTCTTGACGCTGTGCTCTGTTTTGCTGTTTTTTGCAACATCGATTTCTTTAAACTGCTACTAGTGAAATAATAGTGATCTCGAGAGCGAGATGCCGTAATATAATTCTACGATCAAACGAACTTACCTGTGAAGTTCGATCGTAATTATATTAGGCATCTCGCTCGAAGAGATCACTCCCTCCCTACCCTAAATTTTTTCCCCTCATGATTTGCGATGTTGCAAAACTGGATAAGCGAATAATAGCAGATGTGATATATTGTGCGATCTGGCCTTGCCGGTCGTGCAGTTTTTCTTTAAACTTGTGGCCACCTAGCGACAAATAGCGGTACTACTAGTGAAATAATAGTGATCTCTTCGAGCGAGATGCCTAATATAATTACGATCGAACTTCACAGGTAAGTTCGTTTGATCGTAGAATTATAGCTGAAAGCGCTTTGCCTATTCATTAAATATAGTGGATTTGATAGACTTCGGGGAGTTTTATTGTAGAAGTAAACATTACTCCTATATCCACTTAGAGGAAAAGGGACCAGTTTACATTGTTTAAAAGTCTTAATCTTAACATAACAGAAAAATTTGTATTTCTGGTCCAATACTACAAAACAATAAATAAGACGTTCATTCAACACTTACTAGATAATTATATCTTTAGTGCAAAAAAAAACAAATAGTTATCAGAACATGGGAATACAAAAAACAATAAACAGAATAAAAAAATAACAACATTTTTACTTTTTTACTAGTGTAACCATATCTTTTTTGCACTTCTTGCATTGAGCTCGCATTCTACCATTTTGCACCTTAATTTTGTCAAAGTTATTCCACACTGCATCGTTCCTACTACGCCATTATAACTGTTGAACTTTTAAACAGACAATGTCGGTTTCTATTCTCTTTGTTAAACTTGATATTGGCTAAAATTAACCCAGTAACCTTAAATTGGGGTATGTGATTGGTCTAGATTTTAAGAACAATGTTGATCCTAGTTTAAAATAGAAAAGAGAAACCGACTCATAATAACTAAAATTGTTGCGTAAACAAAAAAAGACAGATGACAACTAATAATCGTAGTCATCTAGGAATTTTTAGACAACTGCTACGCTCCGCACCATTTGCTCGTATTTATTTTCATTACTATGTATAGTAAATTTGCATGAGAGTTTATGTTTAAAACAGTGTTTAAAACGTTTTAAACATGTTTTCAGCTAAATTAAAAAAAATTATTTGTTTTGTTTAACTTAAAAAAACATGTTTTTTGCCAACCCTGCTGAAAGTTACATTGTGATGCACGAAATGAGCCGTATAGAATAAAGTAGCTAACAAAAAGTGCATAAAAAATCTATGCCAAACTACAGTCTGTTCAAAAAATCCTGAGACTCATTTTTTGCCGACATATAAGCAGCTCCAGCTCCAGCTGAGGAGACATTCAAATCTATGAGTGCTCAACATCTCAAAATGAAGTGCCCAAAAGAAAAGTGTGTTCCAAGTTTGTTCCGCGCACCTTGACTCCCGAACAAAGGCAATGACGAGTGGATGCCAGTCTCAACTTGGTAGAAATGAAATACTTTGACAGTTCCATCCTGAAGAAAAAATAATAGCAGGTGACGAAACTTGGTGTTACCACTAGGATCCTACGACAAAATGGCAAAGTATGGAGTGGATCGGTGTTGGTTCGCCAAGACCGAAGAAAGCGTCAATGAAAATCAAAAACAGTGAGAATGTTGATCGCATTTTTGACTGTGGCGGTATTATCTACAGAGATTTTTTAATATCTGGGTGTCATGGATCGGTTGTGTGAGAGAATACAGCAAGAAGAAGAGGGATTTCTTCTTGCTGCACGACATTGCGCCCGCCCACGCAGCAGGAATTGTAGTGCTGTTTCTAGTAAAAACACACAAGTGCAAGCACTGAGTCATCTACCGTACTCAACCGATTTGGCCCCAAGTGACTTTTTTTCAAATGAAGGGTCAACGCCACCACGATGTAACCGATATTCAAGACATGGTAATGCGCGAATCGAAGACCTCAAAAAGGGACGGTCTCACATAGCTGTATGAACGCTCTGTGCGTTACATTCAAGTTGAAGGAGCCTATGTAGAATACCTGAGGTAAAAAACCTTTTGTCTTCAGTTTTCTTTAGTTTTTATTAAACCAGTCTTGTCACTTTCTGGTCAGGCTAAACAAGAAATCTGACTTTGTAAAAGGTTCCAAATCAATACAGAATTTTAGTGATTCTTCTCATAAAGATTCTGTAATGCAGGCTCCACGCATTATTATCTACTTTTTTAGGACTTTTTCTGCCTGATTTTTGTCTATTATTTGATGGATTTGGCCCAATAAACGAGCACACTGAAGTTTGTTCAACTACATCAACTATTACCGAATATTCTTGTTTCTATGCCAGTCAGTAATACAAATGTGCTTTGTTACCATAATTCCCCTGACAAATAACACAAATTTAGTTTTGAGGATCGCGAGATAAGCAATGAACGTTGTATCGCCTTCACTCATGCCATTATAATATATAATTCATAATGACTTCGGAGAAGTAATATTCCAAAACACATTGGCGAAACTCGCGATGCTGGAGAAATGGTGATACCGAGCAAAAGCTCGTGTTAGAGGCACTTTTCATTCGCTCGGCTTTGATATAGTTCTCCATTACTTTCCCCCAAACACCGTTTATCCTAATGTATACGGCCCACATTTCCGATTTTGAAAGAATGCGCTAGGAGGAAAGCCAAATTTAATGTATCGTAAAGTCTCCGCTCTAGAAATATTGAGGGCATCCCCGCCAGGAAAAATAACGCATAAAAGGGATGTTCGCGGCTTTCCCCTGTACCAGGTCAAGCTACAAGGTCAGGACGGTGAAGAATAAATGTACACAAATCATTTGTGTTGTTACCGGTGGTTATACGTGTGGTCCTGTCTCGTATTCCGTGGGTGTGCTCCTAGGAATTCGAGGCGCATAAAATATATATTGCATTTTAGCTAGCTCCACCTGCTTGACACGTTTAGATTTATAATTCAAACAGCGACCGGATTCCAGTCTATCAAAGAACTAATTCGGMTTGATTTGTTTGTCTTATTTGAACGTTAAAAGCGTGAGATTACGCCAGTAAAGTTCGAAACGCCTTTCATGTAAATAAGTTACGAGTATGCTTTATCGAATACGGAATTCAGATGCAACTACAAGCGTGACTTCTGTTTATTAAACTTTGGCAGAGCTGCAACATTGTGGCCTCAAAGTTAATCATTGTGATATATTCGACGAGGCAAACAACTGTATTAATATGTTGTATTATGGGTTCGCTAAGTTTCAATAAAAGAGCTCCATCCATTTAAACATTGCCATCCTTTGTTACATTTCGACCAGACGCTACGAATGATCAGCTTTAAGTGACGTTGTCTTGGATTAGCTGTTCCATGGTTTGCTTCCGGGTGACCTAATTAATTTTCGTAGTTGCTGAGTTATTAAGACTGCTAAAATGACTAAAAAATCTTAAATGCAGTTTCATTTTCAATAAAAACGGCACTCTAGTTTATTTGCATTTTAAACATTCAGTGTAAAGACTTTGTCTTAAGTAGGCCTGTGTCAGCACTTATCAATTTTACGTGTAAAGAAATATTTTGCAACTTTACTGTCACTAATTAAGATTGTTTATTGTGTTTTTCTAATTTACTTAGTATTATATGTGGCAAACATTCTAAAATAAGGAAATGCCACTATATAATGAATTTTCTAACAGTGAAATGCGTGATATGATTTGTGTTATTGCTCAGTCAAATTGTAATGGACTTGGTGCAGCCAGAAGGTGTACACAATTATACCCAAACCGAAGACAACCCGTCACAAACTGTTCAGACGTATTTACATCCGCCTAGGCGAAACAGGGTGTTTTAGTCCTAAACACTTAAATGGTGCTAGAAAAACTATCAACGTCGATGAAGAAAACGATGTTTTAGTTCGTATTTCAGAAAATCCAGATATCAGTACTCGTCGGTTAAGTGCGGCAACAGGAATAAGCCAATCGTCTATTTGGAGAATTTTAAAGAAAGATAATATCTATCCATATCACTATAATCCTGGACAAAATTTGTTACCTCAAGATTTACGAGTTCGTCTGCAGTTTGCTAAATTTATCCTAGGCAAACAAACCGAAAACCAGGATTTTCTTAATAACCTCCTTTTCACCGATGAGGCGACGTGTTGTTAATTGGAAAAATAATTATTTGTGGGACTCCGAAAATCCACATGCTCTAAAGGAACGACATTTTCAGCATGAATTCAAGGTAAATATTTGGTGTGGTGTGAGATTGGTCCTTTTGAACTTCCTCCTGATCTGAACGGGACCCTCTATTTAAACTTCATTGAGCAAAATTTAAACACACTACTAGCAGATGTACCACTAGCCATAAGGCGGAACATGTGGTTTATGTAAGACGGGGCACCGATACGTTTTTTTCTGCCAGTACGCCAATACCTGTATAAACATTTTCCTCGTCGGTGGATTCGGCGTGGCAGTCAATTTGTTGCCCACCTAAAAGTCCAGACTTAAACCCTCAATATGGTCACAAATGAAGGACACGGTTTACAAAGAAACAATTAATTCCATCTAAGAATTACGACTGATTATTCAAGAAACTGCTAATATTATTACAAATAATCGACAAATGTTATTTAATGTTCTAAGATCTTTAGGGATACGCCTTACAAAGTGTATTGAAGTGGAAGGTGGTCATTTTGAGCATTTACTTTTAAAATTTTCTTATATTACTGTTACTGATTGTTATTTGTTGCCTTTACTGATGCTACCAGCATTTTAGTAATTTAAAATAACAAATTCATTTTACAACAAACAAAATTCATTTAATGTTTAAGATGCATATAACTCAAAAACTGATAGAGTTACATGAAATAAACAAGAGCGCCTTTTTATTGAAAATGGAACTGCCTTTTAAGTTTTCTAGTTTTTTTTTAGCTATAACTCGCTAGGCCAAGACGATACTGCTTAAAATCACAAAATTATTGAGAAATTTCAAATTAAAATTCCAACTTTGAACACCCTGGGTCTCGTAAACCTGCAACATTTGTATAAGGCATGTCAAGCTCAATCACCATATTTTGGGGTGTAGTTATCTCCAGTTCAAAGATTGCCCGTTCTTAATTAATCATCCTGTATACATTTACAGTATTACAGTCTTTGCATCTTTAGTTTGTATATATTCATGTTAATATTATTGATTCTGCATTCGGTTATGTTAATTTTTTTTGTTAAAACAGATTAAAATTTTACAATACACTAAAACTCAACCGCCGCAACGTGACAGCGAGAAATCCGAAGTTCTAATAATGAACCCGTAAAATTCCGAGACACGAACATCCGAATTGCAGAAATTTGCATGGCCGCAAGGGAAATTCGCGTACCGGCTTTACGTCAGCGCCCTAGACTTTTGCCTTGCGATATTTCAGGCCCTTTCTGCTCGCTGCACCGCGACCCCGGATTAACCTTGCAACACGCGTCCGTGGGCCGGGCACGCGAACGTTTACACAAATTGCCTCGTTACGTGGACTCCATTGTTTTTCCTTGTCCTAGCTCAAGGCTTTCCAGTGGGCAGGGTAACGTGCAGGGTCAGTGCTGGATTGATGGCTGGCACGTCACAAGGAATATGGATCCTTGACGTTCCATTATGCAGGTTTTACGGAAGCAATCGATGGTGCAGATGCGAGGACGAAATTTTTAGATGGAGGGTGCTGAGGATGGCTTTGGATGAGATTTGATGTTCACCAACTGCTATTTCCGAAAGCACAAAAGCTGCACTTTCATCTATATGAAAAATGTTTACAGAATTTTGCGCTTATTGCTAATCCGGGTTTGCTTCTAACGGGTAGTGAAGCAAGCATTGGATTCATTTGGTACAAATTTGCGCACATTTTGGACATTTTACGATTATTTCCCAGTTTGATACTTCTTACCACAACTATATTCAATTTAAACTTGTTTCACTGGACATTAGTATAACTATTTAACAATAAACACCAATGTAATCAATGATGGCCGCCTCCTAAAACTCTCTAGGCCTGTATCTTTTTACTTATTGAAGTACAACCTGAAGGCTTTCATAAATTCTTTAAAAATGACATGGTGGGTGACCAAAAATCATTTGCAGATGCTGATATTTAAATAAACTAAATTCTTGCAAATATAACTAGATATATTATTACTGAACTGTTTTCATGCGGTTTTCAGCAACAGATAGAGTGATTCATGAGGAAGGTTTGGGTATACAATTTGCCAAGGTTTTGTTTTCCTATTTTATAGATCTACAAATAAATCCGGGTCGGCATATATCTATCTTTCAGGGATAGCTTATTTCTAAAAAAATGGTCACGTAAAATGCGGTAATTAGAAAGATATTTATACGGATACAGTACTAACTTTTAACTGAAATATATTAAGCATTTCGTTCACATTTCGTAATCTTTTACACCATATAATTTAAATGAATATCATTATCGCCAAAGATTAACGCGATCGCGTTTTCCACACCGAAGACGCAATTCCTTTAGTGGGATCACTCCCACGCCACGCCGCGTTAGCTAAGCGGATGGAACGAATGGAGGTGACGACTGAAAGGCGTTTGTTGTAGGCATAATGTGCTCTACGACCCGGGTGAAGCCGGGTCTAGCAATATAATAGATATTGCTTCATAGTTGGATGCCGACTTTTGTCTTCTTTAATTTATGTCATTACCATGTATACCTTATTTTCACTCCCTAATGAAAAACAAGAAAAACCCGTACTCTGCTGCCAACTTGTAAACTTGTAACAAAAATTTGTTTTGACTATTGGTCTTGTATAGCAGTTTTACAGACTACCACCTACAGTAGGAAATTGCTAAAAAAGGGTTATAATATTATCTTAACCTGCCACCGATCTTTTTCAAACTTTTTTTCTTTAAATATAAACCAATTTTAAAGCTAGGGGTGAAGATGACCCACAAAGGCAAGGTGACAAATAACTAGCCCAGGCAAGGTTCAACTCGGGTCGTTGGGGCAAAAAAAGGTAAAGTAAATGAATGGGCGCCAGAATCGCAGACATCTGAGGACGTGGGATTCGCACTTGCACAAGTCCTTAAGGATCAAACCTTCCTCCCCCGACTAAGATATAGGCGTGTGAATATAACAAATAAAACAACGGATTGAGCTTAAACCAAGGTCCATATATTTAATCACCCAAAGATTATAAGGCAGAGTATAAACTAAAATAAGAACAAGATAACCCGAAATGAACTAGCGTATAATCTACTCCATCGAAACACAAACAGTCACGCAACTATCTAATTCTAAGCTAACGGAATCAAGGGAAATATCCTTACTAATTATTAACGTAATTAATATGATGCACGAACAAACAAAACTATTGTCATAAACGTCCGCATTCTGGTGGTGCGCACGTCCGACGGTGGTTCCGACTCAGTTATAAAAAGAACTCTTTAAACTCTCCGGTAAAACGATCATTCCCTTTTTCCTTTACAAAAAAATCTAAACGGACTATTTACTATCAGATAAACGTGTATGTACAAGTTAAGCTACGTGTATTATTAATAATTTATTACGGAATGGGTGAAGTCAACTTAATTAAATAATTACACATAGTAATACTCGCACTCTATAAGATATGAACAGAGAAAGTGCTGAATATAATAGTTCTAAGATTAACGCACAAATAAAATGCAGGAGCGAAGTGAACGCAGCGGCGATCTTCCGTAGATTTACTGAACAATCTGGCAACGTCAGCACGCAAATTAAATGAAAAAATCTGACCTTAAATACATAGGTTGATCCTTCCCCTCTGGCAAGGGTTGGCGACTCTAGGATAGGTGGATGATATTAGCCTCTATCGCTCCAGCCCTTATGTATTTCCACGAAAGATTCCTTCCAGCTTCGAAATTTAGAAATCCCTATCGAATAATTCACCACGGACGACGAGTACGTTCGCTTATATGGTCTGCTGATGTCCGGTACACCCAACCAAGGGTAAGAAGCCCTAAAATAGCTGGTTTGGCAACGAGAAAATAATAAAATATGCACTTACTGAGGTGTTAGGGGGCTTCACAAGTTGTAAAATGAAATATGTAGTACGACGAACTGTTTGGAAGTGTCTATCCTTTTCATCCTGTTTAAAACCGAAACAGACTCAATCGAAAAGGCATCAAGATACGAAGAAGTAAAGGAAACACACGATTGGCCCTTAAAACAGCACAAAATTGCGACTATGATCCCCAGAAATGGGTGAAATTCACAAAGAATTAAATCACTTCCCGCAATCGGATGTTCTCAATCACCATAGGAGTGCCTAGCAAGAAAAACCAGCAAAAACTCGTATGGACAGAGCGCCCGAAAAAGCGGATTTCAACAGATATTGGAAATCTAGCTACATACAAATGACAAACAAAACAATCTGTAGCGCGAATTTAAATTAGCAAAACGGGAGCGTTACAAACTATCAGATTTTCTTTTAACAAGGAAAGTTAAATCATCATATTTTAATAAGTTACTACCCTCACTTTTCTGCAAAACCACTAATTGAATACATCAATTGTGTGAGCTTTGCAACCTAAGGGAATTTTGTTTTCGGAGCTCTCATCAAATCTACAAATATTTGAAAGCTACCACCTAGTCTAACTTATAAATACTAGATTAGTTTAATATTTATTAAGCGAGAAGTCCAAATGTTTCATAAATCTTCTTACATTTAAAAAACCACAAGTGTATATGTCTGTAAAAAAATGATATATTCTAATAGTTTATCACATGAAACCATTACTTTGCGATGAAAAAATTTGCATACAACATTTAGCAAATTAGTGGTAATTTTTCTCTCACAAATTTTTGTTATAATATCGCACCTTCAAAACAAACCAATTCATTTTGCTCTTTATACAATAGACGTATACCTGTTGACACCAATTATGGATGGAATTAATGAATGCATTTACAAAGTTTCATCTCCTAGCTTTTATACGGCATAAAACACAATGCGTCTGCAGCTAACTGCCTTTATTATTTTCGAGCACTTGCAGCGCTCAAAGCGTTTGTGCTTAAAGTTGCACTTCTCACGCCAACCTTCCTACAACTTAATCGCTGGCTTTTTGTGCTGTTTCTGAAATCTCTCAGCTGAACTTGTAAAAGTGACCCTTTAATTCGTTAGTTAGGGGACGCATTTATCAAGCCTTCTTATTGTAAACTTATGCATTTGGGAAAGATAGTTTACATTATATCGCCATCTAAAATCAATGTTATAACATCTTCTGAAGCCAGTTTTCAATCATTCTAATAGCACGATTGTGAAGAAAATAATATATTATTATCAAAATATAAACATGTCAAACGCTAGCTGACAATAAACATAAATTCCTGAAATTAATTTACAATCTACCTAAAAAAATTTCAAAAGCATATCAGTCATGCACATCGTTTAAAAACTATTGTCATCATCAAATACTCATGAGCACAATTAAAAGGAATGGAAGAACAGTTTTAAGTTGGCATCAATACAGTAATGTTGTCAAATATTTTTCGTTCATAGCTATTAACGGTGACACTCGATATTAAGAMTCGATACTTCGTTTTTCGCTGTCTGCGCGCATAATTGCAAGTTTTTAGTTTCCCTACAAAATGACACAAATTAACTGCATACATCTTAATATAATATAACGTATTAAGCTGCTATTACGCCTGCATTAAGACATGGCAACATGTCAGTGTCAATTCTAAAACTGAACAGTGTTCACGGAGTAGAAAATTTTTCGTCCCACAGCGTGCTAGAATTGGCTGATACAAAAATAATTATAGAGCTAGAAAAGTAATAGTAATTTACCTTCTTTGAATATTTAAATTTACAAGAAAAACGGACAAAGCCTATAGAACTACATAAGTCATCATAAATTACAAGATATGTATGTAAGGCTACAAAAACATTACTTGATGAAGCCCAACGTGTATAATCTTAAATTGGCGCTTGTGACAATAATATCTATTAGTGATAGAAATATTTAGTCAGTTTTTAATAAGTGGATCAAATCAAATAACTTCCTAATCACTACAGAAAGAGTAAAACGACCTTGTTTAGCTGAAATGCGCTTCTATATTACGCGTTTCCTATAATTATTTTTTTTAATGTAACTACCCAACCACAAGGACGTAAATAGTAATTACAGGACGTAAATCTCGAACAGATTTGGGCGAAGTCATACCAAACACTGTAAAACAAACTTTACACAGCATCCTTTGAACCACCCTCTATAGATCTTAGAGGCGTGGGCGCCGCGCAACTTCTGCAATAAGCTTGCACCTTACCCGATTACTTCTGAAATTCCTAGCACCACCTTCAGTTTTGACGTGGGCGCCAAATCGGCTCACTTCGTTCTGTTTCCCTACTGCAGGGGTCGATCACATCAATCGGAAAACTTGTTACACATCATAAGCGCGTCTTAAGGAAACACGCGAGCGCAACCAGGGCACGCTATTGCAACTGGAATCGAAACGGATGGGGAAAGCAGGACCCGTCGCGATAAGTAGATTCAATCGAAGGTTCTTTTAAAGTTGCGATGTTTCTATTTTGCAGCTTAAGCTTGCAATGCATAATAATTTACACGTTTGAGGATTTTCTAGGAATTTCTTAGATTTTGTTGTCATCAATTGTGTTAGCAAAACTTTGTTTTAAAGAGCCATTTGAATTATCTGCACAAGTAAGAAATTTTTAACTAATATCGCTCACACTAGCAAGAAAATTCTTTAAACTTAAACTAATATCTCAAACGACCTGTCATCGTAGCGTATCAATAATAATGCAAAGCATGAACTTCACCAACTACAGTCGCAACAGTTGGAACCTGCCAAAAAATTATATCCAACCGTTAATGAAATACATAAACAAACACCATTACTTTCGCGTAATGCTTTAGCTTCTCGACTGATTAATAGCTCGAATTCTGTTCAAATATCTACAAAGGGATTGCAAAAGATGAAGGGAAAACTTAAAATGGTTTTCATTGTTCTGTAATAATATTTTGGATACATGTACTCTAAAAAGTTTGTTTCAGAAAACAAAGGTGATTGCTGCCTTAAAGCCTAGGAAACCTCCAAATGAAGCAAGAAGTTACCGACCGATTGCTATCCTTAGGAAGAACAGAAGTTGCTGTGACCAAGTCTTGGCTCTGACAACATATGCCGAAGCTGGTTTCCAGAAACTACTGAAAATTGGAATAGTGTCTATAGACGGCATATGCGGCGGCATATGATACTGTGTGGAAAAATGAATTGGTCCTCAAACTATTTATGGTAATGCAACTCTCTTACCGTTATTACAACCCTGCAATAAAATTTATCTTTAATCTCGAACAGCAGGCGGCCCCTCACAAGTTACCGCAAATAATGGGATTACTATAAATTTACGTCCGATTTTCGGAAGATGGTTAAGCAGGGTCGGATTATTTAAAGTTCACTACCGGTCAAACCAAAACTAGCATTCAGTCTTAGTATTTCTGTGCGCGAGACAATAAAAGCGAGAAATGTTCCGTCCTTGGGAAAAAGCTGCTCCAAGCACCGCTCAGAATGAAGTTGCTGACGCTGATATGGAAGTCCATATTGAAGAAAACAAGAGGAATCGTCGTTACCCTACCCAAGATGCCAAAGAAATCATAAAAAAGGTATACAATTTTTTGATAAAAAAAGAGTGCAGTGCTCCGTTAAAAGTGACAAGTGAAATGGTTGGTGTCTCCTACACGACTGTGAGAGATATTATTGAAAATAGAGGCAATTCAAGAAAATCACGCAATTCGGAGAAATTTCTAAATATATCAAAAGAGCTTGGGCTAGAAATTAAAAAAATGATTTACCAAATGTATAAGGAAAATAAAGTTCCAACTACGGCAAGTCTGAAATTAAAACTTTTGGAATTAGGCTATGACATAAGTTATTGCGAAGAGTGGTTCAGAAAATACTTGAGGAGCACCGCTTTTAATTAATTACATTAAACCAACGTTTGTCCATAATGTAATCAACCCGACTAAAAAGAATGAGATGGGATTATATAAACGAAATCAGAAGGTACCGCCAAGAAAATCGTAATATCGTATATTTGGATGAAACGTGGTACGACACCCACGACTTGATAAAAAAAGGTCTGACAGATGGGACAAATAACTGCGTTCTGCAAGCACCACCTTCGAGAGGAAAAAGAATTATAATTCTTCATGCGTGAGGAAGTGATAGATGGGTGGAAAATGGCTTATACTGTCAGCGAAACAGATCCAAAACTGTTCTACTGACTACCATTGCGACATGGACTCTGCACTTTTTGAAACTTGGTTTCAGCAGCAGTTACTGCCAGGGCTACCACCAGGATCTGTTATAGTCATGGATAACGCGAGTTATCATTCAAAATTAATGAACAAGGCGCCAACATCAGCTACAAAGAAATAGAAATAATTGGTTGCAGAATAAAATTACAATTCCGGACAGAAAAGTCACCAAAAAAGATATATTGGCAATAATAAAAAATCTCAACATACCTAAACAGTATCGAGTTGATGAACTAGCGAAAAGACATGGACACACAGTTATGCATTTGCCAGCGTATTATTGCGTCCTAAACCCAATTGAATTAGTGTGGAGTACGCTTAAAAAAGGAATATGAAGTGCGTAGAGAAGTAAGTAGTATGACGAAAGAACTATGGAATAGCTGTATTAAGCATGTTATTGAAATTGAAAATAGCTATGTATTCCCAAATTTTCAAAACTTTATAATACATGTTAATGATGATGCTAACAGTGATTCAGAATTTGACAGTAGTAATGATGATAATAATTAATATATTTAAGTTATGTCGATGTAAACTTGTTAGACTATTTGTAAAAATATAATAGATGTATGGAATTTTCTTTTGTATTTAAAGCTTTAGATAAAAAATATATATTCTTATTATTTTCTTCTAAAATACTTGTCTTTTATTTACATATTTAGTTGTGTTAACCGTTAACCGCATGTTTCCAATAGTTAAAAAATTGTAAAAATATTAAAATGTATTGTTTATAATTTTCGGCTAGCACAGCATTCAACATATTCACAGGATATAAATATTACAGGAATGTTAAAAATCAAAATAAAAATATCTAGGAATGCGAGATTCTTCTTTGCATGTTAAAAAATGCTCAGATGTGCATGTTGTCTAGTTAGATTACAAATTTCATTATAACTGGATATACTTTGATTGTGCACTATAATGTTGTTACTCATCTAAAACTACGTACAATTAATTTTGAAACGTAAATAAAAACGATCGATGTAAAACAACATCTTATTACCCGAATAATTAAAAACCACTTAGAATAATATACACTACACAAACAAAAAACGAGTTTTAAAGCGGCTTAAAGCCGGCACTGGAAATTCGCAAAATCACAAAGAGGGGGTTTGATTTATGACCGGTCGCGTGCCGTTCCAACTGTGCCTGTAAATGAAAGGTGAACAGTATTGCAGGGTTGTAAAAACGGTAAGAGAGTTGCATTACTATAATACCCTGAAATGTGGAAAGACTCTAAACAATTGAGCATATGGACAACAGATGCCCCCGTGCAGTATGCCCTGGTGGTTTTGCGTCTATCCATTGGCTTAAGATAACCGAGATCTGATTGAAGTTTTTCTACGGTTTTTCTTCAATACTCTATCCAGAATAGATACGTATATCTGTGTATCTATTCTGCATAAAGCGCAAATGCAAATGATTGAAAAGATTATTTCTTTCAACGCTTTTATAAAAGTCACATGAAATTAACAGTACTGTATTATGATTTTTATAAGAATATATATTATAAGAATATAAACTAAATATAGTGTAGGGAGCAATATTCAATCTTTTATTAATATTTGATGATATGTTTATTTGATGTTGACGTCATTTTAGGTCCTACTAAATAACTAGACGATTACAATTATGAAGTAACTTACTCATAGTAGTATGAACTTTCTAAATTTGAATATAGGGTAAGTTCACGTCTTTGACGCCGTCTGTGCATTGAGTAACTAAGGTATAGACTTATTATCTCTAAAATAGAAACCTTGGTTACACGAATACAGTACCCGAATATGACAATCCATTACCGGATTGAGTGGGCACCAAACTAAAATTTTGGCCTAAAATGTCGCCCCCCCCCAACATTACACGCATTCCCTTATCGGAATTCCCGGCCTATTAGGTAACCACCCACCGCGAGGTAAATTATTGAAATCCACTAAGTGTGTGTGTGAGCGTCCCCTAGGAGAGTTCGAGAAGAACGGAATAATTATTGCCCCAGGACCTTTAACCTTCCTTCGTCTGTCAGTCTGTTTCGGGGAGATCCATATTAGATTAAATTCTGTGTCAAATTGTCAGGAAAGCTGAAGCCCGAAGCGTACCATCCAGACATCTCGATTATTTATTATGTTTTCCATTCGCCCGCCGAGGGCAAGTGTCACACGTCTTAAGACGCTCCAGTTTTATAAACTTGGAGGCTTCAATTGGTTTGATGATCGATCGCGTAGTGCAGTGAGATAAAATTGTACCCTTGGAATTTCTGTGGGGTAGAATTTTAATTTTTTGTTCAGTCGGGCTATAGCTTTAATTTTTAGCCTCGCAAATTGTTTCACAATAGGTACACAGTAAAAAATATTACTCGAACAACGTTGCAGAGGAAGCACGATACAGCAACAATTTTTTGAGCAAAAGCCACTCTAATTTTCACTTTAATCGATTTTTCATTCTAGTGCGTCGATTTTTTTGCAAAATATCTCTAAACAAATGTAGGTTTTTATACTAATTACACTCTTTTTTCTCGAAATAGATCGAATGAAAATATCTATAGCAAAAGTAACTCTGCTAAGAGTGAACAGAACTCTTGTAGAGATTGGCGTTCAAAACGCGTCATCTGTAACATATCGCTGTGCCATACAGTTGCCAACTTAGAGGTTCTACAGGTAAATTTAGCGGATAAACCCTCTTCTAGCAAGATAAATAGGTTTCAGCAGTTAGCTGATATTTTAGCAGGATAAAATATTTTTAGTTTATTATTAGCTATTACAATTTAGCATTTAAACTTAAAGTTTGCAAGCCTTATAGAATTACCAAATGAATCATATGGGAAACTTAGATATCGAGCAGAATTACGCTAGAAGAGTCGATAATTGTTATACTTTCTTTGCCTGGAAAAATGTTTCGTGTACACTTTACCTACCAATACAAAATTTAACAACTGAAGTGTCTTTGGCGCTTGTGTCTTCCACGTAATAAAATTATTGATTCAAAAGGAACACGATAAGCTAGAGATATTTATGCTTTGCAATTGCTTTCTAAAGGTAAGTAATAGTAGCACAATGGCACTTTATTAGTATGAATAATGATAGAAATAGGTTGTCGATCATCACATAGTCTAAATCTTTTTCCAAACATTTAATCCAGTGCCTCAAGGACGTTTAACAGCTTTTCACACGTGTATGTAAGTTTCCAAGCTGAACGTGCTATTTTGGTTAATTGTAACTGACTTTCGTTTACTGCTTTGTAAAGAACCATATCAAATAACGCAAACCTGTTCAAATACCAGCTGGTACTTAGTACCTAAGTATTTATTTACTTTTGATACATAATAAAATATATTATAATAGTCATATGTACTTTATTTTGCTTTCTACCCCCCCCCCCTAAAAGTTCTGATAATTTTGTACTTTGCTGTTTTTAGTCTTCATATACTATCGGTCGAAGTCATTTTCGGGCCTCGGTTATGGTTTGGGCCGAAATCTGCGCCACCGGAAAGACGCGGCTGGTCTTCGTCGAGGGGAACCTCAAGATCAACGTCGCCAGCTACCAGCAGCAAGTCCTCCACGACGTACTGGACCCATGGGCAACGCAGCACTTCGGCCTAGCTGAATTTACTCTCCAACAAGACTGGGCACTGGCGCATTCCGCCAAATCGACAATCGCTGCCTGCGAGAAGCTGTTTCCGCGCTTTTGGGGCAAGGACGTCTGCCCCCGAACTCGCTGAACCTCAACCCCATGGACTACTCGGTGTGGTCCAAGGTGGATAAAAAAATCTCGGCTACCCGCTAGGCTACGTCGAAGCGCTCAAAACGCCTCTGATGCGTGTCAAAAATTACATTTGACTACTAGAGTAAAAATCGCTCTAAAATTTACTCTTACAATGTAGCCAAGTTTTTTACTATATTATAGTGGACCTGCTCCAGCTTCCCTTAGTGTTATTTTAGAGTATAATCAGAGTACTAATTTTTTACTGTGTAAAGGTCTAATGAAACAATAGACGAAACCCGTTTTATGTTATCTCCGATGGGTTATACAAATAAGGTCCCTACACATAAAAATATGTTTAACTATTAAAAGTCTTGCTCATATTTCAGCAAAATTTCCAAAACATTAAACCATTTGTATGTATAGATGCCCTCTTCAAGCAACTGTACCGCCAACTCGGTCAAGTACCTTTTGAGAGACTGCTGGAACTCTTCGTTGGTAATAGTATTACTTCTAACCGGTAAACGAGCATGATAAAACAGTGACAATAAATTTTGATAAATATGAACTAATTTAAAAGAAAGTGAATAAATAACGTTTTGCTCTACTTCTTCTATTTTTATCTTAACCGAATGAGCCGAATTACGATTTAAATCCTCTAATTCCGTTTCCCAGTACAGCAACCGATAGCGATTGGGAGAATTATTAATGTTAATTGCAAAATGATGAGCTTTTCAGGTCACAACTCCAGTCCCGATCGATAACTGTTGATTCTGTAATGCGAGCTGTAACTTTTTTCATTAATGGTGCTGAATAGCAAATTAAATTCGACACAAACTGTTAATCCAAATGGCAAATGGCGTAACGGAAAAATTCACAAGTATTAAAAGTAATAATCACGCCAACAAGTTTCCATGAATATATATTGAAAATTTTTCGACTAAAATGGCTCTCATTTGATATTTATTCTGAGAAATCGGTCATGATATAAATAAAAAACAACGATTATTATTTACTTTTTAACAAATGAGGGTTCAATTGTTTCTAGGTAGTAGCAGCCTAGATATCATTTCATGTCCAAAGCGAAAGATTTTTAGAAAAAAAAAACGATATAAATCAAACACCTGTGTAGTAGGTACTTAGCTGTTGCCCTTATATGATAGTCACGAATTACCCTTTCAATGCTCAAGTATAGGTCTACGATATTTGTGTATCTTTTGATTGCCAAAAAAATATTATTACTTACGTTTGGTAAAATTTGGAGTACCTACTAACATAATACGGTCCGATGCAGCTAGGTAGAATCTATGTTTGTATCTACCCACTGTAAAGCAGCAAGACAATCAAGTTTCTGCTTTCACCAAATAGATAAGGGTACATTTAGCCTTCTGACAACTGATTTATATGGTGCAGTGGGAAGTGCAAAAGTGCATATTATTTTGTGATCCTTTGAAAATTTAAACAACGCGACAACTAAAAAATATGGTGTCTAATAAGCGATCGGTCAGCTAAAAGTTCGTTTGCCAAATTCTATTTTGAAAAAAAAACGACTTTATAGAGCTAAGAGACAATTACACCTGCGATGAACTCAGCTCTGAAGATGCTCACCATAGTAATGAGGGAAACACCAACGAGGAACTATGGCCAAGACGGAATCATCTACTAGTACGGACTCTGGCATAGTTTTACAAAGAAGGAATTGATAAGCTGCCATGGGGATGGGAGAAAGTCATTCATAATAGTGGTGAATATTTAATAATTTAATAGGTATAACTCTGATATTTAACGAACGCACAACAAATGTCTGCCTAATTTGTTAATAAACTAAGGCATTCCGAAGTACTCTTATCAACCCTCTTAAATTCCTATGTGAATAGCAATTTATAGATTGATTGTCCGCAGTTTCTAAATACATGGCGTTGACGCTAGAAGTCTAACCTCTTTATTTAAAGTCATAGAATGGTGGTATAAATGCAAAAGCTTTTAATTTTTTGATAATAATCTCGTGGTGATGACAAAACAACAAACGAGTATCTAGTGACTGAGATCTTTACCTCAACCTTTTTATTCTAAATGCAACTACCCCATTTTGAGTAGCGTGTCGAACCCATTACATCAAATTAAACAGTAAAGAAATGAGGTACCGCTAACCTACAGTATTTTGCTTTTTGGATATTTAATGACAGTGGTACCTCAGACTTTTATATTGGTTCAATTTGTTATATCCAATATGCTATGTAGAACAAGGTCAGGTCACTCTACCATTTGAACCATTATCAAATAAAAAAGCTAGCCATGTTAAACTGTTTTGTGAACACTAGTTATTCAACACCAAATATTCCAAGAACAAATAAGGACTGTAGACTGGTGACATCCTAGTAGTTTTTTATTTAATTCGTTGCGCTATTCAGCATGGGGTAGTTCCATTTTAAATATGAAAGTTGTAGTACAGATCTAAGTCAGCTAAGTTTCTTTTTCTCATTACCACGAGTCTGTTCCTGAAAAATTAAAAAAAAATCCATTTAAACCACTATTGTAGACTGTTTCGTGAATAGTAGTTATTCATCATGATATATCTCAAAGACAAATGAATGTGGACTAGTGAATGGTGATGTCTTAGGKTTTTTTTTGTTAATTTCCATGTGCTATATCTAACATGCAACTCGAAAATGATCGCTCGATTTAAAATAACACAGTAATAGTAAAGATTTTAGTCAACTGATGTTTGATCTTTTTATATCATCACCATGATATTCTTACCAAATAATTTTGAAACTTTTCCATTTCAAAGATCATTCCACGACTTTAATTAAAAGTTACCCATTGTATACTTAGCGTGAATACTCTGAATATTAAACTCAGCCTTACTATCAACTTTTTTAAGTTTGGTGACAATGATAATAGTGTACAATTGATAATGACAAAGACATGATAGAGTCTATAGTAAGTTCTATTTCCCCAAATTTCTTTTGTGGTCCTTGATTATTGTTATTATAATTATATACTAGCGACCCAGTCCGATTTCGCAAGGGTAGTAGAGCCTATTATGCCTACAACAAATACCTTGCCGTCGTCACCTCCATTCGCAGAATATGAGAAAACTATCATGCGTGGGGTGTAGTTTATACTAAACATAATAACAATTAGCGACTCCGCCTGCTCCTGATTAGCTAAATTTCATTGAAAATCATCTTTTTTTTCCTAAATAGTACACAGCGATTACTTTCAAATCTTTTCTGAAATCTCGCTAGTTGCTGTCCAAACGGCGACCCATTTCCTTCATTTTTCCTTGCGTGTCCCGAATCCAAACGCAGGGCTTTAAAATTACGAGCTCCCGTGTCTAACACAAACTTTTTTAATTAGGTTAACTCGCGTCTTAGGTGGTGAGGAGGAAGCGAKTAATTACACCTATCCTCCGCTGCTSAATACTACTCCAACTTAATTACGCGTTTTAGAATATTCGCAGCACTGATAAAAGGTCCGCAAAGGACAGCTCCGAGTTTCCGGATCCGTTGGAACTAACGCGATTAGTTGCATAAACTTGGCAAAGTTTCAGCGTTCGGAACTCGGGTGCTAAGAATGTAGTCGAAAAGTCGACCCCATTAGGGTAGCGCGTCGTATTAGGGCTGTTTCAGAGTATTACGTGTGTTTCCTTTGCTTATTCAGCGGGAAGCGGGACTGAGCTAACACGGCTTCCTTTTTGCTCTGCCTGTTAGGGATGTAAGTAGTTGGAACGCTTTTGGGGAGGTTCGTGACTTCTTATATCCGAAGTTGAAAATCATGGTGCACGTGAAAACCACCAGAGCCGCATAGTGTGTGTCGTCTACGAAGCTGTTAGTTCTGTTGCAGTTTTATTATGTTTGCTTACGGGTCTATGACTTTTGGAGTGAGTTTTCTAAAATCCCTCTTTGAATTACTATTATTGGCCGACATTAACTTACTAGGGGATGCTTACTAATTAAACAACATAGCGGATTCTAGTAATAATGAAAATAATAATGCTTATTTAATCACAAGATATTTAACAGGTTTCTATATAAATTCTTAACTATTAAAGATATGCCTTCGAGATTAATATCGCTGCAGTCAGATACTAGTTTAAAGTAGACCGCATATCGCTGCTAACGGAGCTCTTGCTAGTATACTGGTGCGACTGGTCCTGCAATAAAATGCTGAAGTACGTCTACATTTAAATTGGGGGACAGTAAATATGAGTTTTGACAAAATATTAGGACACCGCAATTAATTGTGTAAAAGTTCCAGAGAAACTTGACCCTGAATACGCTTGTATGGGATTAGAGAAAAACAAAGTTAAATTTAGCTAGGAGGACCGATTGATCTAAAGCTCGATGGAGATAAATTCCTTCCACAATAAAAGCTAAAAATTTCAGATAGCGTATTTTTAAAATTTCAATCAAGTCACAATGAATCTTGTAGACTGGACACCAAATTAAGCGAGCATACTCCAGTTTAGGTCGTATAGACAGTAATATAACAACTATATTGATTTAACGTTTTAAAAGTCACGACAGTTTCTGTATATAAACCCTAGTAGTTTAAAATAATCTTTAACTGTTTCCGYTGTGTGTATATTGAAAGTAAATTTTTGATCAAAAATGATACCAAGTAACACGTTGTAAAGTCACATTGTCAACGTTGTAGTGCAAGAATAAGAGATAGAAGAAGAAGATTTGTTAATACTAAGAAAGGGTTTGTCTGACGAGCACCATCATTTAACTCGTGTTGAAAGGCTAAACTGTCAGACAGGGAAGCAATATTGCAAAAAAAACTTAAGATCATCGGTGTAAAGGAGCTTTTGACACTTCAAAACATTAAGAATGTGACTGACAAAAAGTATAAAGAATCAAGGGCCTAAGGTTGTTCCCTGAGGGACTCCAGAGGTCGCAACAAAKGAGATGGGTTTAAACTTAATACAGCGGACGAGCTGATGTCTGTTATTTAGATAGGATGAAACTAAGAAGAGTAAGCGGGAGATAATTCAAATGTTTCGAGCTTACCTAAAAGAGTGTTGTGATCGACAGTGTCAAATGCTTATCGAAAGTAGGTGTTAATTACATCGACCTGTAAGCAGCAGTCCAAGGCCTCAACTAGGAACTGAGTAAAACAAACGGAATTTGAAAATGTCGATCTTTTAGCTACAAAACCGTGCTTATGTAAAGAATTAACCGATTAACCGATTGATCTGATCAAGACCTATGCAAAGCAGCACAGTAGTGTTATTGGACAATAATTGGTTACTTCTCCTCGATATCCTTTCTTAAAGATGGGGCAAATGGAAGTCGTTTTTCAAATATTAAGAAAATGGATGTTTTAAGAATTAGGTTCAAGGTAATGTAGAGCGGAGAAACAAATGAAGCAGCGCAGTTTTTGACGATAAAGCTCGGAATCTCATCCACTGCTGATGTAAAGGAGTCAGTTGACTTTCTAAGGGTGTAGAGATTGTCGATTTTAGACCTATATTTTCATTGTATGAGAGTCACGTTATTCGTTCAGGAATAATTTATATGAATGTTAGAAGAATCATAGTGTAGGTAAACACTTTGAAAAAGCAGCAAGATCTTCCACAATGGCTTAAGGGGAATCGATATCAACGCCATTAGCGTGCATAGCCTCAGGAATACGAAAATTCCCCTTTTGTTATAGACGAACGACCATAATTTTTTTGTGATATAGAGGAAACTAGTCCTTAATAATTTAAACTAATTATGGAGCAGTAAAATTTAATAAAAGTATCTGATTAACCTTCAGTCAAATGCACTTACCAAAACTTTACAAGGGACGCCATAAACAAAGACGTTTCTAACACCAAATATACATTCTGCATTTAATGAACAAAATCTTGAATAATTTCAGCGAAAATCATTAACCCAAATACACCTAACATACTTTTACGAACTATAATTTAAAAGACAACAAGAAAATAACACGGATTGAACGGGGAATTAATAATTTCATTCAGAAACTTCAGAACTTAATCTTAAGGAATTCCTGACTAACTTAATTAACCGAAAATACTTTCAAAAATGTGGGGCAAGCGTCACTGTAGCGAAATTTGTGTAAGCTACATCAAAATGAATATGTGAATCTACATACTGAACGAAGAAGGAGAGTAAGAAGTAACAAAGCATACGCAATGACAAAACTGAAAATATTTTAAAAGGAGAAACCATAGTCGCTAGTTGGGACTATAAAAGCAGAGCTGGTTTAACAAAATAAACAGAAAGAGTGCTTAGTACAGTGAAATTTGACATTTTTACTTTTTATATGTTGTTTATAAGGCAAAGAGAATGCTAAATCCAATTTTTCTTTTCGAACTCGGCAGGCGAACGCATCCTTATCAAAAAAATCATGAAAACCAAATTTAATTAAGGTAACATTCCTATTGTAAGATTTGCGGAAGAAAATTATATTTGCTACGGTACAAAATGATAAATGCATTTAGTCAACTTTGTTAGCAAATATCCTCTATTTAATTTAAAAGTGACACATAATATTGTGTGTAGATTTGTTAATGGACTTAGGTACAGTACAAAAGTGGTCACTGATTAAAACCGCAGTGATTTTAATAAATTAGCAGTGGAAATGAGGTTCTAAAGTCATTCTGTAAGAGCAATTCTGTGCCAATGATCTATACGATCCGTATGTGTAGTTTAAATATTTTAATTTGTAATGTGCCTTTATGGGAAAATGTTTGATTACACGGGCAATGCGGATAGTTTTTTTATTGAACACTACTTTAAAACTAAGAATTTAGGATGGCAATGCCATCTGTCAGCGTTACACTGACATGATGACAAAGCCACCTAACTGCCTTAACGGGTACTACTTCCTAAAGGAAGTGACCTGTAGCCTGACAAATTGGCATGCAACTGCATACTTCAATTTGACAGCAGGCCCCCACGGCACTTTTTGCTAACGGGCAAGAACCAACATACATTAAAATGCATGTCTATGCTGTGCTGTCTACACCTCAACCAACTGCAGATAGTACTATTTCAATGTCATTACAGCTCATCAGTGCAGTTTAGGTCTAGTGTAGACAACACGGCATAGAACTGGTTTTGCTTATATACCAAAGTAATGGTATGATGAAAGTAAGAATTTAGGATGGCACTGCCATCTGTCAGCATTACACTGACATGATGACAAAGCCACCTAGCTGCCATAACGGGTACTACTTCCTAAAGGAAGTGACCTGTAGCCTGACAAATTGGCATGCAACTGCATACTTCAATTTGACTTTAAAACTTTATGACGTACTATAAACATATCGCCTACACTACTAGAAAGAGAACGAGCCGCCAATTAAACGGATAACTATATATAATAGTAGTAATTATATTCATATACAAAACCTATTAGAGAACCTTGCGGGCCTCCCGCTTACGACAAAAAGGAGACGACATACTGTTATGATCCATAACATGTTCGCATTATACCGAAAGCCAATTTCAAGATGAAAAAAGTGCACAAAGTGTAACGAACAAATATTGCCAAACTGATTTCAATATCCCGGAGCCGAACAAAATTTATCGTTTAACCCGGTTATGGTTCCCCTGACGCGACCGCTGCACCGCTCCAAAATAATTCATGCGGGATTTTCATCTAAATGCATAATATCGATTCGAGGCAGAAATAGTGACCGATTCAATGGAACGCCCGCCACCTTCTCCACTATGCAAGACGCGGCCCCATATTAGCTTTTCCGCGGTGCGCGCCACCTGCGGTCGCATTTGCATCCGCATTGTGCACGTCGCGCCCTCGAACTTGGCAGCCGGGGGTTTTATTTAATTCTTCGACGAAACTTCTATATTTGGATCAACACTCGAAAATGCTCCGCCGAAAGCACGCCGGAGGGGCCAAACTTTGTTGGTCGGATGGCGCTGCAGTTATGCAAAGTAACCAGAAACTGCATGGAACGTGAAAATGTTGCGGATTATGTGTTATGCGGTTAAATATTTTATTGCAAATGGGAGTGCACAATGTAATTGTTTAAAATGCATGTCTAGCTACACTGTTAGTTAACTACAGAGAGATCGGTGTTTTCAGCTCGTCATTGTAGTTTGGGTTTAGTGCAGACAGCATGGCATAAAAATGGTTTTGCCTATTGTACCAAAAGCTCAGTATAAGTGTTTAAATAAAATGGAGGTTAAGTCAGAAATTTGCATTTTCAAACCCATACGCGTAGTAATATATAATTTGACTCCCTTATCTATTTCAGGGGGACCCTTTTTTCCGGTAGATCTTTAAAAGATCCAAAGTCTCTTAACTTGCCCATCATTATACGTAATGGAATAGGGAGTCTATCTACGTGTAGGTACTTGGTTAAACAGTTTACATGTCTCTATATGAATTTCCATTTTTGTAATTCCAATGAACGTGCCCTTTTACTTCAAATTTAACTTCAAACTTTACCTTCTTGAATTAGAACAATACTGCACCGAATGCAGTACAACAGTAGTTGACTTGCAGTTTTAAATATTTAGATACTAAGGTTTCAAGCTGCGTTTTCTCAGTAAATTAAGTTAGGTAAGGTAGCAATTTCTGTATCTTCATTTAGACAATACGAGGAACTATAGAAAACCAAAGAAATAATGTGAGGTTATCGTTAAAGAAAACTATAAATAACTAATTAATGAATTTTGTCGTATCACAGTGTGTAATAAATAACCCTCTAATGCTAATCACCCACATTTTTCTTCTCATTAATACCCAAAGTAGGTATTTGAATACTTTGAATACATGAGAACGTGTATTAAAAACAACAGATGACAGTGTATAGAACCCTGCGGAATCCCATTCACTATTGCCTAAATCGACAATGCGAGATTTTCATTATGAGTAAATAAGGCCGGCCGTTGAAAGTTTATGGACATTTGTTTGGTATCACAAATACTTGGGTGGTGCATACGCAACGCCCATATACACGTAGCTCTGTTCTCGGTCCGTGTACGATGTAAGCGAGTTCTACATTTTACTTCACGCCGATGTAGAGCGATTTCTTCTACAAATTACCTGCAAAGTGTATAAAGTAATTTCTGGGATATAACCTTTTTTTTGTTACATTCTTGATCCAGAATTGTTTGTCCAAGATAAAGAAATAATGTCAGTGTTGCTGTCAAAAGAAATAGCTTCTAATCTAGCTGCTTATATCCGTACGTTTTATTTAAGGAAAGGGAGTTAAGCATCCATTTCCGAATAATGCAGGAAAGCCAATGATACAAGTGAATGCAACAATGGCATGAAAGGCAAGTTAACGTGCTCGAAAGCTCTTGAATGTTTGCGAGTAAATCGTATTGGATCGATTCGAGTTGGTTTCTTAGAAACCGCTGCCGTTCTTTCTCTACCCTTTGATGTATACCTTCTTTATTCGGCTTCACAGTAATTTTGATTCAGATGTGTCGGGTATTGTATTTTAATTTTCAGTCGAGTTTTAATTGTGATTGTCCAAAGACAAAATTGTCCATAATTATTTATTTGTTAGAACGGTTAAAACTGTACGGAGTAAACATACGGAAAAAAAAACAAAAAATTACTGCTTGATAGGTTGCCCTAGAAATATTTTGTCTTTTGATGGCTTTGAAAATCGCTTTCTTTGGAAGATACACGGCGAAAAAATTTTGGAAGCAGCCAGCTTCAATTTTTTTCCTCTTCGTTTTTGAGCAGCTAAAACACTATGTTACTGTGATGTATTATCTGTCTTTGAAGGTTAAACTGATTGACATGTTATAGGCTACTGTCGCTGCCTTTGTTCTACTGAGGATTAAGGCTGCATTACCCGTTATATTGCACAAGAAAATTACAAACTAAAAAAAATGGCACGTACAAAAACTGGTGACTATTCCAAAAAAATGTAAAAGACCTTCAAAGCTACGGAAGTTGTCAACTTTTTGATGTAATGTCTTATAAGGGTGCTAATTTCAGTTTATACTAATTCTACAAGCATCAAATCGATTCATTCTCTAAAAGGATATTAAAAAACGACGGTATTTTTGGACTTCAAACAAATTTTTTTTGTTCCATCAAGTAGAATAGAAAAAACAGGTGAGACATTTTAATTACAAAAAATATTCAGTTATCTGTTATCTGGACAGTAATACCTAACTCGTACAAGTAATTCCCAAAATGTGTAAGTTTTTTAAGAGTAATTACAAATCACCTTTGTCAAAATATATGTCCTTAGTTTATAGATCAAACATTCATTCATGGGTTATAACTTGTAATTATGGTACCTATTTTACCTTATCTGTTGCTAAAAGTATCCACGGAACATGAAGTACGAGCGTAGTTTTACGAATTGGTAGATTTTTTGATAGTGTAGTAGTTTTAAGCAGGGTTGGCAAAACCATGTTTTTTTTAATTAAACAAACGAAACAGTTTTTTTTTGTTTAACCATGTTTAAATCGTTTTAAACATATTTTCTTAACTTAGTTGAAAACATGTTTAAAACGTTTTAAACACTGCTTTAAACATGCACTCTCATGTAGATTACTATATATATTAGTGCAGTTGTCTAAAAATCCCTAGATGACTGCGATTATCAGTTGTCATTTGTCATTTTTGTTTACGCAACAATTTTAGTTGTTATAAGTCGATTTCTCTTTTCAATTTTAAGCTAGAATCAACACTGTTATTGAAATCTAGACCAATCGCATACCCATATTTAAGGCGCAGTCTTGGTTACTGGGTTGATTTTAGCTAATATCAACTTTAACAAAGAGAATAGGAACCGACATTATCTGCTTAAAAGTTTAAAGCTCAACAATTAAAATGGCGTAGGAGGAACTATGCAGTGTGAGATAACTTTGACAAAATTAAGGTGCAAAATGGTAGAATGCGAGCTCAATGCAAGAAGTGCAAAAAAGATATGGTTACACTAGTGAAAAAAGTAAAAATGCTGATATTTTTTATTCTTTGTTTATTGTTTTTTTTTATATTCCCAAGTTCTGATAACTATTTGTTTTTTTTGTACTAAAGATATAATTACCTAGTAAGTGCTGAATGAACGTCTTATGTATTATTTTGTAGTATTGGCCCAGAAATACAAATTTTTATGTTATGTTATGTTTAAGATTTTTATTTGTTGTCTTAAAATGTTTGTAAATCACATCTATGAAAAAATGTTAATGTTAAATTATTCATTTCTATAACTGTTTTTGTAAAATAAAAAGCCGAGCAAAGTACTGCATAGTTCTTTTTTTCAAGTTTGAAAAAACATTACGTATTTTCTAACTGGGTCTGGTTTTGCATTCAATTCATTTTTAATGCAAATGTGGGGTGACATTATGTAGATATGTAATTACTAATAATCTTTTTGCGGAGGGTAAACGAGCTTAATAGTAATAATTAATTAATCACACACAATAGTCATCAAAAAATACTGTTTAAAACAAATGTTTTAAACAGAAGCGTTGTTTTAAGCAAGTTTAAAATGTTATGTTTTAATAATTTGTTTTAATCATGCCAACTCTCGTTTTAAGTACATTACCGCCAATTCTAATTGGTTATTTGGAGTAAGAAGTTTAAAAATCTTTCTGCAGTTGAATGTTAGGGTTCACATTTTCACTGCTTAACTAATATCATTTTGTTTTTATCAAATAAACTGTGATAAATAGGAGTAATAAACATTGTATTTGATCGCTTTTCGCATATGTAATAAAATGAAATTAATAATTGTTACAATAGGTGATTTTCAAAATAAGAAGTTCCTATTATAGGAAATCGTTAAATTTATATGAATATTCGATTATTATTATTTCAGATTTTTTGTAATAAATAATGTGTTATTGTCAAAATTTCAATAAAGCAGTGACAATTAATACAGTTTTATTATTTACCACAGCTAAATTAATAAAGACATATGATTCAGTTAAGCAGTGAAAATGTGAATCTTAAAACATTCAACTGCATATTTGTCGGAAAGGGTTAATTTTAAGTGCATGAACAAGGAAAACCTTTTTATAATGTACAAAGGTTAAATAGATATTTTTTGGAATAAATACTTATCCGTTTTAAAGTTAAGGGTTAAAATGTGGAGGACTGGCCCCCTCCCAGTCCTCCTAAAATATGTATTAAAAATGTAAGCACCACTTTAACGGCTTCCACTTCAAATAAAAATAATCAAAATTTGATGAAATTATTTCAATCGGTCTAGGAGATATTTTTGAAAATCAGTTTCTCTTCTCCCATGTTCCATGTCTAAGGGTGAATATCTCAGTAGGCGGGTGGTGTTATTTCAAAAAAAGTTATAGTGTAAAGTAATGTTATTTTTACACTAGTTTTCAGATCCCCAGAGGCTGCCCACATAATACGCAGCACCCCGTGTATAGTGGATATAAGGGTTAAAAAATTCGCCAAATCACCTTTTCAATAAATTTTAAATTGTACCTTCCTATATTATAACAAGAAACAACTTTTTGCCCATTTTCATGTTTAGGTAGGTTTATTCTACTACAATTAGCTATTCTGCTTTATATTGCAACAAAGAGTCTTTTTTGCTGGCCAGTGTATCGTGACAGTTTAATTTACCCAACATATCAGGGACAATACGACCTGCGGCGCCACCAAACACCTACAACATTTCCTGTTCGGGCCGACGCGAAAACCGCAAGGGAGCAAAAATGCTATTCAGCCCCGATCCCGTCCGCTATATTAAACCATAAATTATTCAATAGGATCATCGATTTCACTTCATTCATGGCACCGGTGCTGCAGTAGCGCGAAAACGCAGCGGTAATTTACCCCACAATGATATTTTCCCTACTGCCGTTGCAATAATTCTCATGCTGCGAACTGCACTGTTGATAAAAGCGACTGAAAGCGCATTGTGCCTGCCAAATCAGCCGCCGTGGTGCTGACAGGCTTTCCCGATTCCGGCTACTGTGTATTTTTAACAGTTTTGGTGAATAGGGTAGAGCTGTGTACAGAGGAAATGACGGAATTTCGACAATGGGTTCGTTACTATCAATGGAAACGGGGTAGCAAATGAAAACAAAAAAGGAAGAGCGAAGAGGAACATTATTATTAAAGCCTTTGTTAATGGTCCCCTTCACGATCTAAAAAAAATAGTAAAAAATTAAAACATTTACATCTATTAGTTTTACGTGACTAGTCTCCTCCAGCGTCCTTGCTTAATATGCCGTAAAGGGAGTTGTAGTGGAGTAGTTAAGCACATAAGTCAAAGTCAACTATAATTTACTTTACCCTGGCTTTTATTAAAAATGGACCAGATATTCTTATTGCCATAACTATTTCTCACTAGCGCTTATTTAACATGATATATTTCTTTCTCCAAAAAACTTTCGTTCCTATGGTTTAGAAACCTACCTAAAACAAAAGGATCATCTACATTCATATACCAACATTTTGGCTTAAACTGATATTATCAAATTCGAATTTAATAGAGATCCTGTAGATGACCTGAGCTCTGTTTAAAATCAACTAATTTCTTATGGAAAGGTAATTTTTATGAAAAAAATCAGTTTGTGTAATAGATTCACCCCTAAATCCTATAGTGGCCAAACTGTTTATAGAAACTTTTGAAGAGGTAGCGTTCAATAGTTTTCAATTTGAGCCAAAATATTGCTATGCGTTTGTAGACGATACTTTGGTTATTTGGTCCCACGAAATATGAGAATTAGGTAAGTTTCTAATTCACTTGACCAATCAAATTCCTGAGATCTAATTTACTGTGGAGTTAGAAAGCAATAATAGTTTACCTTTATTGGATATTCAAATTTACAGAGTAAACACTGGAGAGTAAGAACACAATGTTTACAAAGAACCAACACACACAGACAGATATTTACATGCCACATCTCACCACCCTCCCATTCAAAACAATAGTCTTATAAGGACGTTATTTGTAAGAGCACAAAGAATCTTAGACGAAGTTCTTTACAAAAAGAAATATATCTTAAATCAGCGCTAGTGAGAATTTCTTATAGCAATAAGAATATTTGGTCAATTATTAATAAAAGTTCTCGTCCAAATCTAGTAAATTCTTAGCCAGGAAAAGGTAAATTAAAGTTGAGTTTGTCTTATGTACAAAGCATTTCGGAAAAATTAAGGAGCATACCTAGAAAGCATGATACTTTAGTTGTTGATAGTACGTACAATAAGTTAAATAATATTTTAAGTTCTATTAAAGATAAAGTACGTTTAGAGAGTGAAGGTGTTTACAAAATTATGTGTTCTTGCTGCAAGTGTTACATAGGTCAAACTAAAAGAAAAGTAGGTACACGTTTGAAAGAACACATACGTGCTACTAAGCTGCAACAGCTACTCTATCCGTTCCGAATTACATTTAGAAAGGACAAAACCTATGATAAATTTTAATATTGAGGATGCTAGCTTGTACCAAGGTATAGTTTTATTTAATTTATTATTAAATAACAAACATAAATATACGCATTTTGTAAAACTACATAAATTTAACATTTACAAGTTTATAAAAAAAGTAATTAATTTATGCCTAGAACTAAAGTGACGGGCTTGTTCAACCATTTCTTCTTCTTAGGTACGTTAACTTTAGTTTTCAAAAAAAAATATTAAAAAATATCATGTTTCAAGCAGGCTGCAGAAAATAATAGATTACTTGTAAAAAGTGATGATTTTCTGTCAAGGTGAAAATAAAACACTTTTCACTGGGTTGAAAATCACTTTTCTTATGTGTAAGACTCGCTATTTTATGCACTTAGTAGAAAACGTTGGACAAAAGCAACATTTTCTCGTAATTTATTTAAAATAGTCATCGAAAAGCTCTGGCGTTTTTCATAGTATTTCTTCCATTACCAGAAAAGAGTTGTTATTTAAAAAGTCGTAAATTGTTGCAACAATTCTTTTAAATTATTTCAGCACTTCCTAATGCGCTTTTAACTTTTTTCGCCTAAAATCGTCAGTGTCTAGGGGCATGACGCTTTAGAGCCCGCCATTTCTACAAGAAAACATTCATTAACGAGAGATCTATTTTTCGCAATACTTCATCTAATAGGATATTATTATATTAATATCAGAAAAACTTGTAACGAATTCGTGCAATTAAAAAACGAATAAAGTATTCTGGAATTAAAGCCTTGTGTTACTAGGTGTGAATCTAAAACGTAAAACTGCAACTAACAATCTGTCGGTTTGGAACTCAAAAACTCTTCCATTGTGTTTGTACCTACTTTTTAAAGAAGCGTCAGCTCATCTCAAATAAAAATATAGATTTTAGCTCAACAAATTCTGAGGTGGACAGTGATGCCACGCATCAAGCGTGTCTGCCGCTTGTACCCTATTCTGTGATCTCTGATTTGAAGCTAAATTTGTTTGCTTTTATCTACTCGACAAAGTCAAAGCTAGTTTTAAGAGTCCCTTTTTATTTTAATATATCTTTGGCACTGACGATGGCTTTTAGGTTACCCAAAACGCTCTATCATATCTATCTATAAACTGTATAATGCCATGAGATTTTTTTGCAAAATGAATGTAATTACTGTGACTAAGGGATCCATAAGTACTGATTTCCAAACAAACAGAATTTTTATTAATCACAATACATCCTTGTATGTAAGCAACTAGGCATCTATTAAATAAAAATTACTAGGTTAAATCACTTAAAACCTCCTGATCTGATTAAATTATTAATGAAAAGATTAAATAGTACCAGAATTAATAAACCTAACAAGGTCTGTATTTATTTATTTGTTTATTTATTTATTTATTTATTTATTTATTTATTTATTTATTTATCAAAAAATTGGTCTATGCATTCAAAACAAAAATATATATCAAAGATGTTAGCTTTTATTTGTATATGCACTCCTAAGCTAGAGATTAAGGACTGAAGAAATCTAAACTTATTCAAAAGTTTCTTTAACAACTGAACTCACAACAAAAATAAAAATCCCTGTACTTTCAAGTAAACTAGCAAGCAAAAATGTAATGTACTTACCGTAAAAAAGTAGTAATCACTTTCCTGAAAAATAAATTTAAAAAAAAACCATGGAAATGTATTTTAACATATTTATTAGACCACTGTTTCTAGTGTTGTTTGAGTCTAAATAATAATTTATAATAAAGCACAAGTACAATAGATTTTTACAAAAATAGTAATATAGACAGTCTTAGAGGTATTTCTAATTACTTTATAATTGAGTTTGCGATTCAAACCAGTTCAGCAGATCTTCTCCGTAGAAACCATGCGTAGTCTCGGGGATATGCAGCAGCACTTCTTTGGGCTCTTCAATGCGTGGCACCTGTTGATCGGATCCCTCAGAGGCCCCACGGAGAAGTTGCTTATGTCTCTTGACGGTGGTTTCTGCTGGCTCCTTTGCACTCCTTTTCCTTTTGCCCGGAGCAAAATGAGCCTTGACCAAGCTTATGTTGTTAATGGCCGCCATCTGCTTCTGGTGTTGCGCCTTCATTACCTTCAAGACGATGGCCTTTTGAGCATCCGTCAGTTGGCCGGGCAATTGGGCAGTCCCGTTCTTGATAACCTTCTCCAGGTTGTTGAGTTGGTCTCGGGCCGGGAGGTTTTCCTTGGACACCTTCATCCTCATCTTCGCCAACTCCGTGACGACAGTGGGTCGACTCTCTTCACTGGACTTACGCCACGCAGACTTAACGACACGCGACATTTTAACACTTGCTTACAGAACGGTATGTACTTAGCAAAGACAAGGGCTAAACTGAATTATTGTAGAAAGGGCTGGTCCTTAAATACAGAAGTCTTATCAGTAAACTAAATCAATTAATAGGTTTGTACCGATGTGTAAACGTATTGTAAGAAGCGAACGATCCTAATCCGCTTAATAGGTGACCGGTGGGCAAACAGTAGCCGTGAATAACAATTTACCTGAGGTGTAACGACGAGCTTAATGCAAATTTAGGTAAATAAGTGGTACTGGAAATAATAAAGTCAGTCTTTTTGGCGCCATAATCAAAATCTGGAGAGCACGTTGCAGTTAGTATGTTACAGAAACTTATGTTTTTTAAATTTAACTTGTCATAATAGCTTACTACTGACAAGCAAGCCACAGGTTGAGTCAATTTTCTTAAATATACTAATGCAGAAAACGTGGATAAGTATAATAAGCATCGTTATTCATATCGTCAGCAATTTTTTACAATGCTTACAAGTTTATTAATTGCACTACCTATAGGTTATGCTTATACTAAATTTAGTAATCCAAAGTAAATAAGTTGTTTTTGCGTTCCTTCCAATTGCGCAAACGCAAGACTTGACGCTATAAATGGAACAAGCCTGTGGAAAAATAAGCTATCATACACAATTTTCTGTGAATGAAAACGAGGAGAACACACGTTGGAAATCACGACTGTTTTATTTCATTGTATTTGATTGCCGACTCACTGTTTTATTATATTGATCTTGCCATACATATTCAGCTGCACTAAACTGTTTTCTTATATATCGCAAAAATAACTAGGTTTTGGTTATAAGTAATCGTCTTCCAATGAGGCCTTATTTTCTATTTAAGCCAGGTGCACCATTATTTGCAATAATTGGACACCGTTATTTCACTTTAACAATAGTAATTGCCGATTTTGTAAATACTAATTCCTGTGTGGCCTACGTGATTTAGTTGTAAGTATACTGCCTTGCGTAGACTGATTCTATTACCAGTGTACTAAATTCTTACTTATACTTAAATATCTTGAAAACGAAAGAGCATTCGAAAGAAACGAAATAAAGGAAAGTAACCTTGAAGAGCTATAACTTCATAAAGAGACAAAATTGCACTAATGCAAGTTGGTTTATTTTGGCTTATTTTGATCCATTGAAGCTGCTGTTAACGTATTACCCATTCCTTACCTTACACACTGTATATAGCGGATCATTCGGGAAAATTTTTAAATTTAAAATGGAAAATGAAGGAGCACAAAACATCATTCGAAATTAAACTGTCTTCAAAAGGGCTGACGCCAACTCGGCATTAAATAATTCGCCAATACATGGGTGAAAGGTTAGCATTTTAAATTTGAGGGACATAATTTTTTTTAGAAAAAGGCATTGCGTTTACATTCAAAACGTCGTGAATTCGTTGATGGCCTTTAAATTCTGCGACGTGATACGTTTTTTCGATTAATTTCTATTAATGTTGTGCCTGATTATATCTATACCTTTTCTAGTGACATTTTTTTTAAACGGCGAAAGAGACGGTTCCAAATTGATGATTATTGTTGGTCTTTCGCACAAATAATCTACTGCTTTTCTTTGACAACAATTGTGAAGGGTTTGCCTACTTATAGCCTTGTAAATCTGGATCGTGGTTGTGATTTAAATCGTAGGAAAGTATTTCCTTGCCAACTGCAAACAAAAGCAGAAATACATATTTTTAAAGCTAAAATGTAAATCGTGAAATCTTCGCATACGTATATGTTTTGTGTTATCACTTTGAAAAATAAAATAGTTATCTATTGTACTACAATACAAAATATCTGTTTTTACCAAAAAATGGTTGACTCGTAAATGACCTTCAAAGTCACAAGCAAATCTAAAACAAACTAAGCTATTTTCGAAACTTTACGAAGTCAAACAAGTTATTTAAAACTTCTGTCGTAAATGTAAGTACAAACTCTATTCCTGCACAAGTTGTTTGTGAGTTATACACAAACTTGTGATTTTTGTTTTTATTTTCTTCACAACTGTATAAAATTCGACCATCTTAAAAAACGGTTGAGTTACATTTTTTGTAAAAAGTCACATAACTTAGTATGTTTAGGAAGCAAACTTTTAAAGAAATCAAAAGCTCATTGTTGTTGGTTGGCAATACATAATAAACAATAACAAATTTCAAAATGCATGTCTATGCTGTGCTGTCTACACCTCAACCAACTGCATAATAACAAATTTTGTTTATCAAGACTAGTTTTATAGTAATGGGATGTTTTTAAGGTACAAAACGTCTAAAATTTATAATAGTGTTTTGAAAATTGCTTTAAAATTTTAATTAAGACACACATAATTTATTTATAAGGCGACAAGTTAATAGCAGTAGTAGTAGTATCCCTTATAAAACTTAGCAAATAATTGTTGTCTAATGTTTCGATAGCTATTGCTATATTTTTCCAAAGAATATGTTATTCCATTTGAAACTGTGTCTTTCAAAAGCAAATTGGAAATGACTACAAACATTATAAATAGATTTTATAAATATTCGTCAAGAAGTTGGAACGCTCTGTGATAAATTACTGTTTATTTTAATTTCAGGTAATAATAAATTATTTTGTATTATTAATACATAAGGCACATCTTATTAAAATAGAATTACTTATGTACTAACGATAACCCTAACGATTTCAAAACAATTTTTTGAAACAGATTTTATAAAATTTCTTTAACAAAATAATTAAAAGTTTGATGCCATATATACTCCTGAGGGTAGTAAGTGACCAGTTCACCTTTCTCGGAAGGGTTTTTTCAAAATTACCTGTAATTTTTGGTGCTTAGATGGTTTGTTTGTTTTTTTAAGGGGATTACTTTTGTTGCCGAGTTTATCTGTACCGATTCAAAACAACTTTTAACCTAAGAATCGCTATTAGCTGACAATTGCTGGAAGTGTTATACCTGGAAGCTGATTAGGGATATAAACTTGTAAACAAGATTTAATCATAATCTTAAAATGTGCATGGGGGTACTGTCATTAACCTAATCCGTCATCAGGTATAAACTATTGTAGCTAGCACTGGTTAAATTTGTTTGTTCTAATTGTAATAGAAAAAAATGGAAGGCTTTTTTTGTCATAGCAAATGTCATGTTGCATACAAGAAAAATCTGATCACTTCAGATAATTTTTAGTAGCACATTGCTAACAATTGAGCAAAAATTTCATAAGAAATATTATTTGTTCAACAAGTAGATATACATCATAAACATATTCTAAGTTTAAACTGTAATTAAAGCAGTATTAGGTATGAAAGAAATAAGGGCAATTTACCCTTCAAAGGCAATGTTTGTATGAAAACTGTAGAACGATTAAGGTTCGCGACGCATATTTTTTTTCGAGCGATATCAATAAATGAAAACAAAGTTATTAATATCTAGTTTTTAATTTTATGTCAAAAATGATGTTTTTAAACTTTGCTAAGCAGGTTATGGTCTTATTTTATTATAATAATTGGTAGTTCTCAGATTGTACTACTCGTTGGTTTGTGTTTGTAAAATAAATGAGTCTTCCTTAGATCCAGCATTAGAAGCAACGTAGAGTAGTCTTCAAGGTGAGACAAAAAGCACCATATTAGCTAGAAACTTATGGTGGTGCACTATGTCTAAAATAATGAAAAATTAAAATATTAATTGGCCACCTCAAACAGAATTAACTTGGTAATAAATCAAAAAGGACCAGTGTATTTGCTAAGAAAGACAAGTACGGATTCATAACTGGGGCACCAGATGACAAATTTGTAATGCAACTTAAAATATACGGCCATTCAGGATGACGGTCAAGTAAAATTTGTTGTTAAAATTCCGCAGAAAAAAAAAGATTTAGTTACAAACTAAGAAGATGAAAATATCCACTATTTAGCAATTAAGCAAGTAAATTAACTTATGGGCAAATTCTTCAAGTGTATTTTTGAATTATCGGAATGAAATGTATTACAACTAAACTACTACAACTAACTAAAATGGATATAGAAATGAGATGTACTGTTCAATTTTTTTAAACAAGTGTACCATCTGCACATTTAATTTCAATATTAATAAATAGATAACTGTAACACATTTCATTAGTTTAACTTGAGTATAATTAGTTTAAAATATGAAACTAAGTTCTAGAAATTTTAAAATCTTTCATTGAATGGTTTATGTACAGAAAATTGCTTGCTATTTTGTTAACCTTAGTAACCCCTAAACACTTCCCTCTATCGCAGAAATAAACACTAAACAAATTGAACTATTAGAATACTTCATCGGCATAATATAACTGAGACTAAATCAAACTAGAATATTCAAAGCTTTCTAGAAACAGATATGCACATATTGTTGTAATAATTACTAAGTTCTCTACACAGGTGCTGGCATACACATATATCCATGTTCTGTTCCAGGGACTTCTCATGGGTATATCGCAGATTGTGATCGATGGCAAAAAAGTTTTTGCAATTTGTTGCTTGCATTGACAGCTGTCTAAATCGGAGATAACATCTAAATTAGGGAAATATGAATGGGACACGTGAGATTTTTTTGCGTCTGTTATTTTGCTTGTGCAAAATCCATTCCTAATTTGAATAACATATGAACTGACTTTCGAATACTGACGAAGCACCGGCGTGAAAACAGCAGCCAAAAGATTGCAGCTTAAATTTCCGAATATACCAGAACATACCATAGAAGATTATACCCTCGGGCTACAATCAGGAAAATATAAATTGTGATTGCATTCTAACGTGTTTATAAATAAATAATTAACAAAAATATTTGAATATAGACATTTTTTATATCTCGGGGAATGGAGCTGTTACCACATTTTAGTCCCTCAGCAGAATCATTTCTCCCTTAATAAACTTCCGATTTTAAAAAAACAGTTTTACTTACTGAATAATAAAAAAAATGTGCTAATATAAACAATTATATATATTCCAATTAATAGAGTTGGTGTCACGCCAGTTCTTTAGCAAAAAATTGTCTTGTTAAAAAGCTATTGATTTGCGAATACAGATTTACTTGCACATTTACTTAAAATTGTAAGAGTAAAATACCCTTATATTAAAAGTTACGTTGTTGATACTTTAGAGAGGGATATAGAAGATCATTAGCGTTTTTGAAATGTGCATTTTCAGCTTGGTCAAAGAAAACAGTTGTCAGGTCGAAGTATTTTTGTTGTAAGCTTCTTTTTTATTAAAAAGTTTGATTACAACGACGACAGCTATTCGTCAGTAGGCCTGGGTGTAAATTCATCTATTGCAATCCTATTTATTAGGGCGCCACCTGACTGAAATCAGTATCGAATAATTTATCCCTGTAAAGTCAGGGTCACAAGGTAAGAAAAGAAAGGCAATAAATCTAAACTATATTATTTTTTTAAATTTCGGATCGGCAAAGTACAAAATTAATATTGATGTCAACAAGAAACTAACTTGACACACTGTGCTAGCCCCGGTATAATCAAATTCGTACGGTTCATGAAATTCCGCGAATGGTGAACATAAATGTAGATATATGAAGGCACTTGGCCGGGAGTGTTTCAGTTMAAAGCAGAAAATATTAAATTTCGWTTACAATGTGTATCAAAGCGATTAATGAAGCTAAACAGCAAAATGTAGCCTTCCACCTGAGCATCCGCGTTAGTTTTCAGCAGGTTATAGATAGAAATTTAGAATGTACTGGCCTTATCAGCTCCACACGGGGTAGTTGCCTTTGTTACCAAGACAGAATGTGGGTTGTTATTGGAGCCGTCAAATTCGGCATTCGTCACGCGTTATTCCCAACTTTGGATGATTCGCTCGCTTTCACGATAACAGTGGTTCTTCAAGGAAAGAAAAATGCCCCAAACTAGTGTGCGACATTCAGTATCATACAGATAACTATTAAGAAAAACCTGGAAAATTGACATCTAAATAACCTGACGAGAAATAACAGAGAACAGTATAACTTACCCCTAATGTGAGAAGGGGTTTTCCTTTTTAGATGAAGATAAATTAGGGCGCAACCCGCAAAAAAGGTCGGCGAGCAAAAATAGGCCCTCATGCCACCTAGCCAGTTGTAGCAACAATTAGAATGCTACACTGTAATAAACTCATAAGAATATAGTACCCTTATATTAATGGCAACAGTGTTGAAAATTTACCAGGTTGCAGGCGGAGCAGAGACGTCTCGGGTTCGAGTATCTTTGTGATAAACTCATATGAGTAAACTATCCTTATATTAAGGGTAATGACGTTAAAACTCTAGGACATATGAGAACATTAGCATTGTTAAAATATGTATTTTCAGCTTGGTTGTAACAGACAGTTCTCGGAATATTAATGTGATAGAATCATAAGAGTAAACTATTATATTAAGGTAAACAACGTTGAAACGTTAGAAGGATGTAATAAAATCATTAGCGTTGTTGAAATATGCATTTTGAGCTTGGTCGAAACAAGCGCTTGCCGTTCGGAGTATTTCCTTTAGGTCAGTAAGTTAGAACCTGCATTAAGGACTGTAGGAAGGTAATGCAAGCCGCGGACAAGTACCTGTGTTCCAGCATAGTGCAAGATAAATAAGGTAAATACAAACGTCCTTATCTGCCGAAAAGAGTGTACCTACTCTATGAAAGAAAGCTAATACTGGCAAATAATAAAATTTCATTTTTGTTTCTTTTTTGTTGTGTGTATTCAATTTTCTATTTGTTAATGTTATTGTCTAAAATGTATGTACATTTAATTAGGTAGCTTGGAATTGGATTCAGGATGTTTCACAATGAATGCACCTTTGAATCCATTCAACATATATGTACATTTGTCATTGTCGCATAGAAGGTTGTCCTATATTTTGATTCAACTTATGTCCTATCAAATTTTTACTCGGGCTCAAGTGCGAATTATTAGCTACTGATTCTTTTTAAACTCTAGCTTAAAATAGCAACCTATGCTGTCATTCAAAATGCATTTATTGTTATCATTGACATAAGATTTCGCCTTATTCACCTAAGTAACGTGCGAAAACAATACGTTTCTTGCAAAACTGAGCGATGTACTCCCACGCACGTCCCCCAACTTTTTAATTTTAACGTTCCCTTATGCCAACATATTTGCTAGTGCTTTCCCCACAATTTAATATCAGGCATCAGCCAGAATTCCATAATCAAGAGTTCAGCCGAGGCACTTTTGCCGGCGGCTGCCGATACACAGCTCGGCCGTGAGTAATTGCGATTATTCCCGTCTAAAGTTGTGTTATCCGCGTTATTTATGACCTGGTGCGGTCGCCGCCGGCGTTAAAATTCCGGCCCGGTCGGCACCMGGTGCTCCGACTGACCAATATCTAATGGCGGGTCCAGTTAACGGGATTTGATTCGGGTATAAAGCTCTCATGCATTTTTCACAGCTCCGGAGTGGATACAAGGGATGTGTGCGGGAATTCCGGATGCAGGTCGCTGCTTTCCTGATTTCGTGGCTAATTTGGATAGCAAACGCTATTCATTTGCTCTAAAATTCTGAGCTCTTGAATATTTATCTTACTATGTTTGTACAAATTGCTGACCTATATACTTGCAAGCAACAATCTATGAGACTTATTATACAAACAGCCGATTACCGCTCACAGCGGTTTACAAGTATTACATGAAGCTGTCGTAAATAACAGACGGGTTCGGCACGTTCCACTGTTTTGCAGCGGAGTGGAGCGTATCCAAAAATTGTGTTTAGGCTTTTTTAGAATTTTTTTCCGTACACATAAATCAATGAGCATTATTTGGTATTATTATTTGAACTACAAATATTTCTCATCTAATAGCTTTTAGTGTATGACTAAATTGTGTTCTTTCCTAATTTAATGAGTAGTGTCTATTTTTATAACCATAAATGGAAAACATTCCAATTTCAATGCGGCAGCCCATACTTTCTGGGGGCAGTTGAAACAAAGAGTTCGACGGGGGAACACCGGTGGAAAATATAGCAACGAAATGCTGCTAAAAATTAGACACGAAGCTAAAATAACAAAGTGTCGATGCGTCGAGAAATTCAGGGCGGCATGTCTGTACTGGACATTGAAAATCGATACAGAGCGAATCATGTACAAGAATTAATAATAGAAGTTAATCGTGATCTTAGCAGTGAAAGTGATAGTATTTTTTTTTTAGTTTGTGACTCTAGTAATGTGCTTATTAACAAGCTGTAATGAACATAATTGATACCGTGTATAAATTTTATTGTGCACTGTTGTAAATTTTTTCTAACAGATGTAAAAAATAATTTTCTACTTACTAATTTGTATGTTTTATATTAAACTTGTATAAATTCATTATGACTTGCAAAGGCTTTTATTTTATATATCGGAAAATTTAAACCCAATATAGTATCACATAAAAATAGATCGCGGGTCGCGCCAGTTAGCATCAGGTCTCCATTAAATAAAATTTGTCATAAAAGCTTCTGTTTTATTAATTGATAAATTATCACAACTAACAAATTTCAAAAATTTATAGTGGGAAAGTTAAAATTTTAACCCACAAGATTTTTTTGAATACGGCCCATTTAGGAACTTTGAAGCGTGCCACTAATCCCAATAGTTTAAGACGGCAGACCATAAAGTTGCAAAAACCCTCATTTACAATACAATAGTTTACGACGTCCGACCATCAAGCTGAAAAACCCTCTGCATAAGTCAATCTCACAGATTGTTGCTTGATACTTTACCAATGTAATTGACCACACTTCCGATAATTTTGACCATTTATGTAGGTGTCACACTGAAACTAGGTAGTATTTTAAAACGAATAATTATTCTAGTTATAGAGTGGAAAGCATTTCAGCAATATTGAAGTTTTTTTAGTGTTGTTGAGATTGATTAATGGGGCGAACAGCGGATCTTACTTAGTACCTGATACCGAAGTTTTGACAGCAGTAGATCACTATAAACAGGAGACTACACAGAAACAATTAACATCTTCAAATATAGCAATAGTTTCAACAGGAAAGATGAACAGCTACAAGTCAACAAAATATGACACTGGTTACTTCGAAATTATTTAATTAGAAACAGATATTAGCACAACTTTACTATATAATAAAAGATTGCCTGAAAAGACAAATATTTCAGAAAATTGCCTGGATAATACGAATAAGAAAGCCAGGGAAAGAAGGATAAAAGACACGGTTCGTATTTTCAAACGTCTACACAACTTCATTGTTTTGTAACTCAAAGCCATTTTTCTTAAGAAACAACCGGCGGTAAAATGGTAAAAATCACTCACTTATTTCAAATACAGTATAGATATAGCCGCAACATAATAAAAAATAGAGCATTTTCTTTGATTATACGCAAAATCTGAAAGTTTTCATACGTTCATATGCTATTAAACTAGCAAGAAAATCAATGCTGTACTCACCCATAACTCACAGATATCGAGCAAATCCGTGGGGCCCTGTAACACAAAAGTCGTTCGTTAGATTCAATGCGCAGATACCACATACAATAGCAGTAAAAATGAGGTTGAATAAGTGGGACAACTGCGAACAATGTTTACAGAGGATAAAATACAACCAGAAAATAAGCTTCGGATTATTTCAGCAACATAATACAATACTGTTTCCTTGGCAGGAGTTTTATTAACACAATAAAGATCATACTTTACCTACTGTTTGCATGCAGAAGTACAATGCGTAACTAAGATATGTAAATTTTTTACTGCAACCCTTTATCTCTGTCTGTTTTGACATAATGAAGTAACCTGTTACTTGCTAAAAGAATGACTTACGGATTTTCGTTTATCATCGGTCGCATAAATGTCCTTTCAAACTAAATTTCCTATAGTCGAGTGAAGGGCAATTAGGTACTATATTCTCTTATCTCTTGAAACATTCTCAAGAATTACAACCGAACAATCTGATATCCCTTTTTACACCAAGTTTCAGTGAAGAAACAACATAACCGTAAGAAATGTGGTCGATCAACACCAGCAAACAACAGCTTTAAAGCAACATCTGCAAAATTAGCTGATGTGAATATAGGAAGAGGTTTCTGGATTTTTTTACCAAACTTGAATATATACTGTCTTAAAGATCCAGTCAGCAAAAGACGTTTATGGTGCAAATAAAGCGCATTTATTTTTCGTACTCTGCTTGCGAACAAAGTTTTGGCACTCAAGAGCATAAGTTGTCCAAATAAAAAGCGATGCAAATTTGCACTGGGCCAATATGACAAATGCCCAATGATATCAGACATTGTACGATCTGAGGAGCAATGTTTTAAAACGCAGGTTTTATGCCGAATTTGGCTATTGGAATGAAGATGACTTTGGGAGCTGTCTTACAAGCCGTGCTGTAGAAACCGGTTCTTTCTAGTATAATGTCATGATAAAGATAGAGCTTCGTTTCATACAGCATGTTTTAATGTAAAACTCTTTTTCAAAACGCTGTTAAATACACATTTTACGCCGAAATACAAAAGCCCGTATGTCAAAGGTTGTTCTGGCGAGCATTAATTATTTGTTTGTAAGCGTCGAATTCTGACAATTTTAAGACAACGTAAGTGAGAGCCAAGGCCTTCAGCGTCATCTAGGCGGAAGAATGTACGCTAGGTGGGTTGCAACTATCGTAACCACTTACGACCTAGAGCTCAGTGATTTGAAGAGATAAGAGAAATGAAAGTTGAAGGTTGCAGTTCACAAGAATTATTGAAAACTTTAAGGAGAGAAAATTACATTAAAATAACCGAAAATTTAATAAAACATATCCGTTTTCAGAATTCAGTATAACAAATTTGCATAGCATGTATATTTCTTTACTACCTAACCACTTGCAAACGACAAAGACGTTTATCAAAGTAATTTTTGTCCCAAAACTTAATATTGGTTTTGTACCGCCAGATTTTGTTTTCAATATCATAAGGAAAAACAATTCACAAACTTTGTGCAAAACAGTTTGATTATAAGATGGCATCCATGAGCCGATTCCCTCTTATTACCACGTTTCATGCAAAGATACAGGTGTCTCTTATTCCTGGTTACAAGCCCAAGCAAAAGAGGGTCTAACGAAATTGGATTATCCATGTATCTATCAATAGCGGGGTGATATTATGACGCTAAAGCTTTCCTATGACGAATGCCCTGGACGGAAAACAAAGATGCCATTGCTATTACCATGCTAATGTACTGGTTACGTAGCAAAGCTCCAGCAGTTTTGAAGACCATAGCCGTTTTTTCTTCTCACTCCGCGGTCATTCATTTCACTCCGCAGATCGAGTTTTGAAAGAATTGAGAAATTGTAAAAAAGGCAAACAGAAACTGTTAAAGACGAGGAGGATTTGAATATTTTTAAAACAGTAAAAGAAGTTCGAAGAGAAAACCAGCTTGAAGGAGAACAATAATTTAAGATGTTACCCACTGACCTATGTCATGGAGGTAAGTATACTACAGAAAAATCAAAGAGACATGTATTGAAAACGATTGTAGTGAACATGGGTTTCCATTTAATTTCAGTTTGGTTTACTTCTTGGTGTAAAAATAACTCCATCAGAACTGCATTGGTATAGCTACAGCTTTTGCTTTAAAAAGAAATCTACTTAACACATTGATGATTTCAACAATATCTTCAATACAAGATTTTGTAATAATCTGTATTTTGAAAAGTCAGCCTCTTTTGTTGTTGTAATTTTGAAGGCGTTAGTGAAATGTAAAATAATGAGCCAGCACTAGAATGCTTTTATCGAAGTAGACGAAAACCGAGAAACGAAATGTCCTGTTCTTTTAAGAAATTCGAGTGAATAATATTAAATATTTACATTTTGCCTGTGTGTTCCATTCCCACATACTACTACACTATAGAATGTTTGGCATCAATTACAGATAAAATACACATCCTAGTCAGTCTATAAATTTGTAAAACTGTTAAGTTGACAAAAAGCGTCATCTAGTGATAGGTGTTTACCTGAAGACTTGACGCATCTGCGAAATATCGTGAAGACTTTTAAACATTGCGAACGCTGTCTAAAGGCTCTTCCATTGGCGAGGCTCATCAATTCAATTAACCTTCATTTTTGCTGAAATCGTTAGTGTTCATTGAATATAGATTTCAATGCATTTAAGTTGTCAACACAAATTAACTTTCAGGAGCCTGTTACTTAATTTCGTCAAGATGAAAGAAGTGCCTTTCAGAGCAACTGCATCTCTCTTGAGCTTAATAACATGACGATGTTAACATCCCTTGATACAAATACGCTTCAAAAGCGCCAGTGAGAGGCCAAACTTAAGTATGTGCCGGAGATGCGTCTCCGGGTCAGATTTAAAGATCGAAACGATATTATCCCCCCAATTCCAACATCAGACGGTGCCCTAAAACGACAAATCCCCCGCATCCCTAAATAAAGGTCCACCGTTGGTGGAATTCTTTCAGCTCGCTAACGGCGCGCTTGTTTTATCGGATTTCCTGTATCGGATGACGTTTTTATTGCTCACCCATTTAATATATCAGAGCGGGATCTGTGCTTTCGATTTATCCCGTTCCCGGTCATGCACAACTTCAATTTCCATTTTGTATTTTTGTCACCGCCTGTAATGCATGTACGCGGGAGCTTTTCGTTTTTGCAGCCGTCTGGGGCACTATACGGCCTGACCCACTTTTTTCTCGAAGGCCTGTTGAGCGAGCAGATTGAAAATGCGAATGACGGATAGCGGAAGAAACGGGTCAGAGCAGTCATTTAATTCGGGCTGTCAAAATGGTCGTAGCCACCGATGAAAGGTTTTGGAGCGTCATTTATTTTTTGATCCATTAGTGTAGAGTTTATACAAAGGGTATTTTTTGCATTCGGGTAGAGCTATCAGGAGGAGTTCTACTCCCAAAATTCTTCATTAGTCGACTTTAGAATGCTCGATGTTGCCAGCTCTTCTAGAGTGTCTACAATTCTAGCCTTATTATTTGAGACTATAAACAAATATATACAGGATCAGTCAGAAGTTATGTAATCTAGAGCAGCAAATAAGTTATCATGGAAAGTCACCAGCTGAATAGATTGTCATTGTACTTGTTGTCTTTTACAAACGTGAATGATGTGCAAAGAATAAGCGAAAAATAAGCAAATTTTATAAAGAAATACATAATGTGGTTCAGCAATATGTAAAACGAAGATTCAAATGAAAAATTCGATTATGAAACTATTAAAAATTAGATACGCACTGCAAATAATTACAAGAAATACCTCTATTAGCGATAGTGCGATTTGTAAATTAGCAAGCCATACGTGTGTGACTAGAATTGCATTTAATAGGAAAAAACTAGGATATCCACTTACAGTGACTAAAAAAATATCCACTTATTGCTCGAGGAAGATTGTTCAAATCAGTCTCCGTTTTGTTTGGAAGAGGTAAGAAAAATTAGCCTCTACAATATTAATCAAAAGAATAGGTAAGGATTCCAACGAAAAATAGTCTTGCTTACAACTAGATTATTCTAGTTCTGCAGAAAGTACTGTGAAAGCATCAGCTTTCTCTTCTCAAGGTCAGATTTTCCCTAAATCTGAGTGTCAATGCAATTGATTTCAGGACTATGAAATGCTACATTTACACGGAAAAATTACTAAACCTAATCCTAGAAGGCAACTTAAAAGGTGAAAGCGTCCTACGACATTATTTGTGCGGAATTCCTAAAAAAGGTAGTTAAAGTTAAAAAAGTTAGGCGAACAGTAACAGTCTGCGAAGAAATCATTTGTGTACTGTTCATATACAAAAAATGTAATGGCGTGGGAACAAAGGGTGGATTGTGTGGAGTCTGAATATATATGTATAATTATTCAACAGGACGAACAAAAAGAAGCTTTAAAAAGCAATGCAAGGCTCAGAAGTAGTGTTTTTTACATGTTTGAAAAGTCAGTTAAAAAATGTATTACTGAAGTAACATGAAAAAATTGTGCAATATATAAATACTCATTCATACGGACAATCTATATTTTACGTGTGACACAAAACTAAAAAAAAAATAGAACTATGAAATTGGGTATCTTCAGAAAGCAATCCATCAAAATAAAAACATTTCTTCTCTTCTCATGAAACTGGTTCATCGATAAATTAAGAAAATATATAATGACACCACCCTTAAAGTAGTACTGACTGTGTGAATTCAATGCTATTTAGATATACAGGGTGGGCCAAGTGAACGTATTTCTTCCATAACTCTACAACTATTAAAAATATGAAAAACTTTTTTATATAAAAGTGATCCAGTTTTATATGCTGCATATTGTAAAAATATTCTTGAAAACAATTCACTTCCGGTTATACCGGAAACGCATACTAACTTCCTTATTTTAAATAGAACACCCAGTATATTTTTACATTTTTGCATTCCTTGTTGAATTCTAAGGTTATTTTGTATAACATACCATATCTCTAAAGTGTACAATTTTCGAGAAAATAAGCGCTAAAGCAAAAAATCGTCGTTTGCAGCGCTCCCCACCATTTTACATATCTTTCAATATGAGATACCTAGAAGACTGCGGTTTGCGCACCGCGTAAGTTAAGAAAATGGCCTATCATTTGCGTCTTCAAGCAGGTTTATTACTTTTAAATTGAAAGTAAAACATCAGTTGCCATACAAAGTATTTCAAACTGCGATAAGTCAATTTTTTTTTAAATGGAACATGCAACTTTGTTTTACACCATCGGATTAAATTATCTTTAATTTGATATCAGGTTGTCACTATCTATTACTAACAGTTTTGCAACAATTTGCGTTTTTCTGATTTTTTAGATTAAAATCGCTTATATCAGGTACGCCTTGACAAGAGGCGGCAAATTATCATCGCTGACTCCGAAATGTGAGCTTCTGCAGCCTTAAAGTTAATTATACCACAAAAACCCTACAAAATATGTTAAAAATACACACTCACGTTTCGGAGCTGTGGGGTGACATTGACCTGCGACCTTCACTACTATCGGCGTGCATATTGTAGCTTGGCAGCAGTTACAACAAGGCGGCACAAAGAATTCAACAATTAACGTCGCCCGCGTTACATGAATCATTTATAGAAACCCTGTATTTGAATTAACTGTGCAAAAACTCACCAAGGGCCAGCGCTGACATTTTGCCGCCTGCCTGGTCTTGTCAAGGCGTAGCTGATATAAGCGATTTTAATCTAAAAAATCATAAACGCAAATTGTTGCAAAACTGTTAGTAATAGATAGTGACAACCTGATATCAAAGTAAAGATAATTTAATTTTGCATCGGATGGTGTAAAAAAAGTTGCATGTTCCATTTAAAAAAATTGACTTATTGTAGTTTGAAATATTTCATATGGCTACTGATATATTACTTTCAATTTAAAAGTAATAAACCTGCTTGAGGACGCAAATGATAGGCCATTTTCTCAACTTACGCGGCGCGCAAACCGCAGTCTTCTAGGTATCTCATATTGAAAGATATGTAAAATGGCGGGGAGCGCTGCAAAGGACGATTTTTTGCTTTAGCGCTTATTTTCTTGAAAACTGTACATTTTAAAGGTATGGTATGTTATACAAAATAACCTTGGAATTTAAAAAGGAATGCAAAAATGTAGAAATATACGGGGTGTTCTATTTAAAATAAGGAAGTTGGTATGCGTTTCCGGTATAACGGGAAGTAAGCGGTTTTCAAAAATATTTTTACAATATGCAGCCTATAAAACTGGATCACTTTTGTATAAAAAAGATTTTCATATTCCCAATAGTTGTGGAGTTATGGAAGAAATACGTTCAGTTGGCCCACCCTGTATATACAAAGATTTCCGATATATTTGCAAGTAGCAGTAGACAAAAAATCTGTAACGAAGTTTTATGGCAATTCTTGCTGATTAAAGCGAATCATAAACGTAAATTTGTTGTGCTGGAGCTGTCCATTACAGCGTCCAAGATATGTGAAATTATTTAGTATCTTAGAAATTATTGATGCTGCTTTGTTCAGGTCCAGGTAGGATACTCCAAATGCACCTAGGGTGGCGTTATCAGCTGAATATATTCACTTTGCTCGCCTAGAAATTGGGTCACATTCCTTGACCATTGTACTAACTATGCGGTTTAGAATACATGCAGCGCAATACGACGTGATATTGCCAAACAACCTTGAATGCAGTTCTGTATATACAGGTGTATTACTTCCGCTGGTTTGAATACCTTATGCAAATTTCAGCTATTTGCGTATCTCTAGTGTCGTATTGTAACGACATCTTGTTATTTTAAGAAAGGATACATTCTGAAACGTACTTCACGTTGATTCATGGAAGGAAAGTTTAGGTAGGCTATTTATAGTATTTTTATCCATAGGCATTACTATTCAGTGCTGGAAAAGAGTTGCTAATGATTGTGTGTTTTGCTCATTCTTATAGAAGACAAAATGTTCAGTAATTGCAAAGAGGAAAAGAAAATTTATAGTGTTTTAAAAGTATATTTTAGTGTAATATAAAGCAGACGAGCTAATGATCTGTGTAGAGAACGAAGACAGGAATAACAATTAGCTAAACGTAAAGATTTTTATATTCACGTCCATTTACTTAATTTGAATTGAGTTTTTTGACAGGATAAGGACTATAAATAAGTTCTTACGGATTCTTTGCCGACGTTACACTCCTTATTTCGAGTTTCTTTAGGGCTGGATGTCCTTTTTGTTTATAAATTGTAAATCAACAACATAATGAACTCACGCGGTCTAGACTTTCAGAAGTCAAATAAATCCACCTCAACTAAAGAAGTTTAGAACGTAAAATGTTGATAAATACGAAAAGATGATTGTTTAAATGTGTTTTCTTACTAGTTTTATCAAGTAGCCTATTGCTTTGAGGTTTGGCCATGAACGATCATTTCAAAGAGGATCAAAGTGCAGAATTTTGTCTACTTTCTTATTTTTACTTGGCTGTATAGAACTGGAGCTGGTAGGTTAATTATTCTCAATTTTTCTCCTTGTTGTTTTCTATCAAGGGTTTTAAAGATTTTAAAATGCCAGTGACGTTCTTTGTGTTTATGTTTAATAAATTATTTAGTTTAGCGTGGTACTCATCCTTTTTTAAAGTGACAACGGTATTGCTTTTATTAGCGTGGTTAATGAATTATCTGCACATTTGCTGTTTTATGCCTTTTAATAGCTTAATTTTGACATTTGAACGACCTTTTTGTTTGTATTTAGTTGATATGATACAGGCACACCCGTAATTTCTACTTTTCGTGTCTCAATTTGCTACTTATTTTAGGGCTAATTCTCTATTTATAAACAATATGTCAAATTGAAATTTTAAAATTTAGTCGCTTTGTATTAGTATATTAAACGTTAACTTAATAATTTTTATTCTGCCTGTGACTAAAGAATCACTGAATTTATGTTCACACAGTGTTCTTGACTGAGTCGATTCTAACTCTATTTCTATGTGATTGTTATGCAGATTTTTTAATTTCTCACGTTGGGAGACGTATTGCTTAAGAATTTGAAACTCACTGTAGACATTCTCAGTACAGTTTTGTGCGAATTCATTTTTAATGTTTATCCAGGTTTTGAAAAATTGTGTGTCACTTTCTCATTTACAAAACTATCCAAATCGTTATTGCTTTCGCTATGCATGTAACGCGAAGTAACAGCAGAGAAATTATACTGCTCGTTTAACCAAATATGATTAGTTTGAGATATAGATAGAGTTTAAACATTTGTTATATGTAAGGAGGTCAGAAAACAGACTTAAGAAAAAAACAGAAAGAAATGGAACAAGTTGATAAAAGTTTTTTAAATATCAGGCAGTTTCAACACAAAGCAAAAAAAAAATTAGGAAGAAATAACTGGTAAAACCACTAAAGGGGGCCTTAAGACGGCCATTTTTTGCCGATAAATACTAACTTACGGTAGTAAGGGTTGGAACTGATTAACAAGAGACTGATTAGCAGATTAGCAGAGACGAAATACTTGATAAGTGTATTTCATGATGAGATGAATTATAAAATGCTAGGAAACCGTATATGTAGAAACGAAAATTAAAAAAAAACGTGGAACACAGCAGTGGTAGTGAAGCTGAATAATATAAACGCCAATTGGAATGATAAGGACAGAAATATGTGAAAAAAAGTAGGCCATTACAAAAAAAATCGAAATAAAGCTGGAAAAACTTTACTAGCTAATAGGCGTATGGAGCTCAGAGTACATCGACAACAACAACCGCGTAATTCCAAACACATGAGAACTTCCTCGCGTGAGAAATGATACGTGAAACGAGATTGCGGCTTATTTACCTTCACGCTCCATTGAACACGAAATTACTAATTACCGCCCACCTTCGCTTATTAGAATTAGAATTGGAAATGTACTCGTGTTCAAACAGCCAGCGCAAACTGCACTAATAATAGCAATCATTGCACACCGTATTTCTATAGACATAAATTATTAGGCAAACATTAATAAATACAGCAACGTCAAAATTTTGGATCTGAATTTAATCGAAAATGGCCGCTGCTCCACCAGGGTTATTTATGTATCTGGGGAATTAAAAGCGGAATGTAATAATGCGAGAGGCAAACAATAACAAACCGTGTCAAAGTAAATTTAGATACATAATGCTGATTTAATGGTTCCAGAGTGTTTTGTGCGCAACGATACGGGTGCAACACAATTGTGTGTTCGGCGAAATGCGTGTTATCGCTAAAACCACAAAAATTTAGCGTATTCCACTACGGTGCTTTCAGACAGATTCTGCCAACATAACGGGCTGATATGAATGATGAGATTTGCGGAGCGAGCTATGAAGGGTTTGTTAATGAGTTAAACTGCGTAAAGTGCAGTTCCCTCAGTTCCGGTTTCGTCAGTTGCTGGCTGTTTATACCATATAGAACTTTAAAACTTTAGAATTACGTCATCGATGACGTGTTTCCATTACCATCATAAGATGCCCTTGAGCACAATGCAGATAAAATGACAGAATTGGTTTTAGTTGGTACAAGTGTACAATGTTGTCAAATACTGTGACAATTGACACTAATAATCTTTACTTCGTTAATTACTGTTAGTAGTGCATGTACATGAAAGTTTTTAATTCATGTGTACATACATGACACAAATGACCTTAATACCAGTAACTATACTATATATAGGATATAACGAATACATCTCAATTTGAAAATGTTAAAGTTATGGTTAAACTTGGTATAGCTTAGTTTTCATCTAGCTGGTCACTGATCTCTAAATAACTGGATGTCGCATAAGTCATTCAAAACTGTGATAAGTAGCCACCATGCCGCTGGTACTCGTACTATCAATTTAACGGCGCGTTCAAATTTTAGGTTAGATCCTTAACTATATAATATGGTTATGAGTAAACGTAACATCCAGTTTGTACTGTACATGTTTCTTACTCAAACACTACAACGATCATCTTTGGGAAATCTGCAGATAGATGATGAGTTCACGATTTTAACCGTCAATCATTAACGTTATATTTACCACAAAAGCGAACCTTTGTCAAAATTTTAGTACAAAGACCAGCGGCTAGGCGCTAAAGTGGCGTAAATCTATCACAAACAATTTACATGCATTTTGGTATGTAAGCGACATCCAGTTATTTATAGAGATCAGTGTAGCTGGTATACTGGGCAACAATGACAATTGGCTTCACACTAACAGAGAACGTGATTTTAAATTTCTGTAACCAATAGTACATCTGCACTCGTCGGTTGCGGTTTTACTAAATTCAGCATTGTGGCTTTTTATCGATTCGTTATTTACTCACAAGATGTAGCTGATATTAAAAAAAAAACAATAAATTTGTATTGAATAATCTAAAAAAACATAATAAGTAAGGCAAACGTGAAACAGCAGTGACTTGAGTTTTAATTGAAACTTATTAACGTTAAGAATTTCAAATTCTTCTGGCAAACAATTGAACAGTCTTTAAATTAACTGGTGAATCGCGGGAAAAGTAGATAATGTACAGAACAACCTAGATTATACCTCCAGCGAGGCGCTATAGAACAGATAACACACCAAGTGAGTGAGTGCACTCTACAAGAAACATGCATCCCGAGGGACTACCCAAAGATAAAACAGAAGCAAGCATTACACATCTTTTATATTCTACATTTGTCGAAAACATCTAAACAAGGGTTATATTATAGAAAATCGCAATAATTTAAAAATTGTGAGCTTTGGAGGCCAGAGTTATGTTGAAATCTTTGTCCTTTTTGGTATAAGGAGTGGTATGTCTTTTTTCCGTTAAAGAAGTTCTGTGTTGTTTTAAATTATGATAACTTAAAAGGAGCTGGATGTTTTCCATCTCATGATTTAAGATGTTATTCGCTGAATAAAAATCACTTTTGTCAATTCCTAGGCAGCGTTGAATGTCATCATGATACGCCATGACACCCCACTCTTTCACCGGACTCAACATGTCAGCTATATATTGTAAACAGCAGTGGGCCTAAAATTGAACCCTGCGGGAAGCCGGCACAGATATACAATTCGATTGAAGCACCACTTTGTATTTCACAGCTTGTGTTCGAAAAATCCACACTCGGCATAACGAATAGTTATAGTTATTTATTTGTGACAATAAAGCTATAAAAGTTATTAAATGACGCAGGGTTAGGCTTCTTAGGCAATAGTGCATTGCTTTTTGGACAATACGGGTCCCGGCAGATGCAGGTATATATTATACTAATCTGCAGTGCTAGTTGGGTCCCAGTAAGCGGTAGTGTTATAAAAAATATTTTCTTAGAAATTCCATAATACCTAGCATTCCACATAAAGATCGTTGAAGCACAAATAAGTATAGGTATATTGAATAACTTATATTCATAATAATCAAAGATGTAGAAACGTTTCGATTTTAGTTTTTATGGCTAAACCGAACGAGATACGAACAAATTATGAGAAAGAAACCGCGTTTAATATGAAACAGGCTGCTTTCCAAAACTGAAACTGGAAATTGCTTTGATCATCTGTCTTAGCCCAAGTATGGCACATTTTATAAATGGGCGGCTAAATTGTAAACTTATAACCAATGAATCATAAATTATTAGGAATAGGAGATTTTGAGAAATATAATATCCTCAGTGATAAACCGTTGTAATTGCTTTATTGGGAGTGGAACCCAACTCGCATAAGACCTTTTCTAGCTAGCAGGTACAAATGAGATTAGTGGTACCCGTTTCCATTCATTAAAACGTTTATAAAAATTTGCTGTCTCATGCATAAACGTGGATACAATATACACGAGAGTAGACCCAGGAATACCAGGTCAAATAAAAAATATACAATAAATTTTACAAGAAAATATATGWATTTCTTTACWTGTCCTTTTAGCTTGTTAWATGTTTCCCAGGGATGCTCAACGGTTTCCTTCCCCTTTTTTAATAAAATCTATTTCTCTGGCTAATCGCGCGGTCAATATGGTTTGGAGATCTTTAATACGTTATTTCCGAACTACGACAATATACTTGGTGTGGTGAAAGTAGTCGTTGAAACATAAAGGGCATGTTTAAAGCGAAGAAGGCAAACACAATGCTTTAAACTTGGATGAAGAACAAGAAGGAAGTAGAAAACCAAAGTTCGTTCCCTGTCATTCGAGCGCTTGATAACTATTGCTTGCCAAGGAAAAATATCGCCATGGAACCTTTTAAATTCAGTGTGATTGGTTATGTCACCTATGCCTTCATTGGCATTTTCTTTTAAACACTGTTGAGGTTTGACAATTTTGGATCCTTCCTATTGTTGAATACGTTGAAAAACATGATCATTAAGTGTTATTTTACTTGAGTTAAATTTGTTATTGATTGTCTTATATCTACGATTCCGCTGGAAATGATTTTCAAAATTCTCAACTGCAATATACGATCGCTTATTTATTTTACGTGCTATTTGCCCATAATGCCACTCTTTTTGGTTTTCCTTAAATAGAACTCCGTCTCCTGCATTCAAGGTTAGAAAAGATCTGGCTGTTCTGCCATGTTCTGCCAAGTTTGTTCATGTGGTGCATCTTTTAAGAGTATATTACTAACTGGTAGTTGTGTTTCCAGCTATCTTCCAAAAAACAGTTGGCATGGTGAAAGTTGCTTACTTGCAATAGGGGTAGTATTGCATTCTGGAATTGATCAACTTCCCCTTTTCGAAACATCGTTTGAGTACATTCTTTGTTATGGCTACGCCTTTTTCAGCTAATCTATTGTTGTGGGGGTATCATGGACTGAAATATTTGAACATGACATTGTTATCTCTTGCAAATATTTTACACTCTCACGGCCAAAACGGGACGTTGCCGTTGCGAATAACCAAAGCAACAGAAGAGCTCATCAAATAAGGAGACTATGAGGAGTTTTATCCGCGAGCACATCAGAAATTCAGAACCAGAATAGGCATTTATCAAAACGAACTTCGTCGCGGTACTTGTGTAATGTTTGGCTAAAATCATTAGATTTTTTATAGTTAGGTCAACCTTTCGTGACTTACTTAACAATACGCGAAAATCCATTCGTCACTACTTAAACAGTCGGTATACAAATCATGTGAGTGTTTGCGGTGCATAATCAATACATAAAACAATCTTCTGAAGGTTGGTATTAAATAAAAATCATATGGATTTAATTCTAGTGATGCCCTCCATTAGAAACGATACGAAATTTTCAGCCGAGCCGATACATGGTGTTTTTTATGGCAATATTTTTCAATGCAAATGTATGGTTTATATAGCTGCGGAATGTTCAGAATATGAAGGTGCGAGAAGACGATAAAAATTTGATATTTATCATCGAGTAACATTTAGAGCAAAATTACTCAAATACTCCGCAACGGTCAGTAACGATGGGTAATTCTTAGAAAACAGAAATCTCTGTGTAAAATCAGGATGCCGTTTGCCTCAAAGGACAGAATTCTCATCTTCACCCTGACCCCCTCGTCCTTCCTTGCCAAGTGACCTTCCCATGACCTGATCCGCTTCGCATTCCTCGGCACCCGTGCCGAAACCGGACGGGCATTCAATTAGTGCATTTTCCGACGCATTAGACTCTCACTTTTTTCGATGCCTTGGCTGGAATTTCGAAATGAGGGGCGCAGGCGTCCCGACGGCGGTGGACGCCGCGCGCCGGGACGCCGACCAGTCTGTCTACGGACGGCAAGGTCGCGAGTAATCTCCACCGCCGAACAGTGTGGCCAAAGGCGCGCGAGTTGTGAACAGGTGTCCGTCTCTTGGATTAACGATGAAAGATGACGTCATGTGAGTAGAATTGATGGCTTTGATGGGGTTGGTTGTTTCGACATGGGGTGGTTGGGTGGGGAAAGTGGGAAGCGTTAAAAAGTTTTGTAAGAACTTCAAAATATGCCTCAAAAGTGGTACAAAGTGTTTTCCAACAACTTTGAAGTAATTTTCTTGCTACCTTAGATTTTGAGCATAATTATTTTATTACTCCTATTTTGATTTATAGGTCATAATTAAAATTGGATTATACTAAAATAAAACAACCCAGCAAACCTTAAATATATGCTTAAATTATGAGTCATAGACTATTCTGAGGTTTGACGTAACGCTGTCTTTATTAGGAAGATATAAATGAGAAACACCAATATTTCCCACCACTACCAGGGACGGCTACCTTTGACCAGAATATATCTTTGATTTATAATGTAAAAATTAATTAGTAATAATAGAAAAAAAGAGCCAGCAATTTGGAAATGTTGATTACACGAAGAGAGCTTTAATAGTTTATCTTATAGGTATTTCACTTCAAGGTCAATTTTTTATGAGCAGATGTATTTATTTCACGTGATGGAAATTAGAGGAACTCCTTTGATTGGATCTAGACGGTTTCTTATTAATACTATTCTATTAGTTGTAGTAATATTAGCACTTTCCCCTCCAATAAGCTGCTCGTTATTGTTATAATAATTTAGGGCAACGCGCATCGCGAAGTACAGTAAAATAAATAAAATAAGCCTGGCGGAACTTGCCTCATGTAGTAGTAGGTACATATATCTCCAATCTAGTACTATAGGTTTAAATTGCCGTCGAAACATTTTATATTATTATCTAAATTCGAAAAAATTAAAAATATTGCCAAGTCTCACCCACGAATATGAAATATTCAAGCCCTTACATAGTTTTTAGGAGGTGTTTGTTAGTTACTAATAATGGATAAATGATTTACGAACTACAAAAGTTTCAAAGATTACGCCCGAAACTAAGTAGAAGAGATGTTCATCAAGTAGCTAAGCATAAATAATCGATTAAGAAATAAAAGAGGGTTAGGCTATGTTTAATGATATTTAGCGCATTCAAAATGCTAGTTTTTCATACTTTTAAAAAATCCTTCCGCAAAGTCTGGAATGCGATTACAAAGAAGGAATACTGATGTGTAAAACGATACAGATATCTGTCATTAAACTGCGTAATGACGAAGTTAAGAAGGTTATTTTTATATTTATAACTACCGCTCCGTAAGTAAATCTAAAAGGCAATGAACAACGAATAATTCGTGCAAGATTATACAAAACAAAGAATTTGGGTAATGTTTTTCTGTGAATTTTGCTTAACTCTAAATAAATGCAGCACTAATCAATTTCAGGCGAGACTTACTATAAAAGACCAACTGAAAGCAAAAAAAGTTTTATAATTACGTTCTCCACAGAGACGAGTGGATGATGTCGTATTGCCACTAGATGGCATGGTGTCACCCACGCTGTAATTCTCGCAGCTTCGACTATCAAAAGATTTTACAACTGCCAGAATTCAAGCTGCTAGCGCATATGTTTCGCAGCACTACAGTCTTTACAAATTTATCATAATCAGACGTTCTTCACTGTCTAATTTGTGTTTTGAAAATTTTACTTAAATTTTATGGACGAAAGTCGAATTTGAATTTCGTCAGTCCCTTTTCATTTTTTAATTAATGTATAAACAAATGAGCACTTTGGTGAACTAAAAGAATAACTTCCACTGTTTGCTATTGGTTGTGCAGTTCAGAACAAAAATTCCACTCTTCTAACTATGCTTTGTGTTTTGTTAACTCTATCTGCTGCACTAGAATACGTTAAAGAAGTTGAGTGTATTTTGCTTATGGTAAGCCATTTTTTTTTGTTTTGGTTCTCTCAAAATATCGATACTTTAAGCTACGAGTATTGCAAATAAAGTGGAGGTATGGCATCAAAGGTCACCTAATGAACAAACTGTACCTGTTCATATTATTCATTTATTGAACCTGGACATGGTCAAACTCATCTACACTAAAATGACACATACGAAAGTAACACGTTTTAATGACTTTTCTAGGTTGTGCAAAATACTTTTCCATTAAGTATCGAATAGTATCAATAATTAAAACAAAAAACATTACTCGATATCAATATCGATACTTTCGTTCAATCTACTAAGTAAGCCTAACCATTCTTTTATAGCACCAGATTTATGGATTAATTAAAAACAAGGTAAAAAGAAATCGCAAATACTTACATTACTGCACCTAGTGCAATGAAGTTTATAGTGGGCTAATTTGTTTTCATGAAAAGCTATATCTGATTAAATTTCTCATGTGGAAAGCAATTTAAATTTAAGTAGCATTTCTTAATTAGGTATTAGAAATAGCAACAATACCAAATGCTATTCTTTCATAATCATTGGCGATGTACTTGTTGACTACAATTTCTTCAATGTGTAGACACAACGTACGTTTTTTTGCCGATACTCTTTTGCTCCGTACGTTTGACTAATAACCCGCAATCTACTGCCCTTTGATTTTGACACATTCCTTAAAAATTATGAAGATTTATATTATTATAACGCTAAAACTATTTTCTCCATCATTTTTAATGCGAGCTTATTTAAAAGAATCTATCAGAAGCCTACTTTCACCCTTAAAGGTGGGTGCTGAACGTAAAAGGCGTTCAAAAGGCAAGTATTACTGTCAGAACAATCATATTCATATCCTCCCCGTGATATATGGCTTACCCACGACCAAATGGGAAATAAATGAATACACAAGGCTGACAGCGCGTTTCACAAAGCGAAACTTTTTCCCCACGACAGACAAGCTTCTCGAAGAGAAATTCGTCGTTTCTCACACTTACTTATTGTCAAGCAAATTCAATATGAATGCCGCCGTTTGAATACACACCCCAAGGGTGCGAGCTGGAGAAACGGTAATATTTCCTCTGTGTTCTGTGTAAACGTGACCCTGGAAAAGCAGGTAGTGAAGCAAGCTGTGAATTAGGTTGAAGAATAATAAAGCAATAATTAGTTGTGGGGGACATTTCCAAGACATCTCAACTGACATTGTATTCGTTTGCTGAGAACAGCATTGTTTGTTAAGAAATCAAAAACAGTGACACAAGAAAAAAATGATAAAAAAGGTCACTGGTGAAAAATCCGGACTATGAGGTAGAAGTGGAACGCCACCTCAACGTACTTTTTTGAGGAAGTTTGTAGTCAATTCGCGCAACGTATTGGCACTGCAGATTTAATAATTTGTCCTATTTAGATTTAGCTTTTTGAGCGAGCAAGCTAGAGTAATAAATWACATTAATMGTACGGCTTCCTCTTAAAAAAATCTGCTAATCCTCATTGTTCCAAAGGATGATGATGATGGCTGAAGCTAATGCGAATAGTAAGGATGATATAATAGACGCTACCGACACTAAATTGTAACCTTGGCGACATTTTAAGGAGAACTATTGTTCAGATAGATTTGAGCGATAACTGTGAGGAGGCACCGTACTCAGTTTTAACACGAATACGAAGTATCTATTTGAACAGGATTACCTGCAACCTACTCTCAATTATGTTCTAAGAAAATATATATAAAGAGCTTTAATTCCTGGAAAGGCGCTGACAAACTTTCCCTGAATTATTTACCTGTGAACCTATTTAATCTCTTTTAATCCTTTTTGTCCTGTCTCTAATTTAGAAACAATAATTTCTTCTTGTGTGTTCTCATGTTTTTCGTTTGTAGCCTGTAATTAGTTGTATAATTTCTCAAGTCTATATATTTCATTTACGTTACGTGAGGTGTGCTTAGAATACCAATAAGTTTTGGAAAAACACAACAAACTGCAATATCCTTATATCACTTACGTATTATAATAAACGTGAAGACCGTGCTTCCCATCCATAAGAAGGTGGAATCAACGTAGAGGTTTTTAAAGAAGTCGAAATGGCGGAGGATGTTTTTGACAATAATGTCGAAAATGATGTACCCGAAGAGTCATATCTCATTAAACGGAATCATAATTATTTACCACCTAAAGCTAAATAAATAGTTTTGAATGTTTATGAGTGCATCAAAAATGCACACCGTGAAAGTGGGACCATCGCAAAAAAGTAGAATGACCAAAATTTTGTATTGCCAATTGAACAATTTAAAAAGAACATTAAAACTGAGCTAAAAATTAACTGTTGTAAGGAGAGTTTACTTAATATTTATAGAAAAATGGAGTTTCGTTATAAGAGAATTAATAAATGCCAAGCGCTAATGGGCTATCCACGAATTTCAGAATGGCAAGTAAATTACTTAAACTAAATTAAAATTTACAAGGTGAAGATAGACAAATCAAGAAGAATTGTTCAAAGCATATATCCGGGCTTATATGCCGTGGTCCATTGGACCTTCCTCTTTTAAAACATGACTTTATATTTTGAGGAATGTTATACAAATAAACAACTTCTGAAGGTTTTACAAAGAAAATGTTTTGATAATGCATTCCAAATTGATAGTTTGGCTAACGAACGAAAACACGAACTGTCCGTTCTGTTATTTTGGAAACTGCCAAATAAAACATTTGCAACTACGACATTACCCTCGTTCGTCACGAGAATGCTAATAAGGAATTTATGCTTTCGTTTTGTTTTCAGAATAAAATTCCTGATCATATTTGAACTAGCTGGGGTAATCAAAGATATTGAAAAACGGCCAGGACATTGTAAAATCTTTAAACTGCCTACAAGTGTATCGGAAATTTGTAACACTCAGCACACTATTATAATAATAATTGATTGCTAAATTTTATCTACTTTTTATAACATAACAACTTTTAGAAAATGTGTTTTCTTAATATGTGATAATTAATTAGCTAGTCATATATTTTCTGTTTATAAAGGCAAAATGTTTAGACGTATTTCCATTACAGAAGCAAAAGCAAAGCATTAAAATCTCCTGGTATACATAAAAGAAAAAATACACCGCACATAGTGTGTGCAAATTTTTAGTGAGTTATTCTCAAACCTTTCAGGATGATATCCTTAAAACCCTTTTATAGTTGCAAGCAACAATCTATTAGACTCATTATACGAACAGCCGATTACCGCTCACAATGGTTTACAAGTATTACCTGAAGTTATCGTAAATAACAGACGGGTTCGGCAGGTTCCACTGTTTTGCAGCGGAGTGGACCCTATCCAAAAATTGTGTTTAGGCTCTTTTAGATTTTTTTTCCGTACACATAAATCACTGAGCATTATTTGGTATTATTATTTGCACTACAAATATTTCTCATCTAATAGCTTTTCATGTACGACTAAATCGTATTCCTTCCTAATTTAATGATTGCCACAAAATAGCGTCATAGTAATGAATAACGCTAGTTACCATGCGTAACAACTGGATAAAATTCCTCGTAATATTCCAAATACAACAACTAATAAGGTAACCATTCAAGAGTTTTTAAGAAAAGAAGATTTGGAAGTGCTTGGCACAAAAAAATTTTCGAAGAAATTTAAAATTGCATTTCTCGCTTCTGAATGTGGACACACCATTCTACGATTACCCCCATATCATTGCATTTTCAACCCCATTGAAATGATATGGGGGCAGCTGAAACAAAGAATTCGACGAGGGAACACCGGTGGAAAATTTAGCAATGAAATGCTGCTAAAAATTAGACACGAAGCTGAAATAACAAGTGTCGATGCATGGAGAAATTCAGTGCGGCATGTACTGGACATTGAAAATCGGTACAGAGCGAATCATATGCAAGAATTAATAATAGAAGTTAATAGTGATTTTAGCAGTGAAAGTGATAGTGAGTATTTTTTTTTAGTTTGTGACTTTTGTAATTTGCTTATTAACAAGCTGTAATGAACCGTGTATAAATTTTATTGTGCACTATTGTAAATTTTTTCTAACAAATGTAAATAATTTTCTTCTTACTAATTTGTATATTTTTATATTAAATTTGTTTAAATTCGTTATGACATGCAAAGGCTTTTATTTTATACATCGGAAAATTTAAACCCAATAAAGTATCACATAAAAATAGGTCGCGGGTCGCGCCAGTTAGCATCAAGTCTGCATTAAATAAAGTTTGTTATAAAAGCTTCTATATTTTATTGATTGCTGTTTTATCACAGTTAATAAATCAAACATCAAATAAACCGCTTGCTTTAGTCTTCAGCTTCAAATTTTGATTAAAAAGACACACAAAAATAAGGATTCACTTTACAATGAAATATTACTTTTTATTATAATATGTTTTATTTGTAATATATGATGAAGGCAATCTGCACAATCTTGGTAGGCTGTGGGCAATTGCTATCAGCATGAAACGTCACTTGGATATCGTTAATATGATTTTACATCGCTGTAAGTACACTATTATATGTGAAAATGTCTCTAGATATCTTGCACAATAGGATTTAAAAGTAGAAAAATTTGTTTAGTTATAAAACATAGTATAAAAAATAATGGTATAAAAAGCTTTTCAGTTTACAAGAAAAGAACGTATTAAAAAAGAATAAGTAGCAAAATCATATCACAAGCTGGGCCGGAAATATGAATTTACGATAACTATGAAAATTGATTCAGGTACATTGCTTATTTCATTATCAATACGACTTTGTGCTGATCTCATGTACCATACGTTAATACGAGTACTAATATACCAACGGGACCGTTCTCATTATTTCCCCCCATTGCTTTGAACATTACCCATCTATTTCCGATACAATGAAATCCGAATGCTATTAGCTTTGTACCGCCAAGGATTACACGGATGCCGGTGCATTCAACATCAAAACCCAATCATTTCTGACAGTTTCAGTACACAGTTCCACCGTAGAACAAAGCCTATCCGCAGGAACAAGCTAGTTATGAATATCCAAGCTACAGCCGTAGCCCAATTAGATCGACGTGTCTATAAAATCATCCCATGGAGCAGCGGCAGTTCAAACTGTCATTAGTGTGGGCGCATTGAAATGTCAAAGTACAGCAGACGATTTACGTTTGGCAAGGGTATAGAAAAAAGAGCAAACTAGAGATTAAATTCAACCTTGTCGCAATTGATTGGTGGAGTTAGACACGCAATCCTTTCAGGGGTAGTGTTTGAGGTGTTCCGGATAAAAGAGAAGGCCTCGTGCTTTCATAGATTATGCAAAATGGTATAGCTTCTTTATATAGGCGATAGGTATCATACACGGCAAGGTCATGGAGTCATGTCATGTAATGACTTTCAACAGAGAATGGTAGACCTACGTTTCGGACAGAAAATTTATAAGATTCATATTTTATTTTTATTTCATTGTTAGGGCAAACAAAGCTGCACTGAACTGTAAACAAAATGTGAGATCTTCATACAATAAACAGAACTTAATGTAGGTACATCTACAAGCGAATATTTGTGAGTATGAATGACTAGATTAGAACAAAGCTTCCACTCAAGATAAGAAGCTCAAATCACTTTTCAGTTGTAAGGTCAAAAAAGAAACGTAAATCCGAAACTGGTCATTCGGGATAACTATTAGATGAAGAAGCTGTTAATGTGAAATGTCAAGTGATAAGTGTCTATTGGTGGATTGAAAAGTCTTCTGAAAGAAGGGCGAATTTTCTTCGAATGTCAGGAGATGAAAGTCAGCAGGCTGTTGTAGATTTTGTACATCCTGTAACGATATGCATGCTTCCAATAAGTTGTAGATTCGCTTAAGAAGCATGCTCATTATTTAGCCATGCTACAGTACTATAGGTAAGGTTCAATACTGAACGTCAAAGCTTAGGTAGTTGCTGGACAAGTAAAATAACGCAGTTTTTTCAAGATATTATTTCTCGCTTGGCGCTTTTGAGATGCTTTCTGTGCAAAAGAGTTATAGTAGACGTAATATCAAAGCATTTTAACGTCTGAATGCACTTAAGACGCACGCCGTTTGAGCATATATCCGGGTTGAGGTATTATTGTTTGTTATTTACCTGAAAAATGAGTATTCTGATTTACAAGAACTTGAGATTAACATCCACCTTCCAACATTTGAAGATGTTTTTCCAATATGGTCCCTAAAATCTCTCGAGGTTTGAAAGTTTAACTCCATAACCAGGTCATCTCCATATGCAAATTTATCTGCAGTTATAGTCGTAGATCGGCAATATACCAGTATAGAGTATGTCGATACTTGTTGCCTGCATCGTCTATTACGAGTTGAAAACTTGAGAACATAAAAAGATTGTACATGGGAAGAAAGCACTCAAGAATGAATAATTTCAGCTCATGCTGGTAGACTGTGCAATACCAAAAGTGGTGATTATGTCATCTGCGGGATGTTCAAAAGAATTCTTTCCCAAGAATCAAGAGAATGAGATTATAGAGAAAGTATTCCATGCAATTAGAAATGCGCGTACGCCCAAAAATAACATGACAGGTGATAAAATGAAGACTATTAAGTCCATGAGAGGTAGAGCAGCAGATAAAGGTTTTCCACAGTAATTTTAGGTGCTTACTCAAAAATTTCCAGAACTACTACTGAAATAATTAAAACTTTAAATCTTTCGATGGGGGAAAAGTAGCTTTTAGCTGTCTTTGACCGCAGGATACAAAAGTTGTAGAGTTTGCTCAAGATCCATAAAGCTAATGTCCCCTAAGACCTATAGTCACTACGAATGATAGTGTTTGTTACAAATTAGCAAAATTTTGTGTCCACTATTTGAAGTCTTATATAGGAAGAACCCACAACACTTTCATAAAAAATTCTTCAGAGCTTATTTATGTAGTTAAAAATAGTGTATATTTCTAAATCGTTTGAATAGTTACAGTTCTCTTGTAAAATTAACGATGGAGTTAGGGAGCTAGGGTAGTTTAATTCCTTAGGTATCTAAATCTTCAGGGAAATTAATCGTTAGTTAGGGCAGAAAGTTTACAGAAAACCAACACACACAGGCAGATATTTTTCACGCAAAACAACAATATTATAAGGACGTTATTTGTTAGAGCTCAACGCATTTCAAAACAAATAAATTCCCGACCCCCACAACGTAAACTAAAGCTGTTTTTGCCCTATGTACATACTAGGCCTTTGGGAAAAAAGTAGGAAGCCGTCGTTTGAAAGAACAAAAAGTATATAAATCTTCTATAGATGCGAATCTTTCACGTCTAACTAAAAATACGATTCTTGCTTGTTTATTTTTATCAAGTGATTCGTGTAAATCTAGTTGGTGGGTTGTTTCTATGAAGTCTCGTTTCCTTGGTGATTTGTTTATTTAAAAATTTCAAAATTTGAACTTGTGTCGGACATTATTTTGGAGGTTCTTTTCTATGACAAAGGCTACAAGTGTAATCTGAAAGTCAGGCCAATACATCTTCGAATTCAATAACCTCTTGTTTGTGTGTTTTGAATTCCTTTGGTGGTTTGCCAAAAACAGATTAACCAAAGGAAATAAATCCACTCTTATTTTTTTGGGCTAAGAACGAGTGGAACAAGGAACTATGAATTCCTTTAAACTTTCGGATGATCCAGTTTTAAATTTCTTAGAATGATCAAAATCTTAATATCTGTTGATAAGACTTTGACCATTCTAAGGAATGGATCGTCTGTTTCTGCCAGCACTACATATTATAGTAGTCAAGCATGGAAAAATTTCCTTCGACAAATTCGCTCCATGTCTAGGACTTATTCCAAGAATACCAAATAAAACACTTCATACATTAAAAAGTTGTATACCAAACAATGAAGAAATATATATAGAATCTATTCAAGTGGTTACATTAGCGAGCTTTAAAGTTTTTAACTCACTAGCTAAATGACACAGGACCCAGGTGTACGTTGTGGCACTCAGCATCATCTGGAAATGGCATTTTACCTGCCATGCCATAATGACGGGTGTAATATATGTAACCAAGGCGATGCCATGGAGGAATGAATACCTTTCAGATTACAGACGCGTATCCCAACTATGCGATAATACGATACACCGAACGGCATCGGCGGCGCGGTATGAAGCAATAAAGCTCCTTGGAATGACATAATCTTGGCGCTACACGCGTTCGCGTATTCGGGGATAAAGCCAAATAATCTTCTAATCTTGTCGAGCATTGAAATATATAAGCAGCTGCAAGGGATATATGTATTGTGTTTTCTTGGAGCGAGAGACGTTACTAATGAGTTTCCTCAATGTTGTTTCATTAGCAAGATGAGCAGAGGACTGGGTTCATCGGTCTGGATAGAGATGTATAACTAGAATCCACAATAATCAAGTACTTCTGTATCACATCATAAACATATTTTAACTTGCAGACAGCTATTAAAATCTAATCACAATTACATTGCAATGCTATAAACATAAATAAGAAAGACAGACCGACATTTTGGTTAAATTGTCGGTATTTCTGAAATTGTAAGAGAGATTGTGAGTTAAATGGGATGAAATGTAACGGGCGTTCATAAGAGAACGGGCAGACCACCCATTGTTTTATAATCCATGCAAATTTGATGTTTAGCCCGTCTGAAATATTCGTTGTTAGTGGCAGTACTGTCAGAGTGTTGGGAAAGCAAACATGAACAGCATAATCTAGTTTTTTAAATTATGATTACAGAATTGTTGATACTAATGGTAAAACCTGTTAGGTACATAGCTTTTCTTTACTCCAGAAGATGCTCAATATGAACCCGACTCACTTTATAATATTTCAGTATTCTTCTTTGAAGTGCATTTGGCTCATTTACCAGCTTATGGGGAACGTCGTTTATTTGTTCGATTTTATCTTATATCTTAATATATGGCAATAAAAAACGCATGGAGCTAAATCACAAAATCAGGGTGTAAATATTATTGTTACATATCTGATAATTATGGGATCATATTGGTGTAATAACGTTAGGGTTTTTCTACTGTACAGTCAACAAAAATCATTTTGCAACGAGTAGTTCGTACCCACTTTTTGAAATAACAATTTTAACGATTTTTTTGTTCTGGGACCTGTACTCCACACTCCAATTGATATAACCTCTAGTTATGTTCGTTAAAATTGTTATTTCATATTTAGGATAATTTACTTTTGTTTTGTGTTTGCTTCAATGCTCTATAATGTTAGCTAGTCTGCATTTTGGTTTTATTAATAATAATAATTTGTTCAGTTAGTTTAGTATAATTTATTTTCTTATTATGTTTGTTGCGGTACTTTGTATTTTTAGCTACTCTTCACTTGAGTATTAACAATTATAAGTAGAATTAGGTGAGTTTATTGATACCGAATTTTAGTGCAAATGGCTTTTGTCTTGCGTAATTGTTTCGATATTTTTTATATATTTATAGCAACTCTGATGTTTTTAGTATTAGTGTAACAATAATATGTTGATCTATTGGTTAAATTTATTGTTTCAAGCCAACATTAATTTTCAAAAGTTATACTATATAAAATCACTAAGTTCTGCTATTCAAGCTTTAATATCTTTAGGTTAAAACAACATATGAAGGTGCGGTTTTCACCATTTTAGTCTATATTCAATTGTTCTTTTAATGAACTAAACAGTCTTACATCGTTGCATTTAAAAATTTCGAGAAAAATTAATATTTAGGTAGTAACTTCAGAAATCGCCCTCTTGCGGTCAACACACAGACTATGTTCTGACATTTAAAATTGCTTTTTATAAGGGCACATAAGCTTTTGAAAATGACACCTCGTTGGTTGAAATCGATCAAGCCAAACTTAAATACTAGCCATTTTCATTCATTCAAAAATTTCAGAAGATTCACCCGCCCCCACTGCTTTATTTGACATTTAACAAAAAAATGTTCTAAATAAAAATGGTGGATTTTAGTCCAAACAATCTTAATATGTTTAATACCGCAAACATTTATTAGGCTAAAAATGACACAAACATCAATTTTGTAACTTGGATGTGCCACAGCGCCCTCTAGCGGTCACTTTACAAACTCGAAAATATTTGCCAGCAATTTCTTTTAGTCACTTTGATTGAAAAATTTTTTACCTCAATGCTCTAGGGCTACTGGTTTACGAGATATGGCCGACCACCTCTCTTATTTGCTCACCCTGTACATACGTCGGGCTTTTACTTTACTTTTACTAGACAATAGCATTCTAGCAAAATTATACTTCCTTCGTGTAAAAATTTTGTCATTCTTGTATTGCAAAACAAACTTCTACCAACCACCAACAGCAGAAATATTTAGCAAATGTACAAACACTGCTGTTTGTTTAAATAAAACAATAAGTAATACTGGTTGTGCTTATTTCCATGTCAGTTAGTATACATCAGTTACAAATGTCTTCAAACAATGAGTATTTATATAATTCTGCTGTACGATACCCCACGGCACATTTTAATGATGCCCAAAAAGAGGAGTCTGCCAACAATAACAGTGAAGTATTAGAACCTGGAATAACACTAAATATATTATAACGTATAAATTTAAAAGCTGACACGTGCACCGCATCACTTCACAGTTACTTCCCAGTGAGTGTATGTTTTTTTATCATTTTGCAAAACGGGCCTCTCTATAGCGAAGTTCAAGACTCAGGCGGTGCCATTCACTTTGATGTACGCAATAAGAAATCGTTGGCGTTTCTAAACTATACCCTTGGGATATGCGCTCAAACGCTGACGCGGAGTATTGAGTTTGCCTATGAATAAAAGAAAACATAACGAACGCCCCTTTTATGCCACTGAATAGCGAATCTTCTTCGAAAATGTCAAATCGTTCCAGATGTATCGCTATTTACAATGTTAGGATGGTTTAAAKGGTAGATGGCAACTGAATTAGMAGTTCAAAATTCAAGGATTAAAAAGTCCGCGACAATTTCAGTATTATTATTTAGTCAAGACGTTTACTTGGATGTTACTTCATCAAAACAGTTAATATATCAATAAATAAGATATGTTTCGCTAAAAACTCTTCATCGTTTCATAAAGGAACCATAGAGAATATGAGAATGAAACCAGATCGTTACTATTTGCTACTCACTGAAATTTTGGAAAAGTCTGCAAACTGTTTTAACATTTATATGCTACAATTCTTATACTTCGGTGTCGGAAACAAAATAAATCTTAAAAGGCACAGATAATATTTCAGGAGGTAGCTAAACTACCATATGAACAAGCGCCCGTCTTGAATACGTAGATTGGTAGATCGAGATTTTCGATGCAAAAATTCTTGTCTTGGCTTTAATAATATTAAATTAAATCCACGTTTTAAAGTCTCTCCCACTTGATACGTGGTAGGTCGTAAACACTAATCCAGCAATCTCGGTGTCATAAACTACAATTAGCGCAATTTCACTACCCGTTCTAGCGTCCTTCAGTTTACGACGTCATGCAAGATAATTGCCAGAATACCGCCTTCCCTAATGGTTCTGACTAATAAACTAAGCTTGCTTAGATTTCCGATAAAATCGCCAAAGTAACGCCGAAAAAGGAATGGGGTGGTATTGTTCGGCTTGTGCTGAGGCCCCGATGGCGAATAAAAAGTTTTTATTGCCGTTTATGCGCTGAAAACGCGCCTTTGAATTCCAAAAATAGAAACGGGCCTTGGGGTTACGGCGGTCGTAAAGAAAGTTCTATTCAAAATGGTTCTCGTAAAATGCTAATCTGCATACTTTAGTTGACAAATTTCGACGCGTTTGCGTCAGAAATAGAACGGAATACATTAGGGCATCTTGCAAAACAGACCTTAAATTGTTGTTGGCGGATATTTGGTTTTGAAAAGGTAGGTCATCGACAAAAAGAACTAACTGTTACATTTCAGTTTATTATTCAACGGTTATTAATGTAGACTATAAACTTTCCATTTTTACAGATAAATAAGCGCCAGGTATTTATTTATATAGGAGGATTTATAAGTTTAAAGGGCTTGAAGAGGGCACCTTATCATATCAAAATCGGTTTTGTAATCTGCAATCATGATTTTACACCAAACCCTAAAAATCGTTATGACTGTACATAATTATTTGATAGGTTCATTCTGCTGGCTGCTAAAGTTTTGTTCTTTGTACTGTGAAACAGCTAGTGACGCAATACAGTAACGACTTTATAAATCCCTCGAACTAGCTGTCACTATTTAGGTCAGTGCAATGTATGATACCACTAATATCTGCCATATAGTATCCTGAAATTGCAATGCCACAGTAAATTGAGTTTACATCCATGCCTGCGTATAAACGTTATCGTTTATGTACGTCCGTACTGGTTTTACACCATGGTTGATCAGCATTAAAATTAAACTTAATTAACAGACATCTAATGTGTTCAAATATCACCACTGATTGCTACGAAAAAAATAAAATCGAGATGAAAATGTAAGAGCGGTAAGCAAGCAACGTTCTCTCTTTCATTCCAATTCAGTCCAAATTCTTAAATTGAGCAAAACAACCAAGATGGAACCTTTAACTCTTCGGAGAAGTTTCAGTCCTAAATTATTTGTTCTAGTGCCTCAACTCTTGCCGTACCTAACTCTATTCTTAGTTTGCGGATAAAAAGCGCAAACAACTTTCGTAACGTGGAAGTTTGAACTAAACCACGCCAACTTTACCTGCGAGCTTATAAGTGCATTAGGAAACAGGCTGTTTGTTGGTCTCACTGAAATAACTGGGACTCCGCATTAACTTAGGTTTAGAAGGTTTAAATGATGACTAATTGCAGTTTGAGTTGGTAAATTTATATGCGGTTTATGGAGTAAACAGAAAGCGCGTGAAATCTAAACGAGGTATTCATTACTAAAGCTTTTAAATACGAATGCGGAGATATATGTACCTACGACGTGAAAATGAAGTATAGCGCCTAAATTCATTATCTCATAAAAATAATTTTTTATGAAGTATTCTTGAATGGTTTAAGCTTTCATTTGTTTCTGTATTGACGCACTGATCTTTATGCATTCTCGCGTGATGACGTCATTGTAAATTAAATTGACGATATTGCACAATTAATTAATTAACGTACAGTACTTTATTCCTTTAATTTACCGGGAAAAAGTTAAAATGTAACAGTCATATCCTACATGTAGAATAACGAACAAGTAGTACATTTTGATTTTATTGAAACTGGTTGTATTAGGTCCTAACGAATATATTCAACCTATATGAGACGTTTTGAACTACAAACTTTATATCTAAAACAAAATAAAACTACTAGGAATTGATTAATTAAGTATCCAAAATTGTTAACACTTTCTTGTAGACAAAAGGTAAAAGACTGTACATTCCCCTTCCTACATTGCAGGTTATTTTAGTATTTATTACGAGCATTTTTCTGTCAGATTCGACCCTACCGATGTAGACTTCCGATTTTAAGTAGCGCCATAGGAGGAAATCGAGTGGTGTTCAATCCGGAGATTTTTCTAAGCATTTAATTAGTCTTTGTCCTGTACAGCGGCTCAGAGCTGCAAATAAATGTCGGGTTCAAGTTTTCCATGAAAAAATGGGACCCAAAATAAATGTCGGGTTCAAGTTTTCCATGAAAAAATTGGGTACCAGAATCCTGACATTCAGTATACCACACGTTCACTTTCTTCGTTTGTACTGCTAAGTGTAAATTTGTTTGTGACCAGTACGAGTAGCTTTGTTATTGAAAGGTCCGTAAAAGTTAATCAGAAAACAGTATATTACTTAAAAACAAAAAAAAAACGGACCTATGTATGAGACATACTGTGTTAGCGTCGTCTTTCTTTACCACTTTGACTCGTCCCGATTTTTGCAAATCTTCTAAGGCGTCACATTTTCTAACTCATTCTTGCAATTTTGCCTATCTTAAAGTAACTAATACACTTCCGAGGGTACTGATGTAGCAACCGGCAAACTTCTTGGTACGTTCGTGTGTTATAGTTAAAATGTTTTACGGTGTCTCAAATGTTGTAAAGCGCGCTAAACACATCTCTATCATAACCGCTTTCACTCATTTAGTTAATAAAATATAGTATAGTAGTAGTAAGGTAGCTATCGCTTATCTTTGACTGTACTGTACAAATGATGGATATAAACCCAAAAAAACCCAAAAGCCAGCAGGGACCCTCAAACAATACTATTAATACCTCGTAGTAAAGTACAATGTACAACTATTTTACTAATTATCATTATAGTTGTTTTAGAAATAGAAAATTAAAAAAAATAATATTGAAAAGTACACAGTTAATATTTACTAATATATTGGCTTTGGCTTCCTTAGAGATCAAAGGGCGTATTTATTGAAAGCTTTTCCATTATTTTTTTACAGTGATTCAAACAGTTTTTCCAAATTTCTGGCGTATTTTTTTAAAAAACTTCCCTTTTTTTCTATAGTTTGTTGTCGATTGGCAATATCCAAAAGTTCTATTCTAGTTAAATTTTCCCCTGCAATAATGCCGAGATTATCTATTCAAAATTTCATGCCTTTCTTATCCAATTTAAGTAAGGATATTTTTTTCCAGCAGTTCGGAATCATACAAAACGCTATTTTTTTAAATAGTCGTCGCTTCTTCCGTTAGTGGCAAAACTATTTCGGAAATTCATTTTTTAATAACGTGGTGGTTACCATGTTGTTATGATAATCTTCCCATTTGTTTCCGGTATAAAAAATCAAACTACGCAAACCCGGCTTCTGCTTCTACGTGTTAAATTAAATTATCTTTCCCAGCACCACCATTTGGAGGTCTAGAAAATGCTGAGTCATCTTGCAATGTGCATTTATTTCCCTTAGAAAATGCATATTTCGTCAAGATAACAAACATTGTAAAATTCTTTTAACAAATGAAATGTACTATGATTTATGTATATACATGAATGCAAAGTGTAGCGATAAATACCAAGAATGTTATCAGCCAAACCAACCCAACGTTGAAGTAGCTGCTAGATTTTATTGTTTACTTATATTTTATTAGCAATGATCATTACAAAAATCATAGAATATACTCAATGTCAGACTGCAAACCCAGTCCTTCAGTCTACTTAATTTGCTTTGTGAGAGACGTAGACTTTTTTTCAAATCATTGATGTATGTGGATATTTCTATGATTACTTAGTCACAAGTACGATATTTCCAAGTGGAAGATCTAAGCGTCATGCGAATGCAATGGGTGCAATAGATCTTGAAACATAACAAAATCCTGAAGGGATGCGCACAATTGCTCTTCTTGCTGAATATAAGAAAGCATCTTATTAATTAGTTACTCGCGTTGAACTGTTTTAGAAGTAAATTTTATTATAACACAGAAAGCACGTCTTTTTAAAAATAAACCTCGTCCTTTCCGCCCATATTTCTAAAAAGCTCGTGTCTTCTTTACAATTCTATATAATTTCCAAGTACAAAAGGCTGAAACTTGTCAGGTTCAGCCATCAAACTGTATATCAATATCTTCTCATACTTTCGAAATTAATAATATCCTAATAAGCTACAAAGGCTGCGTCAAAGCAAAGTAATAATTGGATTCGGTCCAGCCAGCTTCGTCTCTATTATCTCACCCCCCTGAACGACAGATGTTTATTTAAAATCCACCCGAACACACGGAGAAGTGGATTAGGCCGAATTATGAATGGTGGCTCGWTCTGCATTATTTAATATTTCCCCCTTCTGCTCTGTAGTACACGGGCTTATCCCCTGTTTTAATTAATCCGAACACAGTAGAGTCGTCGCTTTTAATATATTTTCGGATACGCCCCGATTATGTTTGAATTAAAAGTTTGGGCGCCCAAGTTCGGCCGCAACATTATAATTTTAAAGTTCGCCCGATCTGCGCCCCTCATTTGCAATTCATATTCCGACGGCTAAATTCAGAGGCGACGGTGACGATTAAGGATATTTATTCGTGAGGTGTGTTTGCTGCATTGTTGCGATTACAGGTAGAGCGATGTAACGTTTTCCAATTTTAATTGCTACTCCCAACCCAGAAGAGAAAAATATATAATGCAGACGTAAATAAACTGATGAGGGAAAAACCTAGATCTCAATGTAATGGCTTATGCTTTTAGTGCTGGCGCGGCGTTCAAATGACGACGTGCAACTTCCGGGCTGGATGACCGTGGTGGATGTCTTCTACTGTCAGACGTCTTGCCTAGTGCTGTGGTAATTAACTTGTTCACTGCAACGTCTACTTCCAAGATCATAAGCTCACTGAAGACGCCTGCCACAGTAACTGACGAAACGTCTGGAGGTAGAAGAGCAAGACATCCACCACGGTAACCAAAATCGAAAGCTACACATCGTTATATGTAAAGACCTTAATTTTGTTCCAAATCTTCTAGCAAATCCACCTTTTTTGTTTGGAGTTCCCTAAAAGAATGCCGGATTGAGGCGCCCCAAAAAGTGGGATTAAATTTTAAACAAATATATCCGTGTACATTCCTCCCCGCCTGTTATGTATCTGTTCAAAACAAAAGCATAATACACAATAGTTGTACTACATCCTAAGGTATTTATCTTTGCACCATGCAAAATTATATTTAGTATTTTTATTTAAACAACTAAATAAACAGAAAAGTTAACTCCTGGGGGGAAAGTAACTTAAAAATATTATGAACATTAATCGGTAAAGAAAATGGTAAACGGACATTTACTGGATCAAGTACCAATGAATGTAATCTCCAGTACAACATCCAAACTTTCTCTCGAATGATGACTATCACAACAGCATATTTGGATACAGCCATCTATCAGTGATAATAGTTACTATGAATAATGTTGTTTTAGTACTAATTTGTGTTTTTTAAGTCGCTCAAAGGAAAAATTGAACTGAAAATACTATAAAACGCCCAGTGTTCCAAGTATCATGCCCTGCAATAGTACTTGTTGTTTCTACACGCATTCAGAAGATGTGAAGATGTTTGAGAATCRCGCTGATGACCAAAAAAGTACCCTAGAACCATTTTTGCATGAAGAAGCTCATCCAGATCACTTCGACTTTGTTGAAGAAAAAATAAGCATTTCTTCGCACAGAGGGCATAAAGGAGGCTTTTGGATAAATTTAGATTTTACTTCTTCTAAAAGCTCCATGAATCCTGCATCGGTGGCATCTACACCATCAAGTTGGCAGATTAGGCTATTGTAACCGACATATTGGGATTTGACAGAAGCCTTCAATTGTTTCTTAACAATACAACGCTATCAGCGGTACCTAATTTACTGTAAGTGCATGATAGGATGCTTTGGAAGCTACAAATGTCTAAGGTTGGTTTTTACTATTCTTTAATTTCAGCAAATTCTCAAAGATATCTCTGCTGATTTAATTTTAATTTTTTGGTCATGCTACTTTTACTTAGTTATCCAGTAATACTCAAAAATAGGAATCCGTAAAAATTGAGACAAAAAATTAAAACCTACCTAGTCTAGGGGGCTTTGGCAGCAAGTATTCTGACCGTGCTCGTTGTGTTTACTGTCAATGTAGGTTAGTTTTACATTAAACCTGGTCACCCAGAGAAATTGAGAAATGACAAGCTTTATAAGTAAATAAAAATAAACCCAAAAAATATTTAGCTATAGCTGACTTTATTATTTCAGGTGCCAAAGATAAATTATTTGATGATATCAACAAGGTTTACTATGCTACAAGTAGCAAGATTATATACCTATTTATATGCAGGCTCTAAACAATTTTATTTTCAGAAGGTCCAGAACATTAAGGCACCCAATACACCAGCTTTATATGTAAACATAATCATAACTAGTTTTGACAGATCGTAGAGGTCATTCTGACAGTCCTAATAAAACACGCTGCTATGTATTATGCGTGAAGGAAAGGTTAACTTGCACCCCAGACAGAAACGTCAGGTTAAACCTTACTTGATTTTTCTAAGTATAAAATATGCTCATTCTGCATTGTAAACATGAGATTTGGTGAATTTGCTTTCTGCAGTTTATATAATGTTACTGTATACTTCAACGATGAAATTCAGGCTTAGCTGACAATAGATAGAATGAAAACGAGCAGAGCACTTTTGTTTTTTATAGCCATCCAGGTTATTGTTTGAATTCTTCAATGTTTTTTATTTTTAAGTTTTGCTAGGTGCCATAAGAACATACGCGTTAAATTTAAAATTTTTATAAAATACTCTTTTTCACCTTTATTTAATCTTCGCAAAACCTAAACCACATAAATTAACTACCTCTTCAAACCATTGAAAATCAACAAAACAGGCAACGTTGCAAGAATTTAAAACCTCTGTATCTGTCACAGATTCCCAAATTCTATAGCAATGAGCTTCAAATGTACATAGCGATATTACAGATGAAGACAGACGCTATTGAATCTTCTGTCGAAGATTTTGATAATATCGTATATGATAATAAAGCTGCACAAAGAATTTTATAAACAACAGAATCGAACGTGTTACCTTTTCAGTTTGTTGTTATTATTCATTTAGTCGTCTCCTAATAATTCCTTCCTCAACAGTTACTCGTCTATTGACCGCTAGACAATGGCATTCTATATCAGAAACTATTAACAGAATGTTGTTTTGTTAAAAAGCTTTACTCCTATTTTAATTAAAGATGGTCAGTATTACTGTTACTTCTGATTCCGAGTATTAAACGTTACCAACAGCAATACAGATTTCACAGCAAAACGTAGTCATGAAAAAACAGCTAAAAAGTTATGATTTAAGCGATACAATATGTTTCATAAGCTCCAACATTATCAATTAGTTCTAATTATTATTAAATCATTAAGGAAACGTCTAAGCCACACTTAATCTTGTTCGTAATTGTTTGTCTCATCGTTGATCATCTTAGAACATTTCTGTGAAGCCTGGGCTGTTTCTTCGCCAAATACTGCTGAAGGTCTCCCAACACCTGACTAGCTAACGTACCTCCACAGATCGAAGCAGAGTTAGCGCCGTTAATCGCACTTAACTTAATGAATGCGAACGAACGCCGACAGCGTAAATCAAATTCCACCCATCAGCCAGCAAGCACAATCGAATTATAGGCCTAAAGGGCCGTTGTACTACATCTCCGAAGGCAACTGTGAATATTTCAGCCGATCATTTCTCAATCTGGATAGCTGGCACAGATAAAATATTGACAAAGGGAGCGTAATTGATCGCAGACAATGGGAACCATGGCTGTCAACAGCCCTTACGGCGGCCTTATCGGCGACCGCTATTTGCTCAAGAAGGGGTGGCGGAGATTCCGCTATGCGATCGAATCACAATAACGTCACGTTAACATGATGATTTCGGCACTGAGCTGGCTTCTGTGTATGCTTAGACAGCTGAGTGGGTAATCGTAGTATTGAAATTAGTGACCTTGTGTGGTTTTGTAGTAAAACAATGAAACGGTTTGTTATTGTTACTAAAATATTTATTCTGGAATGTAGTTTAGGTGGCTTATCGGCTGTAGCCTCCTTATCCAAAGTTGAGCTGTCTTTTCTAAAATTTAAGTTGGTAAAAATACGTGTTTTTAAAGATATTAAGCAGAGCAGTGGGTTTAGTAGTCTACAACGTGTTTATAATTGCAGGAACCTAAACGTCGAGAAAAAAACGTACAAGTTTTGTTCTGAATATTAAAACTTGTTCAATTTAGAAGATTTCTGCAGCTATTTTCTTTTCTATGCTGAAACGCATTTCAGGTATGATATTTTTTTATGTTTTTTTAATTGCAAGACTAATATTAAACATGTTCTGTTCCGGGTGTAATAGTAATTCACTGAAAAGCCTTTGATACTATTAATCACAGTTTACTACTTTCAATTCTTAACTACAGTGGCTTTCGTGAAGGTGCTATTAGTTTGGTGCACAACTTCTTGTCTAATCGACGTCAGTGCGTGGTTTTGGGGGAGGAGATGTCTTATTGGGCCGATATTTCTTCTGGTGTTCCGCAAGGATCCATAATCGGTCCGCTGTTGTCTATTATTTATTCTTCAAGAATTTGTAGTAGCTTACAGAACTGTCAGTACCATCAGTATGCTGATGATACGCAGGTTTATCTATGTTTTTCCCCTGCTGAGGTTGATGTCGCCAATGCCCAGCTTACTAGCGATCTCTGTCTGCGAGGCACAGCTTGACAATTAACCCAACTAAATCCAATCTAATTTTATTTGGAAAGCCAAAATATATTCCTAGCGTGCGATCAAAGTTAAATGTCAGGTTAGATGGAACTGCTTTATTGTTATCAAAAAGTGGTTAGAAACTTAGGACTTTATATGGACGAAAATCTCAGGTTTAGAGAGCATATCAGTAAATGCATTAGTAAAGCTTATGGTAACTTGAAAATACTATATTCCAATCGTCACATATTAGACGCTAGGTTAAGGTTATTGTTGTGTGATGCACTGGTGCTTTCTCATTTTAATTTTTGTGATTCCGTTTACGGTCAGTGTCTGGATCAAGTTTTMTGMAAAAAAATACAGCGCGTACAGAACTCGCGCCTTAGATTTGTGTATGGCATTCGGCGAAATTCTAGAATTACATATAAACTGCAGGAAGCTCGTTGGTTGAACATGGAATGTCGTCGTTACTTTCATTCAGTAGCCTTATATGATAATATAGTTTTATACAAACTGCTTCAGTACCTATACAAATTAATAAACATCAGGAGGAAAAGTATTATTACCGACCCTCAGCACTAAAGCGCTTTTTTCCAACGAAGCTTCTCTTACAACATTCCCAAAGTTTATAATTTTATAACAATTAGAAACGCGTTTCAAATCTATGTCCTCGATTGACATAAAGAAGAAGTTGCGTGAATTTTTGTTTGGAAATGACAGATATGTTCCTCGTGGGATCGCTTGTCGCTTTACCCCCGTCCGCTGTATTTTTCTTTTCACTTTTCCTTTTCTATTTTCCCCTTTCTTTTCACTTCTTCGCTGTCCTATTTGTTGCATGATATTTCTTTTACCATTGTGTTGTCCCTTGTGTCTTCCGTACCCTCTGTATAACTCTATAACTCTCGCCACTAGAGCAGAAAATTATTTTCTAATTGTCAAAAGTAAGCACCGTATACTAAAGGTAAAGGTGGAGATATCTTGTTGTTATAAAGAAAAACTACCTTTAAATTTAGTTTTTTATCCATCAATAGAGGGTCTCCAGTATTAATATCCTCTTAAAAAATATTTGTTACGCGGTTATGGTGATATCGAGAAGCTGTAATTTTAATGTCAGTTACTGTTTTAATGTTGATTTTAATATTTCAAATATTTCTCTGGTCAAATCTAAAACTATAATAAGAAAGTTCTTTAGTCAGCCTTTAGCTCCGGTGCAATAGTTGAAAGTAGTATAAATCAGATCTCCACTGATACCGTCTCACCAAATAGATAAATATTTGTAACACTGTAAACAAAACCTTCGAGACATCAGCGATTTATCTTGATTTACACGTGCTACATAAGGCAAGCTGAGTTAGATATTTCAAGGGACGGGGAAGTTGACTTGGCTTGGGAGTCAATTTACCACAAGAATAACAAAACAAGCTAGGTAAATTAATATAAACGCGTAACGCCCGCTGCGACTTTAATCGACTAAGTGACAGCCACGAAACTATCACAGCGACTTTGTTTGAAACTGTCCAGATTTTTGCTTCGCTCTTTGATCCACTACATCGCTACATATTATGAAACAAAGTCACATCTGTCTGACTGTTCGGCATAAACTCAAAAAACATACTGAACGGATTTTGAAGCGGTTTTCAACAATAGATAAGCGATTCATGAGTAAGGTTTATGTATATAATTTGTCAATGTTTTGTGTAAATTGGTTGAAATATAACGACAAATGTTGGAAGTGTCGGAAAAGTCAAGCCGCCTAGAAGCTTTGATCGAAAACGCTATCTAATCCCTTTGAAAGATAACAAAACAATGCACGGTGGGATATTCCTCTATTATAGAACTACACAAAAGTGCGCTATGGCATTTTATGTTTTAGGGATAGCTTACTATAACCATCCTATCTTCTAAAAAGAGTATATAAAAATATTTTTGTGTGAGTGGAAATCATACGACCCATTACCCTAGACGTTTTTATTCAATTTATATATGAAGAAGCAGTGCTTCTGTCAAAGACTTTCTTACCTAATCTCAAGAACCTGATACGAAGAGTAAATATAAAGCAAGTTACTAGTCTGATAAGTTATGCGATGTAATATCTATACAACAAACTTTTTTTTATTAAATAGGTATAGCTAATCACTACGAGATATTGGTTAATTTTTCGGCATTGGATACAATTATATTGTTGGAACACGAACATATTACAGGATTATTGAAATTTAGTTAGTAAAAGACGATCAACCCTCTGCATGAACGAGTAAAAATATTGCTATTGCAGTGTCTTTTCAATCCAAAGCATTCCGATAATCTTCCGAAAAGTTCAATTTATTGACCTTTAATCCAACAGACGTAAAATCTACATTACAGTTATTTATGTATTATGTTTCGTATACATTTCCCTAAGTGATTTTTGTACATATTAATAGCTATAATCGTTACATGAAATGTACAAAACGGAATTGTTTATTTTGAAATAAAAGTAGCTTTTGCACAAATTCTGCGATATAATCTATGAAAAAGTTTCCTCGCGCGAAAACTATATCCATTTGAAGTTTAGAGTCAATTGGTTGAGTGCGATAAAAGCTTCCTAGTGCCATAATAAAGAAATCGCGGAGAACTGGCCATTTCCTGAAAAACTTTTCATTGATTGTCAACAGAAAACCAATCAAATCTACCAATAAAGAGGTAGTACAGCTCCATTTCAATCATACTTTATTTGCCGGGATTTGCTTCATTGTAGCACTTAGGAACAGGACCAAGACCCTTATCGTCTTAGAGAAACTCGTAACAGTTTGATTACTTAACCGTTAGAGTAGCGAATCAAACCGCAGTGCACAAACTTGACCCATTTGTACGAAGGGTCAGGCTTTCGCGTGTACTAAGTCTAATCTGGCTAGCAAGGAATATCGGTGCACCATCCCATCAAAGCACTTTGGTGCTAAACGAAGAACTTCGCCTTTCTGGGTCGCTCTCTGGAAGTCTTTGAGCGTGATGTGATTAATTTGATTACGCGTACGCTTTATCGCACTGGAACAACGTTTTACCCGAAGTGGCTGGCTTGCTAGATTTAATTCGGCGCTCAAAGCACGAGCTACTCCGTATAGACAGCTTGAGTAGTAGTTTGGATCTGTATCTTTGATTGCAGGAGCTTTCTCATTGGAGTAGCATCAATAAATGTGTTTTAGGGATATCATCCAAAGAAGAAGAAGTAATTTTGTACGCTTCTTAAGAGTTAACAACTAATGAACCATTCTTTTTCAATTTCTTAGCATATTATCGTTAAATTAAATTAAATGCACTTCAAAACACTCATTAACCCAGTCCGATTAGACGATTAATAGCGTAATATTACACAGCACTGCGGCGAAATTCCAGTTATTAAAACTTTGTGCAGAGCTATCAAAGTCCACAAAACGGGTCACTGTATTCAATTCAGATTAAAACATCATCCGTGCTGCGAATTTTACCATTGATATGTGAAATAGTCGCTAAATGGTTAAGCCGCTCAAGCTAAACACTTTAAACTTTAATTAATACCCTTTAGCGGGATATCTATGGAGTAATCATCCAGAAGCTTTTCGAATATAAAATATTCATGATATTATAAAGGATGTATAAGATAATTACTATAGCAATCTTTTAATTTGAAATACCAGAAATTACTGTACTGGATGTTATTACAGGTTAGATGCTCTATGGGCACCTTCACTAATGACCCACTATTTTTAGAATACATATAACTCATTTAAACGCGTACCAATTAATTTACTGTACTTAAAGGAGCCGATAGATACTTATTAATAGAACCTTAAGATACCCATTTATAAATACCTTTGTAAGTATTAACTATCATGCGATATTTAACGCTTTTTTTATCATTTGAAGACGCGCACGCCTATTTTATTATTTTTGCACTGCTGAAACAAAATCTGACAGCCATTCTACATTTCGCATATGTGTAAAAATCCTTTAGAATATGAGAAACAACTTTATCTTTTATAAATTTAATATACAAAAAAAATTGGTACACCAATGGGCAGCAAGTTATCTCCCAACTCAATTAACACAAGTATAAAATCACTTAATTTGGAAGTCCCCTTTTTAGTTGAATATGTTGACGACACTATTCTATCGATACCAACGGATAACAAATAACAAATATAATAAACATACACATTTTACAATTTAAAAGAGAAAATCAGTAATATTGTACCTTTCTTAGAAACTTTACTAAGTGCTCCAGAAATTTGTAGGAATACTAATAATATTATTAGAGATTGTGGTGAAGTGTGAAGTTTATAATATTTATGTTATTATGCAGCAGTTTTAAGAAGCAGTAACATTTTTTCATTAACATGTGCACATGTTGTTTAAATCTCAAATTTTCGTCAATAATCAGTCCTGATCGACGATTTCTAACTTTTTGCCAGAAATATATAGCTTCAAGTCCGCCTTTACAATAGTCCTATACCTTTTATGGCAGAAGCAGATAACAAAACACTTTTGTGGATTTAGCTGTAAATTATGGTCTTTAGAAAATCCTTCAATTTTATTAAAATCGCTGTTTATACCTTCGGCAGCAAAATTTGTTTGTTTAGGATCAAATGAATAAGTGATTTGTGTGTCATCCGCGTTACAATGTGTCTTGCAGAATCTTACATTATGTAAAAGATCAGCGGTATATATAAGGAACAATATGGGTCCCAAAACTGAGCCCTGAGAAACACCCGAAGTAATATTTGATAGATCTGAGGTCTTAGCACATAATTTAACAATTTGATATGTATCGCTTAGATAAGACTTAAAAAAGCTAAATGAGTCATGTCAAACCCATAGTAAGCTAATTTAGCACACAGTAAATTGTGACCGAGGGTATCGAAAGCTTTGGAAAAGTCTAAAACAACTAGAGAAGTGGCGGGACCACTATCTAGGGATGTTATGATGTCATCAATGATGTTGGTTAATGTACTAACGGTACTATGGCCTTTTCTAGAACCTGACTGCATATCCGATATAATTTTATTATCTATTGCGTATTTATATATTTACTTCTGGTTCAACTTTTCAAGAACCTTCGAAAGAGTAGTTGTGATACTTATTGGCCGTAAATCACTATACCGTTTTAGAGAGCTAATTTTGGGTAAAGGGGTTACCACCGTTGTTTTCCACATATCTGGAAAGAATCCCACCTCTAAACAACAATTAATTCAATTTCAGCGTGCAAGCATTCACGCTATCACTGCCGTAAGCGTCGGATTTTAAGGAACAAATAATTTGACTAATTTCACCAGGGGTAGCCAAATGAAAACTAAAATGGAGGTCATCATTATGTTTTTTGCCATATATTCTGCAGTTGTAACCCGACAATTGTTTGGAGGTGTAAAATGTAGGTAAAATATTGATTAATTTCATTCACATCAGTCAAATTACTCGGAATATTAATATCTCTGTTATGTTTTATACCCAGTCCTTGTACGGATTTTCACATACGCTTTGTGTTTTCAGATGCCTGATTGTATTGTAGGTAAGCAGCTTTTTCTCTACGCACAGCCTGAAGGGTCAAATTACGTAAGCTTTTGTACTGGGTCCAATTTACTAAAGATCTGTGTTTATTAAATTTTCTTAATGCCTTGTCTCTGTAACTCATCATAATTTTCAGCGTGTTCGTTATCCAAGGTGCGAACTACAATAACCATACCTATAACACTGCACTACTGTCTGACAAATTTCTGAGAATACTCCAGACTCCAAAACGAACAGAATTAACAAAATAATTTATCCCCTTGCCGCAAAATAATGTCAAAAATTTATCTACGTATGCAATACAACCAACCATTTTGCTGTCACTAAAAAGTCAGGCGTCTAGCTTGTTACACAGCGAAGTTACAGCTTAATTTTCAATTTTCTCTTTACAAAAAGCACCTCTTTATCGGAAACTTGCAGCAAACATGCTTTTTATAATCGATGAGGTATCTTGTTAGAATAAGTAAAATTGAAATTTCAACAGCTTTTTGAGTATTGCAGGTTACGTAAAAAACTCAAAAAGTCTAAGTCTTTTGTTTGCACTTACTTTACCGAAATAACTCGCATCAAAGCAATGTAATCTAGTTTCGAGAAAAGAGATTTAAATCGCTTTCAGAACTAGTTCCACGACAACAAGTATATATTATGAATGAAGTATACAATATTACTTCGCAAACTCCGTTAATCAGCTATCTTGAGGACGCCGAAATCGATTCAAGCTGAAGACCACCAACCGGAATCTATTTCCAAGTTTATCTCGCGTATCGAAGTCTTGTCTCCCGCCCCCGAGCCAAAAATAGAGCGTCACCGTCTCACTGTCGTACGCACGTAAGACAAACCCACACCGTACCGTGTTCGGCGTCACGGCTACGGCATAATCAAACGCCGCCACGGATCCGAAACACGGTTGGCGTTGCAGGTTCAACATGTCGTACATGAATCGGCCGTCGAGCACCGTGGCTCCGGACCGCCGTGTAGGCGCCCCGGAGCGCCCGACTACCGTTTATTACTTGGCAAGTTGGAGAACTCCACGTGATACCTAATGAACGGGCGGATTCGGCTAAGTAATTTCTGTAAGGGCATGAAACCGGCGGACAGCGCGTCTGCTTCGGACGTTTTGGGAGTCGCGGTGGGCGCACGATTCTTACAGAAGACAGAAAATACACTGCTTTTAATAAAGTCGTTTTGTTCTGTCTTAATAATGATTACACAATTCTGATTCAGGTAATGTATTTATTCAAGGCAAGCTTTCAAACACAAAATGTTCCAAAAATGTTTGGAAGCCAACAGTAAACAAATAAAAATTGCAAATTGCTTTGTGTTACAGTGTAAAATGTGTCATATAAAAAAATGTTTTACAAACCATTTCGATTCCGTAAACAGTTTTGATTCTGTAAAAGCTCTTAGTATGGATTACTTCATATAATCGAGCGTCTACTGTATACCCCTTCGACAAAACAAGGTATTACTGTTACTATCAGTCATAAAGTATTTTCTAAAATCCTTTGTTGGCGCAACGAAACAGTTCATAATAACTGAATGTAAAATTTCCATCTGTTTATACTCAGCCTCGTATGATTTGAAAAAATTCATCGCATTCTAGATTTAATTTTGTTAGGTTTCATGCTATCCGCCACTAGGAATCTCCATACAGCTATGTACGCGTATATTTGCTAATGAAAACAGGAGTCCATACAGACAATACAAATTGCTTTAGAACTTATCTTAATTGTCAGATGTTCCACAGGAAATGGCATTCTGGACAGAAATTTGCGTAAAGATGTTGATTCGTCAAAGGTTTTCAAAGATGATGACACAAATTTAATACGACGCGCGATGTATGATTTATGAGGCATAATAAATAATTTTGCATGTACTATTGTAATATTGTACATATAAACTTTGAGAAACTTACAGTGATTGGTTAAGATAGCAGCCTTTGGCTCCTCTTGATCCACATCTGGTACTGGTTAGCACTAGCACAACACTGCGCACCTGGAATTATGAAAAAAAAATATTATAAACAGGTACAAAGGTAGCCAAAAACAAACTAAATTTTATCAATTGCAAGACTACACCTTTTGCGTGAATGTTTATGAACATTGCGTATTTTCGAATTGTCATGTCGTTTGCAGTATTATGTTTTCAATAAGTCTTCAAACTTCTTCGTTATTTTTCCTTCATGTGACTAATGCATAAGGAGAAAGTGGGGCCATCGCAAAAATCAGTAGAATCATCAAAGTTTCACAATCAACAGTAAAAAATATAACTGTAAATGAAATTCAGGACAGAAAGGTGCGAAAAGACGGTATTTTATAGACAGTTTTCAAATATGGTCACGCAAATTTAATACGACGTATGATTTATGAGGCATGCAAAAATAATTTTGTATTGACAATTGAAGATCTACACAAGAAAATTAAAGCTGAGCTTAAAATTAACTGCTGTACCAAATTAAGTTTGTTCATTGTGAGTAAACAAACAATTATAGGGTAGCCGGAACTTTACAAGAACAATATAACCTTATACCATTTGGAACAGCATAATAAGCTATTGATATACATATAGACCTACCTTTGGTTGATTTAATTTCATAGACAAGTTCAGTTCCCTGGACTCTGGAAGCTGGCAATTCTAAATGAAGAATCTGCGAACAGAAGCTCAAAAAACAATTAGTAATCTCGTTCAAAAGCAGACATGATTTAAGGAAGGGGATCCGTTTGTTTTATTTTATTTTTTCCTAACATGTACATAACTAATTAACTCAAAAATACCGTTGTAACCATCAGATTCGTTGAATGTCTCCTGAAACAAAAAGAAACTAACGTTAGGCTTTGTTATTATTCGTGAAGTGGATAGTTCAAATAACTTCATTCACTTACCAGTGTTTTGTGAAAATTTTGCTGAAAACGAGAGATTATGATATAAATATAACATTTCATAATTACTTACATACATTAAAACAAGGCACTACACTGTCACGCCCCCTTTCCCTAACGCACGCCCTTGTATAGTAACATTACGCGACCCAACATACAAATAATCAAAAACGCGTGCAAAACAACTAATTTTCATCGACTCACCCAACCAGACACAGCAGTAACTGCTCCCCCTGCCTGAAACAAAAATTAGGTGTCACTTTTCAGGAAAAAAAAATTGAATTTGAGAAACTCACAGTGCCTGATTAAGACCGCAGCTTTTGGCCCCTCTTGATCCACATCTGGCACTGATTGGCACTAACACGACACTACACACCTGGAACAATAAAAAAATATATTAGAAACACGTACAAAGGTAGGCAAAAAAACTAGATTTTATGAATTGTAAAATTATCATGTCAATAATTTATTTCGTTTTTAGTATTATGTTTTCAATAAGTATTCAAATTTCCTTTACAAAAAGAGGAATATTATAATCGATCATCGATTAAGCGATTAATCGAGAGGGAGAAAGTGGGGCTATCGCAAAAGCCAGTAGAGTGATGATCAGAATTTCATAATCAGCTGTAAAAGATATAGCTGTAACGGAATTTAGGACAGAAAAGTGCGAAAAGACGTTGGTTCATCAAAGGTATTCAAAGATGATCAGGCAAATTTTATACGACGTATGATTTATGAGGCATGGAAAATAATTTTGTATGACAATTGAAGAATTACACAAGAAAATTAAAATTAAGCTTAAGGGTTTAAGTATTTTCTCTTAAATAATAATGGTGTTTCATTATAAAAAATTAATAAACGTATGCTATCTAACGAGACTACATTGTGCCTTTCAAAAACGTATTTCGAGCGAATTTCCATTTCAACCTACGTGCTTGATTGTTTCAGAGTTCACTTTAGTTATCAAATTCTTCAAAGCTTCCAGCTAGGGAAAATTTCAATCGCACGTACAGCATCATGTAGAAAACATCGCTTACAGTTTAAATGAAATAATGTAGTGTGGGGTGTCTCCCTCCACCAGTCCACACACTTCACTAACACTCAAAAGTCAATAATTTTGAAAACGAATCTTGAAAAACATCCCGTATTCACCGGCACATCATCACGCACAGCTATCATCGGCGATACTAATTCAATAAACGACGCACTAAAAGCTACTTCACCCAGCCCGCAAATGGACTGGTCCTTTTTTTGCCCAACAATTGCTCACGTACGCCCGGATACGCCGCAAAAAAGTGCTCGCAAGAACGTAAACACTAGGAGTATTTTATTTAGCGGAGAAAATTTAATAGAGGCCCGTTTTGGGTTTAAATTTTTGGAGACATGGTTTGTAAAGATTCCTGTTTTGTCGTTTTGAGCGATTAGTGCATACGTGGGTAATCCAAAAAGTCGCAGTGTAATGAAAAGTATAAAGCTTCATTTTTTTTTCATCAATTCTACATTCGGTTGAAGCATTCTTTTACTGTAGACTATTTTATGATCTAAATAGTTGACTTGGCCGTTCTTTTATACATAGAAATAGCTGAATTCAAGCAAAAGATGCAAAAAAGCTTATACCAATTTGGATAATTTTTTTAGGGGCAAAGTCGGGACAACGCCTAGGGTACAATATCCTTTTTGATTATGTGCCTACCTAACTAGGAAACTATTGATTAATTATTTTTAGTGAGTGTCAAACTATTCAAATGAATCTACATATCAAGTATTTAGAGATGTACATCTTTAGATATCGAAACTTTTGAATTCGGAAGAAAGGGCAAATAACTAACTCACACAACGCACAACATATCTGCATATATTTCTTTATCTTATGTGGTAAAGGTCCTTGCACTTGGAACCCACGAGTGGTGTAGACAAACTTATTGATGCTAAACAACAAAGCTGCCATAACGTCCATATTAACCAATTTTAAGGAATCCAACTTATCATATTCTTAAAGAGACTGATAGAAGGCTATCGAGCAAAGGTTTAATTATACTGAAACAGTTGCCAAGATTCCACCTGCACTTCACAATTACAAATGCCATGAATGCAACAAAGAGTCATGCTCTACTGTTTGTTATACAGGGTATTCTAAAAGTGATGGATAGCACTGAAATGGGTGATCTTCATTTTTAATCTAAACAACCACATGTGTCATTATCCAACTATTTACGATAAAAAACACAGGTATATTTTTTAATATGTTTAAATCATTGTTTTATCATCCAAAATCAAATAAACTATGAATGCACCTTTTTCAAAATACGCTGAGCAAGATATTGAGGGCCCTTTTTACGGGTGAAATAGATCTGCAAATATATTATAATTGAATACCAACTTTATCCTAAAGCACCAACAATGAAACCCACATGAAAATAATCTTTGGCGTTTATAGTTTTCTTGATTCAGTACGACAAAATGGTGGTTTTCAAAAATAAACAAAAAAGCTGTAACTATTGAAACGTTAAGAATCGGATAAAGACATATGATTATTTCCATTAGAAATAGATTATTAAAGTTCCTTCTGACAGCGACGTGTCTAGACAGTTGTAGCAAAACCTAGATACTGATATTTCGTATCAAGTAATACGAATATCAAATATTATTTTAACAGTGATTTAGGAAAACCAGACTAAATTCCGAATGTTTCCTTATACGAAACTGTATAAAATATAAACACTCACTAATAAAAGTGATGTCGCGGGAATTCGTTATTACCTAGGATTTATAATCTTGTATAAATAACATTACTTGATTAAACGCAAAAATGCTTTAGGAACAAACTGCCGTTTCTGAGAAGTGTCCGAAATGATATTAATGATAAGGATGTAACAATTAATTTTCCAAAAACATTTCCATTTCAATCTGACAGCATAGTTCATCGTCTTCTGTATAGTATCCCTACTCCGACACTAAGGTCATAATTGATAATGCTGCAATATGGAACATTCGAGGTGTTAAATCCGTGCGATCAGCAGCTCACTGACTGCAAGTAAGATTTGCTACTCTTTATTTAAACACCTAACTACAATTATATTAGGCCAACCAACACCTAAGGTATGACTAATCTAGTTATATAATTCAATTGCTAATTTACCGTCGTGGATTTCAGGCCTTTACGGTATCATTACCAATATTTTATCGTCATCGTCGTCGCCATTTTTGTTGTTCGATTTTTCGTTATAAGAAGTCTTCGTTTTTCCAATTTTGGAGTACCATTGCGACGTATCCTACAAGATCCACGCAGCAGCCACGAAAACCGTAGACCACCTTGTTTAGAATCTGGGAGAGCTATCAGGAATAATCTTTGGGCAGGTGGATTCATCAATAGCCGCCGTATCATTGCATCCCAGGGGATATCTACAATAAAAAGGAAAACAGATAAGCTATACTGTGCTAATAACTTAAGTAATTCAATTAAAAATTTATATTTTAAGTCATACTTACCGTTCGTTGCTATCACATCCAATTTCAGACTTTTATGTGTCGATACATATCTATTTACGGCAGTTTACAAACATTGTGTATATTCGACACGTACATACTTACTTGTCAAACAGTTGTAAAGGCCATATACGTGTATCACCTGAATTTAATACAATGCAATGTCACAACAAACTTTGAGCTATTAGTATCACCTCATCCTTGTAAAAAAGACTAATTATTAATTAAACTTGTACTTTTAAAGATATCTTGTTTTCTCTTAAATTTTAACTTATGTGCTTTGCTATTTTGGGCATTTAAGTTACGTTTTCACAAATTAGCTGGCGCCCTATATCAATTATTGTTTGTTCTTTTATAACGTGAACCCACCCCTTATTGCCATCGCAAAAAAAAAGAGCTGCCGTACGCAATAGTGAAGGTAGGTAAAACTACGTCACAAGGACTAATTTCAGCATGAATAAAAATCAAATTTTGCTGTTGACTAGGTATTTTTTAAATTATTCTTAAATCAAATATGCCTTACAAAACCCTTTTTTGAGATTATCCATATTATTAACTACTTAGTTTGGCTTAGTTATAAGGCCTAAGCTGGATTAAGTAAAATTGGCTCTATTTATTCGCGAAGATCTCGAGAAACCACCGATTTATATATAGCGGGCCATACGAGCACGCGGAATTAACAATAACCGCGCGATTCGCGTGCAGATCGTGCAATTTTGATCGTAAGCACGGCAATGAACGTGACCCCGTTCATGTCCGAAATCCGCTGCGTTCTTCTGTTGTAGGTCGCGTGAATATAATATGACCGGGCTTCCCCCCGGAGTCGCTTATCAAAACAATTTGCGACGCAGTATATAACCCGTCTCGCTCCGCAACGGATTAGGCACACGAGCAGATCGCCGCTTCAGATCTAGTTAACCCTGACCATCCACGGAACGTGTCTGCTCTGCCGATTCGATATTTGAAACGGTGCCAGTGCCGCCAGAAATCGATACCACCTTGCGGACAAAAACGCGCCCGATGATCCTGCATCCTACACGCGCTGGATTGCTTCGAGATGTGTAATTAGAAAAAAATTTTGCTAAAATTATATGTAAAATAAAATTCCGTATATTTTGTGTAGGTAGTAAAAAGAAATAGTACAGATCCTTGTGAATTCGGTAAAAATTTTATTATTGGTTAAGGTTATCAAAAAAAGTCATTAAAATTCGATATTTTGAAAAAATTCATGAGAGTCATGTCATCATTCCTGCACATATCAAGCTGGCGCTGAACTGATGATGATGAAAAAGCAAATTTCAAGTTATAAAAGTCTATCACTGGAACATTACTTAGCTGTATATAGAATGCGGGTAGTTCATTCAGTTTATGTGTAAAATATTCTCAAATCGGGGTAGTTTGATGTAATGGAACGCGTCACTGTAGCGGATTAATATGCCTATATCATTATTCAAACACTGCGCGAAAAATATGGTTGCCGAAATTCACGGTGCGTTACAAGAAGCTTGCCAAGAGTCGTTTGTGAATAGTTCAACAGTAACTTGATGGACTAGTGTTAAAGACGACAACAGAAGTTGGAGACCTTATTCTGGATACAATAATGGAAGAAGATCACATTGACAAACAAGTAACAGACAAGCACCAAAAGAAAAATGTATTTGTCGTCTTCGTAGAAAATTTATATGCATAATTCCAAAAGTGTAGACGAGATATCAAAGACAGCGGCGTAATCATCCTTCACGATAACGCTTGATCGCATAAAGCAGTGTCAGTCAAAGGAGTATGCAAGAAGAACTCTATGAAATTCTCCCACATCCKCCGTGCAACCCTGACATGAGTCCTCCAGATTTCGTTCTTCTCCTCCAGTGGAAAAGAGAATTTCGCGAAGCCCGATTTATTGAATTTTGAAGGGTAAAAGAACTGCAACAGTATATGCGTTTCAACTGCTGCAATACCTTGACAAAAATGACGTATTTAACGACACTTCATTACTACTGAAGGGAGAGACAACGTGTTTTGGATATGTAAGGGGTTTACGTTGAACGCCTCCAATGCAATTTTTTTAATATACCTTTCATTTACGAGCTATGTTTTTGTATGCAGGAATTTTGACATGAATCCCGTATATATAAAACTTAAACTCTCACCTCTCCCAAAATAAGATTTTACCAGATATTCTGCAACATGAAAAGGTTTGTCCCAAACAAAAGCAATGGTGTGGCTTCTAGATATATATGTTGGAATAAAAAAATCGGATTCCACAAGATAGAACAGACTTTAACTCACTGTGTGCTTTCAGTGGTGTAGGTCAATTTTCCTGGTTTGTTACGTTGTGTGAACCTTTTTTCCTTGTAGTAGCAAACCGCCGCAAAACAATTTAATTAATTCTTCTGTAAAACTTGTATTGCATTCGCTTTTTGTGTTTGCAAAATAATTATTCTTGTGTAGTCGCTGACTTTTTGATAAATAAATTCGAAATCAATTTCACAAAGAAGGAAATGATTAGTACAACCTGTTGCGCTGGCGCAAGTGAAGAAAACTGCTTGTTAGTAACTGTGATTTACGCATAGAAGTACATCAATTTTTGTGCATTTGAAAGAATGAACTTGACATGTGAAGTGAAAGTATTTCTTACTCAAAGTCGGAAATATTTGTTTTGCAACAAATATGTAGACAATTCGATAAATTGTCATAATTTTTGTGGCACAGTAACCCGCAAGCCCAAGAAATTTAAAAACTGCTTTCAGCAGGGCCCGTATCATATTTAATTCCTATGAGAACTGAGTTATACTTCGTTGTATTAGTAGATATAACTTTAACTATCGTTCTGCAATCTCCCCAAGTAATCTTTAAAATACTGCATAGTTGATTCACAAAGTCCTAGATGTTTTTTCCAACTTAAAAATCTAAATTGCTTTTTAAAAATGCGTTTGACAATGCGAAACTACGCAACTGGATTCAAAATAAAAATATCTACAAAAATTTCTCAGCAGTTTTTTAATTACATACTCAAACGAGATATTGAGGGTTAAAGAAATGTTGCATTATTCAAAAATGCAAAAATCCTTAGATTTTTCCTTACTCCGAGAATGTATGTAATATAGGTATTTTTATTTGAATCCAACAATGAACACCCGAAATATTAAGGGTAGAGCATTCCTAGTTGGCCATTAATGTACAAAGCATTGGAATAGCAAGATATCATATCTTTGACTATAGGTATGTAGAATGCTAAAAATTTGCCTCCACAGTAAATATTATAATGTGTTATGCCTTAAAATCGTTTAGTTTTATAGTAGTTTCCAATATTAATACCGCCGTTTCTTTTTTAATTATGACATCAAAAATTATTAAATACACCATACGAAGATTACTGTCTAGGGACTGAAAGAATCATTCAAATACAATTAGAACATTGCTCTAGCATGACGATATCACCTAGGTACCCAATATTATTGCCGGGTTGTACTGTGGGTTTGTTACTCAGTAAAGATCAAGTACTCCCAAATGTATAACATAAATCTACGTATTCACATAGAATATACGCCGCACTGAATAAATTTATACATAAAATTTTACCCTAAGGAATGGTCCTCTATATTCTTTTGGGACTACCCAGCTACCGTAACTTTACGGCGTAGTATTCAACTGAGCGAGAGACAAAATGAAATGAATTTATAAAGCGATGCCTGCAACATCCGACTATGTAATAGTAGAGCGCTCTATGCAGATGCTTTGTTGCAGGACGAAATGCTGAAGCGTTAAGTGCAACAGCTTGATGAAAACAGATGAAAGTATAATAGTTAATATGTATAGATATAAACGGAATGCGCAAAGAATCCCTAGAAATAAAACGTGCTGTTTTAAGATAAAAAATACCACTTAACGAAGATTTGTTTTGAATGCCTAAAATTAGAATTAATAAGGTTCCGTGCTATCGTTTCTTCTAAATGTCAAAAATAGTTAGACCGAGTGTAAATTAGTTCAAGGACATTCATTTGAAGTAACAAAGCAGGCAGAAGTATGCTATTAAGTCTAAATAAAGCTGAATTTTTAAAAAAGAATTGTCAGTTTTTATATTTGTAGTAATTGTACAATTAGAAAGAAGTTTTTTGTGGTATTTATCCACTTTAAGAGTGAAGGTATGTCCAAAAAATTATAAATAATTTTCATTGTAATGTTTTTCGAAAAGCTTTGTCAGTTATTGATGCTATTTGTGCCTATAACAACTATCACTGCCGGTTACTATAACAATTCTGCATTGCTTTTGCGGGTCAAAAATTCAGTTAAAGCAACAGTATTAAAACGCCAATATACGCTAAATATTGAAGAACTAACTTCAGTACATAAAAAGCAATCCAAGACATGGATTTATAAGAAATTATTACATCTTATTTTATATTATTAATAAATTTTTCGCAGTGATTTTTTCTACAGCTTTTGCTCACCATATTTTGCAAAGTTTGTAGGCTTTATCATACAATTTTTTTTTGATTTTGAATGCAACAAATTTCCAAAGGCAGCAGCGTTGTTTCAGGAGTTTCTTGTGCTTCTTCTGCTTTCATCTCACAATATACAATATTTAAACAGTTGAAAACTAATAGTAAAGATTTTTTGATTCGTTCAGTTGTAGAGCACCATGACTATGACATTTTTATGTATCATTAATGGTAGTAAAAACATGTTTTTTTACTGTAATCATACTTCGGCTATGAAAAAAAAACAGTATGTGTACATCAAGACAATATTTTTTCTGGAATAACATTTCTCCATCTTGACGTATGATCTACGATTATCCAATAAATCCTTTAATGCTTTTCAGTTGCAACATACTTTAAAAGCAAGGATTTTAAAGCTAAGAATTAAGGCTTTGCGTTTCTGGACACATTCCAGAACTTCATTTAGAACCAGAACCGCTCGCGATTCCTTAAGAAGCCCGGAACGAGTTTTTACCAAGGAAGTTAACGACCGCGAAATTCGAGTAACTCCAACATCCTCATGATCTGACGAGAGCAAAAAAGAACCTAATTTAACGCGCGACCCTCAAGACGCACAACCGCAGGAATCCAGAAGCCGCGCGTGCAAAAAAGCTCCCAGCCCGTCCACTAAACAAGGCGCGAAGAGGCGCAAGAGCGACAAGTGGACGTGGCGAATTTAATTTTCCTTCAGCGGCGGGATTAGGCGCGGATGTGCCATGAAAACTGAACTGCTCGAGGCGGCTTGGCGTTAGTTTTAACGTTTAGTGTTATGTTAAAGGGACGCACGTGTTTGACACACTTGCGGAGTTATGTGGTGGACTCAGAGGTACGACGGTACCGAATCCATTAGTTTTGCCGCATTTTCCCGTATGACTTTGTCTTTCAGGATAACGAAAAATGTATGAAATATTCAGTCTTGACTTTCGTTACAACATCTAAGCTCTAACACAACTTTTTTCGATAAAAGTTAGAGTTAACTACACCTCTCTGTAGTACGTTAATCAGAAAACAATTTTCTTCCTTTTCTAGAAAGGAGGAACTACATCCAGAATGTGACAATGAACCTTCTACCCAAAATTTAATAGTCAACAAAGAAACTGTAGTTCTAACTAAATAATGACGTGTAAAATAAGGAACTAATAAAGAATTAAGAACGTCGCACCTCGGACAACTAAACGGAGAAGCCGTCGTACTTAACTTCAAGATCAGAGATGTTCGACCACCTTCTGTGATTTACGTTACTTCGTTAAATTGGAAGAAAATTTGGTCCACTGCTAGTTTTCGGAGTTGTAATAAATTATATTTATCTGTTGGTTCTCTTGTTGTTCTATGAGTTACATCTGCAGCTTCTTCTATGGCATTTTCCGTAGGTATGCTCGTAAATAAGCATTTGACATGAAACGAGCAGATGATGTTTTAATCTGGTAATGTTCTTAAGTCTTAAGCTCTTCTGTTAGTTTACTGTTGTTTCTTCTGTCCCACTTTGCTTTTAAATTTGTTATTGGTCTAATTGTTTCTTTCTAGCCATTTTCTTAATTGATATACTGATGTATCTATGAAGGAAACTATAGGTCTTATTGGACACCCCTCTTTGTGTAATTTTATTTGACCGTAAAATTGTGGGTTCCTAGGATTTACGAACACCATTCTCTTTGGTGTCTCAAATTTCTCCGGAGTATCTGTATGAAGAATTAAGTTGTTTTTTAAATTTTGTTTGTCTTTTTGGTTTCCTTAGTCCATGTCTTTCTCGTTGTGTACACGTATTTATGACAACATTCATACCCTTTTCTAGTAATTTATTTTCTTGTTCTGTATATTCTATTTTGGTTAGCTTTTTCACTCGTGGATAAAATTTGTGTTCTGAAACTACCTACTTCTTTCGGTTTTGTTTATATTCTGTCAACAACGGATATAATCGCAACGTAAGAGAGAAAATAAACTAACAAAAATGAAAGAAAAGGAACAGGGTAGTGCAGGAAATAATAAAGATGAAGAAAATACAAAGGAAAGAAAAAACGCAACCCAGGAGTATGGAACAATAACATAGGACCAATATCAGAGAAACAAAGACGAATAATACAGAAAAACGCAGACTTTAAAATCAGCCTAAAAGCAACCAACACACAATAAAACAGAATTTAAGTAATATAAAATGAAGACAGCAATTTGCAGTATAAAAGTCCGTTTTAAATTTAATTAAACTTGAAAACAGCACATTTTGCACAATATCGTGTGCAATAAAGTTATGATTTGGAGAAATGAAATAAACAAATCTGAATTATGTTAGAAAACTTACAAATGTTACAATCCAAAACCGTCTTCTATTTGAAGTATATATTTTATCTTACCCAATACATGGATATGAACATGGATATTTCCATTTTATTAGTCCATTTTAAAGCAAGAATGTAGAGATTTAAAGGCAAGAAAAAACGAATTCAAACTTTTGTCCACGATGTATCTGACGACAAATTCTTTTCCAAGAAGTTAATAAGTAAGTTTAATATTAATCTCGAAGTAACTTTTTTTATTAAAAATCTTAAATATTGCCAGCGCCTGTGGTTCACATGAGCTGATTGATGTGTAAGTAAACCTCGTTCAGGATTTGGAAAAACCTTAATTGCGACTATCCCTAACATAAAAATCCGAACTACTGCAGATAACGTAGACGATACTGATGTCAATTAATGATTCGTATTAGTCAAAAATACATGCTATATGGGTGTTGATTCATTGCAATGATATTTAGATCTTTTCAGAAAATATCGCTATTTGCGACCCTTATGTCTTGCAATAAAGGAAATACATAAATCAAAGATATGGTGTTAACATTGTTGGCAAAACATCCAAATAGAGAATTGCTGAATATCTCTAACTTAAAGCACGGACTGGGCCTTTAAAGAACATCATCAACAATATTGGCCAACGCAGGAGTGAAATTTTAATTATTAAATGGGGGATAGAATAACTGTATAGCTCCTGAAAAGTATGTTGAGTAATCCATTTAAAACAAAGAGAAAATTACGAGGAAAGTAGAACAGGGATTTATTTTGTAGGCTTTGTAGCAAAAATATACAAAATTACAAATATTATTAATTGTAGAGTTACATTTAATGTTAGCAAACGTAAAAGAAGGCATTTTTGTTAAAGTACTTTACCCGACTAGTAAAGAAGCGTGCGAATTTCCTCAATTTGTTAACGTAAAGTATATATATAAATATGAAATAAAAGTGCAGGAGTAGTGATATTTTGGAACCGCCGMATGTGAAACTACATTTCTTCTCAAAAGCTGGCAAAATAAAGTTTCCTAGAATTCTGATTTGAAAACCCAGAATTTCAGTCCGTAGCAGAAACAGCTGCAACAGTCCGTTTTTTCAACGCATACTTTATTTATGCTGGCTTCGTTTCATTTTCCCACGCATCATCCCTATGTTTTCGCGTCCGCCACCACTCATATTGATTTAGTCCACATAATGATCCGCTCGCTTCCTGGATAACACCCCTTTGTGACAATAGGCTTCCCATCCCCCTAAAGACCATCGCGAATTTTCTTGCTCGGCGAAAATCGACTGAATATTAAAGCTTAAGTTTCTCCCTTTCGGGGAATTAAACGCTACCCAGCTAAGAACAACGACATAATAATTAGTATGTATTGTTCTATTATGTTCAGACTCAACCCATTCGCAAAAAGGAGCGGGTGGGCGGAAGATTCCGTAAGATAAGAACGAAAGCCTTAATCTTCGTTAGATTTAAAATGCGAGAGATTACGTGGGTTGCATTGGGATGAGCTATAATGAAGGAATTTAGATTCCAGTTCTGGGGATAAATACGTGACAATCGGTTTCAGCTCCTTCCGAAAGCTTAGGGACGTCAATTTAAGTATTTTATAAAAGCTTCTAGAGATAGTCGCTCTTATTTGAACTCACCAACATTTTAAACTAATAGCAAACTTTTGTCGTTTGATTTTATCAATATTCGCTTTATGTGATATATATTCATATGGCTATGTTTCATGAATTGGTTATGAAATTTGACAATAAATTTTATAATGAAGCTTGTCAAATCTGTAATATACTACCTGACATGAAAATAAGAACACCCAGCAAAAATTATTGTTCTTGTTCGAGAGGCTTTGGTGTACATGTTCTTTGGGTATAATATAAGTAAACTATATCACAATTATAAATAAAAATGAATAGGCTCGCAAAGTAACCGTAAACGATAGAATTGTTGTTGTTGTTTACCCACAGGCCAGGGTAACAAAGTGTTGTATTAATTCTCTAGATGGAAAATTCTCAAAATGGTATAAAAACGTTTCGCTAATATTGCTTACATATTGTCAATAGTTCCATGGATCTTGAGTAAACTATCAACAACACTGTACTATTTAAGACTGTATACGTATTAATTTTCGTCAACGTCAAATCTCTCTTTACCAGCATTCCTGAGGAGCTCGTTATAGCAATCGTAACAATGAGGGAAATTCATAAAGTCATACATCGATATTCCAAAATTTCGAACGATTAGAATAATATAACACATCTCTAATACGATTACTTCCCCCTTAACTATGTATGCACAATCCAGGGTTGTATGATTAAAACAAAATGTTTAAAACAGAATGATTTAAATTTGTTTAAAACAACGCCTCTGTTTAAAACCTTGTTTTAAACAAATGTTTAAATCATTTGTTTTAAACAGTGTTTTTTTACTAAAGTTTTAAACAGTGTTTTTTACGACTATTGTATGTGATTCATTAATTATTACTATTAGGCTCGTTTACCCGCCACAAATAGATAAACAGGATTATTAGTAAAAAATGAATTGAATTCAAAACCAGGCCCAGTTTTTTATGGATACAACAGTTATAGAAATTAATAATAAACTTAACATTTTTTCTGTAGCTATAAATTAAAAACATTTTAAAACTGCAAATAAAAATCTTAACCTTATCATAACATAAAAATTTGCATTTCTGGTCCAATACAACAAAACAATAAACAAGACGTTCATTCAACACTTACTAGATAATTATATCTTTAGCATAATAGAACAAAGTTATCAGAACTTGGGACTATAAAAAAATAAACAAGAATAAAAATAATTTTACTAGTGCAAGCATATCTTTTTTGCACTTCTTGCATCGAGCTCGCATTGTACTATTTTGCACCTTAATTTTGTCGAAGTACTTAATTCCACACTACATTATTCCTCCTACTGGACATTGTAATTCTTGAACTTTAAACTTTAAAACATGCAAGGTCGGTTCCTATTCTCTTTGTTAAAGTTCATATTAGCTAAAAACAACCCAGTAACCAATATGTGATTGGTCTGGATTTTAAGAACAGAGTTGATTTTCGCTTACAATAGGAAAGAAAAACCGGCTGATAACTAAAATTGTCGCGTAAACGCCGTACACATCGAATACAAATGACAACAGGCAATCGTAGTCACCTAGAGATTTTTAGACAACTGCTACGCTTTGCGTCATCTACTCGTATTTATTTTCACTAATATACATAGTAATTTGCATGAGAGTGCATGTTTGAAACAGTGTTTAAAACGTTTTAAACATGTTTTTAACTAAGTAGGAAAATAACATGCTTAAACCAATTTAAACATGATTAAATTAAAAAAAAACATGTTTTTTGCCAAGCCTGGCACAATCTAGTATTCATAAGTGCACTTCTCAAAGTATATGTACAATTTGATATTGAAGGAGAAACCAGAATGTGGGACCCATTATTACATATGCTAATTATAAAAGATGAGAATGGTATACAAATAAAATTTCAAAAAAATCTCACCTTCCAACAAAGGTCTCAACTATTACAGAATTTATCAGAAGGGTCGTCAAAGTTTGTCACCACACATTTCACAAAAAGACAAGTAAAATGCCATCTAGAAATAACTGTTCTGTTTATTTGGCAGCAAAAGAAACATAAATGAAACTGGACAACAACGACTTCTGAATGGTACACATTTGCACGAACCTGTAATTAATACTCGTATTAGAGAAGACACAGCAAAGTCGTAAAATTAGTGCAGACCGAAAAACTTAAACATCAAGCTAAAAAATATTTTAATTGYCTTCGTCTTGTTTATTCTACAATWTTAAATTAATTTATAAGGGGTTAGATTTCTTTTGATTCCGTTTCCTCAACTTCTTTTCAGACATAAGATCAACAAAGCCACTAAACTCTTCAATGCACAATTCGTTTTGTTTTAATAAAAACAAAGGGGTATAAATAAATAAGTCATCAAAAATTTTGATAGTGATTGCTTGTGTCCTCTATGCAAAAAAATATCTTATTTTCACATTCCTTGTGAAGATACCCTATCTTAAGAGGGATGAGAAAAAGGTAGTTTTATTTTTCCTTTTGGAGATACTAAGTAACGGAAATGTTATTAAGTAGCCATTTTCTGCTATCAAGTAAGCAATTTGTTCATTTTTTCAACCGCTGCCGTCGTAGGAAGTACAAGCCACCCCTAAGATTAATTTGTTTTATACCTAACTCTTGTACTGGTACATTACCAATTCAATTCGAATTTAATCAGGTGCTCTGTCTTCGGTACGTGTACCGCACTTTGCACTTCGTTAAAGAACTATTAGAGGGTATAAATTGATGGGTGCAAAAAAGTTTAGGGGTGGGGTTCGGTATAGATAATTAAGCTGACTCCTTAATATAAAAAAATCTCATTTGAACATCCCCAGTGAAGATACAACCCCTTAAAGAGGGTACCAAAAATGCAATCCTTCATTTTTCCGAATAACCAAACAAGTGGCAGAAATGCTAGTATTTTCTGTTATTGAAAAGCCACTCAGCCATCCTTCCATTCCATATCGTTGCTTGGGGGTAAAAAAGCAACCCCTAATACTTATTTCTTGATACCTGTTTTTTCCTTATTGTTGCCCCACCATTTACCAATCATATCATCTAATCGATTTAAATAGTTTGTCTAGCAATCGTTAACTTTACGAAAAAATTACTAGAAATCTTTCTTGTTTAGAATAAATCAACTATGTGAAATGAATTTTTTAATGTACAGTAGGAATAGAAAGACGCTACGTATAGAACAAGTCTTAGGACTTAAGGCGAGCATTTTCTCGATAGAAAATGTTTACTTGATTGCATCTATATTTTTTATAATAATTAAAAACTACTCTCTTGACAGTTTCTGACCTTGAAATCTCCTACGACTTTCGCCCCTTCGCAGACTTACGAAAAAAAACCGGTCTGCTAAATTACCCCAAAAAGTGCCGGCTACTATAATAAGAAGTCACGTTTAAAAATACTCCGCTTTGTTCCAACCGTTTCTCCAATTGATTTCGGATTAAATCAGACGACTTTTTTCTCGTGCCAATACCCAAAGAAATCGAGGTCATCTGCGGTGTTTTCGTATTCATGTTCGCTCGATATTCGTCGCGTGTACCCTAAGAAGGAGGTTTATGAGCAGGTTTTTCTCTTGCCAAACCGCAATGGAAAACTTTACATCGTAAATTCTGAAAGGAGCTGTTATTTTTTATACGCGACGTGAGGGGGATGAAAACTTCGCTTCTCTCCGGTTGTTTCGCGTGCTGGGGACAAAAAGTGTTTTAAGTCGGTCGTTGACAATAAAAAAAAACCGATGCATACATCACTGAAATTGTGATGTTTTCAAGTTGCGCCAGAGTTGTTGCTTGAAATCTCGTGTATTAGGTTTGAAACATATACTGAGGGGAGAGAATTATTATTCAGCGTCCTTCTAGCTTTTTATGAAATAAAAATTATTGCTCGAGGAGTAAGAACGCCTTAACCAACTTTGTTTGTGAATAGTAGTTATTTTTTCATCTATCATACATGTATTGAGACTATGATATTATTTGCAGTACTGATAATTCACTTTAATACTATTTTGTAATGTAAGTATGTAATTTGATGAAAAAATAATGTCAAATTTGTGCCCTAGATAGACGATTGTTAGTAGTTACTATGATGAACCTGATTTTTCGCAGTATACCTTCAAAAATTAAAGAATGACCTTACATCACTAAATTAAATCCAAAAAGGTAAATCAATTCCTTATTCACTGTATTCATATTACATTGTGAAGCACAACTTTCAAGTAGTCGTATACAAATTAATTTTATATTGTATATACTTATACGACGGTAAACAGTATACTATAACAATTCAACATTAGTATTATTCTTACTACATAAATATTATGAGGATGTTCTGCTTACACAATATATCAATGTTACTTACAATAACAATTCTTTTGCTATCTTTCCATCACACTTGCCTAGAAAAAAAAAGAGAAAAAAATTAGTAAACTTCATTACTTTTTGCATTTTGATGCATTCAAGAGCTATGAAATATGTGATTTGTTTAAGAAAGTTGTGACGTCTTCAACCTAAACAACATACAAGTTCTGTTCAGTTTAAGAAAATTGCTAGGACAATTATTTCTGCCCCACTTTCACAATATCCCACCAGGGCAGTCAAAGCATCTCGTAACGCATTAAGGTACAACGGTACTCCATCGTTTTCATTCTCTTTCTTCCTCATGTTTCTCGCGCTAGGTTTGTACAATATTTTATACTCTTTTTCCTGTTCTGATGATGCCCCTTACAGGTGCGGGCGAAACGTCAACCTTATTCTAAAATCAGACGCTGTCTAACTCAAAAAGACTAATATTTCAGCTGATAAAGCTTAACTACAACTTACACATACATAAAAAGCGTCAATAAAGCTCTAATTAAAAATACTAAAGTCGATAGATGGAAGAAAAGCCATTGTCTCTGTCTGTCATTGTTTCTACTTGTTAAAATATATATATATATATCTTTCCATTTGTGAATTAAAGTACGAGTACTAACTTCTCTATTAGGCAATTTCCCTGATGCCAGGAATTTTTGTAGGCATCATCAGCTGCCATAAGCCAACGAGTCGCCGTTCCTTGCAGTACGTGTGAATGTTCGCTCGAAGCTGAGGATTGAGATCTCTCTGCGTTATTTAAAGGGACATTAGTGAATGAATTAATTATTGCCTTCGATCGATCAACTCCTGCACCGGTTCAAATGGGAAAAGTTCGACTGGCATTGTGTTCGGAAAGTGAGCAGCGACTTCTCAGCTGACTAGCCGCTTTATACGTGACGAAGAGCAACGACTTCCCGTTTTTTAATATGACGTAAATAAATATCGCGTTTAAAAACCGTCGATTTTGATGTGGCAGTCGTTATTGAATCTCACCGGAAGCCATCTATCTTCGTTGCGAAATCTATAAACGAGTTGTTGAAATTTTGAAAAAGCCATCACAACTGATAAAATATCAAATATTATATGACACTGAAATAACCTTAATGTACATATTTATTATGGATAAAGCAATTGAACCATTAAAGGACATTAGAATAGGTCTTTAGTTGAACATTTTTACTATTATTAAATAAATAAATAACGCACTACGTCCATAAACTGTTTTATAATGGTTAGTATTACCATTAAAAAAATAGTTGTAAATGACAGTGATAAAATTATAGCTAGGCAATACCGATATAAAAAAGTCAGTATGTCTTCAAAAGCACCTCTACTTCACACCTTTATAAAATTACACGAAGTGAGAAACCCATGCGCAAATATCTTAATGAATTCATTCCCAAGTTCAGAAAATAATAAATAAAAAAATTAATCAACCAATAAACAAACTATAAAGCCCACGAATTCAAAACTTGCGCTCTTTTATACCAATAAACGAATCTACCTGTGGGTTACTTACTGTTCCTAACTCCTGGCAGACGAACGGAAAAAATTCCTTTTTAATTCAAAAAGTACTTACTAAAACTTTTATTCTCCTGTGGGTTCGATACTATCATGGCATATAGCTCATATGGACAAACAGATAAACAGTTAGATAACCTTTTAAATAATATAAATAGAGTAAACTCCGATATACAATTTACGATAAAAAAAGATCAGAACTTATAGAATATTGAACAGCTATATACAAAGGTTATTAACAATCCCTCTGACCAAAGTTAAGGTTTAAAAAGGACTACATCCATAATTACAATGACTAAAAATAAGGTTTACTACAAAAAAATACGCTGTTACAAGTTTTAAATCAAAACACAATTGCGAATATATAAACTATTTTACAAGTAAACCATTGCCTAACGAAACCTGCAACGAATCAAGAACGTTTTATATCTCTAACTAATTTTCCTGAATAAAACCAATCTGGTTAGTATATTAAGCAATAATAAAAACAAGCAAAACAGAGACTAAAAATTATGAAATACAGTTCTTAAACCGCCAGGCAATTATGTATGCAAAAAGATAGTAAATTTTATTTCAATTTGCAAGTGATTCTTAAGAATGCCTTGGCAACCATCAGGTACACACACCCTAACAAAAATGTAGGCTATCTGTACACAAAAACGTATTGTAAACAATGCCTATACTGCTAATAAAGGGCTAACTACCTGAAGCTATCCTGAAGTATATAATATATATGTCAGAAATTTTCAAGTATGTAGTGTATTATTTGTTTAATTAATACATAGGAATCTCCACGATGCTGAGAAAGCTAGGTAGCACTTAAAACATAAAAAAACTGTACACAGATTAAAGCCAAAAAGCTGACCGAGTTTTGTATTGCTGAATGACCTTCTTTCTGTCACTATGTGATCTATAGCTTATGAACAGTCATTATATAATATTTCAAATATTTAGGTTACCCATTTACAGTATTTATCTTCCATAAGAAAAGTAACGCTGAAAATGTCAAGTGTGTTCCAATTTTAAAATACTGTATATATGCGTCAACATTTAAGCATATTATATTGCATAGTTTTCATGTCGATTTAGAATGAACCAATATTCTTCAAAAGCAAAGTTGGTGGAAAAGTCTGCAATCGATGAAGCACATCTCCCATTAAACTGGAATCGCTTTTTGCGCCATAGTCGCGTGCACTTTCCAAGAACAAAGTTTGGTGCAATCCTATATTTACTGAAGTTATGTTTACCATCATCGCATTAACTTCATGCTCTTGAGAAGGTTTAATATGTCTTATCCGAGCTGGGTCTAAGATGTAAAACAAAACTAAACTCATTAATTATTAGATCATGTAACAGCGTGCGCAATTTCAAGAGCAAACACACATAAGTTAACAAGGAAGCGTAATTTTGCGATTACTGCCTGAAGCGTTGCTTCACTGCATAACTTCGTTTATATTACCGACTCCAAAACGGTTTTCAACAGAAAAAGGAATGGAATCCAATCCGAAATACTACGAAGAAAGTGTTAATAAACCCTTGGAAATGTTAAGAAGCCGTATTATATCAAAAAAATAATTTCTTTTGAATTCCCCCAACTGCAAATAAAATCCTTAAGAAGAGTCTAACTTGGCTTTAAACTAGATCTAATAATTTCTAATTTAATTTATTGGCTAGGTCATGTCAGGTCCAGCTAGTATGCAGCTGGTATTGTTATCCATTAGACTAATGTGTCCGAACGTTGTAATAATTCAAATTGTATGAACATCACTATAAATTTTGCAACAAAGTTTAATATGTTTATAAGTTCGGTATACACAGACAAAGGTCTTAAATTAGTAATTATCCCGTAAGCATGGCGACTTGGTTACGATTTATATCGGATGAAAGAAATTAACTTTAAAAATGCTTACTTCATTCTGCGGAACTCCCGTATAGAGCACGGCGTTTGTGTGCAAAAATCGCACTTAAGAGAGACCCATTACTGGCATGCTCACAAAAAACATGAACGAATAACTCCGCAGGTGGATTTTGAATTTTAAAGCTGTCACAGACAGTAGACGCACATGTAGAACAACAGCACGCATAAACTCTAGACATACCAAAAATTCAATAAATACGCCTTCCAGATCTTCTCATAGTGTCCGTGTCCAAAAAGAGATACACAAAACATACGCAATTTAGTTTATGGAGGCCTTTAGTCAAGTTCTGCCATTTTCAGCTTTTTGATTAATCTGCGTATTTTAATTGGAATGGCGAGTTTTGAAAATGCAATCGCATACTATGCTCATATTAATCATAGCTTTGTGAGGCCATAAAAGGTTTCCACGTTCAGGCAAAATCCACAAAAATACAAAGTACGTGTTTCCATCAGACAAATCCAAACAGAACGGCTATAAAACGCAAGAGCAGCTTGACCTTTCCTGATATGTAGGATGCACGTTCTGTCCACGACGTCCGCAGACTGCATAATAAGAGTGGGACCATATTTACAGAGCCTTTGACCTTGGACGCCTGAAGAGACGCCATCCGAGTGCCAGAGCGTCCCTTTCGTAGAAAAAAGGGACATATTTGCATAATATGTGATGGAGAATACAGCCGAAGAATGCAAAGGACAAGCTTTATACGCGCGAGCGATATTACGGGACATTTTTCGTCCTGAGAGACGGCAATAGCGACTGGATGAATGTAGGGATGTGCGAGTTGTTGGTACATTGATTCTTGAACAAAGGATCTCTTACGGCGTGTGTGTAGAAAGCGGGCTTTGTTGATGTTTCAGTATATCTGTTGTGTATGATTAGGATCTAGAGAAGCAGCATCCTTTGCACTGCAAAAATGCTGCCAGATATGTTATTTATTTTATTAACTATTTCTACATGCAATTATTTATTGTTTTTTAATGGATATAGATGATACCATTTTATCTCGAATGTCTCAATGTAGTTTAATGATAAAGTACTTTTTACTTGCAAGTATAAGACGTTTTCGTCTCACCTAAGGGAAAAAACGTTCTAATAAAAGTTTTACCATTTCAGTTTGGTAACTTGCAAACAAGCTGAATGGTTTATATGTGTTTGGTTTCACGAGATTTGTCAGATTGTGGCAATTGTTTATATTAACTATACTAACCCCAGATGTGCAGAATTTTTCGTGTAAAATTTAGCTGTAAAGATCTCTCGCCTAGGTTCAAACACTGACTTTATGGTTTGATACATATGACGAGTTAAAAATGCTTGAAAATTGTATACAATGTAACACCAAGACCCTTAAACTAATCCAATCCTTTCAAAATAGTACCACTAGTGTTACCTGCGAGTATAATGCTGCTTAAATATATTGTACTTTCGATAAAAAGGGAGCCCAAAATGTTGAGAAGGTTCTGGTTCAAGAATGAGGTAGGCAAATCATTTGTATACATAAGAAATGGTAGTGAACCTAAATTGGATCTCCAAGGGATGTAGGAAGTGGAAAAAGACGGTTTTGAAATAATGTACCTCATTTTCTCTGTGCAAAATGAAATCTATTTGACTTCGTTCGTCTTGCACCTCCAAGGGAAATTGGGAGAAGCAGCTTACTACAGTGGACCTACCCTGCAAAGATCTGCGTATAATAGCAAATAAGCGAGATAGCACGTCAATTTTATTTCAGAGATTTTAGCCCCTCTTCATTCGAAAGAATCCTACCTTCTTTCGAAAGAAGTCAAGGCATCTTTGTAACGTTTAAGGCAATATAGAATTTGTCTACCACAATGCAGGTCAAGACATTAGAACTAAGGTAAGATATCGATTCAATGTCAACATTTGAATCTGATTTAATAAATACACTGTTGAAGAAGTTTTCAAAGGCATTTACTATGTTTTGTCAATCAGATACCTCGGAAGCTCGGTGTTATTACAAGTCATTAATAGAGGAATTACTTTGGTTAGGCTGTTAGATTTAACAAGCGACCAAAGGTCCTCGTAAGCAAGGCTATCGGTTTTTTGAGCGTCATTCCATGATGAGATGCAAGCAATGCTAAAATCGGAATCTTTTTCCAGTTTAAATAACTTAGATTTTCAACAGATACCTACATTTAGTAATTCTAGAGGGGAACTAGTGTATCAAAAAACGCATTACAAGCCAAATTAGCATCACTAATATTGCTAAGATAAGACCAAACAATCAAGAAGAGAACTAGTGGCTTTTTTAAAAGTAAAATGAACTATTTTTCTTCGTTACTAGTTTATGAGAAGGCACTGGGTTACACGACACAGTTATATTCAGGGCAGGATGATGCTTATCTTCAGAACTGTAAACTGGGATTTTTTTGACACGTTTTGTGAGGTTTTTCCAAGATTACACAAAAATACGGCCTTTTCAGTTGAGGTTTTGGCTTTGCGATGTGTATAGTTCAGAAACTGTTGCATACGTATTTGTTAAAGGGTGTCAATTTTACCCCAGATGCGAAATTATTATCCCGGAACTGAAAAATGTATTGTTTAGTAAAGATTTTGTGGGTAATAAAGCAAAAACCTACTAAAATGAGTTCTTCTATTACTCAGTGCCTTTATATCAAAATGTTTCAAACCCCGGTAGCATATACAATGAAATAATATACATTCTTGTATAATTAACAAATAAATGGACAACTCTCACACTTTTACGAAGGATTTCGAGAACCTTTGTTGCCTGGCCACAAWCCCACTCTTGACAAGTGATGCAGCAGATCCAGTCATTTTTTAGATGGCAGTACCGGTGGTCACACTTAAGAATTCTACACAGGTCATCATCGTCTCCTATTAGCTTTCTCTGCACTTCTTGAACTGTCGAAACGTCTTAGCCTGCAACTTCGGTATTCTGGCCTATATATTGAGACAAGATCTTCTGATCTTCTCGAGAATAGGCACTTGGACTGAGGCCCGTGGTTCCTCTTCATCGTATTTTATAACTACTACTGCTGTTTGAGCTTGTGGAGAATTTTTTTCTCCTGTCTGTCCTCATTATACCCTCTAAAGAAGCTTCGCAGGTTCTTTGCAATATTTGGAGCAATTGCAATAACAAAGGGTACCGACCCTTTCCTTCTGGATTGTTGCTTCCACTTGTCAAGAACTTGACACCATTGTTTTTTTTCAAAAGCGCGTATGCGTCTACATCAAGAGATGGAAGCATGTGCAACTTCAGGCGAGACGTGGAATGCTAAATTATCTCCAATCACAACCACTCTTTTTTTCCTATTTTGCGTTCCGTTCTTATTTACTTAAATCAAAGGTACCAGACGATGACATAACGCATACAGTGTACAGTAGCGAATGTGAACAATTCAACAAACTAGGATAGAACCAACACAACATCATCTAAAAGCAGAATACAGCAGCAATGAATGAAACTTCTAGGGGTGGCGCCTTTTGGGGTATTATTGTGTTTAAAGCTTAAATGCCAACATATATAGTTAATACTAATGGAGTTAAACCGCCATCCGTCTTAAGTGAGACACCTTGTATAAGCTACCTCCCCAGACCCTTTAAAAATGTAGTTCTTTCAACAGTATAATGCGACAGAGAATACATTTTAGTTTTGTACAAGACGAGTTTCTCTCTTAGCATAGAATAGATTAAATTCTACTACATTTTCCGACATACTCAATTTCCGCCACTTTCAGCAGTAAAAATAATAACACTAATCCGTCACTCTACACAGAGCGCGGGGCTAACGCCATCTCCGCGCACCTGACTATGATGAAGTTATCCCGCTTGCATTCAGTAAACGAGATTAAACTCTATGGCAACAAGCAGCTCGGCTAATGCAGCCTGACTTTCACCCCGCAGAGGATGGCTAGGAGGTATCAACATCGATCTTTCAGGAGGTGTAAACGTTCGATTAAKGGCTTTGGCAGGTTCGATGGCTGTGTATTTGTGGCGGTAATTGCCGACGAAGCGTTGTACACACACGGATAAATCGTCGCGACGTTCGGTGCGGGAAAGACGTTTATGTGGAGCGACGATAGAACACTCGGTTAGCTCGAGTTGCAGAGCTTTTAGTTTTAAGATGCTCATGAAACGGTGACATGTAGTTGAACAGCTACATAATGTTATAGAATTAAGGTTCTTGAATAAGTACTATCTTTACGCTATCAATCAATGTTCTTAAATTATAGGGCAATCGGAAGTTCTAGCTCTATTCTCTATGAACTGTTGTCCTGATTCGGGTCTAAAGGTCGTCGTCGGTTGGAATTGCTTCCTAACGTTTCGCTAGCACGAGTGGCAAGCTTCTTCGGAGGTTCCTTCCATGATGGAATGGAATGGAGATGAAAAGACCTCTGAAAAAGCTTGCCACTCGTACTAGCGAAACGTCAGGAAGCAATTCCAATCGACAACGGCCTTTAGACCCGAATCAGGACAACAGTTTAACACCTGGCCGCGAAAACCTTAACCAATTCGTCTATTCTGTATAATTTACAAATTTGAATTCATGTAGCTTAATTAGAAAATATCCAGTATACTATGTAGTTGGAGATTAAAACCATCTCTTACATTGTGCGAAGTTGGTAGGCAGTAAAAAAGGTACTTTAGAATTGGCGGCCTTGTCAGATGAGGCWCATACTGTTTACATTATAATTACAAACAACAGCGTTCGTAGTTCAGCATATTGAATCTAGTTTCTAACTTTATAATACTGTCTTTAAATTACAACAAGTGAWGGTGTTAGTTATATTATCTCTCTTTGTCATTATTTTGAATTAATTTTGCAGCAGTTTTACTAGAGAAGCAGTACTAAATTTCTTAGCCAAACAGAGCGCTTCTAGAAGGAAGAAGCCGAGCTTGATTTGGCTGCAAAATGTGATATTCATTCCAAATTTTATGGATTATTGCGATTTATTTAATATTAAGCAAGTAAGTAAAGTATATTTTTTTTACTGTGACTTCGTACATAGCTAGAATTAAGCGAATTACGCTCTGGATATGATTCTGTTCTAGCAAAAATATTTATTTAATCTGATATTGTTTTTTAATTTCTTTTCATTTCCAAAAATTCTGGCGTTCCCTGTAAAAATAGAATATAATCTTAGTGCTCTAGAGTGTAAGCTGCTTGCTTCTATTTCTGCTTTAATGAAAATTAATAAATAAACGATCCTACCTACATTGGTTTGTTGTAACACGTGCTAATTTATGTTGTTTTGATGTTAAGATCCACTCGTGCGTTACCAAGATAATAACACAGTGATGTATATCGGTAAAATATGTCTTATTAAAATCTGCATCTTTTATGGCGTAAAGCGATTCATTTCTTCTTTATAATTAGGTTATTTGGGTGGTTTTTGCATAGCTTATGTTTTAAATAAACCCGCAAGAAAAAATTGTGTGGGGGTAAGTCTAGAGATCATGCCGATCAATCAGTTACTCCTTTGCGACCAATCTAACATGCAGAAAATATTTAACTCAAATAATTATTGCAGATATCGAAGGTAAAATGTAGCGGAGCTCCATCCTATTGGAGCTAAATATTTTCATTCGGTCGTATAATGTTATTTGGATTTAAAAAATAGCTGCAGCTGCTAGCACAATACTATTTCTTGACAAATTCACTATTTATACACTGGAGAGCACAACTATAACCCCACCTTGAATTATCAGTTTTTCTTGACCAAATGGAACCGTAAATTAATGTAACTTATAAAAAGGAAAAAAGAAATGAAAATAATAGGAACTGGGCTATTTAATTTATTAATAATTTCCATGATTTAATGAAATAATTGCTAAAATTTGCGGGGTGCATAACTATAGCGCCATTTAAAATACTTTTAGGTGGTTGTGATCGAACATAAAAACATGCTTATATTTTGTTATTAAATATTATCTGTCACTATGTTGTAACAATTGTGTTAAAAATGCATCGTGAACGAGCCCTCTGAACAGTATGGCACAAATATCAAAGGTGCCCATAAGAAAAAAATTTCGCCCACAGCTGCGAGAAGAATTATTACTACAGCGAGTAACACTAAAAAGTTGAAAAAGCAAAGAAGGCTTGATGTTTCAAAATGGACTATAGGAAGGGTTCTGAAGAGAAGTGAAAACATCCTACGCCGAAAACTAGGAAAATGTCCGAGACTTCTTCCTCGTCATAAAACAGCACTTTTGTAATTTGCTCGTGAGAATATGAATCGAAATTGGGAAAATGTAAACCAAAACTTTACAATTAAACCTCTAACTAAACAATGCTATTTTTTTAAAGATTCAGATTATCCTTTCTGATAAAAAAAATTCAATTGTTATTGTAGAGATTTGAGGAGAGAACTTGAGCATATTTCAAAACGAATCTTTGGAGGTGGTACGTTAACGGTAAGGGGTGCCTTTACAAAAGCAGACGTTTTAACATTGGCGTACCCATCAACACGAATAAACAGTCGAGGGTACATCCAAGCTCTTGAGACAAATTTAGTGCCTTTTTTAAATAACAATTACAAGCAAGATTTCATTTTCAGTCAGTAGAGAGTCGATGGCTCGGTTTGCCAACCAAAATGTTGAATTGTCAGAGTGCCCCTCTTGTTCACCTGACATTAACCCAATTGAAAACCTTTGGGGTATCTTAATTCGGCAAGTATATGCGGATAACCGACAGTATGCCATCATAAATGAACTCAAAAATTCATTAGAAAAGGTTTGGGCCCTTTTGGAACCAAGAATATTACATCATTTGGTTGGAAGCATGAATTCTAGACTTTTTGAGCTAACTAGGAAGAATGGAAGCCAAACCCGTTATTAATTTACAAATGTTTTGTTAAAGTTTGTTCAATTCTGTGTGAAATTTAGATTGGGCTATAGTTGTGCATCAGTCCAAATTAAAACATTATTTTATAAAAATACGTGAACTGCTAATAAATGACTGAATAGTCTTCTTTCTATTATTTTCGTTTCTCTTTCCCTTTTGTTAATTACGTTAATTTAGGTAATTTAGGAGGGATTATTATGTTGTTTCCGAGCATATCATCCCACACAAACATTTGTTGTGTCTGGATCTCCTGCATACAATAGGAGTTTCTGATGACCGGTAACGGCAGTTTTGCCTGTTAACTAAGCCGTTCTAGCAAAACGTTGCTTCATCAAAAAGCCTTGGATCTGGATCAACTTAAGTCAATTCGAACAAAGTGTGTATTTTGAAGAGTTTTAGTTTTGCAGTTTCTACTACTTTGTGGGCAAATTTTTGGAAAATTTTGTGATTTTGTTCCAGCTCCGTAGTAAATACCTGAGGTATTCATAGATTTGAAGAAATACAATTTTATCCAGTAGTTTTTGATGCTAAACGTCCAACGCTAATAGGTCTGAGATCAACAAAATTTTAAACATGTTAGGAGAAATTAAGTATAATTTTTTAATTTTCCGCTGAGTGGGAACCAATCCTGTTGGTAATGACAGAACTTAAAAGGCAAGGAAATCTATTCTATTTATCAGCGTTGGACGTTCCACTGACATCACAACTCTTCTCCATGGAGTGTTTTTGTTATTTAGATATTTATTACCTCAGGCTATAAAAAGTTCAATTTTTTCTTTTTAACTACACCTAAATAATTCCCTCAGTCTTCATAATGACTTTAGTGTCCGGCATTCTTATTCCTGAATATCTTCATAAACTTTGATTTCAGTTTAATTATTTCCTAAATATAAGCTTTGTGAGCGTTTCAGGGGCGATTTTTTTATTGCATTACTAAATTGGTTAATATCTACTTTTATTAGGAAGAACGTGCGTTGCTTTTTCCGCTGTTTACTTACGCTGTGTCCGGCAATATGAGGTTTTAGAAACTTAGGTTTCTATTTTATAAAGTAGCGCAAATTCCAAATATTAGAACAGACATGTTTAGTTGCAACCATAACAACTACTGATGGTGGTCTCGGATGGAAGCATTGCAGAATGCGGCAGGGAACTTGTGCCATTACTATGTGTGGGGCAGTTGGAAAATCCTACCAAGTTACTTCGCGTTAAGTACACCCGCCATCACCTTGTATTTCCCATTTCCGCTTCGCAGTTTGCTTCTCTCATTTTTCCTTTCATCTAATAACGAAATTCTGGCGTAATAACCGCTAGAGCATCTTGTAAGCGGGCATCCCACGCAACACGATCCTTGATACGCCAAACATATGTAATAAGCCCTGCTCTCAAGCGCAACTACTCCAGCCATGAAGTATATAAATTGCTGGCGATGCGGCCAAACGAACAAAAGGCTGTTCAGCAGACGGGGCGGAAGTAGGCTGTAAGTCAGGGCTGTCAGTGTAAAACTCGGATATAAATGCCTGGTCGGGAATAGTCTGGGAAGTTTTATTCGAGCGCGTTAACTTCACTTCCAGGAATGGAACCGGAGTTAAAAATCTCCGGAGCGGGCGGGCCAAAGACAAATATTGACGTACGTGTTGATGGGCGAGGGTGAAAACAAGGAGCTGCCGTTCGCTGGCTTCTGTCATGGTTAGAGAGCAAAGTCTTGTCGATCAGAAAGTAAAAATGCGGCTAGGCCTGAACTGAGAGGGATGTAAGTGCTTGACAGATATATGACAGATAGATGGTTTAKAGTTAAATCAAGAACCTCAGCACTGGAAGTCGATCCTCGTGGAAATTTACATATTATGTTCAATTTGTAGTAGTAATTCCAATAAATATCGCTACTTAAAGATAAGAGGATTCTTGCATGAAAAGAAGGCGCGCAAAGATAATTATGTTTTCGTAAAAATGCAGTCACTAGCCTTAACAGTGACAAAAAATATCAAACTGACGTGACCTTTTTATTATTCCAGCGATACTTGTTAAAGACAGAACCTCTGAAAATGACTGACACAAAGTTTGCCTTGTACCCAAACCATCAAATTATATTAAAGCATCTAGACTAATATATGGATTCTTTATGGCTACAACATAGCTTTCAGTAAGTTTTATCTTATCAAAAAATAGTTTGAGTCCCAGTAATTATATCGCTCCAACTTTGAGAATTCACGCTGCTTCTCCGAATAATAGCTTATTTTCTTTAAAGGTCTTTAGGGTTATTTGCACACATGTATCTAGAGACTGAATTGCTCCAGATAGATACATTTTCAGTTCCAATTAACTTAATACACGATGACTCACTTTCGGGTCTATACATGGGAATTTCGTAAATACTGGTTTTGTGCTGTTTTTTAAACTGATAAATCTAAGCTAATCTAGGTTTTTGGGTTAAAAATTGTGGTTTTTCCTTTTGTTCATAACTATTTCAACAATGCAGGTATTAAAAAAAGGACGACACTTTTATGATCTACACGTTAGTAACAGCAAAAAATTCTACGTTATGACGACTACTATCATCATGAACTTTGTTTTGTTTTATGGATACCATAATAGAAAAATGCACTGTTAGATTAACAATTTCTTCTCTGACTAAAATGATAACGCAGTTAGTAGTTCTTTTTTAACAAGAGCAAAAATAAAGCTTAAGTAGTGCCCGATACGGCAATTTTTTTGTTGATACCAACGCGTGAATCATAAAAGGATTGCCTTTAAGAATTTGTTTTCTGGTTTTTTTATATACCACAACTTTAAGTTCTTTCATCTAAACACTAGATGAGCGAAAACAGGCCATTTTGCTTCCATTTAGCCCTCTTTTCTATCTTTTACCGTTTACGAGAACAGTAAGCATTGATTCGGAAGCGGGATATCCAGGATGTTCAACTAGTTCTGGAACTTTTTCGGATGATTTTGTTCGTTTTCCCCCTACTTCAAGTACAGTGCAGTCATTCTGGATACCTTGCCATGTGCACAGCAGTATATTTATGATAAAGTATAAATTAAACTACAATTTTCGACAGTTGCTTTGGCTGTAGAATAGTAGTTATTTACATTTATAAAACACGTCAGGCAAAAAGTTAAAAAGAACATAACCTCTAATCAAGTAGCCTTACTACAAAAGAAGGCGTTGAATTTTGCAAAAATCTCTTCTGGCAACGATTTAGACCATCCTTCTGATGTTAAACAATCTGATGTAGGTGTTTTAATACCTGTCAAGTTATGAGACAGTTGCGCTGTACTCTACATAAAATTTGAAAATGAGTGCTAACCGATGATGCTATTTTGAGAAGAATAACACACTTCTTCTTCTTGTTCTTTATTAACCAGATACTCAATACTAACAGCTGAGCTCACCGTCAATGTCATTAAGGGATATTCTGTGCTACTACAGTTGAGAGCAAAACAATCGGCTCACTAGCTAACACACATAATCTTCATCTCCCCATTTTAATCTCAGAACGTATAAGGGACATCTTTATTAGTGAGCTTCAAAAAAAAAGTTCAAACACTGCACTGAAATTTACTTGGAGTGCTATTGGAATGGATGTACATTTCCTCAAAGCTTGAACACATTGTTGAGTGGATTATTTTTCTTCAAAGTACACGTTCAAGAAAATGGCTTAAACGATATACGTAAGTCCCAGGTATAAGTAGGTAATGTAACTATTTTCCATAAAAACAGCTATGAAACAGGTGTGCTTGCCTGATGTTAAAAAAGGCCCTCTTGAAGTAAGCGATTATACATGTTCTATCATAGCCATTCTCATTTGTAAAACAGTTGAGCAAAGTATATCAGTTGCTTCAGTCTTGTATTTGCCCCCTTCTTAATTTTTATAAAAAGCACAACAAACCATACATATTATAAAAGGAGGTTACTAGCTGGGATGGATAGAATCTTCAATTTATCTTTACGACCACATCTCTTCAAATAACACCCTGTATTTGATGGAATGCAAGCTTTTGCGAATAGATTTAGATTAAAATCTTAATCCTATTGGGTTGGACGGCGTCTGGTTTTGGAATATGATCGGCTTTTTGTCCGCACTTATAAAAGACATCATCAGGACAGGAATAATGTATGGAATATGGTACAAACCTACTGCGAGAAACACGTTCGAACTTAACTAAATCCAAAGGAGGAAAGAGGATGAGGAAAATAACGGTTGAAGTAAGTTTAGAACGTTTGCGGTAGAGTTTGGAGAATTGTTAGGTTTTGAAAAAGATATCCTCCTCCCCTCGAGGTTAAGTATGTAAGAAAGTAAGCTTTCCTCCTTGGGATTTGGTTATGTTTATACGTGTTTCTCGTGTTAGGTTTGTATCATATTCTATGCTCCATATTCCTGTCCTGATGAAGCCCCTCACAAGTAGGGGGAAAACGTCTACCATATCCCAAAATTAGACGCGGTCAAACCTGAAAAAGACTAATATTTTAAGAGGTAACCTTATATACATCCGAAAAATTACTATGACTTTAAAGGAGGAATTGAACAAATATTTTGAAGAGCATCCAGTGACTATTCAGACAAATCTAAAATTGCAACGAGATATTTAGGCAGCAAGATAGACATGGAGTAGTAAGTAAGCAGCCCCAGATTTCTCCCGATCTCGCGCCACTAATTTTTTGCGGGCCTAATACAAGGAGATGATTTACAATTCATATAGCCTCTTAATTTAGAAGATTTATTGCAGGATATATGAATATGAAATGAATGTCGTCCGTTAAATAAGGAAATTTTTTCTCGTCCTTGTGCGTTAAAGTAAACGCATATTTTGAGCATTTAATAAAGTTAGCCTTCTTTTAATTAGTTAACAAAAGATCGTAATAGCTATTTTCGCTGTTATTATTAAATTATTTTATCGAACTGTGCAAATCATACACACAAAGTCATTTTGTTGAAAAAGTTGATAGTTAACGTTTYGAAAATATCATCCTGAACGTAAATTGAACTTGTCATCGCATTTAGGAATATATAAAGCTTGTTGTATCCTTTTATAAAAATAAACAAGGAGCCAAATACCCAACTGAAACACCTGAAATAGCTTTGACGTTGGCAATGAAACACTTAACGTTAATCGTACTTACGTAGAATTTTTTGCTAATAAAATGCTAGTTAACTTGCTGTAAAAATATTATGTTGACGTCATACAAAATTGGTAAATCCAACGAACTTGCGAGCTTGCAGTACGAACAATTTACAATAAACGGATTTGTTACAAATATGCCAACACGCATTGCTCTGAGCTTTTGTTACATGGAATAGGAGACTCGTTCATTGCGGTCAATAGTTACACCACTTTGTGTCGCTAGTTCCTAGTTCGTTATAGCTTTGCGCATCAATGGAGTAATATTACCAAAGCTGAATTTTGGTATTCACTTGTTCGTTGCGTCCTCTCATTGTGGAACGTACCAACAAATTTGGAAAGCAGGCGCTGTAATCATAATTTCTGCGCTCTTGTGTTGTTGTACATTTAGTATAGACCAGGTGCTAAATGTTGCTTATTTTAACAAAATTTCGTTACTTTTTTGTATTTAGTGTGGATTTACGCAACGCCTCATTTCGGAAAATAAAATAAACAACGTCGTTTTGCATAAATGACTTAGTGAAAGAGCGACTGTCGTCAGTATATGAAACCGTCAAGTTTTAATTAAAATTCTGCCCAGCGGGAGGTACAAAGAGAAATATTCGCCTGCTATGCAAACTGAGATAATCGCTTCTCACTCTTCTGGAAATGTACACTAGCGTACTACTATTTCAAAGCTTTTACAGTAGCAAAGGTAACCATGACCCGAGCTAAAGCTAACTGCGTCCCAGTTTTCAGATATATGCATCTGACCCTAATTCTTTGAAAGTCAGTATACCTTCCGCATTTAAATTTTGTTACTTAGTGCCAGCAGAAAAGTTAATTATATTTAACAAGCTTTCCAAGTCTGCGGAAATAGGTGATTGATGCAGATACTGATGCTTGCATTTGACGCATGCTGCTAGACATTACTGTTCCTGTTGTTACCACTTTCATACGAGCAACCTGTAGTACAATATTTTAACGGAATGTAAGTGAATATAATTTTAATCTTGTTTCTGCTTTAGCAAACTTAAGGTATAGGCTAGTAATCATTTGCACATAAGAGCACTTTCCTAATTTTCATGTCGTAAAGTTTACAAAACTGTAACCACCATAGTGATTAGACACTCTTGAAGCTAGTCAGAAATGGATTCTAATATTATAAACATATAAAAATGCATGTCTATGCTGTGCTGTCTACACCTCAACCAACTGCAGACAGATCTATTTCGCTGTCATTACAGCTCATCAGTGCAGTTTAGGTCTAGTGTAGACAGCACGGCATAGAACTGGTTTTGCTTATATACCAAAGCAATGGTATGATGTAAGTAAGAATTTAGGATGGCAAGGCCGTGCACTAGACCTAAACTGATGAGCTGTAATGTTAGCGAAATAGATCTACCTGCAGTTGGTTGAGGTGTAGACAGCACAGCATAGACATGCACTTTATGTATGTCGGTTCTTGCTCGCTAGCAAAAAGTGCCGTGGGGGCCTGCTGTCAAATTGAAGTATGCAGTTGCATGCCAATTTGTCAGGCTACAGGTCACTTCCTTTAGGAAGTAGTACCCGTTAAGGCAGCTAGGTGGCTTTGTCTTCATGTCGGTGTAATGCTGACAGATGACATTGTCATCCTAAATTCATAACTATAAACATAGTGTTTCAAGTATAACTAACCTGCGATACAATTTCTTACATCACTGAAGCGTTTAATATTGAACAAAATGGGGGAAGGGTTATTTAATTTTTTTAATTAATTTATAATTAGGAGCCATGCATCTACCTAAACAATTATATTAGGAAAGACGATATACGGAGAAGAAGAAAGGTAATAGAAGTGAAAAGAGTTGCAGAACTAAAATGGCGATGGTCAGGACACATCGTCAGACAATTAACAGCAAAAATCCCAAATATGATGGCGAGATGACATCCATTAGGTAGCACCCATAGCTCGAAATAGAACGACAATGCAAACATGAGAAGAGTCCTACATTCAGGAGTGGATGAAATTAGGCTAAAGAAGAAGAATTCCTTCTATTGGTGTATCTGACATTTGCACGTTTTGTTGCAAAAATTAATTTTGTTGTTATTTCATCATCGTTTCTGATGATTACTGATAAACGGTTTACCAGAAAGTTAAAAGTAATTCTGCAACCACCTGTGGTGCCAGCAATAGGCCAATTTAAAACAAATTTTTAGAAAGCGACAGGTATTTAATCGAACAAATAGCCGTTCTTTTGGTACTTAGGCTTGGCCTGTAGCTAAAGGTACGCACCCTAAGAATACATTGTCTCGTCTGTCTGAGAAAGGTGTATAATACAAATATGAAAAACAATGCATATTGTTAATGTTTTTATAAACACTAATGTAATAATGTACTCATGGTTCATAATTATAAATTTCCTTGTGCATTATTGGATCAAAATATATGTTTTCCCGTCATAGAAAGTCAGTTTCCCACCTGAGACCAGAATTAGGCTATGAAACTGACCTAAACATTATGAATTTTTGGCGATTACAAGTACATAATAGGGTTTTTAGGCCAATACATACTCGTATCTGGAATAGTATTGCCAGCTTTGACCAGGAATCGAACTCGGAGCCTTTCGATTGCTAGTCAAATGTGCTGCCACTACATCACCAAAACCCTATTCAAACTCCAGGTCAAAGTGGCTATATATTTCAAAGTTTATGATATAGGTAATGCTACTGAACGCCATCCAGCGCTTTTGTAGATTATGTAGACGCTTGTCGCTAGTTATTTGCTAGCTTCAGAGGGTATCAAACCCTATAGAAGGTAGAAATACTTTTTAAGTATTTCTTGTAGTCGTTATTAAATTGTACAGGCAATAAATAACTGTGATCATTATAATTATTTTCGTTGTTATAGATACTGGTCGCCAGAATGTGGCAATTAATGTATACATTCAGGTAATAAATAGCTTTGGTCATTATGAATTATACTGGGCATAACCAAGACGTTGCGATTTTATAACATCGGAACATGGTTAGATAGTACTTCGATACGAAATTTGTAATATTAGTCTGTTGGACTGCTAAGTTAAATTTCAGAGTATATTCCATTTATTACCATTATGATTATTAAATACAGAAATTTTAATAATTTTCTGCGTCTAATAGCTGCCAATAGTAAATAAAAATTGAGCATAGTGAACATACAAAAAATACACAATACAAATGTGCAAAAAAAGTAATTTGGATACCTTAAAGTTAGATTACAAAGCTACTGAAAACGGGACTGGATCGACTACTCATTAGGGGCTGAAATTCAAGATTATGGTTGGACGTTCATAAAAATTAGCTAGCGCAACATCCAGGTCACCTAGTGGTCCTTCCATTGCTCCGAGAATACCTCTAGTGCATCTGGGCTTAATTAGAGAACCTCGATGTGTACGCTTAATGTCTATGGTACGTTCTTGTCTATGCGAGCTGAATAATGCATTATGCCAATTACACTGCAACAGCCTGCAGTCCCTAACCAGTATCTGCTATCACGAGCAATCGATCGGCGCAAATTCAATTAAATTGGAATAAACAGACCGCTCGGCGCAAAGTTTTCGAGGTGCAAACTCTAAACGTAAACTATTTTAGTTTGTGTTCCCTAAATATGCGTTAAAACTTCAAGATATGATTCCTGAGGTATATGCATGGTAACAAGTTCATATAAAAGGGAGATGTGCCTCTTCAAAGTTGAAGACAGTTTTTCTCATTTGTTTTGGAAACTCATCACACTGTAAGTATAAAAATTGTACCAAGAATTCTACTTACTTTAACAAAGGAAGAGGCATATTGTTCGGTGTGGCTAACTTTTCTTAATATACTTAGGTACTGGCAGAGAAATGTGTGTGTAACCAGATACACCCAGCAATACCCCCAGTGAAAGCAAAAACCTGCTTCTTCGGACGTTTCAGCTTTATTTACTTCACGTTATAACGAATTACCACTAATTACTGAAAGCTAATAAGCTGAGTGGTGGCTAAAGGCAGCGCTGCTATAGCGAAAATTGCTACTGACGGAACAGCCGTTAGGAAGCAGCAAAGTGTGTCCGCTTCTTTTTGTAATGCCTTGGTGAACTTTAATTACTTCTCTAGTACACCACGATGAAACTTGATAAATTAAATAAAGTTTGAACGGAACTTGGGCTTCTCGCTAACATGATACATCTTGAAATAAGGTGAAAAGGTATGATTCATAGAAACTGATTACAACCTCGATATATTGCTGGTGTATATTGGTTGGTTTTAAATATAATCAATCATAATGCCTCCGAGAAACCTTGACCTTTGATGGCCACCAGATTTTAAGTTTTGTATATTTCCATGCAACTCTATCGCCTATTATTCATATTTCGTCGATTGTGTCAAGATTAAGCCTTACAGAGCAGCAACTGGCGCACTCAAAATAAACGAAGTAACGTACAAGCCAAGGAGCTTTGCAAGGATTTATACGGAAGGGTAATACTATTTGATCAGCGGTAAGAAACAAAACAAAAATCAAAATGACATTTTACTAGAGCTGATACCATCTCATGCCAACGCTTTGCTAGCTCAAAGTATTACAGCGCTAATTTGAAGACCTTGTAACCGCATTAGATTTAAAGCGGAAAAGTACATGAACAATGGTTTTTCACACTGTAAACATGTGGGTTATCAGTATTTGATACTATATTACGGTTTATAAATTTCAACACAGCAATGTGATCTGCAAAGTCCACATTTATCTTTCTTCAGCCCGCGAAAATAAAGACTTACGCGCTATTCTATCGTTTATGTTTCAGTAGATTAAGGTGTAATGCTTTTCGAATATCCTTCTTATATATTCCAGTCACTTATTTACGATTGCTGTACATTGAGCGGTAAGTAGAAGGGGTAACTATAGGGTGTCCCACTCACGGTGTTTTTATGTACCTCATATTATGCTATTCAAAATATGGAAAAATGCTCTATACCAAACTTATACAGATTACTTGGCTGCGCATTTTGAAACTATTATCAAATATGGTGAATATCTAATTCGTTACCAGCAACGCATACCAACTTTGTTATTTTAACGGAACATCCTGTATACTATTCCATTTTTGAAGTTTTTCGTAGTTTAATAGCAGAACGAAATTTTTTACTTGGTTAGATGGAAAATTAAAATCTCCTTCATGTCATATATGGTTGTCACTATATTGTGTTTATGGTGTTCGAAAAAAATTCGAAGAACTGGAATTTCTATTTCTACAATAGACATGAAGTTGCCATAGCCTTTGACAGTGATTGCTGATTATTTCTTTTAGGAACTGTCATAATTATGTCAGGTTAGGTTGCCTTTAGCTCAAATTCACGAGTGAGGCAAAATTTATTTATTTAAAAAGCGATGTTTATAGAAGATATAGAAATTCCTGTTTTTCTTAACAACCACAGACAAGTTGGCACTTATCTCCAGTAGAATCGGATCGATAATTTTAAAACGCTCAGCTAAGTAATCCGAATAAGTTGGGTGTAGAACATTTTGTCGTTTTTTGAACAATATATGAGGTAGGCTGGGTGGGGCATCGTGTGTACTTTGTTTTTTCATTTTCACGATGATTTGTAAGTTAAAAGAGACTGAATTTGTACGCGAAAATGTGCGTACGTCTACGGAGTATTGAAATACATACCAGGCACTTGACGATTTATCAGTTATTTAAAAAATCCATTTTTGGGGCACTATTTACAAGCGCTATCAAGTTGAGATAGGTCAGTGGGGTCCAGAGTTTGTTTTTTTTTAATGAACTTTACTATCGATATACCTACTGTTTCCATATGTTGTTGAAATGTTGTAGTTCAATTTAAGACATATTACCTTCAAAATCGCATTGTATGTATACAAAAACGCTCGGACTAAAGTATATGTGGGCATTAGTGCTCAAAGCTTTCGGCATTCATTACAAGTACATATATATACGTAACTGGTAATTATTGTATTTGATATTTAAGAAAGTTTAATACACAAGTGTGGTATCGAGTGAAAATAGATCCACTAATCCATTGCGGCCATCGTTAAGTTGTTCAAAAATATATTGAAGCAGTACAAATTGACCTATTATATATATAAAAATAGTGCTTCTGACGAGCAAGTAAAATAAAGATCTACGTCAAAAAATAATATCTGAATTATCTTAAAGTTTAGAAGCAAAATCATTTGTTATACACAAAGCAACATATCCATCATGGCTTGTGGTATAACGTAAACTACCAATTTATGCTTATACTGTCAAATAATTAGAAACAATATAATAAATAATATGGATTTGAGAGGAATGTTTACCATGTCAGTCAACTCATGAAGATCAAATACCAAGTCAACGGCCCCTCAAAGCGGCGTCTTGTTAGCAAAACGATATTTTCCCCATTCGAGTGGCCACCTGTGGCTCCCTGGTCGCATCAAAAGCACAAAGCTCCTCCGCCAAATCGGCGTCGCCGGCATAATCCACCACCGCAGGCAAATTTTTTGTCCAATCGCGTATTCAGCGTGTCACCGTCTGCAAAATCAACACCAGCCACCGATTGTCTTGGAGGTATCACGACGCGACAGCCAATTAGGCCTTCATTCGCCCAGCTATTGAACTTAGGAATTGGCTTTGTTCGAAGCCGCGCTCGGCGCCCGTCATTTGAGGAAATCAAAACCGAGGATAACGAACTGAAAGTTCTGCCTTTGACCCGTCGGCGAAATGGATTTCTTGGGTTTCTCGCACCGACGGGGGAGGGGGGCCGTTTTCCGCACGTGCTGCCCATATTTTACACTCGGCGGCGGAATTTTCTGGGCGGGGGACGGTTTTGAATTTTCCCGGCGATTCATGGCGTAACAGCTGGACGGTTTATCGTAACGGCGAGAAAATGGGGCGAGGTTCTGCACTGGAACGGCGTAGTAAAGCTTCAGGTAGAACGCGCAGCTTTGTTCCTTCCACAGGAAACCTGTACCCTACAATTTTTTTCAGATTTTAGCACGTTTAAAGAAGCATCCTCTATTTACTCATCAAGCAGCTATACAAAAGCCTATATGGTGGTGTTACCTATTTTGATATCCTTTTAAAGAAACAACACGACGATAGGTCCTACTTAGCCCTTTTTCTTTATGAAATGAAGCATGGTATCTTTCCCACATCATGCTAAAATAGCATTCATCTCTATAATATGAATCTACGAATGTGCGAAACTTAAATCACGAATAATAGTCAACTACAGTAAATAATTTCCTTTGAAGCTATATGCATTTTTCGACTTGAGACTATATAGTCTTTAGACATTACGTATTAGTGGTCTTCTTCAATTTCTATTTAAATATCTTCTCTATAGGGTGTTGGTAAAATAAGCTTTGATTTATTTCTCTTTTGAACGACAATTCTGAACTAAGAAATATACGAAAAAATTTCGTACCGTTTTCCTACCACCAGTTCGAACACGTGGATCCTTTTACAGTTAACTGGATTGTCCATGGCACAGCCGTTGGTCTTTTTGAATCTGGAGCGCTGTCTAAAAGGATTCCTGAAATTGGTCGACTCAATAATATGTCCTTTTTTGCGGACAGAAAGCTCTTCACTTTTCAATAACAATCAGTTAAGATTTATATAGGAGATTAGTTAATATTAGGACAATTTATTAGTGAATACTGTCATTTGCATTGTTATATCTTTATTCACCTTGTGTCTTTTCCCTGACTGTAGAACATTACGTAATGCTGTAATATTACTTAATGTACAAACTTCAATACAATTAGAGAAATAGTCTATTAGAATCATGTACTCATTACTGTACAATTTAATTTAATCATACCTTAGTTTTTGCAATGGTTTTGTGGGTGGTGGTATTAATAATTCCCGTGCGTTATTTTTTTATAATTATGACAAATTTTGCAAGAAAATACTTTATTTTCTATTTCGCTTTGCATATTAGGCCAACAAAACGGTTATTTAGATTAGAAACTTAGATTATTCTAGCTCACTATGTGTTATAGTATAGTTATTTTTTAAATAGTATATTTGAGCAGTCACATTTTGCAATTTTAATCTGCTTAAAGCATTTCAAATATACATTTCTTTCCCTCATACTGTAATTTTTGATCGTACACTTGGAATTCTAAACATTCTATGGATTCTCTTATGATAATCGGTTAGCGGCTGTTTGAAAATGCCTTGWTCCTGAGGGCTGCATGCTTCTCTCACTAGGTACCAGCGTCATGCTATTACTTATATTTCTCGAAGGATCTCTTTTTGGTGTCGTTTTTTTATTTCTGCAGAGTTGCATATATCCATGGCCTTAATAATCTATCTTTTCTATTTCTATCTCTATTACCAAGCATAATGCGAACTTTAAGCAACAATTTACATCGGTTCCCAAAATTGCAGTTTTCACTTAGGCGTCTCAATTCTGTATTCATGCAACGTATCATTTTCCTTCATGTCTCTCATGAAGAAAATTTATCCTTCATACCTTTCGTTTATAGACGGCACAAAAACTCGTCTAACTTCTTCTTCAGTGCTAAACACTTGCTCTTGTTCTCTCTGGTTTCATACTCGAATGCTTTATATATCTGTAATGCCTTGTCACCAATACAGTTTAATAGCAAAGTATATTAATTTTTATTCCTCCGAATCTTCTTGCATCTTTGATKCTTGTTTCGAACTTGTCGAACTTCTGAATGAAACATTTCCATCCCTTTGCTTTATTGTCGCCGACTGATTTTGGTTCGGCTTGTAACTTAGCCGCATTTTCCACAAAGATATCACTTTCTTTACTTTAATTAGCTGCGGCTCGGTTGGGTTGGGTTGGGTCGAGGATGAACAATATAACCGTCACACAAATTTTGAGTGCCTCCCGTCTGAGACACTGCTAACTCAGTGGAGACGGTGCGGTTCAGTGATACAATAGCGTGAGAGTGAGTGTTAAGCTTCCAACATTACACGTCGAAAAGAAAACTCAAGATGTAGAACGTCCTCACTTTTATATTAAAACAACTCTCTACAAGTGATTGTGACTATAAATAAAGTGATGGTGACTATGACAAGTGAATTATAACGTACATTACCCCTAACGAGTGCGCACTGGTGTCCTTAAATACAAATCAACCTTATATTGTGCAATATAGCTCTATTTATCGGGGAATACTGATGCTAACGCGTAAATACGTCGGTGGATACTAAACCGATAACAGCACAAATTAAATGAAACTAACGACCGGAAGATGTGTTATATTCTAGGTACTCATCGTCATGCTCCTTTCAGGTTCCCTTCGTCAGTGATCTTTGATGCCCTATGTTTATCCGACGGGATGCTGATGACTACTGATACGTCCGATGACGTAGGGGTGTAATGACGTATGTGATGACGTCTCCAAAGAAAGGACGCACCAATATCTCGGCCGGGTCAAGGATGGAATAAAAAAGAGCCTAAATGAAAGGGATGTCCATGAAGAAACGGTTATTGGCAAATCTTAGGTATACTTTCCGACATACCACAGATTCCCTTACCTTATTAGGAGAAAGCACCGTGGTTAATTGTCGCCGAATGGCGTAATTCCGTCCAAGACAATAAAGGTCGAGTTTTGGTCTATAACTAGTCAGATGACTTTACCAATCACTACGACCGCTATGGCTATATGTTTATTGAATCCAGGATAACCTGTCGTGTAGATCACTATATTTCAAATACAACTTTGATTCACGATGGATGAACTACACCGATATAACAATAGACTTCCGTGCGGAAACCAAGCCACTGCTGTTTGTGAATTTCACCGTTCAGAAGGTTCCCATCGCCCAGGACAACAAAAAGTCTCCAATAAAAACTTTTAAGAGATAAAGCCGTCGTTTCTGTGTTTTCCAGATCTTTGACGCCGCGAATTTAGAGGACCTATCTAACATGTTCACCAACAATAAAATTTGAAGTAAAGACGTTCTTTTTTTTAAAACTACACTACCCTTACAACAAAACCAACACTCCAAACTTATAAAACTCTTCCACATTTTTAACAAATTTCGCAAATTCCTTCTCTAACATACACCAATTATTCGTGTTTTAGCTGCACGTTGTTTTCGTACAATCATGGATATGTTTGATTACAACTGGGTACTAAAAAAAACGAATGGTCATGTAAACCGCTAATATCGCAAATCCGTTCGAAAAAAAAAACGTACTCAATTTACTCGAATATATCCTGCTCGTGGCTCGTTCCACCGCTACACGTTGCAATCCGGCGACCTTGTCTCTTTAATCAGGCCGCCCCTGCTACCCAGATGTCCGTAACAAGCGCAAACACGATCCCTAAATTATCCCGTGGTGAGCTTCGGTGCATGACGCCGAATAAAAAAAAAAAAACGACCACCGGGATCGGATTGTCTTATGTAAATAGCACGTGCTGGAAAAATTGCAGGCTCAAGCGGAAATCTATTAACGTATGCCCGCTGCGTTCTCATCGCTTATTTTGGTTTTGCCGTATCGGCTTGAATGGTTGAACAGGCAGGGATAACACCCACACCATTGTAATTGCTGAACGCCCGAGGGATTCCCGCTGAATTCGTAATCAGATATCGGATATCCACGTTGCAGAAAAAACACGGCAATAAGGGACTCGCAGGTAGATTATACAAATATTTCGACGATTTCGTTAGCGTCTTCGGTTGGGTTGATGATTAGTTAATATGCTAATATTCGACGTGAAAAAATTATTACCCGTCCTGACCGAGGGTCGAACCCGAGACCCCCGGAACGGATCTCTAGCGTGCTAACCAATTGCACCAGCCCCTGTTCAACTCCCAGACAGGCGAGTTACATACACGAACAAGATATTTAAGTAAAAATGCATGCCTATGCTGCCTGCATCGCGGCCAAGTACAGATGGATCCATCTCGCTGTCATTACAGGTCATCAGTGTAGTTTAGTGCCTATATACCAAAGGTTTGGTATGATGTTAGTAGAAAAATAGATGGCAATGATATCTGTCAGCATCTGTCTGGCAGCTCTATTATTGTGAGAAATTTACAGCAAAAATTGAAGACGAGGCAAATCACATTATATGAGATGTAAGTGTAAGCAAAAATTAATTTGCTTTATCACTATGTCAACGTCTGTTTGATCAGAAGGCTTCCATAGTACATTATGTGGTCAGATTATACGATTTATTACAAAATGGGCAATTTCAGATTTCTCTCACCAATGAACATTCCATATTAGAGACTTATTAAAAACAATTGAGCATCAAATTTATGCTTACTTCTTCGAGAACGGGACCTTGCCTTGAAATACACAGTATTTAATTTTTATATTATTATATTTAATTTCCTCTTTTATGTTAAGTAGATGTAAGCAGTAATTGCCATTTCGCCAAATAAATACAGATCGTAGCATTTTGTTTCCAGAAAACTTGATAAACATTTAATAATGTTAGTAAATGTCAGCACATTTTTACTGCTTGTATGCTATAAATGTAAAACAATAAACCAGTTTTTCTTTAATGGTGCAGTTAGGTGCAGCATGGTGAAATTCTATAACTTGAAGAGGTATGTCGTTGAGAAACATAATAGTAAAATACAAAATTGGAACGGAATTGCGAAATCTCCGGTTTCAAAAATTCAAAGGAAACTTAAACACTATTCGTGAGAAGTGCAGCATGTAGAATACAATTTTGTTAGAGGAACAGTAATCAYTGTAGTCAAGAGAAAAGCTTTTGCAGTAAATTATGAACCGATTAACCTAATTATTACAGAGTGAGGAATTTCTAATAGAAAGAACACGCAAATTATCATGTCAATGAAGAAAGGCGAAACGCCAAGGTTCTCTATTCTACACTGAATTTCTAATACCTTTATCCAAACAAGTATCCATAAATAAATTAAAGAAATAACTGGATGATCTGGAATAGTGACTGTCAACCTGCGATTTCAGCAAGATGATGCACCAGTCCATCATTTCGCCGCTCTAATTCGTTTCGCTTCAAAATAGAGAAATCTTGAGCACTTAATCGCAACATTAGAAGTCCTGAAGGAGAAATAAGCTATTATGAAAGCTCAGCTCTCTACAAAGAGTCTGCTTGTTCCTTCATTATTAAACTGAAATAACAGATAGTTAATTTTGTTTGAAAAGAGTCACCTACTTTACTTCTACTGAAAATAATTTAGAAATTTAGATTTTCTAAAATATTGCTGTAAGGCTTTTTACGTATATCGATTAATAACTAAGAATGATAAGGAATCAAAGACTCAGATCATGTTTTAATTAATGTTAATATTTATTAATTCCTTGCATGCAACAAAGAATGTTTTAATTTTTTTTACATATACGTGTAGTCCAGCTGGGTTTTCAATAAAATTCAGTTATATTTTACAGTACCTGGTACTATTTTTTTATGTGTATTAACTTGTACCACTAAAATATGTTTCTGCTCCTGCATATTAAGTAGCAAGTATATGGTTACTTTTAAGACAAATTCTGCAAACATGAAATGAAATTTTTCTCTTCCAGATCCGGATAACTTTAGAACAATGCTACACTACAGACAACCATCATCAACAACCACCATCACCATTTCCATCCATCGCTAGCGTACATCTGTGCTTTCCAAGATGTAGTCGACAGCCTCCCAACTCATAGCCAAAACAATGATAGTCAATGCTATGGCATCATTCTCGGCTACATTGACGGCCACAACAACAGACGCAGCCGCTATCCTAAACGCCAGTGCCCACCAGAACAGAACCAACGTCACCAACATCGAGAATGTCCACCCCGACTGGACGGACCTCCTAGTTCTCATCATAAAAGGCTTCATATTCGGGATTATCATAGTGAGTGCGGTGCTGGGGAACGCTTTGGTGATAATCAGTGTCCACAGACATAGAAAACTCAGGGTGATTACTAATTACTACGTGGTGAGTTTAGCGATGGCCGACATGTTGGTGGCGTTATGCGCGATGACGTTCAACGCGAGCGTCGAGTTGACTCAAGGCAAGTGGCTGTTCGGTTATTTCATGTGCGACGTGTGGAACTCGCTAGACGTTTATTTTTCAACGGCTTCGATCCTTCACCTGTGCTGCATCAGCGTGGATCGCTACTACGCGATAGTTCGTCCGCTAGAGTATCCCATAACCATGACCCATCGGACTGTGTGCTTCATGCTGGCGAACGTGTGGATCCTCCCCGCTCTGATCAGTTTCATGCCCATATTCCTCGGCTGGTACACGACAGAGAAGCACCAGCAGCTAAGAACCTTGAATCCGGACGTATGCGAGTTCGTGGTCAACAAGTATTACGCCATAATCAGCAGCAGCATAAGTTTCTGGATACCGGGAGTGGTCATGGTGACCATGTATTGTCGGATCTATAAGGAGGCCATGAGGCAGAGGAAAGCGCTGTCCCGGACCTCGTCAAACATAATCCTCAACTCGATCCACCAGCACAGGACATCGACTTACAGCCATCGATACGGGGATCATTACCTACACCCGTCGGACGGTGAACTCACAACTATAGGTCAGATTAATGGTAGAAGGAGTACGAGCTCGGGATCGGCAGTCTCGTATGGCACCACGATCACAGAATATAACACCGCAATGAATGCCAGGGATTGCAGCATGGCAGCCACGGAACTGAACATGAATGGTGAGTTGAGCTGTTGTGTGTATGTGGGTTACTTTCGAGTGGAATGCTTTGAGAATCCGGTTAACTAGGTGGAGACACTACTCGTATTCGTCAGCTTGGTCATATGATACTGCCTACAGTAATTTGTATTGGGACAAAATCACGTAGGATCGATAATCTAAGAATTGGTCTTTTTTGCCGTTTAAGAAATGTGAATTGAACAGCTCGAATTAAAGAAGAAGTAGCCAACAAACGAGAAAGACATAATTTGGATTACCTTTCAATACCCAATAAAGATCGAGCTCGTATTAGGCAGCGGTATATTTCCTAGAAGTACGGAATATAATCACTGTGGCACGATCTAGGTCCATAAATGTGTCTAAATATAGCTAGAGATATAAAAAATTGACATATTTGGTATCTAATTATGTATAAAAAACTATAAAAAGTAACTCTTGACCGAATGTAACCGTTTTTTGTTCAATACGGTTTCAGAATTATAGCATTTTTCAGCTCCATATTAATAAATTTTACTCCAATACATCCCATGGACAACGGATGATGATGACTTCACATATTTTGCCGGATCACAAAGAAAGGTCAACAAATAAAAAGCATACTTTTCGGTCACGAAATTCCATCAACATATCTTTTTAGGTCTTTGTTACCTTGTAACAATAAAAGAGGAATTCCTCAATACTTCACTAATCGACTAAGGCGTTGAGCTATTTTGTGTCGAATTATCACTGTGAGTTTTTTTTTGTGTATACCAATTGGTCTATAAGCAAACCTTGTTTAGTTTAGAAACATTGTGTTACCGGATCAGTGTAAAAATATTCGAGTATGAAACGTTGTCTTTACTACTAAAGATGATTACTTACTCATTTTATTATTACTATTTAGAATTTGACGGTAAACGAGTTTATTTAAAAAAATCGGAACATGATTTTTATCAGTATAGCGTAAAACAAGATGCTCTTTTTTTCTGAATTTAACTATACTGTAAGATTCATTACTTTGTACAGTTTAGCACAGCTGCTTGTCAAATCTATAATATCTTTAAATTGTGTCTAAGACATATTCCAAAAAACATTTCTTAAGGGTTTTCAGCATACTAAATGTGATAATGTTTATACATTTTGTTTTTTGTTTTATTTGGATGTAGATGGGAAGAACTTATGCAAGGTAACTATTACCTTATAAAAGATTTCATACTTCTTTGCAAACTCAATTTTATCCATTTTCAATTTCGACTTATGTAATTTTTCAAAAGTTTATGGTAAAAACTTATAATTTCCAAAACTCCTTACAAAACCACGATAAAAAGAATTATGTGTTTATAGAGTTGGAATGCGTATTCAAAATGACATTTTTTAAATTCATTCGACGCAATAATCAATCAATAATTATAATTTTGCGAATAAAGGGTAGTAAATTTCTTATACGTTGAGCCCTTTATAATAATACGACTACAATGTCCACACATTTTAAATCACTGAAGTGAAAGCAAATACAGAAAAAAAAACACACTTTAAAGCTTTACGAGGGCGAATGCTTTCAGCGTCCATAATATAAGATAATATATTCTCGGTAAGATCGCTGTCTCTTGAAAACACTGACAAAAAATTATAAGTCTGACGTTTCGATTACACCTGTAATCTTTGTCAAAGACGAAGAAGCGAGACGTCATAGAAACAACGTGCCAACCTGATAGAAAAGAACCTAACAACGAAAAAGGAACTACCTACCACTAGATATAAACGTATATATCTAATGGTAGGCAGTTCCTTTTTCTATCAGGTTAGCACGTTGTTTCTATGATGTCTCGCTTCCTTGGTGATTTGTTTATTTACTTTCAAAATTTTGTTTGCACTTGTGTCAGGTTTTGAGGTTCGAAACGTCAGACATATTTTTTGTCAGCGTTTTCAAGAGACAGCGATCTTTCCGAGAATATATTACCTTACTTTAAAGCTTTGATATATATTTTCCAGTCTCTGCAAATGAGAAGATGCAGCAGTTAAACAGCACTATAAAAAGGGCGACAAGTTAAAAACGGCATTTTTACCACCGCGCATTTAGGAATACGAGTATAAAGTTACTAGACGCTTCAAGCGACTAAAACCTGATTAACGACGGTTTTCGAGACCGAGCACATCAATTATCGCTAGGAATAGACTGGCGTCAAGTTTAATTTGTTTAGCGAGACGCTTTGAATTGTATTTTTATTGTTTCACAGGTGTCTTTAAAATTCATTCTTGGTCTAGCATTATTTCGCGAAACTGGTGCTTCACTGGCACTGCAGTAATAAGAAATTTAACTAGTAAAGTTTATTTACTGATAAGAGCTAAAAAGCTCATAAATTAAGCTTTTCTAATTAGTTGATCATAATTAGAGCATCTTTAAAAAATCTTATCATGGCTATATTTATTAATTAACTGGGGCCACACAGGAGCAGCTCCCAGCTGTTGACGATAATATGCAACAACGATCTCGATTCGGAATCAAAATCCTCCTTTTAACAAAAGCTTGATATTCATCTTCTATTGGCATTTATGAGTCGTAACCTCCGCCTGAAACATTAGTTACATAAGATCCTCATCAGAATTGTGATGTATATTAAAGTCCTCTTTTATCAACGCCATAATATGAATAGGTCCTACATTTACATCATTATTAGTCAGTAAAGCTTTATACAGAATCAGCCAACGTTTATTACATGGAACAATTGAAACTTGGAGTGGTTTCATGTGAGGAACGTAGAAGGTTGAGTTCGCAATTTCTTCTTTTTACATAGTCGCATTATTTTACACCACTGATTTATTCTCCGAATAGTGTATGCATATTTTTTTATTTAAGTAAGAATTTAGATGGCAATGCCATCTGTTAGCATTACACTGACATGATGACAAAGCCACCTATCTGCCTTAACGGGTACTACTTCCTAAAGAAAGTGACCTGTAGCCTGACAAACTGACATGCAACTGCATACTTTAATTTGACAGCAGGCCCCCACGGTACAGAATAGACATGCATTTTAACATATTTTTTATTGTTTGATGAAAATTTACTGTCGCACACTTTTTATATATTTTTGTAATCGACTTTGTTGTTTTTTTGTAATAAAGGGGAGATATACTTTAATATTAGGGTGGCTTCGATTGAGTGGACTGTTGTATTAATAGTTATTAACTTAATAGACTGAGAGGTTTCATCAGTTTTAAATTTCTACTATTTATTTACATTGTAATTGTTTTTCTAAGCAACGAATTTCAGCATAGTGTTTGCTAGGTTTTAAAAATTAAGGAAATATCCGAACACAACAGTTATAAAATGCAGAAAAGAAATAACATATTTAAATTCCAAATTTCGAAGTCAGGCTTTTACATACCGCACTTTCTAACATACACCTACTAAAAAGCCATCAATAATTTTTCTCCCTGTAGTTTTATAGTAAGTGACACAGTTCAAAAATAAAACAATACCGGATATTTTTGCCAAAATTTTAATGTCAAATCTCATATTTTCCTATTCAGAAAAAGCATTTTCAGCGACCCACACTTAAAAGATTCTGCTTTGGTTTATCTACCAAACTGCGCCCATGAGCTTTTCATGTCAACACTCAATATTCCGATGTTACATAAACTTACACGACAAGAGTCTTCTCAAAGGAGAAGTTCGCTCCGTAAATTGAGACATCGCGATACGACTTCAAAAGGCCTCCTAGTTGTTTTGCCAATTTACATACGTCTGGTTAGTTGCCCTACGGGGTCGACAGACGGCGGCTAAAGACGAACTCCAAATTCGTTAGTATGAAAAGCGACCTGTTCATTAAATGCAAAAAATATCAACGAATCGCGTCGAGTGTAATGGTGTGCGAACGGATTCCAATTTCCTCCGACTCCGACTTATTTGCGAGCACAAGAACTTCGTCTCTAATGAAGAATGACAGCCAGAACTGGCGCAAACACAAAAAAAATGTTCAAGTCGATCTTACACTGTCGAACTTTCTGCTCATCTAGAGACGGTATTTTAATTTCGCAACTTTACGGCGCTCCGATATGGACCTCGCGCGATCCGGTTAATGAAGTTTCTTTATCGCGACATAAAAAGTGATAATGCGTTTTAAGAAGTTTTAGGACCCGGCAGGCGAGCGAGGTAAGCGCTAATTGCTTTTTTGGGGTCCAGGAGTATAGGGGTCCGTCAAGATGTACGATGGACTTTGTGCGATGGAGCGAACTTCGTAATTTTAGTTTCGAAGGCTTTGGAACCAACTCTTTGTAACCTTTTATACAGCTCCATTCTGTAATACATTCTTTCAGGGAAAACTGAAAAGGATTTTGCTTTGTATACCAAATAAGGTGTATGTTTGGAGTACACCAAAACTATACTTATAAACTTATAAGCATTATGAGAGTTAGGTATTTGTTTTCGAAATAAGTACCATGCAAGAAGGTTTGGTGAAAGGATAATTTCCGAAGGTGTTAATTAACACGATCAATGAAAAAATACGTAAAGTAAAACCCAAACACAGTCAAAACACGAAAATACCACTACCCCGCTTCCCGCAACTTCAGGTTGAGGTTAAAACCATTATAACCGCCGACCAGCGTGTTTACGTAGTCGGAAATTCGTGCCTATCAGCTTAGTTGATCCTAATGTAATGCAATTAATACATTTAACAAGCCTTCGCCGTTGTATCGTAAATGGTCTAAGCAGTATTTAACAATACGTCGGTTTACAGGGGAAAGAGAAAGTACGGGCCAACAAATTTTCACTCTAGTTTAAGAAAGCACAATAAAAAATATGTGCAACAAGTTCAGGAAAAATTGTTTTACACAAAAATGTTTATACCAGAAATGCATTGTAATTTGGCTTCTTTCTTGGTATACTTTCTTTTATATTATATTTCCCTATGAAATTTTAATGAACTGCAGTCGGTCTCAAATGCACCAGTATTAAATTATTTGCCATATTTATAAAATTGGGTTCAATAATCAAAAATCTACAAGTGAGTGTTCCACGACATTGTTGAAACATGAGTATTTTTAGGGGACGTAACCAAAATCATAGTTGCTATTCCTGTCAGATTCAGCTTGTATTTTATTAAACATTAGATGGACAATACTTGATATTTCCCATTTCAGTAATATATTAACTGGTTAAGAAGTTAAGGGACTTTGAAACCGCTAGATTTATGACTCCATCTAATGAGCTTTTTAATTGTATTTCAAGAAACGAAAAAGCGTGTAGTTTGGCTGCTAAGGATTTTTAAAACCAGAGTTTCCCAAGTTGTCGTGGTGGACATCCTAAATGCCTCCTTGATCTCAGATAAATCGACTTTTTGATGGACTGTTTTAATTCCAGAACTCTTACTACCTTTCAGCTACACGACAAATAGAATTCAAGTCGATTTTTTTGAAGTTGATCAGCACATGTTCCAGGATATTGTGCAAAATATTGAGAAATGAGTTTTGGCGCTTCTTCGAGACAATTGAAAAATTGAAACATTGAATTTTCTTTCTCGCATTTATACTTCTCTTACAATTGTATATTGTAAGGCGCGCAGGCTTTTTTGTACACAAATAAATTGCTCAGACCGCAAAGCTTCAAATTTCCAATTGGAAAGCTAGCATGTTTTTAATCCTCGGAATACAAAGATCTCACGGTTTTTTCTTACATTTCAAAAGTTGCTTCCATTTTTCGCAAAATTGCGATTATGTTAATACTGATGGAATATAGGCAGTAAATTTTCATAAGGAGTTAGTTTGCATTTCTAGTATGACCAAAAGTTTATAGTTAAAAAAATGTAGATTGCAGTAATAAAACAGTTCCTATTTTTACGATATTGTTGTAGATAATATTTAAAAGGTATAATAAACAATTTGATTTTATGTTAGGTACTGTATAACTGTTCCTAATTTCTGTATACTGTTTGAGATGTTTACTAGCTCTCCTCCTAACAGATCTTTCAGCTTGTGTATCATATAAGGTGATCTGCAATAAATACAGGCATTTACCTCAATGATCCAATTGGTTATGAGATCGAGGAACTTAGTTTAGTACAAAATTTCGTTACCTTTACTCAAATTAATGTCACCAAAGAATTGTTTCATTAAGTAGGTATTCAGTAAACAGTTTCTTTTCACAGCAGTAGATAATAAGGTATCTAAACAGTGATAAAAAAAAAGTTTAGAAAGAACAATTTTGTTTGTAAGATAAAAACCACTATAAGATATAGGCCGCTTTTCTAAAACTAAATGGGAAATAATGAATTAATAAAAAAACGGATATAAATGCGAACAACCTGTTTTTATATAAAAGACAGGAAACATCGAAATTATATTAGGAAATATAAAACAATTTAGCTATATTGTAACATTTAAAATGCTAGTATAATAAAAAAAATTTTTACTGTAACTTTGATTATGTGGTGACTCAACTAAATCAGAGTTTTCACCAGTTAAGGATCTAGAAAAGAAACTAATATGTTTTGCCTGAAAAGATAAGGAACTTTCTTAATCAGCTTTTGACAATTTTGAAGTTGAAATCAAAAACAATTTCAGATCAGAACGAATGTTAATTTTAATTTTCGTTTAGGTCTACGAAAGAAAAATGTATTTAGAATGGCTAAAAATTAATTGATCGGCAAACCTAATATTTTCTTTCTTTTGAAAGTAAGTACAGAGAGTAGCAGTTGCCCTCCTTTTACACATTATCTAAAACACTTATTTAATGCAACGATAAAAGACCTAGGCGTTTTTCTCGAAAGTTCCCATAAAATAGTTTGTAAATTATTTCATGTGATTGTATTTTAGACGTTTCACAAAACCTGTTGTATTGCTATACTATTAACTGTATCCCAAACAATAAACGTTTGTGTTCTCTTAGTCTTGCTGTTCCGTGGGATAAAACTTGAATTACTTACTTCCAGACTGGCCCGCAATCATGATGAAGCTGTTTAGTTTTTAGTTTTTTTTTTCGTGCAACTATTGCAAAACAGTTTAGGAGATCTACTTACCCGTCTAGCAATATAAAGAGACTGCGAGGTGTAAATATAGCGATATTTGCAATCTAGATAGATATTGTATCTAACAAGTTTTCCGTAATCTAATCATTTGTTGATAGATAAATGTGCATTGTTGTGATGATTCACAATTTAGTATTAAAAAAAATTTTACATGATCTCGTCTCTGTTTAAGTCGAAGTTGGCTTGTTTATATTCTAATGGCTTTTTATAAAACACAATGTATTTAGAGCTTCTATTTATGACTACGACTATAGTATCTTAGTTCCTTATTTTGTATAAACTAGCGTGCCGCTTCGCTTACCCAATCTCTACTTATTCATGTTTTCTGGTAAAACAGTAAAAGCACCCATCCGCCTCAAAACTAGGTTTTAACTCTTCAAAGCACAATCTTCGCACAACCTACTTATTCTTTCGAAAGGGAAATTTTCCAAAGTGTTTAGGGGCCGTAAAAAATGCTTTGGACTCACCTAGTGATCTCGTCCAACCCATAATTTTCCCCGGACTGGAAAATCGTTCTTCACTAAACAACGCACGTTCTCAATCAACTCGTCCCGTATCTAATAAACGAAACACAACCAAAACGGAAACCACACGCGAACGAAGCAAATGTTCACTTTCTAAAATTAACCGCACTGATTTCCCGAAAATTTTTAGAAAACTTGAGCGCGGTTTCTATAACGCCCGCACCGGCACCGGTAAATAATGCACTGACCTTGCCTACTAGCAGCGCTTGCTACGAGCGACTTGAGCGCAAAAAACATTGCACAGTTTTTTGCCGTTAATGTGGGCACGTACGCATCGGTATATAAAAACGCGAAATATTTGTAGCCTACATAGTTGCCATGTTGTTCATAATGTTTTGATAATAAATGGGTGGGTTTTTGACTTACAAGTAGAGCAAAATATTAAGCAGGGCGCAATATTCTTCACAACAATACTATTCGTCTCTACAAGTAATTCTATTTTTATTTTATATAATAAAAACACCTTTTGTTATATAGAAGCACAATTTTTATGCAAGACTCCAGTTGGAATGCAATACTAAATAAAGTAATTTTGAGCAGAACTGGATGCAGTTTAATACAGTACTTGGTCAAAAAAATATAAAATATAAATCAATTAGGTATAAAAAAATATATAATAATTTTATGTATTATATATAATTAACAACTAGCACTGGTTCTACGAAAACTTGCACTGCTTGTTCTTTCCTTATATTTCCTATATATTACTATATAACTATAATATTTAGAGGGTGATCAGTTAAATCTGAATAGCGCCTGTATATTGTAAATTAATCATACTTAGTATCATTGGGATAAAAATTTCTAAAATATATTTAGCTACATTAATAATATTTTGTACTAACTTTGGCGCTAAATGGTGCATTTCATATAGGATTTAAAAATATAGTGTATGTCCCCAAAAAGCTGAAAATTTATGCACTATTTTGTTGTATTAGATATAACAAGAACAGAAGAAACACATATTTCAACTCTTAAAATTGACGTAACCAAAGTGTGTGGTTTAAGCAAATTTAAACTATAATACCGAAATGGATTATAGCTGGAGACTTCTTGTATGCTTATGTGAGGATTCATTTGTAATTAAACAAGCACGGCTATTATGTTATTACCTGTTCTCATCTGATGGCATCTCCCATAATTAGTTATTGGTTGAATACAATCGGTGATGCTAATCGTTAAAGAACTTTCCTGAATTTGTAAAAATTCGATGGATAGGGTAAGGCATAGTTCGTGGAAGCAATGGTTACACTTTGAAAAAAAAATAAATAAACTAAAAGCATGTTATTACGTTTCTGAATTTGTATACGATATTTTTTGCAGTACATCTCTTTAAAAACCGTGTGAAGTAAAATTGTCACTTGATGAGCGACTGACAGCTGTTAAAAATTCAAGGCAACCGTTAAATTTTTAATGCGAAAGCGTTTAGGTTGTCTGGCCAGGAATGCTATTAACATTAAAGGAAGCTAACTTAACACTACATAGGATTGTAGATATAGAAAAACTATTTTGTTGATAATTAAAACAACACATTGAATCAGCAAGATATATCCAATATTTATTTCTGAACAACCGCAAAACCATAAAATTGATTTTTAATTAAAGAAAATTGGTATAAGCGGTTATACAATTTTAATTCATGTTTGCTCCGTACTAAAAAAATTGGACGTAAACAAAAGAGAAATCTGTAAGGTTGCCTTTAATTTTTCTAAGACATTTAAGAAAACATGACCTTTTTTAAATACTGTGAAACTTTTTCAATAAATCTCAAATTACCTGCAATTAAATTGAAAAACAAGGAAACTCAAGTCGTGCCACTTTACAGATATGTAAATTCTACCCCTCTTGATGCCGTTTTATGGTAATTCAGTAAAAAGTACTTAAGCAAAATCTATAAACAATAATGTTTAAATTTATGGGAGATTTTTCTGCCACATTTCTCGAAGGCAAGGACGCAAGTGTGAAACGGTTCTTGCTGGAAAATGTTTTTCGTAATATGCCATACGGTTTCAAATGGCGAGAGGTCTAGATTACTAGTTCAACTTAAAAATTAAATATTATTTTCCAACATGCGGTCTTTCATTGTCTTAGCCGTATGGCAATCGGCACTATTTTGCTGGAAGACGCATTCTTTGCTATTCAAACGCATTTGCTTATATCGTAGAACTGGTTTCGTCGTTCCAATATAATTGCATTCTACCGATTAATATCTATGTACCTTTGCCGACAGAGCTCTACTTCTTTCTTGCCTTCTACATGACAGTCCTTCCTTCCTTAAAATATAGTATCTAGTAATCTTATAATTTACTGTTGGTGAGATAACATTTCAAGAGAGCTAAAATATATTTTTCAAATCATAAAACCACAAATTGCATTTTTAAATAAATAGGTCAACTTCACTGAGAAACGGTTTATGTATAACAAATTCACTGAGTGCATTAAATTAGATTATCACCAATCACCAAGAGCTACGGACAGGCCTAATTATTGCTTTATGTGGGTCAGTTAGCTAACCTATAGCAATCGATCTTTTGCATCCTGCAAATAAAAAGGTGTGTTTCTATTACCTAAAAAATAACAGCCTTAGTAGCAAACGAAGTAAACCATAACTATAGTAAAAACCTACCCAAAATAATGAGCGATGGGTATACCTGTTTAACTTGCCTGTTGCGTCAAATCAAGTCTGATCTAAATCAAGCTACTGGCGTCCAATGACCTACGAATCGAATTGCAGACGTAACATGAATCCAAAAGCAAGTTTTTGCTTAGAATAGCCAGGGATTTCTGGCTAAAAATATACGTAGCTTCTCGCACCGAGAAAAAACACATTAACATAACAATACAGTTGATGGAAACAGAAATGTAAGAAGGCGAAATCCTTCCATTCGACTCACCGGCTTTTCATACAAAAACGCGGCATCTATTTGTGCCATACGAGCATGTGCTAGCTTTACTATTACAGTTAAGCTTTACAGGGTGCACTACAATTGGAAGTGGAATGTTTTCAAAGTAACATGAATCCTTACCTGTTAACACTTTGCAATAGAAATATTTGCCAGTATTGATTTATGCAGGTACTATTCAAGTCAAACTACAAACTCTAACTTTTAAATCGTGTATGTCCTACACGTTGAAAAGAAGGGAACTGGTAACAATTAGAACTTAAACGTATATGCAAGACCCAAAACAGGAAATATAAAGATAATATTTTGTCGGATAGATCGCTGTCACTTGAAAACACTGACAAAAAGTTAATAGTCTGACGATTCAATTACACCTGTAATCTTTGTCAAAGACAAAATATTATCTTATATTTATGGACGCTGAAAGCATTCACCCTCGTATAGGAAATATAAAGTATAGGTACATAGAGTACGTCATATTAATAACAGGGCTTACAATATATTCAATTTGTATATTATTCACTAGATGTCTGTTGAAAACACTACTTTATCAATCATCACTGAATAGATTCGGTACGTGTAATATAAGAGTACTAGAAATCGGATACTATATAGGCGATGCATATTCTAACTTTGATCGAAGGCGGAATATAGTTTTATGAAACCATAGACTCTTAAAGTGTTGACAATTCCCAAAAATAAACCAGCATTCTACGAGCTGCTGAAGTTACAAATTCTATATGGTTAACAAATTTTATTTCGCAATTACCCATGTGTAACGGTTGACACACGTGAGAGCATGACACTTTCAATTTTCTAAGCATAAATAACATATTTTTTAGTGAAAGACATAGCAAGACATTTTGCAATATTAAGTCATAAGCGATTGTTATTACACCATTTATGCGGTGCCGAAAACATTCCTCTAAAAATACACAATCGGCAATGAGGCCATTAGCAAATAATAAATTGTGGTAGGTAGCTTCCAAGATAACTGATGAATATTAAAAATGACAGAACCCATAAATTGGAACCCTGTAGGATTCCAGGAGTCCGTGCAATATATGGTGTCCTAATATTTTGGTACTCCACAGTCATCAAATCTAAAATGTGATAAAAAGGTCTAATAAAGAGTCGGTAAAACCCAAGCAAATCAACTTGTGGTGTAAAGCTAGTAATGCCTTGCAAGAGTCACTGTAGATAACTTATTTCGCTAAGAAGACATTATAAGTGGGCGAATCGATAGTACTGGAATGGGCCTAAGTGGAATTTCTTTTTTCGAATTTTTGGAAACCATATAGACGAGGGTATTTTTCTGATATCTTCAGGTACTGCTAGATTCTTAAGCATATATTTTTTTAAATTTATTTATTACATTGGCTTTCCAAGAGATTCAGAGAATCCAAAAACAAGAAAGCACTAGGTAGTGTATTTAAATGAAGTAATTAGTGGTGAGAGGAGTTGTGATTGAATAAATTACATCTTTAATGTTATTTTTAACAGTTTAGCAGTTATAGTTATGGTTCTTTAAAGATCTTTTTAAGAGATGTTAATGATAGTGAAAAAATATCGAGATGAGTATAAGCCGAGTTATAAGTGTAAATTACACGATGTAACGGTGAATTTTGGCAGTGACTTCTGTTGCAACTGTAAACATGAAATGTACTCTAAGTCCTAAGAGGGTATAGAGGAGTATTAATATTTACGTGACTAATTAAAGATGTTGACAACACCGAGTTAACTTACCTTGTACGGCAAGATAATATCAAAATTCTCGCGTCGCTTGCTTAAGCTTGTCATATTGTACTTTTTTAAGTTATATTCGTAAGTCAAGGTGTAGAGATCTCTGTTAAACTTATAATTAAGCTTACCAATGAATTTTTTGTACGCGTTCATTTCGGTTAATGTATTTGTAATACATCGGATTCAAGACGACACTGGCATACTCTAGATGGCTGCGCACCAAAGTATCATAGAGAATCTTCAATGATTTTATATTGGTATTTTGTTGTGGTTCAAAAAAAAATTTTTGAGCGAGCGCTGTATTACTTGTTCAACGTGCAACTCAAACTTAGTTTGCTGTCCATAATGACGCCCAGGTCCTTTATTTTATTAATGCAGTTAAGGGTGTGGTTGTTTATTACATATTTAGTGAGGACCGACAGCCTATTTCTCGTGAAAGTGATAGCACTTGTCTAGGTTTAGATATAAATAATTTCTGGTATAGTATAAGTTGTTTAAATCAATTTGCAAAAGCAGTGCATCGTGTAAGTTAGTTATTTCTCTGTAAATTTTCATATCGTCTGCGTACAATAGATATATCGAGTGTTGAATAAAATTACCAATATCATTAATAAAAATAAGAAATAGCAGAGGACCTAGATGAGAGCCCTGCGGTACACCGGATGTTACAGGTACTGAAGACGATACTGAGTTTTTTATTGTTACAACTTGACTTGATAGGTATGATTTTAGCCACCTTAGCAGATTACCATGCACACCGAAATTTTCCAATTTAATAAGAAGGGAGGCATGATGAACTTTATCGAACGCTTTGGAAAAGTCGGTATACACGCTCTTTTATCCATGCTTTCTGACAGATGTTGAACAAAAGTAACGAGATTAGTTACTGTCGACCTTCCACGGTTCAGTTTCAGTTCTTGGACTGGATTTATCCACATGTTCTATGTTGCCTGTCGCATATTTTATGTTATATAGTATTGAAGATGTAGTTACAAATAAATAAATAAATAAATAAATTAACTTTGACTAGCTGTGTGCAGGAATGCCCAAATGTCTTCGTTACATCATAATACCCCGTATAACATTTCTAATTAACACAAACGGGCCTAAAAAACTTACCGATTAAGGACGAATCTCCGGGAAGCCTGCATCCTATTGATTCATGAGGCGAACCTGATCTGTCGCCGGCATTAAAACGAAATTGGTTCTTTTCAGGCGGAAGCCCGCCTTAGGCTGCTAGGTGGCGAGCGAATAAATTACTCATACGATGATGGCGTTGGATGAAGTGCTTATTGGAAACGTATGTCCTTGGAAATGAGCTGTCAGAACGCCCCCACCGGTGGGATATTGGCGAGTTTAAAATGCCGTGAAGGTATGCGAAATGAGCATTATGTGTTCTGCGAGGTGCTAACGGCTTCGGAACGAATTTCCTAAATGCCAATCAGAGATGACTTTATTTCAGTTGATTTACTTCAAATTCAGAAGCTTATAAAAAAAGCCAGAAAAGCTTAGGCGATTGGTGCAATACCTCTCGGCAGGCAAGGTGTATTCAACATATTGTCCTAAATAAGAATAGAGTGATTTTTATTACATACGGTATAAACCGTGATAGACACTTAACTTCAAATGTTTATAATATTTAATCACATCACTAATCGAAACATTGAATAATGTCGTCTGCCATCCGCATTCAACGTATGTCATGAGATATTTTGGTATGTCAAGTAATTACCTATATTGTATTGTATTTTAGGGTGTCTAACTCTCAAATAATTAAAATCGTCACGCATAGTAAACAACTAACCTAACATAAGATAATATTTTGTCGGATAGATCGCTGTCTCTTGAAAACACTGACAAAAAGGTAATAGTCTGACGTTTCGATTACACCTGTAATCTTTGTCAAAGACGAAGAACCTCAAAATTTGCCTGACACAAGTTCAAACAAAATTTTGTTTAAACATACAAACCACTGCTGCAACAGAACGCCAGCAACGCTGTTGGTTAATACAGGAGCGAATATTAATGTATTGATAAGGTATAGCGGCCAAAAAAGCTCTACAGTTGCTAAAAATTATGTCGAAGCAAAGACTTCTAGGATGATACAAGGGAGCGGAAAATAACGTAATGCGTAATGCGTAATAATGCGTAATAAAATAATCTGTTTAGGTATTTGTTTACTTTGTACAAAGAGTCGCGAGACCGAATATAAGTGTCCTATCAACATGGCGACTTATTATAGCTTTCCGGTTTATACTGCACCACATTAAAAGCCGCCGCAGTAAAAAGCAGTCCGCAGGATTATTTTTCTGCGCGCTCCTATTTTCTAATTTTCACTTCTTTGTAAACATCATTTGTTAGAGCTGTCATAAATGTTTGGAGGGGAAAATATTTACCAACAGGGAACGAAGGACGAGAAAACCTTAATTAAGTAGCGTCTTAAGGAAGGGTGATTGCCAAGGCACAAGCCAATAGAAATAAAAAAAAATAAGACTCACCTTTATATATATGAAGTTTCATTTGACGATGCAGGACACCTGGAACAAATAAAAATTATTTGCCAATTTTGCAACTGCCGCTTATTATCTTATTTACAACATGCAAAGCTACAGCTTTGTTAAATCCTGTAAAACAGTTAACACACTAAGGGCGGCATAAATTCAGCAAGTTAAATTTAGATGAATGCAATTATCATGCTCTTAAATATAATTTTATACCATCGTTACTACTCTTACAGTTACCATTGAGTTTCTCTATTAATTTAAGGGACTTAATATCCCATTTTAAAGGTGTACGCCACCCGCTAACGATAGTAAAAGCAATATTATTTTCTTTTTTTCCACTACTAGATAGATATTACTGAATATGTGCTTTGTCTTTGTATTATACAGCTCCGCTTAAAATAAAGATCCTTAAGTTCAAAAAAGCATTGACTTCCGAGTAAAATTTTTTACTGTTAAAACAAAGGCAATAAGCTTTTATTTTAATTGCTCTTATTAGAATGGTTGTTAAAAAACCTGATTTTTCACCGCCGGTTACGCTTTTGCCTCAGAGCAGTACTTAAAATGCATGGGCTATGCAAGCGGTTTTTTTTCTGTAGCAAGACGTTCTAAATTAGGCTCTTTTTCTTCCAAACTTAATGCACCCTTACGCGCTTGTCGGCTTCTAAAAAGCGACATCCAAAACCACGCTCCCCTGCCCGGAGTAGCTATAAACCGACGGAGTACTATGCTCGTCGGCACTTAAAGTCACATGTAGTAAACGACTACTCTGGCAGTGGTAACTCGTGAATCGTGAGTCCTTAATATAGCACAATGAGTAAGCATGTAAACATATTTTACATCGAGAGAGTTCTGATTCTACAATGGTAATGGCTTGATGAAATAAAGATGCTGACCAAAATAAACGAAGCTTTTGATCTAAATATTTCTTATTTGGACCGCTGAAAAAGAATGCAGAATTGCATAGACTTAGAATATGTGGAGATAATTTTATATAGGAATAAGTTTTTTCGATATTTCGCATGGGAACCTCCTTTCAAACAGTTCATGGCTTACTAGCTATCCTGAAATATCCAAATGGTGTTATCTATTCCCTCTACCGTCGCTAGTTTTAGTTTTAATAAAAAGTGTAAATATGCGAGTTATAGAAAATGATATATCAAATCAAATAGGTCTTCTAGTTTTACAAATAAGCTCTCATTTTCGAGATATGACACTAACATACGTTTTTTGACTATAAACGATAGCTGGCCCTGAACGATTTATTCAAGCTTGGAAATCGCTGTCCAAGCTGCACAAGAATATATTATCAGTATACCACCCTAGTTGCTATTTTTCACTATTATTTTGCATACCATAAGCGTGAAGCTTTCTAAGACTTTCAACTCCCGATAGCACATATATGTTTGCGTCTACCAACCACTACCTAGCAAACCCCGCTCTAATCCAGAACTCCAAAAGACTTCCCTTTAATCTGGTCCGCGAGAGGCTTATAAATAGAGTGGCTCTAGACCCGCGACTCAGGTGCTATTCAGATCCTCACTGCATAACTGGCCATTTTTTAGGAATTTCCTCCAACGATTTATGATGCAATAAGCGATATTTAAATAAATTTAGGTCTAGCTTCATTTGCTACTGGACAAATGTATTTAATAAGTATAAGTTTGATTAAAAATAAGAGCCCTTTGCCACTATACTTATTAAGTATTGAAATAAGTTCTTAAAATCATTATACTGAAAATTAGATGCGCGCGCCGTTTCAATACAAGAATTTAGCCCACGTTCTATTTTCTTGTACTGAATTTCCATACTTCGTGTTAAAACTGCGCAGATCGATGCGCACTAACCTGCTTTACCCTTTATAAACAAAACGTTCATAAAACCTACTTTTCGAATCTACGCAACAAGCAGGGTTGTGAGATTAGGCAGCTTTTGTACTGATATCGGCGCAATAAACTTTTGAATAGAGGCTATCCGTTATTTTGGGCTGACTTCCTACTACCAAGTAATTAATACATCAATATGAAATGCAGTTTTAGGTCTCTTAAAATAAATATATTGGTGTGAGTAAACTTTTGACAACCCCGGGAACGTGATGTGTTGTCATGCTTTTGTAAAGGAATGCTTTCTCGGAATTGTGTACCTTGTTTCCCCATTTTGTTGTGGACCAGTTCAAACAATTTTTCAAATGAAGCATTGCTCATTTGTATAAAATTTGTATATGCTGCTGGACCTTCTATTAGCAGCTCTTCTTTCAGCACATTTAAGAAGCCATAAATATTCATTCTCCTTACAATATTATTGTTAGTAACAACGCTGATGCATTTAATAATTTTTTTCATTCAACAGGCATTTTTTTTACTTATAAATAGAAATTGTGGTAATTCACGGTGGCCACAAACACAAACAACAGTAAAAGTAATTGTTTATGAGTGGGTTACATCTAAGGTCTACTTTTCTCTAGCAGTTGAATAGACCTTACATTGCGTTTGCTATTGTATAAAGACGGAATTTAATAGATTACGGTTAGATTAGCTTTAGGTTGAGAAAATCACGATTAGAACTACAAAAGGGCGCACGCGTACGTATTGAAATACTTACTGAAAAGAATTTGTAATTGCAAATTGAGAATAAAACCCTACGCTTATTTCTTATATTGAAACGGCGCGCGAATCTAATTTTCAGTATAATGATTTTAAGAACTTATTTCAATACTTAAATAAGTATAGTGGCAAACGGCTCTAACGGTCGCAACTTGTTGAATATTCAAGTTTCAAAGTCGAATACCCCCTGAAACTTGAATATAAATATAAGTATATAACATATACTTACTATGCAAAGACTCGAACTTTTCCTGCTGTTTTTCTCCAGTCTATTGTAGGCACCCCGCTGTTTTTTTTTGTGCAAATTATACTACATATTATATGCAATTATGCTATGAGCTACATGTGGAACTAATATAAACACAACGTAATTTTGGGTCCTACTAAATAACTAGACGATCACAATTATAAAGTAACTTATTCATAGTACGAACTTTCTGAATTTAAACATATGGCCTTGGTTGGTTATGTAACATAGCCAAGAGCTTTTATACATTTATTCTTAAAAATGAACAACAGAAATTTCACTGATGATCCCAACACAATTTTCTTATTTTCCAGATTAGATTCAATAAAATCAAAACATATATAAGAACATGAAAGAGATCAATGTAAAACGTCTAATATAACGACATGCTCTGTCTTCGGTACGTGTACGCGACTGCAGTCTTCGTTACATACCTAGGCCATAAGTATAAAATTTGCAAGCGTGATTTGATATTACAATTCCTTTTACCGTCAAACTTCTAAGTTGGTCCCCTTATATTCTACTCTCCCCTACTTACTAGCACGCCGCTGGTTGTTGGTCGCTGAAAGCCCGGAATAAATTTATGGGTACAACGGCACCGGCACTGCAAGTGCTCGTCGTGCCGTATCGGAGTAAATGAGTATAAATTTAATCAAAGACGTGATGGATGTAGCGATGTATATACAACCAAAGGCTCCCAAGTGCGGGCGCCAACATGCTAAAACTCGATTCCCGGATAGAAATCCGCGTGATGAAGTATGAAGAGTTTTATTGGCGAAGTTTGAAAGTGATTTAGGTTCATCTCCCAGTTGACTGGTGTGGGCGGATGTATATACGCAAGTTGGTTAACTGTTTCAATCAAAAGTTGCGCGCAAATTAAGACGTTAGGATTGTATCCGAGGAAAAGGGGGGAAAGTTGAATGCGTAATCGTTTTCAGAAAATTTAAGTTCGAACCCGCAATTAGAGACGAGTACGGCCTTCATCCATGAAGGAATGGCAGTTACTGTGACAAAGATGCCGTTAACACAAGAATGTAGTTAAAATAATGACCATGCATTAACCCACTTCCTAAGTTTTGATGCTTTGGCATATACTTTCACTTATACTAGTTAATTATGGGGTTCGTTCGTTGTTTGTATCGTCACGGGGGAGTTAAAGGTCAACTATATTAATTACATGTGTGTATGATATGTGTACACACTGGAGCCATTACAAAAATTAGTACCTGCGGGAGGTACAAGAAATCTGTAAGGCCTCGTCAAACAAATTGTTTGATTAACCTGTTTACATGGATAAACGTCCTCTTTCTAAATTATTGTGAATTAATACAGAAGACAAAGGCACTACGATAGGTTTCAGACTATGTTCTCGTTGAGAACTAGAATATTTGAAAAAAACGCATTAACAATAATCGACTTAAATTTGTTGAAAATGCAACGAGGATGCTTTGAAAATTGACTTGAGTTTTGAAAAGTTTTGGATATAACGACACCGAATACTGTAAAAATAAAGAGAACGAAAATAAGTGTGGTTCTACATAAACTGTTCTGTCCACCATAAAACCATAAAATGCTCTTCAAATTCGCAGTGATAGCTTACGGTCTGTTGTAGGCCGTAAAGATTCCCAATTGTACTCTGCTTACCTACAGTAAGCGTATTATGGTGGACACAACAGTTTATGTTAAAATATACAATTCCTAATTTAAACACATGTTATTCTGTAATGTCAGAAAATGAAAGGCTTTATTGTCCACTAGTGGTAAAATAAAATGATAGGAGGGTATAATCTGCAAAAGCATCAACGATATATACTGTGGCTCATCAAGAATTTTGCAGTCATACTCCGTAATTAAGGAGAGATCGTTTACTTCTGTTCCGATTTAGAAAAAACAAAAGACTATTGGGATTACGGAATTAGATTTTAGCTGACGCTCAGTGCTAATTATACAGGGTGTCCCGAATTACGTGGCAATCTCTCGCCATCTGAAAGTTTGTGTAAAAATAACACTGTTTTACAATGTGACTTTTTTAAAATAACGTCGGCATACTGAGATATTTACTCTTAAACAAGAAAAGAAAAGAAAGAAATATAGTGGTTTTTGGGTCTTGTAGAGAAAAAAAAGATACTTTTTGTTCATGCGGGTAAAACTGACCCTTTACGAGAATATTGCAGTTGAATGTTCACAATTTCACTGATTAACAATGTCATTCTATTTTTATTAAATTGGTCGTGATAAATAATAACATTGATCACTTCTCATATCTGTAAAAAAGTCTAAATTATAGGAAATCATTCAATGCGAACTTCAATCTGTTATTACTTAGTGTTGATGATCTACTTTTGCTTTGTAAATTCCATTCATTAAATGTATGTCAGCGTACTCATTATATGAATATTGCATTATTATTATTTCAGAGTTTTTGCAACAAATAATGTAAGGTATTGTCAAAATGTCAATGTAACAGTGACAACTAACATAGTTTTATTATCTATCGCGGCCAGTTCGATAAAAACTAAATGATATTAAGCAGTGAAAATCTGTACCCTGCAATTTTGTTGGAAAAGGTCAATTTTAACCGCTGAATAAAGTGTTTTTTTTCTTTGTGAGACCCAGAGAATAAAAAAACTTATTCTTGAAAAACCACTTAGTTGTTTGAAAGTTAACAAAACTAGACAAATTTAGAAGTGATTATGGATCCTACCAATCAACCAAAACGATAAAATGGTGCGCAGTAATCAAATAGGTAAGATTACAATGAACATCCTACAAAGCCTAATGGTCAGAAGGGCACTACCAGCCCTAGACAAATCAAGAAAGACGCAGTCTTTGTCGCTCCTGAAAATAAATAATTATTTGAAAAAGTTCAAAGTCGAGTCCCAAACTGGAGAATCCAACCAGTATCACTCGTTGATTAAATGTTCTAGTTTTAAATCTTCCGTCATTTTTATAAAAGCGTAGGAATTTATTGCACTCGTATTTAACACTTTCGAATGAGCATGTTGGTCAGATAGTGGTTTCTATATATCACCAACGATTGCTGGAAATGAGCAAGTTCCTTCTTATATATTTATCTTCACCCCACGCCAAATGCTGAACATCCGGAGTGTCACATTTCTACACCCGAAGTATCTCAATTTAGAGTTAAGAGAACAATCTTTAATAGCATGAGCACCAAAACATTTTGGGCAGGCGATTTTATTTCTCTAAAAGTAGTTAAATTAGATTTGACTACAATATTATATGTTCATGTAAAAGACAAATTGATATGACCATGACAAGCATTTGAGACAAATAAACACAATAGCACAAATTACCATGCTGTACAAGCTGAAAATGACACCTACACCAGGCTGGTGTCAATTTATTATATTGAAATGTTTGGCCACATATAGAACGCTTTTACGCTTGTTTAAGGTGAGATATTTCAGCAAGTCTTTAAACCTTGAACGCTATAATTGAAACAGAAATAAGTAATCGCATACTATGATAAGCATGATAACTGGAAAGCTATATTCTTATGAAAAATTGAATCATTCCATACCTTTTTGATAGCAGCCAACAAATTTTCAAGACTGTCAAACAATTTAAATCAATATTTTCGCAGACTTCTTTCCAGATTAGTTATCATTAAACGTCCCTTGTAGCATATTGCGCAACCAAAAAAAATTTTTTTCTTTGCAAACCGATTAAAATTTACAAATTCCTTAGCAAATCGGTGTAGGCGAAGGTACGTAAGCTGAAATCGTTAGGGAACAAAAGGCTAAACGTCCCGTTCCCCTCAAAACGCTAATTGCCGTCTGCGTTAATGGCCAACCGTACAGGCAAAATATCCGCGATTTATTAATAGTGATGAAGCGGTGGGCTGCTTTCTCGCCAATTAGTTCTGGAACGCCGAAATTGTAAATCTCTCCCCCGCCCCCGTCAGGTTTCGACCGTAATTAAATCGCAGGCAGAATAACGAAAATAGAAACGGCACACGTACGAAAAAGCGCCAGGGCACGCGATCGCATGCCACTCTATAGCGAAGTGCAGCTAACGAAGCAACCTCCAGGCTCTGGGTAACGTTGCTTATTCAGATTGCAATCGAGCGTAAATCGACATTAGAATGACGCTTTAGTAGGATAGAATGCTAATATGAAATTATAATAAACGATACATATCATATTGACTTAGTCATTACAAATGATAAATAGCTACAAAACATTTTAATGACACTCAGAATAACAGATCATGCATTTATTGAGAAAGACTTATAATAAAAATTATAACGTAGCATACATTAAAAAGAAAACGTGACTATAGAAAATTTAGGGAACTTGACTTTCAGGGTGAGCTGAAAACGAGACTGAAACAGCAGATCAATAGCTGTAATTCTAATATCATTAAGTAAATTAACATCAGAAAAACTAGCTGGAGTAAACACTAAATGGGCCAACGAAAACTGGTGCAATCCAGAACAGGACTGATATATGATCGGGAAGACTACAAAAGGTGTAGAAATCAAATACGAAATACGAAACAAGAAGTAAGAACACTATCATAATAACTAGTAGAAGAGTGAAGCAAAAAACCACTAAAATTAGAGTCAACATATGCAACAATAGAAAAATGACCAATTAAGAAGGTATTGCAAAGCAAATGAACAAATACTTTGTGAACAGTATCCAAGAAATATTGAGCAAAGTCAGACAAAACAAAACCAGATGTACAGTGAGTAACGAATTTAGACCTATAAATATGTTACCCACATATGAAGGGCTATAAGATTTAATAGTGAAAAAAACACTGGCAGATTATCTACAAGTGAACAACACAATAAGTGAATTTCAAGCTGGTTTTGGGACTCGCAATAGTGTGAATCTACACTACAGTCTTTAATAATTTGCTGGAATAGTGTTGTGGGAAATAAAACAATTGTTGGTGCGGCGTTTCTGGACTTTTCTTGTGCTTTCGAAACAATATCAAGGAAGCTGCTGTTAAAGATCCTGAAAAAGGTGGGATATCAAATGACGAAATGAAACGGCAAACAGGCAGATAAGAGATAACTTTACATAATACTCGCTGTATTTAAAATTATTACATTGAAATCAGTGGATTTAAATTATTAGCAATGGTTTGCGCCTGTTTAACAATTTAGTTTAGTTTAGTTTAAAAGAATTCAAAAACTAATGTTCAAGTTTTACGATGCAAAATATGTTATATGTTTCTAGTTATAGAAAATGCAGGATCTTGTTATTTGATTTTATGTAAAATTTGTATTTACGCTAGCATTCTTGCTATTAAATAAATAAACATCACTTTTAGTACGGTTGAAGTAACAATATATACGTATATAAATAACCACTTATTACAACTTTGCAAATTTAATCAATTTTTGTTTCATTTAGAATAAGAACCTTAACCTGATAGCTAGCCTACAAGTATAGTTTAATACATGAAAAGTCTAGAGATATGAATGCTGTAACCAATGAAATATTTGAGAAAGGATGCTAACTGAAGGAAGTAAAAAATATCAACTACTTACGTATGTGGAAGTACAACAACACCTAAAGCATATTCTTTATATACTATAAAATAAATTGAGTGTTGACAGCTGAAATTATTGTTTACAAATGTTAATATTAAGGTATACGCTATGCTACTAGCTTGGATAAAAAGACATTCCGCTGGATATATCTGCAGATAACAAAGGTATTGGCAAGACATGTGTAAAGGTGAAGACAAAGACTACCTCTTTTCTTTTTCGTAGAAATTGCTAATAATTCTGAAAAAAATCGCATACAACTGAGAAATCTTCAAAATTTTAAAATTATGAATGATAAATGTCTAAAATTGCCCCAGATATGTAGTAAAGTTTTATCTGAAACTTTTAACAGCCGATTAGATTTTATAAAATTTGTTGTGACGATATGGTCCAATAATGAGGAAAACATTGCAACCGGTCAAATGTATAATGCCAGGAATTCTGCGAAAGGACTGATTTTCAAAATGACAATGACCCAAAGCCTAGGGGACAATATTGCTAATAAAATAGAAACGGTGTCGAACGCTACAGCGGTGAACACTGTAACCACTTTCACTAACTTCGCTCCCTTATTACATGTAAAAAACTTGATATGAGTAACCTAATTTTAATTATTTCGATCGTGCAAAATATATTATAAGCGTCACGAAAGGGTTGTGTTGTTCTCAAACATTTCCTTAAAACGACAAATTACCCTTACCATTCTTAATATACTATATTATATAATATGTGCTATATTAACTATCATAATTAGTCTTAGTTGTTTTCATTTTCAAACGGAAAGCTCTGTAGGTAAAGGGCAAACCAAACTGTCGAACGCAAGCTCTCGTCTAGACTGCTGGAGGCACTGTAACATTCGACCACTTCTTCAAAAAGCTTTCAATTATCAATCATTGAAAGCAGTAATGAGAACTGGGATACTCGAAAACTCTCGAACCGCCACAAAGGGATTTGAGTAACACAAAAGGGCTGGATAAAAGAGGTTTAAAGTGCTGTAAAAAAGGCAATACGCAGAATTTTTCGGATTCAATACCGGGAGTTCCCTTCCGGGGACATTTTTTTTAGACAGCAACATCTCTCTTGGTCGGCAACTACAAAGATATTACGGAAATATGACGGTTTACTTGAATTGTAATTTAAATCGATTTAATGTTACACCATCATTACCAGAAAAAGGATATAATATTTTCGTGCAATAAATGTAAATAAATTTATGGAAGGAGCATAAAAGAAAATTCTTGCCAGCATACTTTGTACAGAAAAATAGAAAATTATTGGGATGAGTATTTTATAATATCTTAATAAAATATGTTAAAAACAACAATTTACTTATTCGATTCCATTGATATTCCTAAATTGTCTACGCTGACTGCGTTTTTTAAGAAAGGAAAGAGATTTTTACCAAACAAGAGATGATAAGATTTTTAATAGAAGCACCAGATGAAAATTTCTGATTCTTAAAGTCTCACTAGTTAAAGATAAAACCTATTTCTAAACATTCGTCGGTCGCAATGATATTGGACGTTTCAGGAGATTATAAGAAGGAAGAGCTGTATAATATGCGCATTCAAGATATCGACAATCGTGATTCATATATAATAATTGTGAAAATTCCGAACACTTGAGCCAACCAAATAAACTATACTGTACTAAAACTAAGTATGGAAAACAATCGGTCCTTCAAAGAAATGATAATTTAATTACTTAAATTTAACAGCTTTTATACAATCCACTTAATCACCTCTTACATAAAAACAACACATCCCTTTCTTTTCAGCACAACTTATTCAACTATGACATCACCACAGCGAGTCGAGGCGCTCGTTTCACAGCGGTAGCACGAAACTCCCTGCGAACTTGATCTTTAAAATCGTAATGCTTGCAAATGTATGCGCGCCGCGTGTTTGCGTGAAGGATTACAGACGTTAATGCGACAATGCTCATTTGTCGCAAGGCAGATTACGTAAATTATCTGTCCGGGGTCATACATTCTTCAAAGCGACGAAAGCGCTGGAATCCGATAAATGGTATATCCGTGTTGGTGTCCGCCTGGACTAATAGCTTCACTGGAAAGCCATTGATCGCTATTACGGAGGACTTTATCTAAATGCGCACGTGCAAAATGGTCCTGAAATATGAGAGATGATGAAAATTACCGTAATAGACGAAATCAATCAGCACGTATAACGAATTGTCTGAAATTTTTAATTGTTCTATAAGTTACAGATAAAAGTGATTGAAAAAACTTACCTGCAACATTCCTGAATCGTGTGCTGAATCATAACCTACCATTGCAGCTTCTACTTTTTCTTTTAATTAAACCTGAGTGCATTTTGTAAACAAATTTAAATCGGATTCGAAAGAGCCATTCTGAATCACTGTAATGCCAGAATGAACATTCAATGCTTATACACTTACCGGTCTAGAACGGTAAGAAAATTACTTTCCCTTTTGTTAGCCTAAACAACCAATAAACAAATACTACTGCTGATGTAAAAAGCCCACCCGCCACGGTTATAGGCGACGGTTCGCCGTAGTCAGTTTGCTCTCTACCCCTACTTGATGAGCCCCAATAGGGCGAAACTGGTCGTAGGGTGAGAGTGAACTGACCAGGGCAGATGATTTGCATCATCATTGTTTTACGGTGTAGCCTCTCTGATGCCATCGCTAGGAACCTGCACTAGGCCGGTGTCTATCACAGTTATAGATCGCCTAGCTCGCAGAGTTCCGTTTAGATGGCACTGAGGGCATCTGCCCTCCTATTCTTTCAAATATTACTGTTGTAGAACTAAACGTAATAAGAAAACGAAATAAGCTTGGTCGTACAAAAAATAGTTTATAACAAACATGAGGTATTTTAGGGATTTTTCGAGCTACAAATATTAATTATTACGACCTTGTAATTTATGATTTCGTTGCAAAAGTACTGTAAATGACCGTAATTAAGCGCATCTAATAAAACTGACCGGGAAATTGTTGTAATAGTCTTTGGAAATATGTTAATTCAATGAAGCTGAGTTATGGTTTCTCTCGAACTACCGTTTGTGGTGATTCTGGAGAAAATAGCTTGGTTTGAAGGCTTCCGTGGTTGTTGTCGATGACATGTTGTTTTCCGGGCTGGTTCCCACGTTGGTTATTAGACCTTGACGTTTCGACACTCATGTCGATGTCTTCCTCAGAAGTAGCTCTGAAACTGAAGTGTCCTAGCCTGCTCGGGTATTTATACTCGTCCGGGTCACTGACGCGTGAGCGGAGTTACGCATGACCGGTTTCCAGATTCCAGGTAGGTCGATGCCCCGGTCTCGGTTGTAATAGTGCGGGTTCTTCTGGATTTCGATGGCTTCCTTGTACAGTCTCGGCCAGAATCTCGCTTCCCTGGACATCATTTGTGCTTCCTCGAATTTGATGATGTGGCCAGTCTCCATTCGATGTTCTGCTACAGCTGACCTATTACCTTGCCGGTCTCTGGTGTCCCTCATGCGCTCCTTGATTCTCGTGCTGATGTGCTTTCCGGTTTGGCCGATGTAAACCTTCCCACAGCTGCATGGGATGCTGTACACACCTTGTGTTTGTAGCTCCTCAGTCGTCGAACGATATTTCGGAAAAGCCTTAGCTATCTTTCTCGGGGCGGTGAAGATGGTGTTTATATGATGTCTTCTCAGCAGTCGTCCGATCTTATCTGTACATCCATTGACGTAGGGCAGGTATGCCTCAGCGATGTGCTCCTCTGGTTCCATCCTCCGTAGTTGCTTGTTGATAGCCTTCTCAATATGTGCCTTAGGATATCCGTTCTTCTGTAGTGCACTGCGTAGATGTTCTAATTCCTCTTCTAGATGGTCTGGTTAGCTGACTAACTTCGCCCGCTGTATCAGCGTGTTGATGACTCCTTGTTTTTGTGCGGGGTGGTGGTGTGAATCTGCATGCAGGTAGCGATCCGTGTGGGTTGGCTTCCTATAGACCCGATGTCCTAGCGTGCCGTCTTGTTTCCTTGTCACCATCACATCCAGGAAGGGGAGGGCGCTGTTGGTCTCCATCTCCATCGCGAATTGTTTGATATTGATAATCTTGAATCGCGCTTTTATACATGAAGATAGGGCCTTAAGAAATAGCTGCTTTAAAAAGCAGAAGTAGTTCTGAAACTTTTGAAATCCTACCATCCTACCTATACATAAAATACGAGTATCTCCAAGTCCTTTTGTATGAATATCCCGTAACTTAAGTTATTATCTTAGCTGTTAAATAGTGTGTCACCATGTCTTTCAAAGGGAATGTCAAGTTCCACGTGTCCTGAATGACGCTCTAGGGTCTAACTAAATTGGGTTGCAGTTATTCCATAATGCCATAATCGTTGACAGTACGAAAATTGCTTTATACAATGGCTTTTAGATTTTCGAGTACTTAAAAAAATACTTTTTAAGACAGACCGATTTACTTTACTTTTTCAATAGTTTACCAAATTTATATTCAATCTATGAAAGTTTAATGCCGTTATACCATGCAAAATGCAGTAGTATAATGTTATTCTATAACTATTGGATGTTCAAAATTCATTTGCAATTCGATTTTGGATACTTCTTTCCTGGAAACGAGATTCGCATACTATAAACCTCTGTAAGTAATTAATACATAATATGTGACAATGTAATATTAATTTAAGTTGAACACGAAGCGATTTAACTAAACTTTAGACCGAAACTTAGATAAATAATAGAAGTTGCTTGACTTCAAGAAACATTCAGATGTTTCAAAAATGCAATATTGCGCAGTAGACGAAAGCAGTTCTCCACAGTGATTTATGGAGATAAGGTGAATCTGACTTTCCTATATTTAAACAGAGAGAAAAATGTTCCGAACTTTCCGCCGAACTTGCCAACTTCGCGTCCCACTAATTCAATCTGTCCCATCAGAGCGGAGAATAAAAAAACACACTGCGTACCCTTAATGTGTAATATACAAGTATAATGACAGGATTACATTTAAAAATCACAAATTTAATCCGCGACACAATGGGAAAAATGTAAATTGGAGAAGTCCACGGAATTGTTTTCCCGTGCAGAGGGCGCTCCGGTCGCATTTAAAATGCAAATATCGCATACGCTTTTATTCCGGCACAACACAAATTAAAGTAGTTCGGGCAAACGAGAATTTACGAGGGTCAAAAGTCTGCATTTCATCAAAAATTACGGCGCTCTGCATACTGCTCCGAGTCATAAAAGTGCTTAATAGCAGTGTAAACAGCGGCGTGTTTATGCAGTATAAACTTTCATAACAAATCGCTCGTGCCGTTGTGCAGTTTAATGCTGATCGTGGATGGATTACAACATCCGCGGTGGCGTTTAGTGCTTTTGTTGGTTGCACTGGTAAATGCGAGAAAAGCCGGTTAATTCTATTGTTTGCCTATTTAGTAAATGAAACAGTCAATTTAGCTCGAGTCGCGAGCTAGCCTTACTGTTGGCTTTAATTTTGCATTGAATAAGTAGCTCTTGTAATAACGCTGCCAAATCTAATTAATGTTAATGACATTGTGGATTTTGTGTTTTAATTTTATTAATGATAATGAACACCCAGACAAATGAAATCGCTAATTTTAATATGAGAAGAAGGAAACAAACATTTAGAGCATTAAAATGCGAAAAGTCTTTCCTGCATTCCATATGTAAAAGGTTTTCGTGCAATTTTATGGTTATAGTCAATTCAGATACAGTAGGATATATAAATTAGTCAGACACTGTATTTAAGCTGTAAAACGAAAAGCTTTTCGCAAAATCCATAACAATATTATGTGTAGCCAATATGTGTCAAAAAATAGCTTTATGTGTTTCTGGAAAAGGGCTAAATCTGGAGGCCCGAGTTTGTATCCTGGTGAGAACAGGATTTATTTTCTCCCGTAATTTGCCTTCGTATCCACATCCATCTATACGTAATAATATAATTACAGGCAACAACCTTTATATACAAATAAGTAAGACCTTTATTATTGAGTATTGAATTTGGCATTAAAATCTTGGTAAGTACTCGTATGACATTAGTAACAATGCCTTATCCAATTCGAAGTGTCATAATATAATTGCACTTTTCTAAATAATTACATATTATTACCACTGCGGGCTCGAAATCTGCGGATTTCTGACTAAACTTTTCTTATTTAAAACACTCAACTGATACAAAGCATTACTGTTTAACTGTGTAACTTAAGCGGAAAACTCATATCTATATCTTCCAAATGCAGACCTATTTTTGCTTATACTAAAGTAAGTTGCACACTATATTAGTTGCACCAATGTCGTTGGTAGGTATATAATGAAACATTACAGACTCTAAATGTGACCCTTATGGAACATACCTAGATGATGACGGCACTGTAAGCTGCGAAAAAGCATTATTGAGATCAGTCAAAGCCTTCATATAAGCCAGTATAATAAAAGCTCTGATTGGTTCTGAAAGTAGCATCAACAAGGTTGGAAAAAAGAAAGGTATCTCTTTAAAAAAAGATGTTATTAATTAATAATATGCTGTTATCTGTGAAAGTAAAATTTTACTTATAAGAGATATAAATACTTTCCGAATAACTGAAGGGATACTTAAAAATACTTGGCGAACAATATTAAATGGATTTAATTCGAAAAGATCCTCACCGGAAACCTTTACTGCAGCCACCAATAGTCACACACTCCACTTTAAGCAAGTGGGATTGTTTGCAAATATTTTCTTAATTTCTGCAATGAAATCTCTGTTTATATAATTTACATAAGTTCTGCCTTAGATCTGCGAGGTAGAAGGTTAGAGATTTAATGGTCTTTGTTCCTACGAACAATTCCATAGCTATATTAACTATCTAGTTGAAAATGTCACAGGTACTTATTAATGAGCTTCTTCAAATCTGGGTAAGAATATATACGTCCCTCCGCTACAGATACCACAGTGCATTCATCTCTACAGCAAATACAGGGTGATGGAAATCAGACGGGAAATTTAGATTAGATTTAAAGCACAATTAAATATTAATATATTGAGCAGCTTTAGAGCTGTATAACTATTAACTGCTAGAAGCTTGAAAAGTTTTTAGATTAATTTATCCGTCTCATGGGGTTTTGCAGAAGTGTTCATATTTGACTGTCGGGGCGCCCACAAATGTAAACTGTATAATGCCGCAATAGTCTAAATTATTGGAGAAAGTATAACCATTTCAAAAAGCTCTTGCTCCTTGCAAAAACTTAAATACCCCACCGGAGACGATCGAACTCTAATTTCATTCTGTTTGCAAGCAAATGTTTGCAGAACAAACACAGCGAATATAAAAGCCATTACTGATACACAATGGGGTGAGAGCAAACTCGAAACACCTGTATGTGAGTTATTGATCCTTAGTCGATCCAATACAAACAAGGAGAAATTGATTACCCCTTTAAACTTAAATAGAGATGTAAGTGAAACGATGTTTTTCACAATGGTATTGTTGCCTTAACAAATATGCTTTAGGGGCACGGCTTTTTGGCCATCACGTTCAACTGTTGCTGCTGGGGACGGAACAATTGGATGATGAATGGATGTACAGTGGTGGAATGAATATTTCAACGAATGAATCAAATTCAAACACGTTTCTTTTATAAATAAAGCTGGAATCCCTTGTTGTGCTTTTGACCTTTGAGTAATCATTTCGTCAATAGGTGACAAAAATTAACAAGAAGCACTATAATTTTTTGAATGTTTTAAGGAAAACAATCGAGCGTCAGGTGACAAGTGGCATTCCTTAGCTACCGCACAGCAGCAGTTCACCGAACTTCAACATGACCGACTTATAAAGTGTGCAGACTATTTGGGGTATGTTCTTAGCATTATATTCCTAATTGAAGTAATAAAGCAATAAATACGGTTAGGTACGGACTCAGGTAGTTTACGGCAACTGAGAGTTATCAATCTTTTAATTTCATCGCTTAATGTAAATTGGGGGTTCACAAGTTGGATTGCCGATTATTTAATGAAATAAGAATATTGCAATAATGAAGTTTATAACGTTAAAGAAAAGATAAAAATAATGACATTTCAAAAAGGATACTAAATTTTAACATTTAGGTTTTTATAAATTATGAAGATAATTATTTATAATTCTGATGCATGTTGCCGCAAATGAAGAATTTTACAATTTTTAGTGATCACTTGGTAACTTCCAGGGATTAAATTGTAATTACTTATTGTCCAAATTATAACTATCCTTTTCTAATCTTGTATATGCTAATGCAATTTGTATTATATTATTCTTATACGTTTTCAACAGTTGCTAAAATGATCCAGTATAACATTATCACATAATATTATTATGTGCTCCAAATACTCGGTAATACACATGTAAACAAGCAATGGTATTTGGTTGTGAAAACTTCTTAGTTTCTTGGCAAAAAAGCTGTTTAATATGGAAATAAAAGAAATAAATTCAAAGCAGAGTTCTTGAAATATTTGCTGAAGCAATTTGTTGTAAAAATGTTTTCATAAAAATTGGGACACGTAATTATCTATTAAATAAAATTTAATGTAATAAGAAATAATGCATCATTAAGATGACTTTTCTGTCATAAAATATTTGTAATGCATTTTTTTACATGGGAACAAATACTTATAGAATGAAGGCGCCTAAAAATATTGCTCGTAACATCATACTGTAACTTCAATCATCGTTTATAAAACAGGTTCTATAGAAATTATTTAAAATCTTATGTTTTTTTCGTATGAAAGCAACTAAAACATTATTTTGTGTGGAAGTTTAATATATTTATAATTATATTTTTTATAAAATTTATGAACTTGTTAAACATTCTTTTATAATTAAAAATCCGTTATCCTACTAACCAAATGGATATTATATTTCATTCACAACGACAAAATTAACAATATAATTAATATTAAAATATTTAAATTACAGTTACATGAACTGGGATTGGCATTATTTTGGAAGATTTATTACTTGTTAGCTTGCTGTTTCAGATAGATATGATTATAGGTTAATCATCGAGATAGCACTAATTTAGCAGACAAACACGTTGTTATATTTACAAATAAAATAACAATTGTTATGGCTGTAAAGACTCTTTATTGAACACAGTTCAAGCTTAAGTTGATTTGCTTGTTCAAAGTTATTAAAATTGATTATTATTCATAGTGTTAATCATGTTTTTATAAGAATCAAACCAGGAAAAATATTTTTCTTATATTGCCGTTTGCTTACTGCAATATCCACATACCTAGCGATTATGGGTTCTTCCGGTCTATGTAAATTATGGAAGATGGATTTACCATATCTAAGAGGATTAGTTTGTAATCCTCAATATTTTCACTGAACGGTTATTTTGAGCGAAAAACAGACTTACACCGTAAAAACTTTGTCGTTCGATTTTATCTGCAGCCTACTGCACATCTCCCGAAGAAGCCGCTGATGAAATATACTCGTAACAAACTACAGTAAGAAATTGGAGAAATTATAAATATTGGAGGCTGGCAGAAATCACGTTCAAAATGCGTCTTACTTCATTTAAACCACGGCAGTATCAGGTGAATTGTTCAAATAACGTTCTTCCTGCTGCAATTTTATCTGGGCGCAACACGGTCCCCAATGCACGGAACCTAATTCTGTCGCTAAATCACCCGCCCGTGCGAATCTTGGATGAAATTCTTGCTATTTAATCTCGAGAATATGGCCGCAACCGCCTGAAATATGTCCGCGGCGTTTAAGCCCTTCTTTCCTTCCAGGGAAATTAGATGAAGTTTTTTTAAAAAATCTTCCACGGTGAAGATTTATCGGTGCTCTTGCGGCGAAAAAATTAAAACCACAATTCAGCGGTGCAAAGTACGACTCCGGCAATTTCTACCCGGCTATTTGTCATTCACGATCTTGAGACGTTAATACAGAAATATAACCTACCGCGTTCTTGCTAGAACGGCATCGATTAGAGAATCGAATGGAGCTCAGTTATAGTTGCAAGCAACAATCTATGAGACTCATTATACGAACAGCCGATTACCGCTCACAATGGTTCACAAGTATTACCTAAAGCTGTCAAAAATAATAGACGGGTTCGGCACGTTGCACTGCTTTGCAGCGGAGTGGACCGTATCCAAAAATTGTGTTTAGGCTTTTTAGAATTTTTTTCTGAACACATAAATCAATGAGCATTATTTGGTATTATTATTTGAACTACAAATATTTCTCATCTAATAGCTTTTAATGTATGACTAATTCGTATTTTTTCCTAATTTAATGAGTAGTATCTATTTTTATAACCATGAATAGTAAACATTCCAATTTCAGTGCGGCCGCCCATACTTTCTAATTTTTGATCGCGGTGTGCAATTGTCCTCTGCCCTGTTTCTTCACAGGTTAAAGTTTTCTTTTAATCCGGAGGGTCATAAACTCAGTAACGTCAGCACTGCATGAAACAAGAGATAATTAGAAAACTGCTTTCCTGAATATGGTGTTGCCTTTTGCTTATAAAAATTATGGCACCCAAAAGAAGCTACAATTGTATTATTACAAGGATTTCCACTAAACGAGCCTTTAAATGCCTGTTTATTCTCAAAACAAGCACGAGAGCTCTTCCTTCTTTTTATTCCCCTTCATTAGCCCTTAAGATAAATTCGTCCATTGTGCCTCCCTCTGCAGATAGCCCAGACCACCCGAAGGAGTTTCTTAATTATATTAACTAATTAAAATTAATTTGTCATCCGAAACAAAAGACGATGACAAGCGGGCGGGACGCTGCGGCACTGATGACCTACAGGAAACGCAATTACTGGTCTCGAGCACTGTGTTCTATATAGATACACAGCTCAGGAGAGGGCTGCGTTTATGGCAATATTAATCGACAAAGCTTGTCTAAGTGAAATTAAGGTGCATTAGCGTAATCCCGGATTTGCCCCGGGATGATCTGGTTTAAAATCGGAGCCAAGGTGTGATTAATCCCTCCCAACTTGGTGCTCCGTGAGATAAGGGGTAATAGCTTGGAGAGGAGGGAAGGCGTTGAGGAAAGCGGGACAACACTAGTTCATGAAAGGCAGGCTTAATGATTGCATTGGGATTCTCAGCTAATTCGGCCAATATTTACAAAAATTTAAACTTACACAAGAATTCTTCTTGTAAAAGAGATATACCAGTCAAAAACGATTATATTTTAGCAAAAACGTCCAATATTATTGAAATAAGAACCTGTTCCTATAGTAATGCATCAACTATACCTTTTTTTCTCCTCTGAATTGTATAAAAGTAAGCATAACCGTAATTTTCAATCTGACTTTCGTATTGAGAAGAACGGGAGAATAATCAATTATAGTAGGTCCTCCCAACGTTCACAATAATTCTTTTGAAGCCCTATTCAAAAAAAGAATAATAAATGATTTTGAGCAGATAATTTCCTAGCCATTTTTAAGTAACACTGCATTGCGCTCATTAATAATTATTATTGATTTTAATTAGATAACTCAACCTTTAGCTGTTTTAAGATCAAATTCAAATTCTGAATAAATCCACCCTTTTTATTGTTTTGAAGCCATAACCTTCGATACCATCCACATCCATAGATATCAACTCTTGTCGACGCCAATTATATACCATCAACCCTTAAAATAGTTGTTTATATCAGGTTCTTCCGCTATAAATTTATCAATTTCAGTTTTGATAAATAAATACCTTTGAATTTTTAGGTTCGTAACTTAGGTATTATTAAAACGATGTAAGATAATTTTTGAATTCTTACTGGCACTGAGCTTATCAAAGACAAGATTAAAATGTCACATTAAAATATATGTCAGAATAATACAGTCTGCTGGTGAGGCTCAACAGAAAGAGATTTTTTAAATCTAAAACTACCAAGTAAACCATACAAAATCACTTTCCATAATCTTTCAATCACCGTGGTAGCTTTATAGGTATTTTTTACTAGATATAATTTGTTTTTCTGATTTTGGTTCTTCACAATTGGGCTGATACATCTAGAAATATATAACCATAGGGTTGCTCGATATTTACATCACAATCACTTTCTCTACTTATTATTAACGTGTCTACATAATCCTGTTCATCAATCTAAAAGACTGGGAGTATCTTAAGATGTTAATTTCAGACCAATATCTCTAGCAAACTGCTTAATTTTATCAATTTTGAATAGATTATTATAGTTACAATATTAAAATGATAATCTATGCACAACAAATACCCCTTTAAGCTGTTTTATGTATTCGATTACTGTACTCTTTTTAGTTTAGTTATTTTAGAGCTTTTTAGACATCTTAATATGAAACTTTCTGCAACAGTTGCTATTACAGGTCACTATAGCATTTGTTTTACAGTTAGTTTACAATTTTTCATTAACGAAAATTACATGACGTTTATTTATTTGTTGTACTTATTTTTAAAATACATTGTGAATTTCCTAAACTGTCATAACAAAATTGTAATATCTATTCTTAACAACAATCTTCTTTAATCTTTTGACGTATTTTGTCTAGACTCTTTTGTCTTTAACTAAATTTTTTTCCACGCTATGTACTATTTCTTCAGTCAGGAATATCGCAGACTATTTTTTAAATAAAAGGCCAGTAAACTGTTTTGAAATAATATTTTAAAACTTTTAACTACAGTCTTTGTATCCTCGAGCTTGCTTTATAAATCTTTTTAAAATTGATGAAACTGCGACACACTAAATAATTGCCAAAAATTCTCAATTTGCCCTATTTGTATAGACTCCAGGAACGAAGTGCTACTTGGTTTGCCTTGCGATATTTTCTTAACCCATCCTGAGTTACATCAGCCTATATAAAACTCTCACTTTCACAATCAAAAGTTTTTAGGCTGGTTATTTATTCGGTTTTGAAACGCCCTTTTTGCTCTTTTTACTAAACAAGCACTATTCTGCTCTTTCTCGTCAGAATTCCTTGGTTTCCAATAATACATAACATTATCTTTTGACCGATACGAGAAAAGTCTCTAAAGGCACTGCTATATTAAACGTTAAAGTCAAGCAAAAGACGCTGACTGAGGTGATTTCTAAAAGTGTGTGCTTGCAGGCAAAGTTCAGAGGTMAACAAGCGCGTTATCCTTTTAACGTACGGGTGTTAGGACTGGGATGTGTCAGCATTTTACAGACAAAATKATGTAATGTTATTATTTTCTCAMTAGAAGGCCAGAAGGGCGTGAATTTGCTTTCATTCACAAATAACTACGCAACAGATGACCAGATCTACCAGACATGCACATATTGTACAAGTTTAATGTGTTTTAGTTATTTTTTTAAGTCCTGAAACAACTTTTGATAAAYGAGTAAATAAGGATTTTTTACGTTATTAACCAGCCGTCAAACGTTTGACAGGAGCTGCTAAGATAGCAAGATTAATTCACACTGAAAATAAATAATTTTGATTCACTACTGAATAATGTGACATTGAAAAAGCACTCATCGTAAGGCAGAATGCTGTGTAATGTAAGAAGACCGCTATTTATTAATAGGAATCAAATTTAATGATATGCGCCCGAGAACTATGAATAGTCTTAAGAGAAGCCACATTTATTCACGTTGCACAAAATCAGAAAAATCGAAACGAGCCAAAAAAAACTAAATTGGGAAACGAAAATGAAGTATATGCTCGAAAATCCCTCCGTTAATCTGGAAAAAGGGTTGTGCTATTTGTCATGTCAGGGGTTATCATTTAAAAAGCCTCGTGCAGGAAGGAAGTCGAGCGGGGTGATATCTAGTGATCTAGCAGGGTATGCTGTGGGTTGCCTTAGCCCATCCAGTATCTGGAATATTGCTGGTTCAATAAAGTCACAACGTCTCTGGATCTCAAGTAGATCGACCAACTCATTATAGATATGCATATCTTTCGCCCATCAAACGCGCAGACCCAATCTCGAACCAAAGCCTTATTGGGAATATGGCTTGATGAGAAGTTGAACAGCTCACAAGTTGATAGAAAACCACTCTTGAAATTCTCTTTGAATGAGTGCGCGCGCATTTCCTTCAGTCTAGATATGCCAGTTGTGAGAATTAAAAGAACCTTTTCGAGCAAGCCTCATCAGTTACGAGAACACAAGGCAGAAAGTTTGGGTCCCCATTGTTTTGGGTCCACAGCAACTCAAAAAATCTTCATCAGACTACGTATATATCTACTAGGTCGTCCTAAAACATCAGCTAGTGTGTTCTACGTGACGTCTGCAACCACGACCGCAACTCACTCCTGAGGATGCTTGCCACAACGTCAGGCGAAACTTTAGAACATAGAAGAAGGAGAAATTGACCACCGTCAGCAAGTGACTCCTTCTAAATATTTCGGATTCAAATGCAACTAATTCCCATTAACCCATGCACTACGCAGCATTTTCCTTGTGCTCAGTTGTAAGCGTGAGCCCCTTTTCTGAGCTAATTCCGTCTATCCCTTAAGTGCACAAAAGCAAGCAGCAGGAGTGTTGACTTACGGAATGGCACTTATTGGTAAATCCGTCCTAACGAGCTCTTCCGTTTATTAAAACTCCCATTCATCTCTGGACTGTTTGCAAAACAATCCCCCCGTCTAAGAACGTTCCTTAGATCTGCAACCGGCGAGAATTTCTGATTACAATGCCATTTCCGAATCCAACATCCGAGCAAGATAAATTGCCGCGCCAGCTATTTTAAGTTATTAATTACACAAGTTTTATTTTCGCTCGGCTTGTCCTTCAAGCAAACCGTGTAATTCGGCCCTAAGTTTATTTTGAGAAAATTAAACGGTAATTAATTTCACTTCGGCTGGCAAAATTGTTTTTCCCGAACGAAATCCGCGAAGACGGGGCGGGCTTTATAAAACGGGCCGTTCCGATTTGTTTGCTCTGTTCAAAGGGTTCAACACAAAGCCGGCAAAGTATATAATTAAACAAATAGTATCGGGGATACACAAATTGGATTTTAGTTCGGTTGCGGCTCGACCCAACACATACTTCTACTTCGTTCCGTTTCGATATTATGATTAATCGGACGCGATTTGTTCATGCGAAGCATTTCGTTGATGAGAACGTGGAGCTTTGGACAAGTCTCACAATTGTCTAAGTTGTCGCTTACAGCGAGCCATTCGGCTTAAATTTTAATAAATAAATACAGGTTAACGCAAGATCAAGTATAAACGATAAATAATCACCAATGAAACACATCCCACCGTGTGTACGGTTGTTATATGGCTTTGACAGTAGCAAGTTCTGACTAATTAGGTTTTTTTAGGATTACGTAATCCAACATGGCTTCCGAAGGGCACCCAGCGCGCACATGGGGTGCGCATACACGTGACTGCTAGAGTTGGGTCGTTCAGGGTTGCTGTCACTTCAATTCACAATCCATAAAAACAATTATAAATCAGTTAAGAACAACCGGCCTTTGTCGAAGGAAGGATCTGAATTGAATCGAATAATCCTGCTCTAGTGATTGACTATAGCATTATGCAATGGGGTCTCTATGACAACGCGTTAGAAGCTGTGTTGTTTTGAGGGGTGCCCCTCGCCAGTCACTTCGAAAGTCACGTGTTTTAAAAAGCCTAATAATGAACAGGCCATAAAAAACGAAATCTTTATAAATTTTGACAATACGCAATTATTCTATCGAAAGATATAGCCCCTGTCTATAACATCCCGAAAACTGTAAAGTAGAGCCATTTTTAACTTTGTGGATACTTTATATAAGACAGAGTTTCATTTTCCTTAATAAAATACTGTATTAATTTGTCTTGGTAAATATTCAGCATTTTTCCTTTTGAATGATTGACACCCTTCAAATGTCAAAAATCCATAATTGTCACTTTATGAGTGAGATTCAATTGAACCTCTAAATGCAGTTTTATATCACGTCATGAATCAGATCTTTATGATCATTAGAGAATACATGCCTATCTAATAGTTATATTGTGGTTTTAGATGTGTTGAATTTGTACATCAAACGCGGGTAAACCAACCTACAGAGTCCCAACGCTCCATCAGAGATTATTTTTTGTACTCGTATTATAATTTCAAGAATAGTAATAAACACTTAATGAAAAGGAATTACATTTTATAAAAAATTAGTTAAAAAATACATGACAAGCGCAATCATACTGCCTTTTCCATTAATGTATCAACCTTAGCAATTAAACAAAAATAGGTAAACAAATAAGAAGTCAAGTGCAGTTGTATAAAATTTTGTGAAAATGGAAATAAACGAAGATCATCTTGAAAGATCAGCGTTAGCGCAGAACAAATCTGAAAAATATCATAAGATGCTTCAAGGAAAACTATCATACTTGGAATTAACAAATTTCGAAGTCTTGCGAACTTTTCTCAATGAAATGTTAAAGCAATAAGCGAGAGGTCAGTAGGGCAGGACTGCTTATTATACCGTTCATTGCTTCATTATTCCGTTAGGTACTGTAAACGCTAATTGGCCTACTCTTGACCTTTCACGCGGACTCCATTCATAAATTCGTGTTTTAAATAGCTATTTCTGGTTACTGCAAATGAAACAAAGGAAACTTCTAGAAAACGATGGATTTGAACACGAAACTATTTTAAATCTTTCATACCTTATGATTGTGAGGCTCTCTTCATCTCTCGTGTTATATTATTTCCAACTTGAATACATTTATAATAATATAATAATTATAACACTTGGTAATGTTTCAGTTGTTATTGAGTTTAACTTCTTACATGTTTCGGCTTATTAGGCCTTTCTCAAAGAGTTTACAACACGAAACTGTTGCTTAAAGTTAGATGCAGATCCCACGAGCCTCTATACCTACGAGCGGGTGACATTTATGGCAGGTTAAACTCAATAAAAACTGAAACATTACCAAGTGTTTCATTCTGATCTTCATCCAGAGCATTTATAATGTTTTGGGACAATTTTATATGTATATAGTGTTATTCTGATTTTTCAATCTATCAATATATAGTACCCTCGAATAAGGTACATCTGGCTAAACCATTCTAGTATCTGCTTCTCTAAAACGAATGGGATGAACTTCACTCAAGGGTCTTCTCTGCTTATTTATTCACTTAACTCTTTTTAGATATATATGTCTCTTGTAGATTCAACGGACTTTCGCTTACGTAAGTAACTAATGGTCGAAAAATTGTTTCTTTATACCATAATTTAGACCATTAGCTCTACTTGAACTAAAATGATCGCACTAGTAGTATGAAATAGCTAAATCGCGTATCTGTAATAACTCTGCTTCTGAGGCCACCAGCGAGTGTGCCCTCCCGAGCCCGCTACATGAGCAAAACAAATCCTTTACAATGATTTCAGCTCAGCCGTTGCCGGAAAACTTCGTAATTATTCCCGGCGCTTTGTTCAGACCGCGAAGCTATCTAATTTATACCCCAGGGATTGTCCTGAAACTTTTGCATTATTAAATCTAGGCAGCTTTTTAAGCACTCCGCCGAATTTGCCATCGAACTTTTATTTTAACCTTCTCCTGCCCCGGCTTCCTGTGGAAACTATCGCGATCTTGAAACTTCGACGTAGCAGATGGGGGACGGGCAAGTGCTTTTGAAGAACCGCTGATTTTGTCAGAATGCGAGGTATTTCCAGGGGCGTTATCCGGTCCTGATGAAACTAAAGCTTCTTCTTTATCGGTTATATAAACGAGATGACTGAGTAGTTATGCCCTCATTTCCTCTGAAACTTGCAATAGTGCCATAAGAAGCTAACGTTTCGCATCCTTTAAATGTCGAAAATCTTTTCTACTTATAAAGGCAGGAAAAACTTATAAAACGTTCTTGAAGCATTTTTTTTTCTAGAATAAAGTAGTATTGTCAAATGTTTTTTTATATTTTAAACTGTTTTAGAACAAGATAGACATATCTTTTAGTTTTTTTGGAATCGAACTTTTTTCCATGTTTCTTTTTAAATCATGCTTGGTGACGGCGGGCACAATTAATTTCTTATTGGAAACCAGAGTCTGCGAGTTAATTGTTACCCCCTTTGTTGCTTTGTTAGCTAGTAAAGCAATATCGAAGTCTGGTTTTACTCATCTAGCTTTTCGGGAATATTTGGTTACACTTGTTGACCACTGATATAGGTATTGAAGAAATGCAAGCAATAGCGGTCCACTTTCTAATTTTATCATGTTAATTGATATTCCGACAGACCCAGTTGCCAAACTTTTAGTTGAGTTGATGTACCTTGCAACAGCTCTCGAGTCCACGCTGTTAAATAAAAATTTAGTGGAACTCTGGAGAGTATCATATATTTACTCAAGAAAGAGACCAGCATGAGCCCAAGGTACAGAAACCTTAGTGATTTGGCGATTTATTAAATCGGGATCACTGATATTTGACGGAAGAACATGACGATTACTATTAATAATCCCTGTTGTACATTAAGCCCCCTATAAGGATTTTCTGCTCTTCGTGCGTGTCTTGAATTGAATGTATTAACGTAATTACGCAGGTTTTCATATTTCACGCAATCGGTTTCCAGACTTGTTCTTTTAAATTTTAAATAAGCTTCATCCTGTAGTTTAAACATCAATTTTATGGTATCCATCAACTATGGACTAGGCATTTTAGTGTCTCTGGTAGTATAAAGCAGATCGTTTTGGTATCATATCAGTGTGAGATTATAATTAGGGTAGTTAATGATATCATCCACGCTAGTTCATAAATGTAGTCCCAGTCTATGAGCGCCAGATCAGCAACAAAACCGCGTTTGTATCCATCACTATGTTTATATCGCCCACAACAAAAACATATTGATACTGTGTTGTAACTGTCATGCGGTTGTCCAGAATATCATGTAATTTCTCAAAATGATTTTTTGTAAGTTAATATTTAACTACCCAAGTGGCACATCGTTTGCAGCTATTGCTTCTGGTTCTTCAGGATACACATTACCCAATTTAAGTATCTAACTAAGGTGATTTACCTCAATACCTACTTTCGCAAAGCCTACATCAGATATATACAGGGTCGTTACAAACTATGGAACCAGCGGAATATTTCAGATTCTGTTCGACCGATTTTTATGAAATTGTTCATGGGCCTATGGGTAATTAAAGTTCATTTTCTGGATTTTTTTTTCAACTCCGTGTCATCTCTCATTTCCAAGATATGGGCGCAAGGTGCGTTTTTTTTTAATGGGAAGGAGGAATGGGGTTAAAATGCTCATCATTGAAAAGGATATTTTTCCTGGTTTAAAAATGTATCACACTTGTACAACTTATTGCTTCTGAGTTGAGAAAAAAACTTATGTTTTGCAAGAAACTTCGGGTTAAAAACCAGTTGTCTCCATTTTCCTCGTGACTGGTGATAATTCTCATTCATTTTTTTATTTGCAATCGCAATGCCTCGGTTAACTGAACATGATCGCATCGAAATTTTGATATTGATTGGTTATGGAGATAGAAGGCGAAGTTATTCGGAAGTAGTTGCACTCTACAATGCAATTCATGAGAATCGTGAACCAATTGCCAGATCAACAATTATTAAAACATTGTAACGTTTTGACGACACCGGCGGTGTTAATTATCGTCAGAAACTACGACGTCCAAAGGTTGCTACGAGTGAGAAAAGTGGCTTGAATGTTTTTTAGATATGCAAGAGAATCCCAAGTATTCCGTACAACAGCATGCTCTCACTCACCATATTAACACAAGATCTGTTCATTTTGAAAAAAGAGAAGTTTCATCTATATAACATTCACTTATCACAAGTGCTGAGCGAAGATGATTTCGATAGTAGGATAGAATATTGCGAAACTGCTACGAACATGATAGATGAAGATAGAGACATTTTAAATTGGATTATGTTTTCTAATGAAGCCACTTTTTGCCTCAATGATAATGCAGATTTTGGTCGCACACAAATTCACATTAGATGGAGCAAGTCCACATACAATACCCTCAGGAAGTGAAAGTCTGGTGTGGTATTATCGATGAGCATATTATTGAGCTTTTTTGCATGGATGGAAATTTGAATGCGGTCAAGTATTTACAACTCTTGGGCGAAAACATTATACCATAACTTATTCGCCTGTTCCCTAATCGTGAAAATGCTGCGCGTTCTTCTGAACAGGTATGATTTCAGCAAGATGGTGCACCGCCCCATTTTGCAGTCAACGTTCGTGAATATTGGAATGCGATACACATTTCTAGACAGATGGATTGATAGGCGCGGAGCGATAGAATGTCCAGCACGTTCCCCTGATCTGGCGCCGATTGATTATTTCCTGTAGGGGTATCTGAAAAATCGTATTTATGCTGATCGGTTACAAAATGCAGAAGATTTAAAAGAACGTATCAGGGCAGCAATTCAGAACTTATCTCCAAATATGCTACAAAGAATATTAGAAAACTTCAATTCAAGGTGGTATTACTTCCAGGAGGTAAACGGGGAACATTTTCTGTAATGCAAATCTGAAAAAATACTGCATTTTTCACAAAATCACGTTTATCTCTTTTAGTTTTAGAGCACCCGATTCGCAATAAATTCATCACACGAAAATTATCACCAGCCAAGGAAAAATGGTAATACCTGGCTTTATTGTCCATTTTAGCGATAAAGAAAATTGCTTTCATTCTTTTCGCTGTCAGTCGCAATTATTGTATATCCTCTTTTCTCAACTCAAAAGTAATAAATTGTACAAGTGTGTACAATCAGGAAAACATGTCCTTTTCAATTATGAGCATTTTGACTCCTTACCCATTAAAAAAAATGCAATTTGCGCCCATATCCCGGGAACGAGACATGACACGGAGTTGAAAATATTCCAGAAAATGGAATTTAATTACTTATAAGGCCAAGTACAATTTCAGAAGAATTGGTCGAACAGAACCTGAAATATCATGTTAGTTCCATACTTTACAGCGATCCCGTAGTTACTATAGTTTATGCATTTTTTTATATTTTCAAAGATAGAGGGTTATCGGTATTACTTTGAAGACAAGTACCTATTTGCAAAATATTGCTCTCTGTTAAAAAAAGAAGGGCAAATATAAAACCCACACGAGTATAAAAATAAAAGCCCTTTTGAAACAAAACGAAATCAAATCTTTTATACTTGTATATTTACTAGGTCTGCAAGTTTTCGCGTACTTTCTGACCGTAAAAGTTTGAATTAGGTTTTCCAGGGCATCTTCAAAAATTTTATTTAGACGCGTTCGTTAATTATCACGGTCTATCAACTGGCGAATAAGTATAAGATTTATCACGTTTTGGACAGAAAATATCATCACACGGTCAACCCAACTGTATCGTTTCCCTCGCTTTCATATTCAAGAAATCTCCGAATGCGCGCTCTTCGTCGTCAAGAGCACAGCATACTGCGATGTGAAATGCAAACAGATCGACATCTAAGTGCACATATTTGCGTGGCAAGATATATCCCGACTTGTCATATTACAATGATCCCTCTCGACCGCAGAATGCACGCCCGTCCGTCGACTCGTACCCGGAATAGAACTGCACCGGATTACGGGGACAGCCGTAGTTGTTTAGGGCCACACTATGTGTGGGGAGGGATGGATGAGGGTCCTATTGATTTTCCCGGCGGGCCAAAGCTTCGCTTACCGCCACCGTTTGGCTGAACGGCCCGCCGTTACACAGCTATTTCAGACATCCTCACCGGAAGTAGTTCCTCGAGATTTTTTCGCCCCCCGGAATTTGATCATTTCGGCAATTTACCGTTACGGGGGCTATTTATAAAGCCCCCGGACGGAAGAAAAAACGGAGGTTACCGCGGACGCTCCGCAGTTTTTTCTTGTTAGTGTGAGCCGACGAAAATTGAATGGGGCGGACGGAGGGTCTCGTGCACCGAGTCGTTTTCCTGGGGGTGCAGGTGGTGAATATCCCGGAAGTCGTTAATCCGCAGGTTTGGAGCAACCTGCTAATAGGGTTGGTGTATATGCTTTTCCAAATCAAGTATGACAGGGAAGCAACAGGCGGGACTGAATAATTCATATGGGAGACGAATCCGAATGAAATTCTGAAAACTCCTGGCACTGGCCAGAAAATAAGAAAAAGAGCCGTAAATCGCACCACACAAAACATGTGGAAGTTCGGAAAAATGTTTGAAGTCTACGACCAAAAAACAACTCAAAAAAATCCCAGCACTCATAAGCGACTTGGAGCACCACGGCTTCAGTTGGAGAGATGAAATCTTATTTGCAACACAAGCAAGAAGGAGTAAAACTATGATAGTGCGATAATTTTGTCTAGAGACCAGCAAGCGATCGGACAAATAGGCGAAATCACACAAGGAAACATCAAAATGACAATGAAAGAGCAACCTGCACAAGATACAGAATTTAAACAACTTCATAAAAATAGATAAAATTTTAGATTTATAAAATTCTGATAATTAAACCAAAAGAAATTTTGACTTAAGATAGAAGTAGTTAAAAAATTGTTATTTTTACGAAACAAAGCTAAATCAAATATTGACAAAAACAGATCACTTGAAATTCTGATACAACATTTAAAAGTGGAGTATACAAATTATTCGCATCGAACGAAACTAAAATCAATACTACTGAGCTAGTCGGTCAGGTCAGGTCAGGTCAGGTCAGGTCAGGTCAGGTCAGCTAGTCGGTCAAATGCAAATGTAAACTTAAAACTTCCAGTAAAACTAAATTTATCGACTTTACTAATTTGTGATGAGGAGAGTTTACGTATGATACGTCTGGTATAACAGAACAGTATTCATCAGGTATCTTAGGAAAACAACAAAATCTGTAATTTTTTTTAATTAAAAAAAATGGTACTATGGCATCTAACAAACCGTTTAATTTGTAACTAAATTTAATTGTTAATAAATTCACTTATTTTTGTCTAAAGTGCGATAAGACGATTTCCTGTAACAGTTATGGAAGAATACGGTCTCTTTAAATCTCTTGTAGTTAATACCCAAAAGTAATGTAAACGTAACCTAATGAGAACGATGTTGTATATTTGGCTCAGTTGTAATTTTTGGTCATTATATTCTTCATCGGAAAAACTAGATGTTGATAAAATAGAAATTAAATTAAAAGATCGGATATATATTATCTAAGTATTTTGCGAACCTTTCTTTAAAGTATTTTGCGAACTTTCTTTATGTTATAGATTTAATAACATTGAAACTAAAAATTGTTATTCTGATTATTCGAAGATAACAAATGATTGAAACTATTACATACAGATTTAGCATGGATCTGCTAGTACTCATTGTTGTTTTCACTTTTTGACATTCAATCAAATGCATTCAATAGTTTATAATTTTTTAAAACTATATATCTGGCACAATTAGCACAACTGATGTGTTATTTTCTCTACTTGTAGCTATCGTTGCTTGACTACAGTTTTACAGGGTGTACAAGCCAAATGTTGGCGTAAAAAAGGTTTTACTCTTAATTAAGAAGAATCTAGAAAATATCATAATACCTTTTTTGGCAGAACTAAAATTTGTTTGATCACATTCGTTTTCTTTTTCATGAGTAGAGATGTCACAATACTCCAGTTTTCTTAAGGACCTAGGGTAGGTTGAGCCGAAACTCAAATTCCGCTAGGGAGCGCCACCGGTTATTTTCATCGTATTTTGATCTAATAGTGGTATAGACAAACCCTCAGATATTAGGGTCTACTCACCAAGACTACCTGCATTTATTGCGCTTACTTATTAGTTTGAGACAATAAATTTGCATGCCAGGGTGTTTGAGCTATAACGTAGAATTTCTTGTTTGGACACGATTTGTATCCTGCCGTTCAAAGAGCAGGCAGACCTGAGTTTATAAAATATGAGTATAACTGTGATGTCCTTTCTATTTCCCAATAGAACGGTTGCTGTGGGGACGTGAGATTAAAGGTCACATTGAGATGACGATGTTAGAAACTAGAAGGCCTGAAAGAGTTAACCTGTATTTGAAATGTTACTAGTATTGCTTAGATGATAACTAAAAATTGATATCTTATATGCTCAAAGGTATGAGGCAGTGTAGAACTGATTTCAATTATAATTATCCAAAGTTCTTGCACAGAAATACAGGTACGATATATTACACAAATCATTACATATTTGAAATATGCATAGCGAAAAACTGACTATGTAAATAGTCGACTATTTATCAAGATATTGTTAAATTACCATTGAATACTACTATATTGTGTGTTCTCCTATTCCTTAATTTTTGTTGGTGTAAACATAAAATCTGGTAAAATCATTCAGTTTTATTTTGTCTCTACTACTCTAAGAGAGATTTTAAGGACTGCAGAAATTGTAAGGTTATTATAAAGCTAGGCTTAGCTTCAAAACAAAAGACGGTAAGAAATGGCAACAGCACAGTGTAGTGTGCATAAAAAAAAACAAGACAATAATGTCAGGGCTGCAACGAACAACGAAAATGGGACTGACAAGGGTAATTTCATCTCATTGCAAAATTACTACAAAAGTGGTTCAACACGTGCTACAGAGCATATAGAAATACAAAAAGTAATGGTAACAATAATCTAACTTTTGTTAGAAGTACTATACGGACTGGGGCTACCCGGCCTTTATTACATTGATCCTTGGGCTAAATAAACTGGCATTAAATACATTCATAATACTCAAAGTATACAACTATTTGAAGCCGCTCAAAAGAGCAGATTTTCGTCCTTTCATGGATAATCATCGGCAAAGTATTAGTAGTTTCTAGGAAGACAATAATTATTTTAGTTAGAAAAGGGTTGTAAGGATAAGGCATGTCTACACTGTAGACATGAAACTATTATTTTCTTGTATGTGGATATGTGCGTGAACATGCATGTGTCGTCATCTGTGCAATTGCAGGATTGCTTCTTAATGTTAGGTATCATTGTCAGTTATAATATCACAAGAAAGTGAGAATAAATAAAATACAATTCTACATAACTGTGAGAACTGTTGGCAAATGGCGAGAGTTCGAGAAAAGTTCTGGAGAATTATTTTATAATTTATTCTCACTCTCGCGTAGTATTCGATAGATTATTTTTTGCTTTCCGTAATATGCAGTTTCCTTAAATTTACCATTGATTTTGTCGATTGCCGATGCGCTGAATCTATCCTTATATTCATTTTGCGTTTTAATATATTATTCGCAGAACGATTTCCACATAGAGATTGCCCGGGATGAAAATATGTGGACAAATCAAATGCTTGGGTATCTATCCGATTTTCATAGAAAGTGTAGATACCAGGAATAACCGTTCCACGCATTCCCAGAGAAATTGTGGTATATCTACAATTTATTTATTATATATTATTGAAATAGTCAATATCTTATTTGTTTAGATATTACCACCATTGTTAAATGGACTCAAAACAAAATACCTGCACAATGTAACTGTATGATCACTAATTTTTATTATATCCTCTATATTGTAAAATTAAAATCCAAAATTTGTATTCTTATGCAGTTTGACGATGCCTTTCATACTTTAGTTTAGTATCTGCGAATACTTGGCTAAACACCACAAAAATAGAGTAAAATGCAATAAAATGCTTATTTTCAACCAATGCGGGAATTTTTCAGGTTGAACAGTTTATTTGCTTCTTGCGATAGGGTGAAAGACAGTTTATGACAGGTAACCGGGTGCAATTAGGGGCGGATACCTGTAAGGGGCGAAAACATTAAAATTTTTGAAACTTAATCTTGATCTAGCCCTACAGTTTTTTTATATACAAATTCCATTTTGCGTACAAAGCTTCTAATATTTGTTATATGAATGGCCACGTCTCTATTTTCCCAAATTTTTGCTTTAAATTGAAATATTGAAGCTTAAAAATTGTTATAAAATAAAAGTCACTATTTCTGGCTTTGTAAAGACAAAATTGAAATCGATGCGTTGTAGAGGATTATTTGTAATACAACATACTTAAAAATGAAGGCAATCGGGCCGAAAATGACTAAGCTGAACGCCTAGAAGTTTTACTGCTACCCAATACCCTTAATACTTGTTTATGTGATTTTTCTCACGAATAAGAGGCTGAAATGGCTTCTCGCTGCGAAGTTCATAAGCAGAACAAATTTTGAAATCTACGTGAAATTTTGCACTCAACCGCATGTGGTAGTATGACACTAAACTGATTTAAATTAAAATGGATTGAATACTGGAAATACCTCGAAATATTGGTCGCTTTTAACGGTTCTAAGCTTTTACCTATTTTTCGTCGTTAAACGTTTATACATAAGCATTTTAATAAAAGGAACTAGCGAAAATCCTTAGTTTCTTTAACAAATTGCATACTACGCTGTAAGACTGCGTTCACATCTCTCGGCCGCTGGTGTGACGTCATGGTAGTAGAGGGAATACAGTTCCAGGCTTGTTAGACTGTCAAAGGCTCCCTCTACGCCCATTATCGGAATGGTTTGATCATGATCGTGAATCTTTGCAACTGTAGTTTACATTTGGTAACTTTATTTTTGAGACTGAACGTTTTGGTATAAAACAATTTGTCGTATTTCGAGCGTTTGTGACTTAATACAAGAAATACGTTTATTTGTTCCACCCTTAGAATCGTTTGACCCAACTTTTCACCCCACAAGATGTCACTGCTAGAAGCCAAAAGTCAGTTGATGCGTTCGTATCTCCTCGGAATAATCAGTGAACTTCCCCCCAGTTTCTTTAACACAAAAACTTGCTCCAAACTGTCAAAGACCGACAGCACCCCACGTCACCCACTCCCTTCGATACCCTAATCAAATCCCGCCGACGGCGTACACCTGGGTCCTTGAATGTTTGGTCTCTTCACTCCTCAGTTGTGGCACTCGAGCGCGAGTGTTTTGCCAGTCACTAGGCGTCATTAATATTAATACGGCCGGCGTAAACACTTAATACACGTAACTTTACTAATCACCAACATGAACCTCAAGATCTACATGAATTATACATTGGATGCCATTAGCGAGGGGTAACGACTTCATTCTCGGAACATTAAGACTGCAGTGCAATGTTTACTGTTGGTAACGATTTATATACCACCGAACACATGAGAAGATTAAGATGTTAGGAAGAACACTGTCGCAAAGTTGCTTGTATTTTTTTCTGCTTTGCCCATACCATTGACTTTTTCCCAGAAGAGTGCCTCTATCCTCTCGATTAATAATAACATTAAAACCTAGGTTTCATAATTTTGATGTTGCCTTACTGTATGTAAGTAATTGATACTTCGTTTGTTGCTATACTACACTACACATCAACACATCTCAAGGATAAACAAAAATTTCCACGGCTAGCAACGCCCCTTTTAAGAATGTAACTTATCTAGAAAGCGATATAACTATTTAAAAATTTACGTAACTTCTCGTTTAAGGAAACCAATTCTCCCTTTACACTATTGATAGATACATATCAAAAGGACTATGAAAATTTCCGGCTATGGCACGAAACAACACGTTTGGCATATGTATGCACGATTAATTTAATTTTCTTAGATGTATTGTAGTTTACTGAAAAATAAGAAAAGTACGATCTCTTTGAACTGAATCGTTTTGATACATAAAGGATTTGCTAAACGTCTTACCATTATTCCTTCTCTAATGGTTACAACGTAACGTGCTTGTGGAGAATGATTTTGTCAGTATAGAAATCTTGTAAGATGGAATTGAACAACTGTTTAAAACTCTGAAAATAAGGAAATTAAAAGATGAAAATTGTGTTTCAAGTTTATTATAATATTATTGTCTTAATACGTTTAACTTCTTATCCCGAATAATCTTTTGCACGACATGGTCTCAGGTGTTTTGTGGAGCGAGGTAATATAATTCATATTTTCTGTTTATGTTATATGCTCTATAACGGCATAACGTATTAATCTATGTATGTATGTAATCTATATCAGCACAATCCGAGGACAGCTGTGTTAGAAGCATTTAATATGATGTTTTAAGACCAAGTCTGTTTTTCTAATACTCATTTCCTTTTTTTCAGGTAAGCTACAGTGACATATTATCTAAGGTTAGTAGGAATATTAAATACAGCACTTTGTAACAAGGTAAGTTACTATATACAGATAAATATATTTTCGGCAAAAAATTACATACTCTCGAAAACACTGACATTGATGTTAGATGTCGAATACATAGGTACATTCAATATTAACAATTGTGACGGCGGTGTTAAACATACACTATAATATATGTTAGTGATTCTATAGGAATTCAAATTACATGGTCTTTTTATTTTAAAKTTTTCTTGTAGACGAACATGCTACTAAGCGGGCATTGTGCTAAGAAAAATGATGTTATCAAATCTAATATTTGTTATTAAGAGAGAACAGTTCTTGTTGAGTAATTTTATGATTGCATGTTAATGCAAAACGCGCCAATGCGGAGGGTACTTTTTACCCCCTGTCCAAATTTTGTAAAAAAAAGAGTGCGCGGAACGCTAAAAGATAACTTAGTTCTAGAGGGTATGCCGACGGGGTCCGACTTATCTATGAACAAGCAATCGTCTTTTATAAACTCTGACTTAATTTTCTAGCAAGACTTCCTGTGAACTAAGCTTTCAAGTGAAGCGTTACGGACAAGCGCTATCGAAAAAGCTTTTCGCTACAATCAAAGGTTTACTTAGTTTATTAGTGAATTTTTAAGAGTTAGTTGCAAGTACAAAACTTGAATTTGAACGCGTGGTAGTTAAAACCTGCGCTAATAACGACATAGAGGTCTCTAAGCCATTTGAAGTCCAAATGTCCATATTTAGATGTAGTGGAAAACCTCCAAAAGTAAACTGAATCAAATCGCTAAACTAAACAGCACCTTTTTTAAGCCATTAAATTAACTAAGATCCACCTTCATCATACCAAATAAAAGCTGAACAAAGATAAAGCTGCAAAAGAAGACGGATAACGAATGCCTCATAACATTTGCGTTTGAAATGATGAACCCTTAGCGTTCCGCGCATTCAGCTGACCTACAATTTCATATTCCTAGAGTTAACAAGCAACATCCGGACCTGTTGACGGTGCAGAATTTCCGACGGTTTTGCAAACTGATATCCTTCCGCAATGCTGCTGCAGACAATTAACAGAAACACTGACGGAACTGAAACAAAGTCGGAGGACGCGCCCCCATTCACGGCGTCTCATAATTCAGAAACGAGCAATTCGCATATCAAGTGGGATGAGTGGCGAGCGGACCTTTGTTCGTCGCTAATTAAACATTAACTTTCACCTGCATCCCGTTCTCGCAGAGGTCCTGGCGTTAATATTTAAACAGGTAACCTCTGAGTGGGAAGTGCAGTGCTTACTGCGTGTTTATTAATTGTATTCAGTACAACTTTGCTTGCGTTAATAATTATTTATTATGTGCTTTTGTTAGGTACTGAATAAAGGAAAGGAGATATGCGACATGAGAGTGTTAACTCTTTTTATTGGGTATACTTATTACGAGGCATATTCCTAAAATATGGCCAGTTTGCTTATATTTAAATATTGGAGGGTCAGAATAAAGTTGTACGTATCCMAGGTAACATTTTGAAAGCTAAATTGGTTTTYTACAGTTTTATGGKGCTTTTGTCTTAACWTGAAAGAGTTTTAAAGTTGTTGGTATATAAATGTACCTAGCTTAAATACAATACAGTTTTATAATAGCCTTTTATGTTTTAATTCAATTTGCACTTAAAACTAGTTTATTATTGATAGATTTGCAACCATTATAAATAAAATTGTGTTTATAATTGCTTTAAATGTAATATAGTTTGTWGAAGTCCATCAGAGGCAAAAAGTTTTATTGTTACTTCTAAAATAGGTTTTAAATCCTACTTCAAGTTTATATATTATATAATTAATTATAATTATATAATTTAATATAATTTTTAATTGACCCAATTAAGACTATTTATTCCGCTATTAAGCACTTCACAAAACTGCATTTGTAAACAGTTTTATGATACCCTTTTGGCATTGCATAAGACATATTAGACATATATTAAATAATTGTTAATAAGTTTCGATTTTATTGTAACATACTCTGATTCAGTATGGATTTACAAGTTCAGTGGACATTTTCGATGAACAGAATAGGATACAAGTTTGAAATTAAATCTAATTAAATTTTTTATGAAAGAACTGTCTAAAACCATTTACTTATTGCAAATTTTACTGGCGCGTATTTTTTGGTGTCTGTCATATAGCAATTCATCAGAGAAGTATGGTTTGTTTGTACTTTTTGATTATACATTCACGGTTTTGGGTAACTTTCGTCTACACGTATAAAATATAAAAACCTTAATACAGTATTTATTAATGTCTTTCCGAAACCTTAAAAGGAATAATAAGAATAGTGGACGCGTTCTTAAATGCAAATAAAACTAAATATGTTATTTTAGTCATTTGGAAATTTAAAATAAAACTTTTATAGTATTACAATTCAAATTTAAAAGTAATAAGCTTTGAACAATACTTCAAACTCTTATAAGACCTACAGCTGGCAGTACTTTTATAAAACTTTAAACCCTTGTAAGGGTTTTATAACTGATTTATAGTTTACTTAAGGAATGTTTTAAAACTGCAATTAAATAACCTCTAAGTTTTAAGGTATCTTTACATTTTGGACTTCAGGACATTAATAAGATCCTCCACTTTTTGCTTAAGACAGTTTTATTCAAGTTTTAAACCTTCAATTGTTACTTAGGATACAGCGCTATTAAGTGGTTGCGGTGAAGGTACAAAAGTGATTGTAATGTTTCAGTTGTCGTTTGTCATTCAAGAAGTGCCCAAAAGCTACTCAGTACCCCACTATATTCAAGAACAATATGGAAAAACTTGGATATCAAATTGTGTTTGAAAGGTGGGTACCAAAAATGCTTATGGACCAGCAAAATAGCAAAGAATGTCAAGCTGTCCACTAAATGCAAGTACAGCCCTTTTTAGGAAGTTTTGAACTAACTCATTTTAATTGATAAAAATGGAAGCAACATTTTTATTTATACTGCAAAATTTCGGAGAACAGTTAGTAGAAATACCATCCAATAAATAATAAATTCTGCATTACAGATAATAATCGAAATACAAAAACATAGATGTGCGATTCTTCACAATTCTGCGAAAATTTAATTAATGAAGCTATGCTGATAATTTGAATGCTTGGTCAGTATAACGCAAGCTGAAAGCATTTCAATTTATATACGCAACGGTGATTTCACCTGAAACTGACAGTTGATTTTGCAGCATACCATACATTACCAGAGCTCTAATTTAAGCTCTATGCAAAATGGATGCAGTTATTTGTTGCTATACTGGAAGTGTAGCCTTAATTATAAAGCTTTGTTAAAACAATGAACAATAAGTATGCAATTTAAACAATGTTGAAATTAATGCAGAAATACATTATAGGTTACTATTAAATGTGATTCGTTCTTATCTAGACATTCTCACATGCTAACACTTACATTACGTATAGAAACTACAGGTGCATAGATCCACTTACCTGTAAAGAAAAATGTTATAAGTAATAATTCTATAAAGATATTACAAACAAAAGTTTATGCATCAGGTATATAAAAATTTCTTGTCAAATTGTAAACAAAAAGAATTATTCAATTAAGTTTAAATCCATATCAGACAAACTCCCAAACTTATAATGAAAAAGTGCCAAAAAAATCACATTTGTACCATTTATACATCAAAAGGCAAGACATCAGGAAGACATAAATGAATACAGAGATACGACCTGAAGATAGTATTAGCAAATACAATCGCACAGTAATCCAACTGAATCAAACGTAAACAGACTAATCTTAGTAGCCGATGCAAAACAAGAAGTATATGTGAATAAAAAATACCTGTTTTAGAAGGAAGGACATCTAAAAAGGCATCTAGATGTCGCCAGATGGTGCGTATGTCGATTAGGTAGACCAAGTACTTGTAGGGAAGAGATCAGGGAAGATGTGCAAAAAATATCAGAACATACAGGGTATGGGACCTAAATTCTGATCATTACTGAGTAAGAATTAAAATATAAAATAGAAATATCAGTAGTTGAAAATACAAGACACGAAAGAAAAAACTTTACAAGAAATATTAATGAAATTACCAGAATTAGCAGACAGGCTGTAGAAGGAAGAAGACAGTGGTAGTATTAAAAGCATTGAAAAGAGAAATAATATAGGCGACTAAAAGCTATATAAATAGAGAAACAGATAATAACAAAATATACTTCGATTGGAAATGCGAAACAGAAGTAGACAAGAGAGAACGACTAAGGGGAGAAATACACTGTCGTATGAAGCACAAAGGAGGAATTGCCAGAAACTAATGACACTAAAGGAATGAACATTAAACTAAGACCTAATCTAGGATATGGAGAACTATTATAGAAAAGGTGATATAATAAATCTGTCAATTAATTAAAAGTAAAAGGAGGGGCGAGAGGAGGGGTTAGCAAAGAATGTCTGCATTCTACAGAATAAAGAAGAGAATGGCATATTAAGAATATGGAAAAGTGTTTTGGAGAATTGTCAGATGAGACACACTAGGAGTCAAAAGAGGAGAACTTAAAAAAATAAATTTTTGGTAACAATGATATTTCAATTGATTTATCTAAATATAGAACCAAGAAAAGCTACCTCAAAACTTAACGGAAGCAATTCTGCTGCCATAATACAAGAGAGGCGACAAAACAGAATGCTTGTACTATAGTGGACTGGACTGATCAACATTAGTACGTATAAAATGTTAGCTACCTACCTAAAAATAGGGAATACCAGGCGGAGTTCAGAAAGGGTAGCCCAGTGATGGATCATGAACAAGGATTGAGAACTTATATATTTTCCATCAATTTTAAACCAATGTCCGACAAAATTGTGAAAATGGAACTACACAGCATGTTGGAGCAGCAGCTAGCTGCATAGGGACAGCTACATGTAATGATATATTTAATTTTAAATCCAACAGTACAACGTAAAATGGTTGTACAACGGTCCAGAAAGTGTTGGCGTCTTCAATGAGTTCCTCGGTTACTGCGGTAATCACCATTGTTTTTTTTATGTTTTTTATTATACTGAGTATAAACATGTTCTGATACCATTATAGAAAATGATCTTACGAATTAAGGGTTTTATCAAATTTTTCTTAAACAGAAACCCCTTATTGTTCAATAGAATTAAATTTATCGCATTTTATTACTAGCAATATTATATTGGATGTTTAATTACAAGCCAAGTTTTATTATCCTTCAAACTTTATAAGATAAATCCAACAATACGATACGATTTGCTTCACTTCCTTTAATAAAAGTCTGTGGATATCTAGGATGTTTTATTAAATACCCTAGTAAAAACGTCAACGTCAACATTTGCAGCTCAAATATTTGTCGTGCTAATATTAAGCATTCAAAGGGCACCTCGCATCATCCGTCTGCGCTTTCACCCCCGGACGAAATTAACACAGAAAAATCCCCAACAAAGGAGGACAGCGGCGTTCCATTCCAGACACAATCCCACGAAATGAATGCACTTCATTACGACGGGCCGCAGAATGGAATCCGACTGGTAAAAAATAACCCATCGCTGCGTAACGAGGACTTATCCTGGCGAATGAAATGGAGACCGCACGCATTCTGCACACGGAATATTTATTGTGCTGAAGAACGAGCTCCGCGGGATCCGATACCGCCTCCCCGGGGAAATACAAATTTTAAAAGAGAAGCCTCCTCTTAATTATTCATTGTTGGGGCTCGAATTACTTGCGGGATGCCGGCAATCCTCTCACAGAAGAGATGTAGATGTCCGCTTTACTACAAAATGGGGTGGTCATAAATCTGTAGTACCTAATCTGTCGTTACGTGCTAATGCCTTTTGTTAATATCAGTTAGGTCAATACTATACCATTTTTTTTAAGATGAGCAAGAAGGTGTCAACCAGAGAAGCAAATATTAGCTGACACATTTGACAAATTTGAAATCAGATATTCCCAAAAACTATTACAATAACTTAATCCAAATCACTAAGATTTTCAGACTGAGAATTGTCAATAACTGAAGTTTCAGTATGATTTTCGATCACCAGTTCACGTATCCATCATTGCTCAATTAATTTTTCAGTGTTGTAAAAATACTTGCTTCATTTGTTGTTGGTGAGATTATGCTCACAACGCTGCGCTTGCTTTTCCGTCGGTGTTTTTTGTGGTTGTTCCCTTTCGTGTTTTGTTCTTGCACTGGTATGTTGCCATATGTATATCCATCCCTATTGCCTAAGTTTGTTTCAGTTCCTCTCTGGTTTCCCATAGAATTCTTGCATAATAGTTCCTTGTCCTTCCTTATTTTTACAGTATTCAGAAGAGGGTCGTTCCATTTAAGGTAACAAAGCTGTGCTATAAAGATGTCAGTCAACTGATACCTGATTGTATTTTTTTCATCTTCACGGCGTGAAGTTGTTCTTAAAAAATTAACAAACTTTTCCATTTAAACCACCATTCTACGGATTTGTAATACAGAAGTTAGGTTATTTAACATGAAGTACATAAAAACAAATGGCAGTAGACTTATGATATATTAGTGTTTCCCTATTTAATTCGATGTGCTCTACTCGATAAACTATTCAGAATGGGGTAGTTCCATTTAAAATATTATAGCTTTAGTAAAATCTCATTCAGTTGATGCTTGATTGCCTTTTTTAATCACCACAAGTTCCTTTTCGAAAAAAATAAGAAACTTTTCCATCGGGCTATGACTTTAAATAATAAAGTTTAGCCATTAAGGATTTCTGGCCTGAATAGCCTTCATAGATATAGAATTAAGGACGGTTTTAAAAGTGACATTACGCTCTCAAGGAGTATGGTATTTTAATAGTTATTGAATGATTAATAATATAAATCTTTCAATACATCATACAATTTTTCTTCAGCCCATACATGAATTTTTCTAAATTCCTTATTACAATTCTTGACAAAGCAATTCCTTCTAGAAGAAGTACCTGGATTTTACTCTATCATGTCCAGCATCTTCTTTTCCATTTGTATCGTTCTTACTTCGTTTTTATGTCCCTCTAGGTATCTTTGAAACAAAGGAGCTGCTTTCAGGATATAACCAAAGGACAAAATAGTCGTAAATATTGACGTAAATAAACTAGGCATATTCTGTAATATTTTTCCTCCATTAGAATGGAACTACTTTTTGTTAAAGTCGTCATCCTCACTAAAGGGATGTTTGAAGTGATAAGCTATATACAATAACTAATAACATTTTTCTCGTTACCTAAAATTAGTAATGAATCACTCCAATATCCATTATCAGCATCGCGAGTTCCCAAAATGGCTTTTACGTCGCAGCTTGTTGCCAGGAAGCTACATTAATAAAATTTAAATGTGACCAACACGCAGTTTTTCTGATAAAATCGCTCGTAAATTTCACCCCTTATTGGACAAATTAGTCGCGTGGGACTAACCTGGGATAAAGCGATTAAGGCAACAAATTGTTGCGAACGATCAAAGCGTGCTACTGATAGCAGCCGTAAGAAGTAATAAGACGAAGTTTGTTGTGTTTCCTTTAGGATTTTTATCTCAAAGCATTGGCGACGGTTACCTCCCAACTGATGGAAGCATTTAAGATGGTTGTATCCCTTTTAAAGAATCTTAAATTTCATATAAATTTTAATTAATCACTTCAGAATAATTTTGCATGTCTATGTGTAATTAGGGTATTGGAATAGGATATTGTATAAAATTATTTTATGTTAGAAGTGTTGTTGAATGCAAGAAGAACGCATTTGAGGTGGTAAGCTAACGATGCTCATTATCTATCATATATATTAGATCATGTTAACCATTTTGTAGTCAAAATGGGAAAGGAGCGTAAAAAGAACTAGTATATGCACAATATATTTCGTAAACATGTATTTTAGGGTAATTCAACAAAACAGTGCTTTTTTGCAGCGTCGAACTTTCGACTTTAATTCGAGTCTCTCCAGAATTTCCATCTTCGTTCTGTTATTTACGGTAAAAGTTCATACATTTGCTCCAGCGGCCATCACCGCTTTCAATACAATATAGTACAAAAGAATACAATGCGATAGGTACATTACAATATTATGCACCAATAAAGGGATCGAAAATAAAGAAGTAAGAAAAAACAAAAATTGATGACATTATTTTAATTCGTAATCATTTATACTTTCTCATTCGTTCTAGGTCTATCACCAAAACCTATTATAATCAAAATTTGCCTTTCTTTTTCTGTTAAATTTAATTAATTTAATTTAAAACTTCTTCAGATCGTTGAAGACCACTTAAACAAATTTGACATGTCACAAAAGGTAATCAAAATACAGGAACACTGATGCCGAATTACTTAAATGCTACTCAGGCTTCAACTAATAATAATTAAAAATGTCATTGTTCGAAACCGGTCCTATTTAATACCTGAGACCTAAAGCTGCATGTAGAATATACATTGTAGATGTGTAGGTGTTGTCATTATTTTCAATACCATACAACTTATAACTTTTAATTAATAATTAATATTTAAAATAAAGCATAGTTAATCCTTAGCACTGAATTTTATTAGGATCACGAACAATATTTACAACAGGAGGTCAGGTATGGCGTCGTAACAAAGTTCTGTCTAGTGCTTCCAATTATTTTACCGCGAGATTACTACCACGTTACGTGCTTAGTAAATTAAACGGCTGTTTACGATTTAGCGGATAAAGACGATACGGTTAGGCGTCTTGTCGCATTACAAGTATTAAAACGTACTACGTATTAAAAATTAATTTTACCTCTAATTAGTTAGCCGTAATTTATATTTTAGAATTGAGCTTTGATACCTTTATGTCTTAGTTATTATTCTTGGCTGTAATAAAATTTTATAAATATTAAACTATGAAGTAAACAGAGGTTCACCAGTTTCCATGTTTATGTTTTAGTTTTTAGCTACACCAGCAATATTGTGACATATGCAGATACTGAGTATATTTTAATATATTCTGTAATCCAAGGGTGATCGTAACGCTCATTCAAGCTGTTTTACCACACAAATAATATATAGAACATGGTTTTTCTTTCAGGTACCTATCGACAATTACCCTTTGCTTGCAACTACCATAGTAGCTGAATTTTTGATTTGCTGTTGAAGAATACGTACGAGTTTGAGAAATATATGTGATGTGTTTGTAAAAACAATGCCAAGTGTTAAGCTTCATTTCTTATTAGTGTATGTATACTGTAATACTTCTAAACAGTAACAACCTGCTACATCAAACTACAAAATATAGTAGACAACGCAAGGAATTTCGGGAACAATAAGGTTGTATTCCTTCAAAGTGTCGCTTTCTATTCGCTTCATTGTCACATTCTACGCAGCGCACAAGGATTACAGAAAATCAAGACGCAGAGGATCGACGTGAAACAATGGCTGCACTGCACCGCTACTTGCAGTGACAAGGCCTTGTTCCAAGGAGCTGGTCTCGTAACTGCACTTTTACGTATTCCTGCTGTAATATCTTCAGTAAATTCGAACAATATATCCTGATAATCTTCTTCGGTGGTTTCCTCTTGAAATGCGCTTGAATTTTCAGATTTCATCGAGGTTTATCGACCCATTGTTGTGTGTAAAGAGTATGTTTACTTCTAAAAAAATGTAACTGTAGTATACAAAAATGTGATAAATTATTCATCCATCGTATTCAACGAATAAATTTGAAACCATACGTCAAAGGAAATATATAAATTAATTAAATTTATAATATATATAACATGTTTGACTGCGTTTGAAAAGTCATAGTTACCTGAAGTTCTTGACTATTATGGCGTACGTAGTACTTGATATCAATTGGTGGTCATATATGTATAACATACGGAGTACATGGAAATCAAATAACAAGATATGAATAAAAACACGAAACGGTGCGCTATTTGCTAACGATGTGTCTTTTAATTTAAGACATGATTCAATGAAGGAAGTGCAAATCGCGATTTTGGAATACCCAAAAACTAACGATTAAAAAAATATAAATTTGACATTTAGGATGACGAAAGATAAAAATTAAAGGAAGGATGGGTAGATTTAAGACCCAGGTATGTGTACAACGTCTACGTTGTATTGGATGGGTGACATTCTAGTTGCTAGTGGGAACCCACATAGCGCATGATAAGGGAAGCTAAAGATCAGGATTAAGAAGGTTTGCAGGCTACACAGAGCGGATGATTTCCTTAGATGCTTCTATGTTTGTCGGTTACATATTCCTCTTGTGTGCAGGTTTAGGACCATCCTTATTTATTGTTTTCTTATCTTTTGCAATTCTCTGATTTTGCTAGAATTCTCTTCACGGTAGTTCTCTACGTACAGCACGGTTGTCGTACTTTGAGTTTGTCGCTATTTTTTTGTGTCATTTGTTTTTGTTGTTGTACATCATTTTGTGGTCAGTTTGTACGTTGTCAGTCAAGTTGGTTTTTACCTTCTTTACCTTTACAGTTCCATCCGTCTGTATAAGATGTATCTGTATAACTTGCTCTTACCAAACTCCCTCCTTCATAGTGTTTTTTTCATGATGGGCAATCTTTTTAATTTGGCTTTCATTCCCATTTGTTCGAAAGTGGAATATGTTTATGGTTTAGACAAACCTCGTAGATAACATTTGCAGAAAAAATTGTCTTTGGGTATACATAAACATCATGTGCTATTTCTTATAATACAAACACTCACTAAATATGGCATAATTCCAACGAATGTGATGCCACCTACAGCTTCATCAGGAAAAGAAGTAATCCACAATCTGTCTTGTTAGCATGCACTACATCCATTTACTCACATGTGCGACGTGGATGCAGTCCCGTACACTTAAACAGCTGAGCAGTCGTGTAGGAGTGGTTTTTAGTACGTGCTCCACAAAACCGTTATTTTAAAACTGTCATCTCCAGAGATTAATTGAGTTAGCGGTAATGGCCACTTTAGGCATCCGAAACTGCCGGCGCAATTCCACCTGGCCCGCTTGCGAATTTTAACGTATTTATTCCAAAAAGCACTTTTTACTTATTACCATTTCCAACTGCTTTAACAGCTTAATTCGGTTGCATAATTACATTTTACCTCCGGCAAATGGCGCACAGATGGAAACGGCTCATTAAGTATTCATTGAGCCTCACTCTCCGACATTTGCGCTTCAAAAATTAACGGGATATCATGCCGGGAGACAAAAAGTAAATAAATAATTAGGAGTAATTATCAGGACGTCCGTGCTTTGCTGAATTATGGCCGAGGCTACTTATGGAAAATCGAGAAAAAATGCTGACGAGGACGTCTTAATTTCAGGCTCCGTGAAATGGAAGTTAGTTCGCGGAAGTTTCAGCTGAAGGCAGTTACACTCTCTTTAGATAACATTATAGATAAGATACTTACCAATTAAAAAAAAATACATACTAAAAGCCTAAATGAATTTCTTCCTTCACACAGAATTTGATAGCCTAAGATAATTAAAATATTTTGACGACGTGCTTGTAAAGGTTGAAAGCCTACGTCTAAAACCCGGATAATGATAATTATTCTTATGTATAGAAATTAGAGCAGAATAAAGTTAAGGAATTTTCTTTGGATTTTCTCGATGCCATCAGTGTCAATTGTGTGATTCCAATTAAAAAGTCTACCTTCATCTTTAAAAATTTCTTGTCTGGGGTAATACAAACAAATTCATTAACCTGCTCTTTCGTGAACACTTTAGACTTTTGTCTCTATTCTATTTCTACTCTTTTCTTCCACTTCAAGCAAGCTCGTAACATAGAATATTTAGGCCACAAAGATGATGGGGAGTATTCTGTTGAGATAAGCAAGTATTACTGTTTCTCCAGCACGTTGAATCAGTTTTCTATCTCGCCACTCACAAAACTGAAGGTAATCTTTTTCGTAATGCATTTTTTATTTATCCGAAAGCAATTCTAATCTTAAAGTGTTAGCAGCCGCAAGTATATTTTTAGGAATATCAGTATCTTCCATGACTTTTGTCGTAAATAATCTTAACGTTTATGACACCGTAAAATGACGTCTAAAGTTGTTGATTTTATTTTTTATCATCGTTGTCAAGGATTCGATAAAGCTTTGAATGCAACTCGTGCTCGATTATTATAAATCGCATAATAATCTTGTTACATTAATAGCTATTATTTGGTAAAATAGCTTAACATTTAATCCAGATAATATTATAATATACATAGTGACGCGTATATTTATGTTGGAAGAGTCTTGATTCATACTCTTACTTTTGTTGTTACTTATTGATTTTTCAAGATTTTTTTTAATTTATGACCTTGTGCATCCAAAATCTCGTTAATAACAGTGTTTTGCCCACAGCTATTTGATGTAAAAAATGAAAATAAGTATTTTTATTTCAACTTGAAATTGTACTACAGCAGCTGTTAAGTGCGTTACATGTTGTGTGACTTTCACAGAGATTGAAACCAATTGTACAAATTTGCTATTGTTGTTGCCTAAATTGCACTCGCATTTTTTTATTCAGAAGGCATTTTGTAGTAAAAGCAAACTGTCGCGATGTGCACTGCGCATTTAACGCTAAAGTGTATATATTTTTACAGGCCTTTAGTGGAAGGTTTCTTCTTTGCTATTCTATTTCTAACAAGTCGATCAGGTTTAGGAGCACGTACAACTCTTTCAGCAAAGTTCAGACGTCGCGGATAAAAGCCAGCGCAGCGGGAATGTCCAATGCATCCAGCTTTATCCGAGTCACACCTGAGAGGCGCCACCGCCTTGAGCCGTGGCCCGGAATATGAAGTCCGATATCCCCAGGCTTGACAGGTCCTTAAATTGGTATGCGATATCCCGCAGGCGTAATCCACCACTCCTGCCACATATCGGCGTAGGAAATTTACTCCCCGTTGCCCGAAGTGGTATCAAGATATTCACGCGTATTAAGGGATGCGCCACCTGGTTTACCTGGGATCTCGCTTATGAACTACCGGTTTATTGAGAATGGCGTTTGATGCTGCTCGCAGGAGGACGGTTTCTTCGGTGATCTGTTTACGGTGTGAGATGGGGAATTTTCTTGGACATTATTTTTAGAATTACTGTGGGATGATGTTTCTGGGGTGAGGAAAGACCCCTATATTAGAAATCAATAAGGAATGAGGGGCTTTTAGACCTTTTTCTTCTATTCCGGTGCAAAGAAATTGCGCACACCCGATAATCCAACATTCGAATTGCGCACATAAAATTTTGTCTGCCTCGAGTATACCCTTGCTTTAACCGGAACTGTACACAAAACGGATTATCGTTGATAAAAATACGTTTTTCTAAACAACAAACTGCTTATTGTGAATTTTTATCTTTACAGATTTGCTATAGTATTAAATTTATATCAAGCACTCTTAACAAAATTATAACTTGATATTTCTAATTATGTAAGCTGTAGTTTTAAAAATAACACAAGCTTGGTATATTTTTCTCATTTCGCTATACGTAAATACTTACGTTTGCGACCAAAAATAAGTGAATGTTAGGTACTAGTATTAAATCTATTAAACTATCCACTGCTCTACGATTTACTCTTTAACGCTGATTGGTCAATTTTGGATCATATGAGGGATATAGATGACGCTTGCTTCTCTTTATATGACCTGGCATGCAATGCTTTAAATCTAGTCATTCCACAATTTACTGTCAATCCCAGAACATGCAAATATACCTCTCTTGCTATAGTACTGAAACCATTGGCTGCATTCGCTTGAAATCTATTAACCATAGGAAATTGAAAAAATACGAACTTGACTACTTTTACTAATTATTCAAAGACTACAGTTAAGAAATAAATTATTGATTAAGAGGAATTATAAGGAATATATAACTATCACTGAAAACTCTCAACTCTTTTGGGAGTAGTTAGGTAAATAATACATACAACAACGCAACGAAAGCAATACGCTTTTACGTCATTAGAAACGATAGTACACCTATTCTAGGTCTAGACTTCATGAATATGTTCATACACCAGATAATTCAAATTAATTACAAATTTAAAAAAACATTGCACGGTTAATAAAAAATTTAAAGATGTTTTCTCAGAAGGGTTAAGAAAAAAGATAAAAAGATGAAAATGTCTTCTAACTTTTTGCGAGCAAGACGAGCCTAGATTGAAAACGAGTTAGGTGAATTAGTTAAATTAAATGCGTTGAAACGAATTAATTATCTTCTTTGGACTACGTCAGTCGTTACAATATTTTGCTGCAGATCGTTTTTCATTAAAGCGAATTGAAGAATTATTTCCAACTTTGCAAGGGGGCTCGATTTTTGTTAAACTATATGCCTTGATAATGAGAAATCCAGAGCACTGTGAAACCACTGATGCTCATGGTTTACCAAGCACTTTATTAATTTGTTCGTGTGCTAATTAGTTATATCTGTTCTTTTTGGATGAAAGTGTTTTAGCAGACTACATGAAGATAACTTACAAATTTATCTCGATAAATGCAGTTTTTTCGTGTTCATATACATAATTAGCGATTAAAATGCTCCAATTCTAAATTCTGTGACCCATTTATAGACAATTCTTGGTATATTCTACCACATGGGAAATTTCTTTCTAGTTTTTCAACTATATTTTACACGATCTATAATAAAGAATAAACTTTATTATAGACCATTAATAACTCAAACTACAAACTACAGTTGACCGTGTTATTTATTTTTAATCCCAAAAAGGCTGTTCCCCAATATTCTTTCTCACATTATCAATATCAAGTGCAGTTTGMTAGTTTTTGTACAAATCAAGCAACTGACGATGTGGTAYAGCATTTAATAAATTATCGCWTAATTATAAGATTGTTGCTTCTAGTAAGTAGTACAGGCGTAATACCTGTAGTTATTTGATGTTTAGTAAGCAATTATTTACTCGTTTTAGTTCACTAAATCTAGTTAGGTGCAAAATAATTATAGTGTTATTGGAAGAAATTATCAACGAAGAATCTTGGTTACCCGATATAATAAAAATAATTGTTGGTAAATGTATACACATTGTTTGTGTACCAAATCTTGAAAATGAAGTTAAACGTCATAGTAACGAAATGCAAAAGTATGTTCTATCAAGTTTACCTTACGTGTTCCAGTGTACCTAGGCCAAGACGTCAACATAGAGTTAATGTATAGTATTAAATTATGAATAGATATTTTTTTGTAACATATAAGTACGAAGATACAGTTCTATATATAAACTAAATACAGTATGAAGAAGTAGGTAGATATATTCGTAGAGGTAAAGACTAGCAATGCATTACAGCGAAAACGTTATTATGTTATGTTTTCTTATGCCACCAGAAATTCCGTCCACTTTTAAATAAACACTTTGCATTCAAGTGTATATGTTACAAATTAGAATCAGTAAAGAGCAGTTTTTCTTGGAACTCCAGTTTCTATATCCTCATCTGTGTCAATTCTATTCACAAGAATGAACCACGAACCATCTATTATAAGTCGATTTTTGCTTGGTTCGCTCACAGGAATTTCGAAACTTCACATTTAATTTAGGACATGAATTTCATTCGCTCGACCTATCACCGATTAAGGTGACCTCTTCCGGCCTAGATAATGCTCCTCAGTATAACGCGACCCTGCGCTCGTTCTAATATGATTGAAAATATCGGCGAAGGAATTTATAAAAGATGACCTCCTCCAGTGAAGGAGACGGGAATAATCTACTTATGGGCTTAGGTGACTTCTCCTTTCGACTTGCATTCTTTTTTTATATCGACTTTTATTGTCACGAGCAGAGTGATTACGGAGTATTAAGGAAAATTATGGCGTAACTGTTATTTCTGGACTTCCAGTATTCTTAACTAAATTTGCCGATGGAAGATAGGCTTATTTGTAGCACGAATGGTGCTTTGGAGCACGCAGCGTGAGGAGCATCCGAATATACACGTTTGTAGTCAGAGCAAAATATACATTTTGGTTACAAAGGAAGCGAATGGGAAAAGTAAACCCATTTACCATACTTTTGTATTTGCAAAACAAAATGTTGTAATAAATTCATCAAACATGAGAGGAGGTGTTTTTAAAGCTACTCATGCATAACTTAAAAAAAAGGAACCCATTTTACTTAGTATTCTTTTGCCAACCATATACGAGGCATGTTTTTTAAGTAAGTACCGTTTTGCGATTCCGCCGCCGCAGCGCCACGGTCGGCGTTCCGCGCATGTGCGCTGGTTACCTACATCTCTTGTCTACGCACTGACGCCATTACAGTTTGATTCTTCATTGTATACGTTGTTTACTGAGTGTTTAAGATGCTTCCGACAATTCTCGCCGATTGTGAAGTACGGGCTGTTATACGATTTCTTAGTGCTAAAGGCGTAAAACTGATCGATATTCATCGTAAGATCTGTGAAGTTTACAATCTGCGACGTGCAATCCAGAACAAAAGACGTGGCAAGTTGAGTAAGGGTATCGTTTTGCTGCATGACAATGCCCGTCCACATGTGGCTAATCGGACCACAGATCTCATCAAATCTTTTAAATGGGACACTCTAGATCATCCTCCATACAGCCCTGATCTGGCGCCCAGCGACTACCATTTGTTCCTGCACTTGAAGAAACACCTGGGTGGTCAGCGTCTTCAAGACGATAACGAAGTCGAAACATTTGTGATACAGTGGTTAACAAGTCAGGCGGCAGAATTTTATGAGGAGGGTATTCAAAAACTGGTGCCACGTTATGACAAGTGCCTCAATATAAGAGAAAATTATTGCGATATCTTTGCACGTCTTTTTTTAATTCCAAAACGGTACTTACTTAAAAAACATGCGTCGTACTTCACTTTATCAAAAACGAAATAGATACTGTTAAAGACAAAAAGCTTTCTCAACACAAAACAAAAATAGCTTCAAATATAGTTTGATAAGAGAGGAACACACGTTTGCAAACAAAGTGTAAATAGCGTTAACAAATTGAAACTAAGTATGTATGACACAAATAAGTCTTTAATGTTTTTTCTTTTACGTTGTTCTGCACAATAATGTAACAACCAGTCATTTCAAATAGTACCAGACCCATAATATTATTTATTTTAAGGTATTCTAAATCTGTGATTAAAATAGTAAATTAAAATTACAAATATCACTGTTTAAAAGTGTGCCAACCTGACACACAATAAGAAACGTTTATAAATCTTTTCTAACAATTGCAAAATTCCAACTCGATGGAGGTACGATTATTACCAGACATCTTGCAGTTGATGTTAAATGTTTTGATACCAACATTCGATAAATAGACGAGAGTTTCATGGCATAATTAAATCAGCTGCCAAAGGAAGTATTCCTCGAAAATATGAAGAATAATGCCCGGGTAAAATGAGGGGACAAGCCAGCTTTTACTGCTGAACTTGAGGAAAACAGTTCCCAGTACAAAACTTTCGCTTGTGCTAGTAAAGAAGAGTGGTTCAGAATAGTTGAAAGCATTAACATCATCTCTCTTTCCTAAACCAGATTCATCATCATCGGCATCACTGAAAAATTCATCTTGAGTCAACAACTTCTAGAATAGCAGCTAGTAAAAAGTTCAGCAAATATATTGAAGCTACACTGTACTAAATGAGGTATACAACAACATGCTCTGTAATCTATATTCACGACTTATTACAATTTCAAACTTGAAAGAACTCTTGAACAATATTTGATGTGGAAAAACTTCAGGTTTTGGTAAGTTACATATAATACTAATTGTTACGGACCTATCACAACTTCAGGTGCATAACGAAATCACTTGTGGAACCTGAGAAAGGTCTATTTTTCTCACAGAGCGGTAGACCGACAGCAGTGTTTTCTATTACCTAGCCAAGTGAAGTGTTAATTTCTACTGAGTAAGCTTCGACGCTTCGTTGCTTTAGTGGCTAGATCCTATTCCTTACCATATATGGGGTAAAAGGTTTAGAGTAGCAAAACACCTCAATCTATTGTTTTGAGGAGAAAAAATTTCGACGGAAACAGTCCACATAAATTTAATAAAATTACGAGTCTATTTTGAGGTTCATAAATTTTCTGCTAGGAGGCGTATTTGACATCACGTTACAAATAATATTAAATGAATCCGATCGAATGGAGATGGAAAATAAAATTTTTTGAATCTCCGTTTATTTACACAAAACTTTTGTTACAACATTTTTTTCTCTTGTTGCCATGGTAACGACACTACAAAGCAAAATAGCCCCAAAACTTTTAGATGCTACATTTTCTAAGGGCCTCAATCAAATTTAACGATTCATTTTAGAGGAAGTTTGAAGGAGATTAATACTAATGGTAAATTGTCCAAAAATTGGTTTCTCTAAATAGCTGTAGAAGGTGCTATATGAAAATTGTTGTTCTTTAATCGATTACTCAAAAATTTTAAATGGGACGGTATGTTTCCCAAAAGGGGTGTCATTTTTCGTTTTGAAATTATTACCAAAATAGTATATACAATCACGAAATATTATATAGGAATACACACTTTTCTCACTTTGCTTTGTAGGCTTTTATTGTACAAAAAATTGTGGTTTAATCTCAAAGTTGATAGGTGTTCTCAATTTGAAGTTATTAAGAAAACACATAACCGAGCAATAGTTCCTAATTAATTTAATAGTAGTCGAGTTTAACTTGCACTTTTTTGTATCTTTTTAATCTGTTCACATGATATTTCTTTATTCAAGTTCCAAATTTTATGTTTAATGGTTGAAATCCTCTTGTTGTAAATGTAGCATATTTGTTGCAATAAACAAGTAAATTCAGTTGTCAGACTTGGTCTTGTGACATCAAGAAATGTCATAATCAATTAAGATTTTCTCTCACATGTTCAAATTACATTGCTCACTGACAGTTCTTCCTTTCAGAGGGTACTCTCTGCGTGTAACTTTTCGTACCTGATTTATTTACATTTGGCGCTGTACACCTCTCTTTTCACAAACTACCGCGGAATTCATTGCTAGTATGCAAAGTCAAAATTCTAAAATGTGTTTCATTCAGTTTGTTCACTTAGCCTTTCAAGAAAGACCAATAACGTACTTTTAATAGTTTACCTACCATGAGCTGAAAAATATTTTTAAATTAAATATTTTTAGCCTTGTTAAGTTAATAGTAGTGTTCTTTTTATTGTAATTTGTGTTAATCGTTCAATGCATTGGACCGATGGACTTGAACACCCGTTCGCAAACGTTCGTGAAACGTCAACAACCACGCTTATGATAATCAAAAATAGCTATACCGGCTGATGAAACAGTCCTAGCCTTCTTTAAAGTAGGTTCACTTTTAGCTGTTAGATGTCTATCCTTTGGTTATTGGTGCTTAGTTACAATGCAGAAGATCCGTTTAAACAAGTTTTCATACAGATGTGAGCAAATTGGGCAGACTGCATCTGCAGTTGTAGTCGATTTTGGGCCTTCTCAATCCTGCTGTGGCTTCAACAATGCTTGCACGATTTGACCGTTGAGAACGAAGGAAACGAAATGTTCAATACGAAGAATAATTTACAAAACAATCTTGATATGATTATAGTTTGCTTTTAGGTGTTCTTCAAGGTACTTCACCATTACTGACGTTAGGCCCCCCTATCGCCGCGCCATCCTCTCGTTTACCTCCTGCAAACCCAGCTAAACGTTTCCAGTAAGCGAGCAAACAAGTTCGATATCAAGTTATGAGTTTAAATGGAAGATTTCCCGCTCACATTCAATTAATTATATTCGGAGCGGAAGTAACGCGACTTCGCACGAAATTAATGCGACATAAAATCGGTTTAGATACGCGACGTTATTTCTCCAGGATTAAACTCATTTAAGGAGCTGTTAAGAGCTGCTCGCTTAATGTTCACAGTTAATTTCGTTTATATGCGCTGACTTTTAAACACCTATGATGCATCCGGGCAGCTGCAGGCAGTGTACGAATTCGAATCGCTGTAGTCATTTGGGATGCACCGACGCAGTTACATCACTTGAAATTTCCCGAAGGTGTTGAAACGAGAATTACAGATAATGGAGGAGCCATTAAAGCCTATTAGCGTTAATATCTTCTTCCAGCATGGCACTCTATAGAGTACGCTGCGCGATTATAGATTGGAAACCTGCTCAAGGGCAAATTGTAGTAATAGCATAGCTTTTATACTCTTTTTCACCCAACATAGGATAGAAATGCCTTTCTTATCATGTTTTTTGAATAATGAATTCTAAGTACTCTACTTATAGATTCTGAATTATCTAACGTATTCCGTAACTTTGGGGTAGAACACACTGCTTAAATTTATTTTAAATTTGTGGCGAATATGATCGCATTACAATAAAAACATACACTCATGGATGAATGCAGACGATTTCAAAGAAGTACAAGACATAAAGCTTATGTAACCTTTCATGCACTTTTTAACGTCACCCGGACAAGTTTGAGATGAATTGAGTAAGCGAAACGAAATTTGTTTCTTGTTATAATCGTCATTTTGGGTTAAATAATAACAACTTTTAAGTAGATATTTAGATGGCAATGCCATCTGTCAGCATTACAATGACATAATGACAAAGACACCTCGCTGCCTTAACGGGTACTACTGCGCTGATGAGCTATAAGGATTGCGAAATAGATCTATTTGTTCATATTGATTTCTGTCATTTGACTATATGTAAAAGGTTGAATAAAGGTCTTGCAATTTGGGATAAGTTTTGAGACAAATTTCTTAGCTAATTTTCATCATTTCCTAAACATTCAGTCTAGTTACAATTGCCTGGTATTTGTTCAAGTAAGCCTTGTAATCATGAATATTGACAGAAAAAGCGGAAGGCCTCGACTTTTGTCTGGTATCAGAACACATAGATTGAGAGAAAGTGCAAAAGAAAAAGTTAGTGCATCTACACGAAGACTAGGAACGCGCTATGAAGTTTCACACATGACTGTACGTCGAGAAATTAAGGGAAGTGGAATGTTATTCAGAAAAAGAAGAAAATGCCCAAAATATACATGTGTAGTTGCAACGAATTCCACGGTGCTGTCGAGCACTAAGGCGTCAACACTTCGCAAATGACAGAATCATTATTTTGGACGATATATATATTCGTATGGATTAAGATTACACCATATGAAATACAATAATTGGTTTTATAAAAGCAGATTGGAATGGTGCATCTATTCTATAGCTTCAGGGGTAAGGTTATGATAATCACAGATTGAACCTTGAAAGCATATCTCGGGACATTCAAAAACCAAATGACCAAGTGTTTGTTCTTCAGCATTGCATAGGTTGCACTGGGAATTATTGATTATCCCCCATTGTCTAAGTGTTTTATTACAGAGTCCATGTCCAGTGCGTGTTCGATTTTAATTGCACCACTGCCTTCTTGGTAGGCAAAATCCTGCGACTTTCGCTGTTACGTCCGGACTATATTACCATTCCTTACTTCTTGTTCGCTCCGCAGCATATTCCAGTGTTGTCGCGAACTAAAGTTATTAAGATGATTAACAGTCCTTACAGGAGGGTGTCTAGATTTTAACCTCAGTGGCATGTTTATAAGTAAAGTGGCGTACATATGAATAAGTAGATTGTCGATGAGATGGCTTTTCTGATATTGAGATTTTAAGACATTAATCGTCTTGTTTGAGGGGATTCTATATTACTCAAAACTGGTAACCACTGAAGAGGAGTTGTTTTTATTGTCCCTGTTATTATACGCATGGTCTGATTTAATTGCACGTCTATAAGTTTTGTATGATGACTATTCAACCACACTGGTGAACAATACTCAGCCGTTGAGTATACCAAAGCAATGGCACTGKTTCTCAGAGTTTCAGCATTTGCTCCCCAGTGCACATTAGTAMGCTTCTGCATGCGGTTTACTCTTTTATTCAATTTTKCTGATAGCTTTTCCAAGTGACGTCAAAWTGTAAAGGATCGATCAGCAATATTTTATGTTATTAAACTCTGAAATAAAGGGGAGTGGTTGATTCTATATCGAGGATTTACATGCTGCTCCGGATAACGTAAAATTCAAAAGAGAAGCTAAATTTGAAGACAAAATTCTGGTGTGGTGAGCCATTTCTTCCACAGGTGCTTCGCAGCCTATGTAGGACATCTTAGAGGTGAAGCCATCACTGCAGGATTTTATATACTAAGATGTTCGCCTAAATTGTTCAGATTCATACACCATCATCACAATAATGATGAAATTATGTTCTGGCCTGATCAAGTATCTTGTCACTATGTCAGGTAAACGAGAGATTGGTTAGAAGCCAACATCCCATTTGTACCCAAAAACAAGATAATCCACCTAATGTTCCCCAAGCACGCCCCATCGAAGAATTTGGCCTTATGAAAAACAATTTCTCAATTGGAAAATTTTCCAAAAATTCGGCAAATTGACGTTGCTAGCAAAAAATCACTTATGAGACAGTTGCGAGCAGAAATACGGCGGATTTAACACCATGGGCCGCTAGCTGCATTATAAAATATTTTTATTGTTAAGAAATGATGTTTATCGTTAATCGTTTACGTAGTTTAAGTAAAGTTGAAATTTTGAACAAACTGTGTTAATTTGATTTTTGTCCCACAACTTATGTTACGTGCGTTATTAGTGGTTGTACGCATTTATTGAACTTTTCTTTGTTTAATACTTTGCACAATGCCCTGCACGCTTTTCCAGTAATAAGTATTAAAATCTTCTAGTTTTCTTTTATTAATAGTAAATACTATGTTTTGTTATCCATATCATTATTTTTCTTCTGGCCAATAAGATCTTTTATTGTTGTCCACATTTCTCTCTCTTAGCTTTGTCTAAATATTTTTCATAAAATTTGATCTTTTTAAGTCTGTTTATTTGTGTGGCCTTATATCTCTTGTTAGCATATTCAGTCCTGTCTTCTCTTGCTTTGCTAATCTTAAAATTGTAGTACACGCTTTGTTTCCTTCTGTTTGGGCTGTTCTAACACTATCTTTTACCCAGGCTTGGGATATATTTACTCTACGTAATGGACATAAAATATTGATGAAGATTAAAAGCTTCCGAAGCGTTGTTGATATTATTATGTATTAGGAAACACGCTTCACTTATCCAAACGCCTACAATAAAATCAAGTTGACATTTCGGTGACTTCTATAATCTTTGCCAAATTAGTAGTGTTTGATACGAACATATCACAAGTTTTTTAAGGTTAATATTCAAATCAGTAAAAAAGAGAAATGTTATAGAAATAGCGATCCAGCTTGATCAAATCTAAACCAATCTGTTAAAAAAGGCTTGCTTGTTAAATACATTCGAACTACCTGCTAAAGGAATATTTTTTTATAAATAGTTGCATTAAACGCTTGTATAATATATGTTCTTCTACGGAAACCTTCTTCACATGCTGTAGCCTAGCACCACGTGTGTGTCCCTTCAAATAGGTCCCTTTCCCTCCTTTTTTGCTAAGCTAAAGATATAAGGTTCATAAAAGTAATTGACCCTTAGTAGAACACAAAATTTTATCTGAATTATTATTTGTAGAATCACAACTAAAATACAACGGCTTATAAGTAGCCTCTTTGATTTTTCCCAGAAGACATTTTACATAAGACACCTTGATTTAAATTTGAAAGAGCAGTTTTTGAATAGCCCTGATTTAGGATGACAAATTTTTGCATGTAGTGATATTTCGTCTAATTGCGTTGAGCTCCAACAATGTTTTATGTGGAAAGTGGTGAGGTGTGGAGTGTAAATATATGTGTGTGTATATGCTATTTTTGTGTAGACTTCGTGCACTAATTGACTATTATTTTCTTCGTAAATTTGGATATCCAAAAATTGTCCCATATCCTTTAACTCCACTTTAACATTGAGAGAGAATCTTCCTCAGCAATTCCATCAATAACTATCGAGAGGCAAAGCAAAAATTTTGCAGCCCAAAGAGCACAAACATCTTGCATCGCTGAAATGTCACAAACATTTATATTATGTAGCTTTAAAAGGGCATCGGATCAGCTTGAAGCTGAATTTTTTGTTTATCTGATAATCGTACTATCTTGCCCTCTTCTTTCTCTATAAAACCATAAAAAAGCAACGAGTAAGCGTACAATTTTTATAGGTCACACGGTTTCTGGCTTTGAATCATGTCACGAAAAAACTCACTCCACAAACAAACGACCTTTTTTCGGACTTTTATTCGCCTCGTACCAAATTCTTTACAGTCAAACCGAACTGTACCCTTTTCCTCTGTAACGCCATTAAAATCCACTTGACATTTCCCCGGGCGCATTCACAAAGTATAAATCACACGCGTACATCATGAGCTTTTGTCAAATCCAGTTGGAGCGCAGAGGCTGAATCTTAATTTATGTCTTCGGCGAACAAATCGGGGAAACCGCATTTTACTACCGCCCCCCACACATTCGAAAAACAATTTCTTGCAGCGGGTGTATCGGAAGAGCTTTAGATGTAAATCAGGTGAAATGCATGTAGTGGGAGAGCAGCGCATACGTTTTAGAACACATTCGTAACGGGCACGTTTCTTCGAAGGGGCTTTCCAGCGAGGTGAGCTCTGTCTGAGCTAAAAGCGCAACTACAATGGAAGGATTTTCGTGTTAGAAAAGTAGCGGCGACGTTCACTAAATAAGATGCTATAGGTAAAGGCTTTAGCCCGTAGGATTAAATTGCTAATAAGAAAACGTAATTCCTCTTCATCGAGTAGCTTCTGTTATTTTTGACGTTCTTTTTCCGTTAGGTTTTAATAGCAAAACAGTAGCTCATAAATAGTTTTTCGCAGGTTTTGATCGACTTAAAATATAGATACCATTCATATTTCTCGGGGGTATATGGGGTGATTCAATTTCGGTTCTCTACATGCAAATCTCGTAAACGGTAGAAAATAGAAAGAAATTTAAATAGGGGCAAAGCTGCTCATAATACATAAATAACACATAGCTATCATCAGAACCAGAATAAATAAAGGAGGGAGGGGTATTTACAACATTAGAAAATATAGAGGCAGGCAAACTTTATTCCAAAAAGAGCAACCTACATGCCGGCAACACACCTAATATTAATTCAGATCAAATAAACAATTTAAAATTTGACAATTGAAATCATTTAGAATAGTCCAATTTTTCTGACTAATAATTGTATAAATTTCAAACATTTTCAAATAATTCAATTTTAATTATTTACTGCATAAATGTAACGAACTTATATCGTCCAGTGTCACAATGTGTTTATTTAACAATAAATCGTTTAGTAAACAGAGAATTTGTTGCTATGATATCTGTATATTGAAACTTTTCGAATTATTTTAAATGTTCCTTTACTCTAATTAAAAAAGATTTGCCCGTTTCTCCAACATAAACTGAATTGCAATCACTGCATATCTAGCTATAAACGTCTAAATGATTTAAAACTGAAATTTGATCTTTATTACGAACGACACGAAAAAACACACTGCTTATGGTAGAAAAGGCAAAATTTAATCCATTAATAATTTAGACAGGCTAACTGAGACGACCAGCAAACTTAAGAGGAAACGAAACCTTATATTTTTAATCAAAAGTGGTACTGAAAGAATTTTTAAGTTTTGTCAAATATTTAGAGTAGAGTTTTTCTATTAAATAATTTAAAACATCCAGTTCTTTTTCGAAAGCATTTAGTGACAGAAATAAAAAGATGAAAGAACAACGGCCGTTTTATGTGAATAGGGGACTAGAGAAATAAGAAATAACATTGTCTGTACAAGTTGACTTACTAAAAATTTCGAAAGAAAGGTAAGAAGAATATTCGTTACGTAAAAATAATAAATCTAAAGAAGGAGTCTTATGATAAATTTCTGTTTCAGAACTAAAATTTATAGAAGCACGTAAAGAATTTATAAAAGTAAGAAAATTGTTTAGATCATCTGAATTATCTGTAAAAAGACACAATAGTTCATCTACGTAACTGTACCAGAATTTATCGTGGGAAGAGAAACTAGTGTTTTTTTAAATATCTCTTTGTAAATCATTCATAAAGAGTTCAGCTAAAAATGGACTAAGTGAAAAGCGGACTCTTAGATAAAATTATTGTGATCAGAAAATTTTTAACCTAACATSGACTTCGTTAACGTAACCAMACTGTATTTGTGTAATAAAGGTAAATTACAATTTTGATCAAGTAGGTTAAGTAAAATTTTTGGAGGAAATAGATTGGAAATGAAGATAAGAAATAAATTGTTTGCATAAAATGAAACAAGGAAGCAATATTTTGGAATTTTTTAACTTTTACGTTTGTTGTTGAAATCAAGTTAATTTTTAATAGGAAAGAAAAGTCTAAAAAAATCAAATATAACATGAATGTAACAAACAATAGATCTGGTACTGACGATGGCTATGTACATATAAGTTGTTAAGCTAATTTTTTAAAGAAGACTCAATTATTATTTAAGAAAACCTCTGAGAGAAATGGATCAGCTTTCAATTCTTAAAGTTGCTCATTTTTAAACACTTTCAGAATATGACAAGAAATCTAATCTACCTGCTGCACCTTTTGAGATATTCCAAAAAAACTTAAATATTTTATATCCGTTTTTTTGCTCATAGCTTATTTTTAAGTGTGTCCGAATCAAAATTGGAAAACATATTCTTAAAGTACTTTTTACAGCCGAACCATTAGAGCTAAGGGTAATTTTACGATGTTTCGTCTACTCGCAATTATAATCAACTTTATTTTTTCTTATCGACGTCATATTAAGGAAGGGTACAGTTGAATAGAGATGGTATACCACACTTAGTAATTTTGTTTTCAAATTAACGTAAAAATAGCAAAAACTCATATTTAAAATTATAAAACGTAATAAATCCAGTAGCCCTTAAAAACGACTGGTACAGTTTTGACCATATAAGTATACACGAAAATCTAGATATACGTGCATATATATCATATCAAATTATGTTAAGAATTTAAATATAAATATTATTTACCTATCTGTCGCATTTTAGAGGATACTTTGAAGCAACTGAAATAACTTTTTCAATAGACATCAAAGAACGGACCGAACAAATATTTGGGCATTGTTAAGACACCTTTTATAAGCTATGTTTTAGTATTAGCAACAATTTTGTACAACGTTTCGGCAGCAAATAAATTCTGAGTAAAACGATGTATCGCACTTAGTGTTCTATTCACAAATATATGCAAACAATTAACTAAAACTGTAAAAATAACAATCAATGAAGTAACGCCTGAAAAGTCACAAGATGTTTATCGGTATAGAGTCCAGATATGATGAAGGTGTAGGACATATAATCGTAATGTCTAATTACCTTTCCAGCAGTATTTTGAACTGTATCCAGAAGAGGTGCAGCCTAACTAAACTTTTTTCGACAGGAATTCAACCTTGTATGGAAGGTTTACAAACGGACACCGAAAAGTGGAATTGAGAGTTGGTAAAAATGCACGTCTATGCTATGCGACCAACTACACAGAGCTTTTGAGTTTTGCCTACCAAGTCTTTGGCGAAATAAAGAGAATAAGACAAATTAGCAAAAGGGAAAGGTCAGTTCAGGAAAACTAGAAACGGAATGGTAAAGGCGATTTTTTCTAATATGTAGATATATTTTTTGATGTCACAGTTGTCAACGTTTGGTCATTTAAATAGTTTATCTGCCACAAATATAGAAAAATGTAAAAACTGGTGCTAGAGAAACTGAGCAGCTATATATAAAGAGATATTATTTCTTCTTGTCTAGTTCACAATACTTAGATAAAGCTGTTGAAGGGAAAAATAAACTCAATAAGTAGTTTATCAGCAAAACTTCAAAATACTTATAATAACTGTAGCGGTTCTGAAAAAAATGCTCTGGTTAATGACAATATCTTTTCGTATGTTCTATTTCACTGAAAGACTGCGTGTCTTGAATGAACAAGGGGTTTTAATATTTGATGCCAGATTTTGGTTATTCTAACACAAAGTTAACCTTGTTTCTTAATAGTTTAATAATATGTTGATATTATCAGGGATCCTCCAAGTTTTCAAGATCTGTTCAAGAATCCTGATTGGGCACCTTATTAGGTAAACCTACCCTAACTATATTATTATATTATTATATATATTATATTATTTCCATCATACAAACATGCGAGAGCAACTAACAGTCATGTCGTTAGGAACACTAGTTTGATAACGATGCTAACAATGTCCACTTCACATCAATTACCGCCTGCGTCCCAGACTGAATCAGATATCCTAAAAGGGCATTTAACAATCCATATCGGATTGTTTGCGTAACCCATTTACGACAATCCGTGCCTGAGAGGGATCCTTTACCATGCTTTTAGTACGAGCACATCATCCCAATGTTCTATTAAATTCAACGCCCCTCAAAGCCCTACCGCAATATCCGCTGACCATTTCTGCAAACGAACTTAGCCGCCGATCCCCATCTCCCGTATTTACTCAACTCAACACTAATAGCCGGCCGCACAATAACTAAATCATATCCCGCCCCCTGTTGCCCCCCGGCTGGCCATTATTCAAATACTACGCCCACGCCATCTGCCGTTTTGTCGACGGATGATTGCAGTCAATCCAGTTTACGGTGAATATCGTCGGCTAATAAGGGTGAGCTGCCAGAGGCTAATCGGAACTGATGTGAAGTGTGCTGTTAATAATTATTGTTTAGGAGAGGAAGGTACGCACGGGATTAAACTGTCACGAGGAGAAGATGCGGAAGTTCATCTTCTATGGTGGGTTCCTGTAAAATCTGATCTTTCCAGGGTTGGCTGATCTGGTCACTGCGAACAGAATCAGCTGTTTGGATAAAATCGGACAAAAATGGATAGTTTAAAATTAAATACTTATATTTTTTCAACAAAAACCTCTTGCTAATTAGCGCAATATTAAAATAATGTAAACTTTCCGAGGAACTTGAAATAATTCTTTCTGTTGCATTATTTGCAACGTATTTATAGAAATTTCATATGTACATTATATATATGTGCTGGCCTGGTAAGTTCTGCCCGGATATCCAAGCAATCATGTTCTCTTGAATCCTGCTTTTTGCTTAACACCACTCGAAAGTAAGAGAGAAGAAGATGAAAGATCGCTACAACTTGCAGAGTTTAGTAGTGTTATTAACGTGGCTTAATCGCTGAAAGAATACTCATTTTTGTTAATTGTATAAAACATACAAGACTTACACAACGCGCCGCAAGTACCACAATGCCGTGGATGGTCCAACTCTTCTTACTGAAAGCCCAGCAGTACACAGTTCCCTACAATCCAGGTCAGCTTGGCGTTCCCTCAGCTTGGTATATAACGTGTTTGATAACTTCAATATAGTCCACTGAACTATTTACTGATAATTGTTATACGCTCCAACACTTTGTATTGATACGAAAGATACAATGTAAGTGTAAACTAAATTCACAATTTTTTTGATTATTATTTCATTCTTAGATATGCTTCCCTCCATTGTATTGGCGTCAGCTTCGCAAGAATAATTTCTTCAAAATAGCTTTTAGGAAGAGTAATCCTTTAGCTGAAATTTTATAAGAAGAGGCAGAAAATCATCTTTCACTTTAACAATCCAAGAACGTACGATTTCTTCCAGTTCAGGATCCAAGTCTTTTTTTATATTCCATAAAGATGCGATTAGATGTGCTAGTTTTATATCGCTAAATCGTTTTTTTTATCAAAAAATTATACGGTTCCAGAATTTTCTGATTATCACCGTACTATGAATTTATTCTTCCAGACAATGGCAAATCGTTGCATATTCACTTTGAGGCTTATCTTAAGCTGCAGCACCAGGCGTTAATTGTAACTGTTGAACTGTTTTTTAATTCTTGTTACCTATTTACCGTTTTTTTTCAAATTTTTGCGAATAAGCTTTAAATTGAATTTTATGCGGTATTTTATCAACACACTAAATATTTGGATGCAAAGTCTGATTACTGTATTTCGTATATATCGCTTTTTCTTCCCAATATTGTTAAGTAGCATTTTAACTATAAGATTAAAGCAGCTAGCATATCCATAGCTCAAACTATAATTTAATAAAACATGCTTTAGTTTGGGTTTGTTAGGTAAATCACATAAACACAATCAACCAAAACATCCAGTTTACAATTGAAAAAACCATGTAGTACAATATATGTTTGAGGTGCAACTTTAACAAGAAATCACAACAAAACTGAGGTTAATGTCTATATAAATCCTGCAACGACTGGCATTCTAATAACACAGACATCTAATCAGCCTATGGGAATAAAACTTGCAGATTGACAAGTTTCATACTCTCAAATCGTCGCATCTAACAATATTTATGGTATCTCCGCTATAAATATAATAATTCCAAGAGACAAAAGAAATAATTCAAAAAATATTTTACGTGGTAAACTAAACTGTAAGTACATTAGTTACTTCATATCTTTGTCAGTTAACTAACTCACAGCTCAACTGCTGTGCAGCCGTTTATACAGCTTAAACCGATAAAGTTATTGATATTAGGATACAAGAACACAACAGAAAATTATAAGTTATGCTAATCTCATGCGTGTTTATCATATTCAAAAATGCTTCTCCGAGTGCAATTCAACATAACCTACAATTATTAATAGTTACCTCAGAAAAGGTAATGAAACATTCACATAATAAATAAACATTACTTACATTCTGTAAGCAGACCAAATATGCATGGTACACTTACCTGCAAAGGAAAGAGAAATTATTAGTCCATGTTGCAAATCAAATCGACAACAAAACAATTAATTGATTAAATCATCATCATATCTCAACCTGTTAATAAAGCAAAGCTGAAAAATTCGATATACAAAATACAACTGTTCACTGTAGGAATCGACAAAAATAATTTTTTACCCTCTAAACCGCTTAAAAGTTACAATTAATCTTAAAGTTGCCAAGGACATTATGATATAATTTTTTTCTTTCTTAGGTAACCAATTACACATCATACTGGGCTAAACGCTTTTTAGATAGTTACACGTTATGCAGCATATATAACATTATCCAATTATATGCCTTATAGCTATATGTCAAGCTCATTCATTCACACTATCACAGTGTTCTAATTTTGGACCCCACAGCCAAGATTATCCGTATTGGTCCTACATCACGCGTTACCAGGAAAAAATAATCAATTCTGTAAACCTGACTTCATTGCCAGCTATGCGTTCAGATATGGAAATGWTAGTTACAAMACGAAAACCCGCTGTGAGTTCCTACATTGCCGCAACTGCAAACCTAGTTTCCAATTTAATTTCCTTCAACCGTTGTAAACTATGAGWGACAACCTAGCGACTATGAGGCAGTACGTTAAGTCCAACAGGCATTAACTTATACCAACTGTCATGCACAGTCGTCGCAATTCTGAAGCCGCACATAATGGAGCAGTGCATTCGTACAGCTTACATAGAGGAAAATGTTACATATTTTGTGGTTTTGGTATAGTTCATTGAATATTAAATTTGATATGAAATACTAAACCGAGTAGGCCAAACGAGGAAATGTCTTCAGACATGACCACTACAACAAATAGGCTGTGCACGGACCGAAAACAGAGCGATCCAGTGTATGTCTTGTAATGCTAGATCTGCACCTCTTTGTAGAGATTGGTCAAATTTGATGATGTTTGGCTTTCAGCAAAACTCTGTATCTCGATTGCTATTTATATTTACGAAAACATTTTTGTACTTTTATAACATATTTTATGTTTAATTAATGCAGTATAATTGCAATTCTTAGTTATAACTTGTCTTTGAGATATGATATCAACTCATGTCTGTTTAAGTGAAAATTAATACTTTTAATGCTAAAATTACTAGAATTTATTCTGTAAAAGACATAATATCAGATCTACGATTTTAGCATTAAAATATATAATTTTATAAAAAACTGCAATTATACTGGGGAATTAAACGTAAAATCTGCTACGAACTAAACGATTTTATTTTAATGTAATGCAATAGACATGCAGCTATTAGCTAGAATTGTCAAAGAAATGCGAAATCGAAAACAACGTAAAAACAACTGAAGGTAGTACCAATCTGTTTAGACTATTGTATTTATCTCAAAAAAATTACTAATAGCTACGAAGCCATGCACAACAATTATATGCAATCTACTCTGTAAATTTTTTGTGTTAGCTTTCCAACACTTCTCCATAAATATGCATATACAGGGTGACCTTCTTCGTTGACTAGTGGAACGCAAAGGCTTTCCTTCTTAGTAGAAGTACATCTACCTTGTGTTCCTAAAGTGAAATTATGACGAAAGGTGCAAAACCGAAATTTTAACTTTTCTCATCCAAAAAAATTTTTTTCCAAAATTTTGCAATTTTTGGAAGGCTGGTATAATAGACAATGACCGTTAATTTGGCATAGTATGTGCTCCGTATCTATATCAGCGGCGGCGTTGCTTGAGGGGCAACGAGGTGTTTCCTTCAAAAAATTGTAATATTTTTAGAAAGAGTAACAAAATGTGAACAGGAAATATACTCATATTGCAAGGACGCCGTATTCCAGAAAGCGCTTTTTAATTTATTAGTTTTTAAATTGTAGTAGATTGTAAAAAACGTACTTCTGTTCGTTCTACGTCTGCAAAATTTTACTTTTAATGCATGTTTTCTTAAGAGCTTATTTTACTTGCTTGTTATTTGTTCTTTCCCTATAAATGACTACACAGCTTTTTCCTATTAGCAAGAAATCGCTTTGGAGCTTCCCGCTGGTTGTTGCTGATAAATTTATGCGGCATTTCATCTGAAAGGAACAATAAAAAATATAATTTATAAATTCGTCTTCAACAACCATGTGAAAAAATCGCCAAAATTGAAAAATCTTGTAAATTGAAGGTGCCATTCATTTTGGAACTAAAACAAAAATTGCATTTTAAAATGATCTTTATAGTAAATTTTATGACCTTTTTGATGATGAACTAAATTTGTAAATCTTTTTTTTCTGAGAAACAAAAACGAAATTAATATTTATATCATTTTTTCACAAACTTAAATAATATTTTAAATGTTGTCTATGATATTAAAACTTATTTCTGTGATATACAAACCTGTCATATAAAATTTTGTAAATTAACCCAAGAATTCGAATTTCTTGACAGCTTCATAAAATAACCAATAAAAACATATTTGTTCGCCAATTAATAAAACAAGAAGAACTACATTCAATAGTTAATCAGTGGTACCATTTTTATTAAGTTTAAAAAATGATTATTAATTAATTTTTTAACCTAATAAGAATGGTACCACTGATTAACTACTAAATGTTGTTGTTCTTGTTTTATAAATTCACAAACAAATATGTTTGGTCCTGACATCCATTTTATATGTCCCACCCGTTACCGAACCCTGCCATACGTTGCTGCTCTTTGGACAAAAAACCTACAACTAAAACCTAATAACTACGAGGGCTAGTCCCTTTCTGTTAAGCCTAGTAAAGAAAACTAATTTTTAATGGAACCAATATACTTACATTTTTTCAAAATACTCTCCTATACAATCTGTACGTTTCTGCATACGTTTGAGTAATTATCAAAACGTTTTCTCCAGTCTTCTGGAATTGGGTTATTTACCTCAGTTTTAAACGCGTCGAGAGCTCCTTCTGCTGTTGTAAAACGTAAACCACGCAATTTATCCTTTACTTTAGGGAACAAAAAAATTCATTAGGTGCCAGATCAGGACTATACGAGTGGCCCAATAATTCAATATTTTGGACAGTTGTCATGATGAAGGATGATTCTTCCTTTTGGTCGCTTTTCTCTAACAGCCTGAAATACTTGTGGCAAGCTAACTGTACTATACCGTTCGGAATTAAGTGTACTATGATCTTCTAAAGCTACAGTTGACACATTCTCAGTAATTCCAAAAAATATAGCAACCATCTTCTTGTTTGAACTTTTTTCACGAACCACTTTTGTGGGAGCCGTCTCATTCTCGAACGCCCAAACTACAAATTGTTTTTTTTTTCGGGATCATAGCCGTAGATCTAGATTTCGTCACCTGTAGTGATGTTGTACCATTGTTGAAGCGATCGAGGGTAGATTTGCACCTATTTGCACGGGCCTCTTTTTGAGCTGCAGTCAAATTGTGTGGTATCCAACGAACACAAAGTTTTCGTACTTTTAAATACTCGTGCAGAATTGTCTTGATTGCTTTCACACCAATTCCAAGAGCTGCCTGAATTATTTGCACCGTAACATGCCGATCTTCTTCGACGATGCGCCGAACCAGAGCGAAGTTTTCTTCAGTAACAGCAGTTTTTCGCTTAGGGGTTCGAAAAAAGCCGACCTCGCTGAAATTCGTTATACCAATTTTGAGGTTCTTCGTCTTTGACAAAGATTACAGGTGTAATCGAAACGTCAGACTATTAACTTTTTGTTAGTGTTTTCAAGTGACAGCGATCTATCCGACAAAATATTATCTTATCGTTATACCAACGTTTTATTGTAGCCAACAGTACCTAACAGTGCTTCATTTCGTTAAAACATACTTAACGGCTTAATTCACGCTTGAAATTGTAAAAATTTATTGCACGAGAGTGGTGTTTAATGAATTCCATAATATTTGCTCCAGTCAGTTGAATAAACTTCGGTATTATTAAAACGAAGTAAAATATTTTTGAATTCTTACTGACACTGAGCTTATGAAACACAAGGTTAAAATGTCAAAATGTCACAGCCTGCTACTGAGGCTCAATAGAAAGAGATCGGCCCTCGTTTATTACAAACCATAAAACCATCACCGTCGTATTTCAACGATTTCAACTACATTTTTGCGAAATCAAACAAAATTGCGAACTCCAGCAAATTACTACGGCACAAATTCTCCACCGTCCATCCCTGCATCCTGATTTCCTGTAAACTTGCAAACCCCCGAAGCAGCGGAACCCTTGACATCTGTTTCCCGCCGTCCCACTCTATCGCCGCTAAAAATCCGTGTCCGAAGCTTAATTCCGAGATTACCGGGCACTCCGCCTGAATGTATAGACACTCGAGGTGAAATATATTGCCGCCGGCTGCCGTTCTCGCAGCGGCAACTCCTTGGAAAAACGTGTGTCCTGCGGGAAGTTCGTAGACACCGCCCCACCCACTCGACAGGACCGTTCATTTATATGGAGATTCGCCGGTTTTGATTGAATAAAACATTTAAAGGGGTCGCCGCCACACGGCTGAAAGCGACGGGTTCAGTGTGGAGGGACACAGATGTAAAAAGTTTCGGTGAAAGGGTGTATTGTGGCGTGGGGGTTGCGGATGAAGCGGTGAAATCCGACAATTAAGTTTAGTACAGCTGTAAAAGGACTGGATTGTTATTATAGTAACTAGAGGAATCACCGAGTACGATGGGGATACAGACTGAAGGGTATTAAAGGCTAAATTTGCTCATTCGTATTTATCACTTTACTTTATCCTTGTTGGAGAGAGAAATAATGGCACTGAACGGGACCACGCTTCAGTTATTCTCGTTATATGTAACATAAGTGATGGAGCTTTTTTGCATATAGCAGACGTTATACTTTCATTTCATAAATTGCTTTTAAGTATATTACTGGTACCGTTACGTATTATCTATGCGGGTGAGATCGGCAGAGAATAGATGCGCAGTAGCGCAGGTGCCAAACCGCTTATCGGAGCTTACGTTAGGCCTAGACTCAGAATGCAAAGGTCGTATTCATGTAGTTTTCCCTTACTTTATCGAGGTCACTGTCCCAAGCTTAAGCAGGCACAAACGATGAGTTAGTTGTATCTAATAGCTTTTAGAATTTCAAACATTAAATCGTAATGTGCAGATTAAAACTACGGGATTTTTCTCAGAAGATAAGGGTAGTAACCACTCATAAAAAATACCACTTTGAAAAATTTATAACCATGTGCGTTCAGTGTATACTTGCCTACATTTAGAATGTAGCTAAGGAAATGAAAGCAATTGAAGATTGTGAACAAGAAGGTTTTTTTGACGCCAGAAAAAAAGAACGAATAAATACTGCAACCAAAACGGGCTTACACAATTTTAACATGGGAGGTGTTATGGTTCAAATTTCCGGAGATAAATAAAAGTCTTTTACTACTGAAAATATTTATTTCATCATTTGGTGAGTATATGCCATCTGTATGTCTAAGTATGCACGTTAAACTTCTAAATGAGAGATTTCTTTGTTCCGCGATGTTTTCTGTAGGTAGCTTAGTTTTTGTGGTTCAAAAGGAAGTACGTTTTATCGCGAGATAAGCAGATTAGAGCAGATAGAGTGAAATTTTCTGGGAAATATCTTCACAACCCAACAGGGGATAAAACTACCCTTAGTAGTATTGTTTGGATAGGGTTTGCTGGTGCAATACTTTCGACTGTTCTACCCAGAACTTAGGGATCTGACTTCACCCATTCCAGACCACGTGCTGAAACATAGATTTTGATATACCCACTCGGGTAATTTGTCAATTTATTCATTCTTGCGGGCTAGATCATTGGTTCTGGTCTTGGAAACCACCCGAGGACGTCATCGAGGTACAACCACCATTGGTAGAGACAAGTGCTAGGCTTCTGTCCGACAGGGTAGCTCCAAGCAGCCGATCCACGAAGGCATTACCTAGGCATCATAGTATCCACGACATATCTTCTACCAGGTCAGATTTATCCATACTTTTTCTTTTGGGATATCCTGCCAGGGTTGTTACCTGATTCGAAGTGCAGCATCTTCGGAAATATTCGACGTTCCTGCTAAATAAAAGAGGGTGTACAAACTGATTAATTTGTGGGCCTCATCAAGGCATTAATTTGGTTTACTTACCTGTAAAATTGGATTACTTACCTGTAAACGTTCATAGAATAAAAGAATCGTATCGTTAGAGTGTAAATATTGCATCTCTATATAATTAAGGGTAAAAATAGATTGTTTTTCGTGAATTATATATCACACTTTTGGCTGCCTTGTATATTTGATCACGCTACGGCCGCTCGTGAACCTTGTTGCGTAATTTTTGAGATCTTGAATCGCTTGCGGTACTACTACTGGCCAGGCGTGGTAATGGAGCGTCGCGTTAGCATCGTGTTTGCTTTATTCTGTGGTTTTTTTTCTAAAATCGGGCGCTGCGTGTCGGAAAACAAATGTATTGTATATAGTTTCACAATTTATTTTGTTCAGCAAATGAAGGACTTTGTACATAAGTGAAATCATTGGGGTGTGAATTTATTAATATTCCTGTACCGTGTGTGGTGAGATAACGGAATTGATAGGAGCAACATACTGGCTAGATATTCTTTTTTATGTAGTTACCATCTCTTTTCTGATATTAATATCTAAGTTTCTTGATTATTATCCCTGTTCTTGGTAGTGGGACAGGCCTCTTTTGTAGTTCGGGATTAAAAATACTACCTGGCGCCCAAATCAAATAGACATTAATATTTATGGTAATAACGTGATTGAGTGGAAACCCCGACCTTCTCCACTGAGTAGCCGTGAGCAACCCGAGCATTTTTTTTGCTCTACGTAGAATTAGATATGTAATAGAGTTCTTCATGGCAACATCATCTTTGTATACTGTGGAAGAAAATGGTGGTTTGATTATACAGGCATGGCTCTTTTGTTTATGAACATATTATCACAATTACTTTATTTATTTCGCTGAAACATGCTCAGTTCTAGCTTTATTAAACACCCACACTAAAGAAAATCCAACAAAAATTCAAGATCGAAGATAATTATGCCGGTTTTTAAACTAGTATTGGACAGTAATGTAGAAAATGGGTGAAGACAAAAACTAATCGCGAGCTGCTTATGGAAATAGCAAATATTCAACGTAAGATAAAAGAATAGTGTCAGGCATATAGATAGATAATATGCATGGACGAGACATATATCCGTTCATCCCATACATTTTTTGAAATCCTGGGGCACTGGTACAAACGATTTGTAGCGCCAACCTGTGTCTAATTTGCCACAAAGAAGTTTGCTGGTGATCAATAATGCACTTACCAAAATGAGGAAGTAGAAAAGTGCCCTAATATGTGTGCAAGGACGAAAGAAATGATGGGGGCGAAGGAGAAATATTTCTTTTTCACCAGGTATATTAAAGATCGAGTTGTATGAGTTGAGTAAACTCTATAAACCCCCTTTCAAAACATACATAATCAAAAAGGTGCCACAAGGGCCCCCAACTTCTTCCCTATCAACCCAACTTGAACCCCCTTGAGGTGGTGTGTATGAAGTACTTTGTTGCAGACATAAACGTAGACTTCAATCAAAGTTCGAATCGTTGTGTGCCTAATTCTTTATTGCATTTGCTGTGCAACAKAAGGAAATCATACTGCTAACATGCCAAATTAGCGGAAGATTTTTTGCTGCTAAAGGATTTTTACTGAACTCTGTATATCTTAGCCACATCAATGTTTAAGCATCTACAAAGGGCGAAGGAACGATCATGGGTTCTACAATGACGCTATTTTATGTTTAGCCACTACTATACGTCGCGTTGATATTGTAACTAGTAAATAAATCACTAAATAGTATTACTATTACATTATTTTGTTTAAAATGGTCACAGCTCTTCTAGAAAAGATTGCAGCTGGTAAAATTTACAAGTATTGCTTCGATACAATTACTCCAACAAGATCTCTTCACTGTTCAAAAGGAAAAAAATATTTAAGGTATACAGCACTCAGTGGTAGTCTTTCGAACACACAAGAATAACTGGCTTCCACAATATTGATCAGAAATACAGGTGAGGACCAGAATGACATAACTGATGTAGCAGTTTTATCGTGCTTGCTTATCAATTTCGAACTGCAATCTTTAAGAGTCCTCAGACCCTTAAAATTTATAACGCATGTAGAGGTTTCCCGGTGCCATTATAACTCGCGATACAGTGTTCGCAGATTAGATTTCTAAAGACAGCCAGAATAAACAAGGTCTAAACTGAATTCTACTCGGGCAGTTTTTCTTTATTGATAAATACGACAAAAATACAGCCATGTAAAGTGTTAAAAAATTAGTAAACTTTCATATTTTTTTACTTGTAAACGGAAATAGATATAAAAATTTGGCCCGAGCTTAATGGCATTTGACCATTTTCAAACGCAGCTAAAAAAAGAGAATGAGTTTTTGTTACTCAGTTATTGTTAAATAATGGCACAGCGAAGGATCTGCAATTGTAATAAATGCGCGTGGCTCGTGGTGCCACCAACCGGTTGCTACATGAACTTCGCCAGATGCTCCTCCCATTGTCGTGGTAGTACGGCTCGTATTAAATACGCGCGGCACATGGCACATGTACATACAACATATGTGTGTGTTTCCTAAATAAGTACATCTACGTTGTCGTGCGGAGTTTAAGTTTCCAGGTGTTCTTTAAAATGGGTAAAAGGGAAGGCAAATTATTAGAAGAACGACTTCTCAACGGCATAACTAATTTTGATACCGCACTAGATCTTTCTATGAGCTTTGAAATACGCTTTCCGTGTATTTTTTTGAAATACCTAATCAATTTCTTTTTCACGTCTACCTACCATGATACTAGTAAGGGACGCGCACCCTATGCTTTAAAAATAGTACTTTACAATTTTTCTCAAAAGTAAAAATTGATTTAGAAAATGTTCTCTACATTTGTTTTCATTTTATTTCACAAATTAATATTATAACCATTTCGATTTTAATGATTAATGTTCTTACTTGTAAAATAAATAATACGTAATATTTAATTTTTGTTAAATAATTATGAATTATATACTAGTGTAATTTAATTTGAGTTATTAATTAGTTAACTAATAATAATTTCATAGAATTCATAGAAATATTTGGTGCGGTATCAAAGTTTTAACGTTGTCGAATATTATATCCAACAACGGTTTTAGTGATGAAAGGGGATCCTTTTTTTGAAATTTTGACACTATAATATTAGCATATAATTAATGAACACCTGGTATAGATAACATAACTAAATACTTATGACTATGTAACTTTTAGATGCCTGTAACAAATACCAATGGAAGCGCAGCATCTGCTTCTGTAAACTTACAAAAAGAGGTAATCATAATAACAAATTTCACAAATTTTTAATATATTTTTTGCGCATTTTTTCTCTCTACACATTTTTTTCTACGACAAACGATTCTCGTGATATTATCAAAAATCCATTAATTTTTTAAATCCGTTTTTTTTTAAATGACTCGAACATTATTAACTTAACAAAAAAAAATTCAAGAGTGCTTTTCGAATAGAAATTTAAACTTCATTTTAATTTTGTTTTTCTTAATTTTGTAGAAATATTTCGAAAATGTCAAAATTATGGATTGTTTTTAATGTGAGAATATTTATATCCTACCTGATAGTATTTTCACTTTTTGAATATATTAAGTATTTTCGGAGACATTCATGAAAAACCGTTTTTTTTGTGATGCTTTTATGCTAATATCTTCTAAACAGTTTGCTGCACCGAAAATTTGTAGGGACGAATAATACTCACACTGATACTATTAATCACATACTAAAAGGAAAAACAAACAAAAATTCGCAAAAAGGGTAGTTACACCCCCACATTTCACCTCCTCCCCTATAACCTACTTACCCTAATAACAATAGGTCGCTTTGGGTAGTTGAGATTAATATGTATGCCAAATTTCAAGTTCATATATTATTATGTCTTTCGGAAGTTATCGCTTCCACTCACAGACCGACAGCCACACAGACAAGAAATGTTTTGCTCAAATTTTGTTTTTGGACATTCCCGAGCACTTTAAGCGATTGAGCAAATAGAAATTTTTGAATTTTTTTTTCGCGCTACAATACTTTCCATCCGTGGGATGTGGAAATAAATAATAGAGTTATGCCTTAGTAAAGCCATTTTTATCAGACTGAGGTATAACAAAGTGTGTACGTACGAGTATATTTCTAACAAGAATGAAAACAACACGTAGCTATAACTTGTTTTATTTATTTCAAACATTATTTTGAAATAAAAATTGTATAAGTCTGCTTTATAGATTTTACATCAATTTGGGCTGGTATGACTGGACTAGTTTCATCGGCTATATCACCGTTGTCTAAAATACGATGAGATACAAAATCACGATATTCATAGCAGTAAATTTACAGTTTACGATCTTCATAGTATTCAACTTCTTTTCGATCGATACGTAATGCTTATATTAGTAAATAACTGCAGTCAATTCTCTGTACAAGTAAAAATAACTTCGGGAAATGTAAAATAACAATTTTTGCTATAACCAAACCGTCTAAACGTATTTTTTGCAAAATGAGCTGTAGATATCTCGTTTAACTTGAAGCATTTGAAATTATACTTGCAGAGAAGTTATTACCTGACTCTACGTAGTCTTAATCAGGATCTAATAAAATCTAGTAAATAGTATCATTTTCGTCTTATACGAGATTGTACTTTAGCTTTACTTCAAGTTCTTGACGAATTCTCCGTTACGAACACTCGACAATTAATAAATTGAATAAGACAATTAAATAAATTAAATAGGAAAGAGCACGACGCACCACTTATTAAAATTGAATAGTATATATCTTCATTATTCGTAAATCAGCTTCAAACTGTAACTAAAAAGTATTATTAAAAAGAATATATTGGTTCAGTATTTTGCCGCTGCAGCTTGTTACAAAATTCGTTCTTTATATATTTTTCGTCTACAAGTTATAACGGTGTTAACGTTTTGTAGTCTGGTAAAATCATAAATCCGAATAATAGTTATAACGCGTATTAAATAACTTCAAGTGCAGGGTAAATTAAATGTAATTAAACCTGATGATGGGCAGGTAATGATTACAATATGAAAGTAGAGGTTATACAATATAGAATAGGTATACATTTATACAGGGTAATTAATTAAGAATGGGCAATCTCTGAACTGAACACCAAAATATGGTGATTGAGCTTAATATGCCTTATACAAATATTGCAGGTTTAGGAGATACAGGGTGTTCAAAATTGGAATTTTAATTTGAAATTTCGCAAGACTTTTGTAGTTTTAAGCAGTGTCGTCTGAAAAATTGGCAACTTTTCTTTTAGCAAGAGAATTACGAATTTAATGCTTGGTACTCCCTGTTACTTAAGTAAATTACAACATATGTTTTTTGCCTAACGAGTTATGGCTATAGCGACTAGAAAATCTAAAAGGCAGTTCCATTTTCAATAAAAACAGGCACTCTTGTTTATTTGCATTTTAAACATTTAATGAATTTTGTTTGTTGTAAAAAGAATTTATTCTTTTAAATTACTACAATGTAGGTAACAACAGTAAAGGCAACAAATAATAATCAGTAACTAATAAAAGGAAACTTTAAAGTAAATGTTCAAAATGACCGTCTTCCACTTCAATACACTTTGTAAGGCGTATCCTTAAAGATCTTTGGATATTAAATAACATTTGTCGATTATTTTTAATAATATTAGCAACTTCTTGAATTTTCTATCGTAATTCTTCGATGGAATTAACTGTTTCTTTGTAAATCATGTCCTTCATTTGTGACCACATTGAGAAGTCTAGAGGGTTGAAATCTGGACTTTTAGGTGGCCAAACAAATTCACTGCCACGCCCAATCCACCGGTGAGGAAAATGTTCACTCAGATATTGGCGTACTGGCGTACTGGCGGTGCCCCGTCTAGTATAAACCACATGTTCTGCCTTATGGCTAGTGGTACATTTTCTAGTACTGTGTTTAAATTTTGTTCAAGGAAATTTAAATAGAGGGGCCTGTTCAGATTAGGAGGACGTTCAAAAGGACCAATAGAAAAACCAGATATCACACCATACCATTTTACCTTGAATTCATGCTGAAAATGACGTTCCTTTAGAGCATGCGGATTTTCGGAGTTCCACAAATGATTGTTTTTCCAATTAAAAACACACTGCCTAGTAAACGTCGCCTGATCGGTGAAAAGGAAGTTATTAAGAAAATCCTGGTTTTCGGTTTGTTTACCTAGGATAAATTGAGCAAATTGTAGGCGAACTGGTAAATCTTGAGGTAACAAATTTTGGACAGGGGTATAGTGATATGGATGGAGATTATCTTTCTTTAAAATTCTTCAGATAGACGATTGGCTTATTACTGTTGCCGCACTTAACCCACGAGTACTGATATCTGAATTTTCCGAAATACGAACTAAAACCTCGTCTTCATCATCGACGTTGACAGTTTTTCTAACAGCATTTAAGCTTTTAGGACGAAAACACCCTGTTTTGCCTAAGCGGATGTATATACGTCTGAACAATTTGTGATTGGGTTGTCTTCGATTTGGGTATAATTCTAAACACCTTCTGGCTGCACCAAGTTCACTATAATTTGACTGAGCAAAAACACAAATCGTATCACGCATTTCACTGTTAGAAAATTCATTATGTCGTGGCATTTTCTTATTTTAGAATTTTTACTACAAATAATACTAAGTAAATTAGAAAAATACAATAAACACTCTTACTTAGTGACAGTAAAATTGTGCTGACACAAGCCTGTTTGAAAAAAAGTCAAAGTAATAACGGTGGCTTAGGAGTCTATACACTGAATGTTTAAAATGCAAATAACTCAAAAACTGATAGAGTTACATGAAATAAACAAGAGTGCCTTTTTTATTGAAAATGGAACTGCCTTTTAGATTTTCTAGTAATTTTAGCCATAACTCGTTGGACAAAAAAAATATGTTGTAATTTACTTAAGTAACAGGGTGTAGCTAACGCCCTGTATGCATAGTGCTAAATTTAGCATTAAATTCGTAATTCTCTTGCCAAAAAAACATAAAGTTGCCAATTTTCCAGACGATACTGGTTAAAATCACAAAATTATTGAGAAATTTCAAATTAAAATTCCAACTTTGAACACCCTGTATCTCGCAAACCTGCAACATTTGCATAAGGCATATTAAGGTCAATCGCCATATTTTGGTGTGTAGTATCTCCAGTTCAAAGATTGCCCAATCTTAATTAATCATCCTGTACAATGCTGGCCTTGCAATGCTTTCGTAGATTTTAAATAGTTAACGAAAGGAGCCACCTGCATGTGGGTGCCGTTCACTATAACTGGTGTTCGCAACTATTAGTTTATGAAACAGAGACGGATTGTGTGACTGAGACACACGAAGTCTGTCGTATACGCCTACCGCTACCCCGCTGTACACCGATCCCGCAAATTTCACGACGCGGTTTTGGACTGAGGACTCTTAAATGTCAATATTAAGATCCCCTTTACATGAGTACTGTTGGCCCACATTAACTTACTGGGGATGCTTACTAATTAGACAAGTTCGCGTATTGCGCGGAATCTAATTGAATTTAACTGAACAAATAAAAACAAAAAAAAACGATAACCTTATCAAATAACAAATATGTTTAAAAATTAATTAAAAGTGATGAACGAATTAAAACAATATTCCCTTACATGTTACGGTAATATCACCTTAAACCGTAGATTATCAATTTTAACCTACACGCGATCTTAAATTATTCATCCAACAACTTTTCAAGTCTAACCTTCAAGACTTGCTAACTGACTTTATTCAACATTATTCTATACATCGCGAGCTGGACAAAAAACTGCATATCTTTCAACCTATGTTTAAAAAGGAGGAAAGCAAAAAGAAGATTCTTAACTTTTCAAAGAAAAACTACATTACTTGGTGGAGTTTCTGAACTGAGACCTGATTGGTCAAAACTACCCTAACCTGCTATTCTCTACGTGCGGCCCTGGTCATATACTCGTTGACAATCAATTATCCAGTTATCAAATTATCAAAGCCTAAATGAAAGCTAATCGAAGATTCATCTAACTAATTCGTGGATTCCCTAAATATAGGTCTGTGAAAGCATGACAGAACGACAGCCTACACCAAAACGACCTGCCGGCTGAAGTCTGCATCCACTTCCTAAGTCATATGAGGAGACTGAACAATCGAATCAATCATTCATTATCAGCTATTGCCTAATCTTATATTAGAAAGGTTTCGCGCACTAACCATCTTAATTTCTAGGTGGTGAAACCCAATCACAAAAGACTATAAACTTCAAGGGCTGTATTCTATTTTATAAAAGGACTCAGTAAGAAAGACCAGCTTTTTCACATTTCGAACACCTAACACTAAAAACCATAAAACAAACACAAAATGCTGTCGTCTTTTTATGGAACTAAACATACTAAGTTGCCAACGGTCTTGTAAATGAGCAACCCGTTGTCTATCCAAATAACATGACTTGGAAATTTATTATCTTCGTTAAACTAAATTCAGTAAACAAGCGTCGGCAGAGACCAAAAAGATTCAGCTCTACCAGGTCCTTTAACATCTCCTACTTATACCCATAATGCCAGCAGTAACGAACTGTAGACATTCCGGACTAAATTCCGCGCCTTCTATTTAATCCAAACTCAATTCCCAGTTCACATAACTCTGTTATCTCGTCAACATGCATCCAGAAACTTGGCGCAATTTGTCGCATGAAATGCATCGTGCTGCACTTGTGTACCGATGCACGGGGCTAAGATCTTCCACGCAGCAACTTTACTACACGTGTGCAAATATTGACTGCTATGTGGGACGAAATAGCTTCTTAATGGTATTTATTCTAGCCCCCGGAATTGCCCTAATCGGCAAATCGTGCAAGATGCATCAATTAAATTACTAACCTAAGATGTAGTGTGATAATTCGTATGCTTGTTGCAAATTGAAATCGAGGCAGTTGTCTTTAAGGGGGCTTTTTATTACTAATAGTCTTTTCCACAAATTTTATCTCAGAGATTACTCCGCACGCAAAGACAAAGCGCTTTTGATTACCAAAGAGTTATCGCCAGAACCAAACTATCAAACAATTTTGATCAAAGCTTGCATTGCCTAAGATACTTGAACAACATACAGGTTGTAAGCCTCTTTGAGTTTATACGGTTTTATTTCCAGCTTATTGTTTCAAACATAACTAAAAAGGTTCTGCTCTAGCAAATAATAGAATATTTAAATACAAATGCACTTCCTAATGTGCAATCTGGCTACTAACACAAACATACCACAGKTACTGCACTGCGTAAAATTTTCGAATCAATGCCGCATTATATTTCTTGTCCTTATAGATTATAGCAAAAGCTTTAATACTGTACCTAATGATTTGCCCTGTAGCAAGCTGGTTATTGTGGATTTAACAAAGGCGCAACAATTCTTATCGAAAAATATTTGTGATAGATGCCAGTATGCTAAAGCTGATGGTTTCATATCCGTACTGAAAACAGTGGGAAAGATGTCGCTCAGGGCTCTATATTACGACCACTTTTGTTGTGCTATTCAATGCAGACTTTGCTACACAGATGCAGAGTCATCATTTCTATGCTGATCATGTGCGAACATATATTTCTAGTGATAACGATGACATAAACAAGAAAAATCAAATTTGGAATAGTGAGCTTCAGCAACTGGTTCAGTTTGGCTTCAAACTAGACAATGCATTTAAAAACCTTTCAATTCATTTTTTTAATCTACAAATACACTTTTTTATCAAAACATAGACACGTACAAAGAAGTATGACTAGTAGTCACATAACTGAAATTGTTTTGAATTTCTAGGTAGAACCGCTCAAACTCTTCGAGATATTGCTATTAAACCGCTGCATCTTGGCGACTGAACAGTATAAACTCCATCAGATTCCGAGCTTGCATACTGACTCGCATTGTTAACGCTTCAAAGTTCGAAATTACGGTTGCGGTTCAGGTCGATATTAAGCTGGATTACTGTGGTTATGCGGAAGTAGCAAATCAGGCTTTACCTCTAGGCAATAGATCTAAATGTTGCTACGCCCAGTAGTGCTTTACATACGACCAATTTGAAAATGTTGTAATCCTCTTGAGGTACTGTAAATAGTTGTAATGCTGGCTTTCCTTGAAGGTGTAGAATACAAAAGAATATGAAATTATATAATAGTATATACATTGAGCATTTTTTTCTATAACTGATTTTTATATCTACAGCTTGTGTCAATTTTCTTCGTTCTTTATGATATTTGGAAACAGGAGAAAAACATTCGCGATGTCACAAATGCATTTATAAAAAAACTATTTCTCAGGGCGTGTTTAAGAAACAAAAAAGTAATAACATAGCAGGAATCAGTCCTTGGCCCTCCTCGTATCTCTTGTATACAAACAACATACAAAGAACGCGATACAATAATCTTGCACCACCGGAGAGCAAACAAGTTATTACAATCTCACGTAGACGAAGACGACTGACCAGTAATAAATATAGTCTATTAAATACTAAGAAAACACACTATACGATTATGGAAAGTAAGAATAAATCAGATATTATACTGAATATCAACATAGAAATTAGACAGAAGCTAACATCTGGAATGCCACCCCACCATTTAAGAGTAGCATTTGCATATAGTAAATCGATAATACAAAGAATGTATAAAGATGCATGCTAATGGTAATGCTAACAGAGCTCCTCCCAGAACAGAAGTAACTACCTGTGTATATTAAATCATGTGTATAAGGAAAATCTGCTTTAATAAACGCAGATGTTACAGATTATGATGTATACCTACTTCTCAAATTTTATAAACTGCAATGTACTTATTATACAGAGAAGCTCTATGAAATCAGAAGTGTCTTCCATTAAAATGTAGGTGTGATCCTGGATACAAAATTCTTGTCACGATATGTATGACATTACATTTTCAAAAATGAAACAGAATTCGTTACGTTTTTTTTTCATCCTATTTAGTTGTCAAGTCATAAATAAACCTCTGGACGCAGCTATTTTCATTCCAACATGTAAACCATCGAAACGCGAGATGTAGTGTGGACTGAGCAATAAATTTGCATTGCTTAACCCCTAATACCCAGTTTACACCATCCCGGCCATTAGCAGTCTCGAATGAATACCACAAAATACCCCCAATTGTTAATATTTTCCAACAGCGGCGCTAATTCCGGTCAGATCGGAAATAGAACACAAGCGAGCTGCGACCGAATTTTCGCGGCCTACTTCCCTATACCACTCATCGACCACGTACTGCCTGCAAATTAATATCATTTGTGCACACAAAATGCTCTGGCGGCGCCCTTTGTTTTGTATCTAATTATTTCTCCGCGTCAGTTTTGCTGCAGCGGCTGTCCCATCGATTGGCTCTCGTTTTGGGGAATCACTTCAGTGTTTAGGGGAAATATAATAATTCTATTCAGTCGGGACTACACTCAATCACATGTAGTAGTTGCGCTTACCCGATGCCGTTCCTGAAGATTTTCGTGGTGGTGATCACTCTCCGAGTTTTGGTGTGAATGTGCTGCATCGGTTCCGCGTGTGTCCTGAGGAAATTACCCGTGCCGCCAAAAAATTGAAGCCTTCGATGACTATGGGCCCGGACAACATTCCAAGTTTTCTAGTTAAGGACTGTATTTCTTGTCTGTGTCAACCTCTTAGTTTTATTTTTAACTTAATTTTAACTAATGCTGTATATCCTGTTGCTTGGAAAGTATCGAAAGTTTATCCTGTTTTCAAGTCCGGTGATAAAACTAACATACAAAATTACAGACCGATTGCTAATATTTGCAATTTTTCGAAATTGTTTGAATGTATTTTATCGGACGTTCTCTATAGTCATTTTTCGTCATTAACTATTGCTGAACAAAATGGTTTTATTAGAGGAAAATCCACTCTAACCAATTTATGTGAATTTGTACAAAATTTGTCAAGTGCACTTGACGCAAGGTTGCAGGTCGATGTAGTTTATACAGATATGTCCAAGGCATTTGATACTGTGAACGTGGATATTCTCCTGAGCAAGCTGGATAGCATCGGTCTCTGTGATAATCTTATCAAATTGTTTCATTCAATGTTGCACGGTAAAAGGCAGTTTGTTGAATATAGAAATATATAGGAATATAGAAGGAGCAGTTGTCATGTCCGTTTTTGCTATACGCAGATGATTTAAAAATATTCAATGTAATTAATTCGGAATCTGATTGTGTTGCATTGCAGAAGTCTATTGATTCCTTTGTTCAGTGGTGTAGCCACAATAGACTGACAGTCAATATCACTAAATGTTGTGTACTAACGTGTTCTCGCAAAATCAGTAATTTTACTTTTGATTATAATATAAATGGCATTATTTTGGAGAAACGCTCTGGAGTTCGGGATCTTGGCGTCGTCATTGATAGTCAGCTGTCCTTCTCTCCGCACATTGAGAAAATTTATGAGGATGCTTTGAAGATGCTCGGTTTTGTAAAGAGAAATACCTGAGGTTTTGTAAATATTGATACGCTCTTGTCTTTATATTATTGTTATATTAGAAACAAATTAGAATATTGTTCATTGGTCTGGAGCCCCCATTATGACAATCATGTAAATGCCCTGGAAAGAGTTCAACGAAGGTTTTTGAAATATTTGTATTTTGTTAAATATCACGCTTATTCTGTATAAAACTACCCACAATGTGTTTTACTTGCAACCTTTTCTCAATCTGCATTAGCCGATAGAAGATGCTACTCTTCTGTTTTGTTTTTGTATAAGTTAGTTGATGGCACTTTTGTATCTCAACCATTATTACAGATGCTAAAATTTCAGATCCCGCGACCAGCTAGTAGATACACTACTCTGTTTAGCTATGAAGTCCGAGATGAAGTCACTAGTACCATGCACCACTTTAATTCTCCACTATATACTGCTGTGAGAAACTATAATAAGTACAACCAAACCCTTGACCTGTTTTGTGGTAGTAGCTTAACATTTAAGAAAATTTCTAAAAGTGTAATAACTGGTGTTCCATAGTGTTTATTCCTCGAATTCCACTCTGACTTTATGTACTTTTTTTTCATTATTGTCTTTGTTATACATAAATTCATTCATTTTTTGTATTCTTTGAATTATAGAATTTAATTCAATTTGTGCATACATGAACATTTTGCTGACTGTTTCTGTTTTTGTATTTATCCTGTAATTGGACTTAATTGTCTGCTGGATAATAAAGTATTATTGTTATTTTTATTATTATTATTATTAGTACCTGAACAGCCAGTGAATTTATAATTTCACGGCATTTCTACGGCATAATTCTGGCTGTCTTCTCATAATCGATTAAAATTTTCACATCGGTGGAGATTTTTCTTTACCGGCAGCTTTAGCAGATGAGATTAAATTTGCTTGGCTTATTTTCACCAAATTGAAACCAGTTTTTATAAAAGTCATGATTTACTTATTCGGGATCTCCAAATAATTTGTTATTCGATATAGTTAGAGTTGGGTCCAGAGAAAAAAAATTTCACCCGATATTTACAAAACATTTATTCAAAAGAACCACGATAAACGTTAAGCGGGATTACAACATGCTAGGCGATATTAAGAAGATAAAATTTTTCCTTATTTGAACATTTTTGCAGCCCTTTAAGAGAAAAAGAAACTACTAAAATGACGAAATTGCTGTTTCGGTATTCTTTTTTCTTGTTTTAAAACTTCAATAGATAAATTTCAACCATTTTTGTATTTAACTAATGAATTAACTTTTGTTAACCAGAATGATTCACTTCCATTCGTCTAAAAACTTCAAGATGTGATAGGTAGTATATGTATTGTAACGATCAACTTGTGTAGCCCAAAAATTATTCCCTATTTAACTCATATTTTTAGCCTGTGCTTGGAGAAACAGCACGAAGGCATTCTCTAATCAATATTATTACATAAGTTAAATGATCCTTTTGGAATTGAACGATATGAGACCAATCAGTATTCATCATTGTTTATGAAAGATTATAGGAAAATTATGGAGGGGCAAATGAAGGGGTATTTGGCTGATTACCATTTGATAGCTAAAAATAAGTCGGAGCTTCGTTATAGTTTTGTCACAGCGCTATTAAATTTGCGTGACAGAATACTCATACATCCAGTAAGAATATGTGGTTCTTATATTCTGCTTCTTTGGTTCTGGATACGCTACTTTTTTCTGTTTATATACGTTCTTCTAGTATCTTATATCAGAAATGTATACTAATCATGCTCTCAGACGTAACCCTCGGTTAAGAATGAGATTGGGAAAAATACTAATGTTTGCATAGATAGTCCACCTATTTCTTTTTTCTGCAAACTGACCAGGTGCGTAGGTATAATAATTGACTCTAATTTAAAACTTAACGGGTAACTGACAAGCTCTCATATCCGCCCAGACATCTTATAAATACTAAAATCAAAGTGATGTTATACGACTCCATTGTTTTTTTATGTTTCAACTATCGAAACATTCTGCATAGGCCTTGTATTGTTAGTGTGATACTCATAAAGATTCAAAAAACGCAAAAACAAATATGTTGGGAGATGTGAACTGACTCATTATATACAACAGACGCCTGTTTCGCTCTGCTGATCTATATCGTAAAATAATCATTAATAAAAGTCAACCTTACAACAAAGTAATTTACAGTACTGATGTGCACCTGATTCATAAATTCGAGTCACAGAATCGCATTGTTTAGCTGCTTTGTAATGCCTTGCTTTTTAACCACCACTTTTCCATGCATCCACTGTACCATGCAATATGAACGTACGCTTTAAGCGAACAAGTTTAGTTTTCGGGACACTAGTATTACCGAGAATTAGCATGATTAGTGTAACGACAGAGCAGCAGCAGCTTTTGTTGGATCCGGAGCACGTTGAAGCTTTTGTATGAAAGCAGCTCTAGCGAATGAATGCATCCTGGTTGTACGGAATAGGCAACACTCTTTCCCCACATTCTCTTTTCCAGCACATGCCAATTACAAGGCATCTGCATTGCAGGATAAAAATCTGTGCTCGTAACGACTCATAATTCAATAGCAGCAATAATTACTATAAAAGTTTTACTTATTTTTTAGAATCAGTTTGTTAAACAGGGAAAATGTAGATGTTTTTGACTAGAACTACTGAAGTATAGAAAAATTTTGCACATGGTAAAGATGGATATGGAAACAAATCTAAGCAAGCTATACATCTATTAGTTCAATACGCGGATTAATTGATAGCATTAGTATTCAATCGAAGATTCACCTTGAAACCCTGTACCCGAATTTGCGCTTGAATACTTAATTTTTCCATACCCTTATTCTGATATTAGTTCGAATGTTTTGGTAATCTTATAGCAAGTAAAATAAACACATCGTCTAAGGGACAAATAACAAAAAAAAATCCAAATTCTGTAGAGACCCAGTTGTAAAGAAAGAAGATGAATGTGCTCTTTATTATGCATCAATGACTGTTAATGTTAGGGTAAAGCTGCAAAGTTATAAAAGTTGGACCATTTGTATACCACATTATTCCAGATAGAAGCAATTACACATTGCGGTTGAATAATTATTAGCATGGTCGCTAGGGGAAAATTTAGCCATGGTTATTTATGGACTTCCTTCAGTTCAAATTCGAAAGGACTTATAAGCCATTTTAGCATTTTTGGTTAAAATGGTAGCCTATAAGCCTATGCAAATTGCATATTGGTCTAAAAAGACAAGAGGTCAAACAACAGAAGAAAAAAAGAAGAATTAAGGTTCGTGCAGTTTCAATTGAATAGTTAAATTTAGGCTGCATTGCCTATTTGTGCTGTCTTTAATTTCCTATGTTATAGAAGGCGTATTTCTTCAAAGAATACATTCGTGAATCTCAGAGATATGTTTGGAGCAAGCCCGGTGGTTTAACTGTATAATATACTCATATGCTAGAATCCAACCTCAAATCCTGTTTCATTAAGTAACAGACTATTGCAAATGGATCTACATAAAACCAATGAACCCAGAAACTAAGAGGGAAATCCCAGAATGAATGCCCGAAACACATCTTTGAAAATGTCCAAGCCTGAACTGCAAAAGCCGGTCGTCGGGCATTCCAAACAAATCGGCTGCATGGTCCGCCGGGACATCAAAGGGCAGACCGCAATTTCATAAATTAATCAAAAGGGAATACCGCCAACATCACACTTCAAAAAAGGATGAGCTTTTCGTTTGAACTTTATATACAGATCGGGGTTATTCAATCAAAGCCCTATTTGACTGTCACCCTAAAACACGCCGGTAATTAATCGAGATGATGAGAACGTCAAATAAAGGATTGCACTGAAAAAGATTTTAACAGTTAATTACTGATCGATATGAGTTGTGGACCCGTAGTTTTGCAATGAAATCATAATTAGGTAGCTGCGGGCTGATAAAGCTCAACAAAATGTTGTTTAGTGCAAACAAAAGGAATTATGAAAATTGTTTTGTGTTGGTTTTACAAAGGATGATTTAACGATGCTGCCATGTGGTGTTTAACCGAGACCAATGTATTTTCACGTGGTTGTTACGTGTTTTTTCCTCTTATAACATCTATTAATCAAAACGGTAGTACACGGACATTCTTATTAAATATTCTTAAAACTTAATCAAATGCACAACATTCAGTATAAATAGGTATCGCGAGTAAAATCCTTCAGCAGTTTATGTTGCGCGATAAAATTTAGCACTCCATCGCGGACGAAGGCATTCTGGAAGAATCGCCTGACGAGTGCGCTAGCTTCGTGCAATACTTACATTTTAATTTAAATTCAGCGGTACATTCAAGTTCTGTGCGCACCAGGCCTTGTCTTGAAGCCGAAACACAAGTAACCCTCAATAAGAACGAGGTATTGTCTAAATTTTATTTATATGTTTTATTAACTAACGCCGATTTTATAATTACGTTAGGGTTCTAAGGTGGGACCTTCAGACATACCACCGTTAAATAGGTGAAGCCAATTCGTTTAAGCAGCCAAATTTTCAGCCACCTTATGTGTACCTGGAAGGGAAACGCCTTGTTTGAAGGGGACCGTGATAAATTTCAAGTAATAAGATGGCGCGGCACACCGAAGTAGCCTTAAAGAGCGTGGACAGCTAAGTGTACCATTTCAATCACTTTTTTGGGATTTTTCAAAAACTGCATTTAAAAACCTTTACTCGTAACATTTGATTCATAAATTCTATACATTTTCTCAAAACGCATGTGAACTGAAGCAAAACTTTGCGGCAAGGCCTCACTCTTAGTATTGTTAAATTCGATTCCGTTAAACTTAAGTTCATTGATAATTTGATACATAAGATTTATTATATAATATACTTGATGAAATTTAAATTGCACAAATTTTAAATAGAGATAATTCCCCTCCAATAGTCGTTTTATTAAAACTAGGCATTCCCAGCCTTTTTTTCAAAATTTAATTATAAAGTGAAAGCTGGTGGCGCCCTTTTTTTTAAATAATTTTGCTTGTTTCAAATATTCTATTGATCAAAAATGCAAATAAAAATAAGATCTCAGAACCCCGCCCATTTGCCGCCGAAATTCGAGCTGCCTTAGCGGCCTACCCTCAATATGGTGCTTCCTGATCTTGGATTGCAGTTTCACACTTTAAATTGTGGCATGATCTTAACCGTGAATAAATTAGTTTTTAATGAAGAGAACGTTTTTTTTGAACACGGACAAACAATTCAGTACAGTAAAACGACTGACTATATACAACTGAATGTGTACACTTAGAAATTTCTAATGGTATAAATATTTATATACTTATTTACGCATTCAGCATACATTAAAAACAATCAAGATAATACAGTATATGCGAATAATACAAAATACCACGAAATACCAAAAACAAATTAAATCCAGATGCCAAAATATTTACCTAACTATATAGATTTAAACGTAAACACCTTTTAATAGAGTTTTTGAAACTGAAAACTGGTGAGATTATTACACAGAAGACTATGATCTACAAGTTCCTAAATCGACTGCCTTATAACAACTGAAGAACACAGAGCGATAATCATAATAGTCAATGCATCTGTATAGAGAGAATCTGTCATTATTACGTTTTCGTTTTTCAGATATTGAAGATTACTTTCTTGTTGTTGGATCAAAAATATTGGTCACCTAAAAACCGATAAAATTACGCAGAATGCGATTGTCCTTTTCAAAGTTACATACGATATTTATTTTAGAGTAATCATTTGCTGCAAGTTTGTTTTCTTTTTTTTGTCTAGGATTTATATATAGTTGTCTGCATTTAACAAGACGTTTCTAGTTTGTAGTTTGAAGGCAGTTTACTGTTTTGTTTTACCTAACCCTAACTATATTTGACAGTTCAACTAATCCTATGCGACTTTTTTCAGGTACAACTATTCGGCAGCAATCGAGAAGTTGGAGAGCAGAACACAAGGCTGCGAGGACGCTCGGTATAATAATGGGAGCCTTCATGTTGTGTTGGCTGCCCTTCTTCCTATGGTGAGAATGTTCACTAGTTGTACAACAATTTTAATGCAATTTTATAGTCCCATAATTGAAGAATGCACACTTTTATTCGTTCAAGCCACAAATTGTTTGCTGTGACAGTTTTAAATGTAGAATCACATAAATGCATTAATGCGCATTTGAATTTATGCAGTGCTTCGATAAATTTGATGATGGAACAGATTTATTTATGCAGTTACCATGTATCCGTTTGCATGAATATTTTACTACGGTGAGGTGTTTTATTAAAAAATAATTCTACATATCCCCGACATAATGCATAATGTATGGTTAATAGGGATTTAATAAATCAAACATCAGATAGGCCGACATGAAACCAGGTGATAAAATCGTTTTTGTTCGAAATAGCATTTTGCTTCATTATAACAACACTCGACCAAAACCTCACGGTACGCCTCTGTATTAATCGTTATGTAGTTTAGGGTGAGCTAGTGGCCGAAGGGTGTTATGTTATTAGGTAAATGTTGGATTTGTTAGCGACTAACTAGATTCTTGTCAGAAAGGATTACAGTCCTGCGGCACTGATCTGTTTTATCTGTCTGGAATGGGTCCAAGTTTCAGAGAATTAAAGTCGGCTAGACTTGTTGTTGTGCTAAAGCTTTTCAGCCCTAACAAACGGCCGTGTGCGTCATTACATAGGATGTTCGTGTAATTGTTCTAATAATTGACAAAAAGCAATGGTCATTTGGGTGATGTTATCAAGCTCATACCTTACAGTTTGACATTATGTAAGGGTTGCGATATTCTAATGTAATATGAAATTATAGTTAACCCTCAAGCCCAAGAAGATAGAAAAGTTGTTCAAGTTTCGCATAAAAAAATCATTATTGTGTTATTATAGTGTCAGCTAGTTTGCGTCTCTTTTTGCTTTCCGTAAGAATTACTAAATGAATCTAGGACTGTGTGTTACAGTGATGTTCATAGGTAAACAAATGCCTAATACTACCATATGTTTATGGCATGCGTGTTAATTGGTGATTAGTTTTGAGCTATTTGCTCATCTGAAAACAAACCTATTGATAATACAAGCACGAGTTACATAAATATCCTACACATAAAATAAAGTGTAAATAATTCCACATACAAATTTGATGTTCAGATATTTGTTATACGAAACATTTTATATGTTCGTATGTACAGAAGATAAGCACGCGTTCCCATTAGGTACGTACTATCAAAAATATACTTAGAGTTAGGTTGCAAAATGCAATAGTTTGCATCCTAAACTCCGTATTTATATTCATAATAAATAGGACAAAGGGGTAGACAACACGAAAGATCAATTCTACTTTGCAGACCTAAACATTAGGAAAATAATATAGGTCAGTTTCGAGGGATGCAACAATATAAATTAAATAAGAAGTATCGAAAAGTTTAAGATTTTATTGATTTCAGAATGACAGTAACTGAAGATACTGAAAAAGAGCTAAATATGTGTCATTGTAATGTCTGTAACTAAACTGCTGATACCAGCACAACTATAGCAAAACTTCAATTTCTCTTCATAGTCGACAGCTTTCAGAGCTTTAAATAATAGTCCTGTTACTTCATAAACTTCAGGCTGTCTGTTTTCTTTTACTTTGTGTTGCATTTGCAGTATCATCTGTATTCGGACGGTCTCAAAATTATACACGTCACTGGTCTAGGAGCCACAGCATTTCCAAATTACACAAAGGCACTTCGATAATTGATTGATTAGTAACTCCGTTGGAATACCCTGCCCTAACCGCAGCATCGATAATTACTATAGATCAAACGCGTTATATGCGCCTGCCGTCGTACTTAGTGTTTTGGGAGTATAATCATTTGTAGATGTTTACTACGTCGTACAAGGCGGGAAGCTGAAGCCAAGTTACACATTGATAGAGCGTGCAGTAACTATAAAGGCAAAACCAATTGTTTTGACAAGCTTCTTGACTATTTTAGATCCACCAAAAAATTATATCCTCCAGAACAAAATTATACAAGGGTCATGTCATAATTCCTGCACATATCAAACTGGCGCTGAACTGGCGATGATCAAAAAGTAAGTGCTGTCAAATTATAAAAGTCTTATCATTAGGACATCACCTAGCTCCATCGCATAAAGCAGTGTGAGTCAAAGGAGTTTGCGAAAAGAACTGCTGTGAAATTCTTACACATCCCCCGTGCTGCCCCAACATGAGTCCTCAAGCTTTCGTTGTGTTCCTCCAATGGAAAGGAGAATTTCCGATTTATTGACTTTAAGGGATAAAAGCCCAGCAACAACACATGCGTTCCAATTGCTGAAGCATATTGACAAAAATGTCTCATTTGACGACATTACGCTAATGTCGCAGCGATGGCAACGGGTTTTGGATATGCAAAGCGATTATATTGAACGACTTTATTAGATTTTTTAAAACATACGTTTAAATTGCGAGCTGTGTTTTTATGTGCAGTAATTTTGACATGACCCTTATTGTATCTCCACCAGAACAATAATTTCATATCTACCAGAACAAAATTAATATATAAAACATATGTCAAGAAAAGATTGCATATTCAGCAGAAGAAAACACATGCACACTGTGTACAATCTCATAAGTCATAACCATTGACAAACTACTACTACTAGTGAAATGTGTATAAGCCAACATATCACCACATAATTGAAGTGCATTGTGCAACAAAAGCTCAAAACTCAAAGAAGCCTATACTACACAAATCCAATTATTTTTTATTTAGTCTAATAGCTAACTTTTGGAACATTTCAAGTCCAAGAGGTATACCAAATTTATTTTATCATTTATTATTATTATTATTATTATTATTATTATTATTACACAATACATGAAAAAATTCACTTTCAGTTTTGTTCCTTCAAAATATCAGTGGACGCCTCTAGCTGTATACATTTATTTATCGTTCAATTAATTAGTTCTTCGCAATTGAAAAAATAAGCTTACGCCCACCCCCACGAGATCCTTTACCAAGGTGAAAATTATTACCGGGTTCTGTCATTATTTTTCAAGCTCCCTTTTCGCCATTTACCTTTCGTGTTTAAGTTGCTGACGGGTATTATTAAAAGTTCCTGTTTACTTTTTTAATTAGCGTAATTATAACGGTCCCCGACGATACTGACACATAAAATATTCGGAGGAGAGCAAATCCGCTTGATCTTGAAGACAAAGGAAAGTCGGGAAATAAAGAAATTCGTACTACAGGATTTCGGGTCGCGAGTATCTCATTAAGTCGTATTATATTGACGATGCTAATTACTCGGTTGCTTTGCTTTATGGAACTACTTAGAATTAATGGAATTCGTTACGGGGGTGTATACGCACTGGAAAGTTAAAGTGGAAAAGTTGAACTTTGTATTCAAGCAGAATAACAAGCCATTCAAGTTGAATGATATAACGTTAAGTTAAAGTAATGTGGTGCATTAAAAATGTAACTGTTGGAAATTACCAGTGCATTGATTTATCAAAGTATTTGCATATTTCTACATAATGTCTTGACACTCTGAAGAAGAATCGAAGGTATTGTAAGTAACAAAAGAAATATATATGTCGAGCCTATTTACACGTTATCGATGGACAAGATTCACAAGAACATGTTTCGGCTTTACCCAGAGGTCATCATCAGATAAATAATACAAATATACGTAAGTAGAAGATAAAACTGATACCATATACCTTATCTTTCACATACAAATACCTAAAGAGGGTTGAAGAGTTAAGGGGAAGTCCTAAAGGGGCTGGCTTTTTAAGGTTAACAGCTTATTGAAGACATTGGATAGATTACTTATCCCAAGTAAGTAAGACTATGCTGGTTATTGTTAAGTCTTGAAGGTCATGTTGTTTAAAATGGGGCCTATGTATAAGAAGGGAGCAAATTTAGGTTTATCAGATTGTGAAGCCTGTGATAACTTGATTTAGATCATATGGTAAATAAAACGTCTTCATTGTTTGGAGTCCCTTTTAATACTGTCCAGTTTTCCAATACATTAATAGAGATAGACATTACATACAAGAGTTTGCCAAACAAACGCTTTTGTTAGATTTACCACAATATCATCGCCCTAAATCGAACCCACCTACTAAGCTAATTTAAATTAAAACAGCGCAGCCTTAGTATTTAAAGTTGGCATAATACAAGAAACACTGAAATAGCAATACTCTTCTAATAACATTGCAAAGGCAACAGAAAATAAATATAGCTAATGTATCGAAGGTTTAATTCACCTTGAAGAACTGGAATTTCCGGTAATATATGCCTGATTTGATTATTCATTGGATTAATTAATGTTAACATAATCATTCTGCATTTTGCTTTTACTAAGCAAGTCTTTTACCTCAGGTACCTCCGGGGTTGCCATAGACGAATTGACACTATGCATTCGTTCAGTTACCTGTTGGCTATCACTAGAAACACACTACAAAACACTCGCACCTAAACTTACAGGTTTACACCCACATTTATTTGTTGTTGTTGTTGTTGTTGAGATTTTACTGTTCAGTTCCTACTGGGTTTAATTAGACCTAGTCTTGCTTTCAAATTGCAACCAAATATTAGAATGGCTGATTGTAGAGTGAGCCACATTGAGATAATTTTGCAAGAATTGATGCACCACTACTTGAAGAATGAAACGGCGGTGAAAATAATGCTTAATACCATTTAGTTTCAAATGATTCTCAAATTCTTGAACAGAAGATAGTGGTCCATTGTCACTCACTAAGGTATCTGACAACCCTGTTTGTTATTAAAAATTGGATTCCAGATGTCAATGTATAACTGAGACCACGGCTTGTTTTATTTTTGATGACTAAGCTGAATTTTGTTGCTCACATAAGAATATCTGTAAAACTTCTTTATTTCTTTATCAATGAAGACCAACAACAACAACAAGGTCTGGCTAGAGATTTGCACTCATTTACCCCTGAATGGCTACCGTGTATTTCCTGTAGAATTTGTGAACGAGATATTTCAGGAACCACAGCTCTGGGGTCCCACAAAATTCAATCTTGTTCTATATGCTGCTGTTCCTTTCTAAATTAATATAATTTTAATTCTTTATTCAATTTAGAAGCAGAAGTCGGCCAAAGTAATATTTTTTCTTCAGATTTTTGTCTTTCTAAGTAACCCTTGCAATGTCCTTATAATTTACCCCTATAACATTCTAAATGTAAAAGCAATTAGCTGTGGGATTCCTTTTTTGTTTCCCAATATTGTTACAACAAGGTCTGTTAACAATGCAAACTTTTGACCGTTGAAATTTTTAGTGCCAGAAATAATAGATAATGCGTCCTTATCTGTTTACGAATAATTTTTACTACTGATGATAATGCTCGCGACGCATGATCTGTGGATTTCAAGTTCCCATCAATACAGACAGACCAAGTTACAGCGTCTAAACCATGGGTTTCAGGAAGCTAATTCCCTTTTAATCCATCGATAAACTATATCAGTGAGCTTGAAATATAAGAGTTTTAATGTAGCGTTAACAAATGAAGGATTAGAATTGCCTGAAAGTAATTTTAAATTTACATAAGTTATAAATATTGGGATAGCAGGGACAAGTACGTGGTGAAAAAGTATTATCAGCTTTTACCGCCTAATGCCGCTTGGACCACGGATTTAAATAGAACTTTGATAAAGCAATTGGTTAGCGCTTTTGACTATTGTTCAAAAGGCCCAGGTTCAAATCCCGGTCTAAGCTGGCAGTACTTTTTTACTACGTATTTATACCTGCCAGCTAACAARTAAAAAATAGAAATACACTTCAATGCAAAATAGAACTAATGTCAATACATATCAATTCAACAACCGCAAGTTAAATCAATGAATGTTATTTCCGCATTTATGCATTTCATAAGTGATATCACTAACTAGACAGCACTCTAAACTAACAGATATACTTGTGTTTCAGTGTTTGATAAACCGTTTACAAATTCCCACCAGGGAAATCATCGTAAAAACCAATCAATAAAAACTCGAAACTAATGAATGGTGCGCTTCTATATTAATTCTTTCGCAACAAAGTTTTTCATTATCTCCCCATACCTGGGGGGGTTATGAAGTTTTTCAAGGTTGCTACTATGTGCTGAATATAGATCCAACAAGCTACGCAACGCCCGAAGCGAACCTTGAAAGTTCAATCGCCAAAACATAACCTAGTTCCGGAAGATACTCAGCGCGTATTGACTCAAAACAAAGAACTTTTTATTATATGAATGCAACATGTGGTTTGTATCGGAAATCTAACATAAGAAATAATACCAAGTCTACCGAGCTCTTTCTACGTCCACTTGTAATCGTGCAATTCCCTCTTGGCATTACTCGCTTCACCTCTTGTTAGAATATAATGGAACTGCTTCAACCGCAGCGATGTAGCGGTTTGAATTACTAGCGGGACATGTTTAATACCTCCGTAAATTAGGACCATTAGTTGGTAACTTGTGGAGTTTTATGCCMAATTATAGGTATGCGTTGTAGCAGGCGACCTCTATAATCTCGTGTTAAACTCTTAGGCAATTAATGGTAAAGGAGAGGATTTACCTGTACGTTATGACGTAGTATTTGACATTAAAATAGGATAATAGTGTATGTGTGTGAAACGGTTTAATGACTGTCACCTAAATCGTTAATGCACGTTGCATGTTCGTTTCATATTGAAGTATGTTGATGTGTTGATTTAAAGGACGTTAAACATCAGCTTTTATGCAAAGTTATGCCAATGTAATGTTGTACCAGTAAATTGAGCTAGTTGGTCCATAATAATTTAATACCATAATTAATCAAAGATATATGAATTTTTTTCAACAGTAATTTACAAATATGCAAATAAACTAGTTTACCACTGAAGTTTGCACTATGGCAAACAAAAAATAAAACATAATGGTGAGCGTCCTATCCGAAATGACGCTGTTTTTGTTCATATTTTAATGGATACCAGGCATTCTATAAGAAAAATTGTTCAACGATTTTACCTCACGCCTCAAAGCGCAATCTTCATAGATTATCAAAATTATCACAAACTATCGGAATTGGAACTACAACTTTAAATTTCTCACACAAAAAGATCAATTTTAAGTGACTTTTTAATTAGTCTTGAGCTAAATGCATTCTCTTTTTCAGTATGCTAAATTATTATGTACCATAGCAATAACTGTTGTTGGACTTGCAAATTTATTATTTCTTATTAATGCCTCATATAATAACTTTATTATTTGAAAAACAACTATTTTGAAATTTGGTATTGATATATAGTGAAAAATAAGGAATTTACCAAATATATTTTATTGCCACTGAAACTGAAAATACCATGGAAATTTATTCTTTTTTCAAATAAAATACACTGAATGTTTTTGCATTTTTGGACGCAGAATAAAAACTACATTCAGTAACATCAACATATTTTTGAGCACAAAAAAAATCAAAGCTGTAAAACACCAAGCTTTATTTAACACTATTTTTCGCATCATCAAATTAGTAAAAGCAGAGTGACCATCCAGATGTGTTCCGATAAGTAAAAGATTTACCTACAAGTGGATATCCAAGAACAACAACTGATCAGTATATTTTATCAATCTGGATGTTGAGAGGTTCACGAAATATCTCCGAAATATACCTAGAGAACCGTAAAACTAAAGCCCTTCAAAATGCATATTGACTGAATACGATCTAGATCGAAGGTTCTACTTTTGCGAAACAATCTCAGACATAATCAGAGACCACCCTAAGTTTATAAACAAGCGGTATTTTTTATGTACATACAGTGTATATACGTTTACAACTGCCGTTACTGGTCATCAGAAAATCATCATTGGAAAGACGATATCCACACAGCACCAATAAAAACTAAATGTGTTTGCTGGTATGGTCAGAAGCGACATAATAAATCCATTTTTTATAAGATATATATATAGATCGTGCTGTTTATTTGAATTTGTAAAGAAAGAGTTTGTGCCATCATTTGTAGATTTTTCTTCTAATCCAAATAACATTAACATAACAAGAGGATGAGTCTTTGCCACATGTTAGGACAAAAATAAGAACGAAAAACTTCCAACTGACAAAAAGAGTATAAATGTTGTAAAAAAAACTTTTATCATCTCATAAACCAGATGCCGCGAGAGATAAAATCCAAAACATCAACTACGAAGACGTTCCAGCAATAATCAGAACTAAACTGGTAAAAAGCTCTTAAGCAGATGAAAAAACAGAAAAGCTTCAGGAAGATACCGTGTCACCGCCAAAATGTTAAAAATATTTCGAACTACCGACCAGCTAGCCYTCTTTAACATCTGCATAAMAATAATTTAAAAAGTCCTTAACTAACAGTCCAATGAATAAATTAGACTTCTACAAACYAATTGAACAAGCAGGCAAMCTATCAACAGTTTAACATAAACATAAAATGCTCTTAAATTTAGCCTTCGTAGMTTATGAGAAAGCGTTCGATCCGGTCGAGACATGGGCTGTTCTAGACGCAAAAATGGAAACTCTGCTCTAATAAAGTACATTTACCAAAACGACATAATTCAGGTAGTTATTGATATGCTGATGATATTTTCATCATTAGCAGCAACAATAATGAACTAAAAACTATGCTGGAAGAACTGCAAGACGTTTAAAAACAAATCGAATGACAATGGAAGACACAACCGTAGTTATAATTAACTAAACTCTTGAACGTGTCGATGAATATGTATATACCAACAAATCCAACTTCCGAAATATTTCGAAGGACGAGATTGAGCTGAGCTCCTTTGGAAGGCTTAAATCTTAAACGTATAATTCATTAAACTTCGCATTTTACCACATGTACTAAACACTAACTAACGAAGAAAAGTGCGAAAAAGCTCAAAACAACTCAGATAGCAATGCAGCTTGTCATGCTAATCATCAGCCTGAAAGAGAAGAGAAGTATGGCAGAGATACGGAGACGAGTAAAAGTAACAGGCGTTGTAAAAAGGGTGACATTATTTTTCATTGTATAATTCATAAATGTTGAAAACAATTGCTTTTCAGCTAAAAGTCTGATAAAGAAGGTTAATTGAGAAAAACACAGGCTGAAATAGCCTGAAATTGATGCTATTTCATGTCCCATGACTTACTATTTTTTCAGAGCAATTATAATTTGCAATGCGAACAAACAGAACAATAACCACAGTGTTAAAGAGCTCAAGTACTTCGTTTGCTCAAGCATCCAGCGATCCCAGAAAAACGTTTTACGAGCGACACCACAAAACCTCGCATTTTAAACGGATTTCCTCATAAGTGGTTTCATAAAGAAAAAAGTCACTCCAACCCGAAAATCCACAAAGGAATTCAGAGTTGTGAGGAAGTTTTGCGCGATCTAATAAAAATAAAACCGCACGGGGGTGAGAGCAACTCTAAAACGACTGTTCCTTCGCGACGCAGTCCTGCCCGTATTTAAAGTTGCCACAGAGCGCCCTTTGTGTCAAAGTACTGCTAGCCGCTGAGGCGATATTGTCCTTGCAAGAGCCGAGTAAGGCTAACAAATTCTCGTTTAAGTCCCGGGCTTAGAGGAAAACGCGGTTTTATTGAGAAAGTGGTACAAGTTCAGAGAGGCAATTTCGGTGAACGTACGGTAATTACAGAATGTATGAGGGGATGTTAATGTTTAGTTAACCTAGAAAGTTTTTAACACAGCACGGCAACCATCTCAGAAGAAACAGTTTCCGCGTTGATAATACTGGGATGCAATAAACAGTTACAAAGAATTAAAAAACTAAGAACGAATGTCATGTAGTCGTTGCTTGCTTTATGCATGCARCMCTTATAAACTTACAGAAGCGTTGGAAAGTTTTATGAACAATTTCAAGTGGCAATGTGACTACTGCAGCAACAACAACAAGCGATAAGTAACTTGAGTAAGCTTGTACCATCTTTAACAACCAAAAATCGACCATGGGCAGTAACTCGTTCATCACGCCAATCTGAAGATAGCGTAGATAATGCCGAAGAAGCGTTGAATTTGAAGCAAACAAGAAAAGCAAAAATTATTGATGATAATAAAAGCAATGCTCCAAAAAACGTCAGAGTGTATTGACTTACAAGGGAACCTCAGTCACCAAAAATAAATCGATACAGACAATATGAAGCAGTGCCAAAGAATTACGGGTACTGCTAAAGTAAATGAGCAATTTAAGGCAATTTAAGTAAAGAAGCGACGATAGCTCTACGTAGGACGAACAGCACAAGATACGACAAAAGAAAAAACTATGACGCACTTAAGAAATGTAAAGCTAAATGCATTGTAGAAGATACACCAAAACACACCAGCAGCAAAGGTACAAACAAGTCGTTTAAAATATAGGTGYGGATTATCAAATTGTGGACGAAATGATGAGWCCTGAAATATATCCCGAAAAATTTAGATTTTCTCGAAAATTGTACAAGAGAAGAAAGAGCTTTTAAAGCAAAGACATTGAGATTGCTGAACATCAATGTTCAGCCAACGCAAAGCAAGGCAGCTCTATTAAAACCCTATTCTTGTACTAGATGATTTAGCCAACTTGCTGTCACTTCACTAGAATTGTACACATTTCCCGCTTATGACGTTATCAGTATGAGAAATGAGTTCACACCTACAGATGATGAAACATCCCACGCTAAGGGCAAGCGTATGAAATGTCACTACCCTAAGTAAATAAGTAATTAATCTGCGGCACCACAGTAGCGTCAGAACGAAGTGTAGGTAGAAAAAAAAATGAATTAATCTGAGTTTTTTCTGCTTTTGCGGTGAATATTTTAAACCCTTGGGCCGGGCAGCGTTTACAAGTGAAATGTTATAACTACATATAATTATACTTAGTTTTAAGACTACCGTTGTTATTTCGAGTGCCTGCAGTTGAATTTTCAATGCATAGTATTGATTAACCCCACTTTGAACCTGCTGGCCGAAAACTCAAGCTGAAAGCAATGCTAGAAGGATGGAACGAAAAATCCTATCAAATTCGCGACTAGCAAAATAAGGTAACTGATATCCTTTCTTTAGTAATTAGGGTGCGTGCAGAGTGACGCGTCGAGCGGCGAGTAAAGCGGCGAGTCAAGCAACGCGGCGAAATCAAACATGTGTATTTAAATTGGAGCGTGCATAGTGCCCAGAAGCGTCGCGGATTCGAGCGGCGAGTCTAGTTGCGCGTTTGAACTTGTCGAATTTCGCCGCTAGACTCTTTGCAACGGTCGTGCTATTTCAGTGTCATTTTTAATTCCAACGGTACAAAAATGAATACTGAAAATTTAATAAACCTTGTCTTCGTTCGTACCCCATTGTGGGATCAGCGGGATGGACAACATCACAATAGATACGTGCTGGATAAGCGTTCTGTATAAGTGACGAAATTCACCAAACTTATCCCTTGCTTTGTTAATGGGGTGAACCCCAAATCTTTTTTTTTATTTTTGCGCATAATTAGGTACCAAAATTTGAAGGACGAATCCGAACAAGCAGCAATTACGTGCTTTTGTTGAGGCATTCTGAGCGCGACTATAACCGCCTCACAATGAACACTCATTTCTTTGCTCTATTCTACGTTCTGCTTGACTCGCCGCTCTACTCGCCGCTCAACGCGTTACTCTGCACGCACCCTTAGACTGTTTKATGAACAATTGTTGTGCCTTTATGCAGGGAAACAAATGTTGAAATGTGAACCTGAATTATTACTTAAAGGATAGGTGAACTTTTTGTAAAGACTGTAAAAGTCGGTCCCGATTATCATCATCTAATTCTTGAAATGGTTTTAATTGTAAGGATAAAATTATGGATTTAATAATGTGATGAAAATTAAACTTTTAGACAACAGATTTTTGCAAAAAGTAGCCTATTTTCGGATGGGATGCCTGTTTTTGTTCAAGTTTCGCAATTAAACAAATCATGTGCTGACGCACATTTTGGAAGTTATTTAATACTAATAATAACACACTTTTCACTGGTTCTACTTCCAATTTTTTAATTTTGGGCAGAGGCAAATAAGTGGCCTCCTTCGATGGCTTGACAAGAGTAACTAAGTTAAACCAGTGTTGTATGGTGTGGGAAAAGAATTTGTTTGTATTGTGCTTTTAATTTTAATATTGAGATAAGTAGGTTAGCTAAGGGCGTGAGATCAGTTTTTAGCATGTGGTTCAAATTGAGTTTCATGTAAACAGCCTCTAAAGGGCACCAGTAGGCGCGTGTTGACAATCCTATATATTTGACGTTGGTTATATTAAATTTGTGACCTGTTCCAATATTAAGCAATGCTAGTATCGATTTATTTCAGTTTGTATATGTATATGTTCTTTAAATTCAATATTAGCATTACGTTTTCTTTAACCAACGTTCTTTTCTGGACAGTTAGAGCATTTAATTTCAAGTTTATTTAATATGTCTCCAAAATTAGTATTACCTGTTGGTGTTTATTTTGTGGAGTCCTTTTGTGTTAATTTTTCTTATTGTATTTATTTGTAGGTTCTGGCTCCTTATTTTTATAAATTAAAGACACTTTTTCTAATAATATGACGTTTCGACCTATAATTTAGGTCTTTGTCGAATACTTAAAAAACAGACTACAACAACATAAAAATAATAACAACTACACAGCTTTAAAAAAACATCAAGAACAAACTGACCACACTTTTGACTTTGATAATACCAAAATTATTACTACGGAACAACATAAACAAAAAAGACAATTTTTAGAAATGATACGTATTCAAAAAAACCTAAACACATGTGTAAACAACAGGACTGACATACAAGGACTAAGTAATACCTACTACAGCGTCATTTAAACACACCCTCTCACACTCATTTACCATCCACAATGATAGCAAAAGAACAAACTTGAAGGTACATTTTATTATTAATATCAAAATTATAAATGTCATATTGATTTTCATAATAATTTGTCAATCTACAAAATAAAAATATTCGACAAAGACCTAAATTATAGGTCGAAACGTCATATTATTAGAAAAAGTGTCTTTAATTTATAAAAATAAGGAGCCAGAACCTACAAATAAATACAATAAGAAAAATTAGTATTACCTGATGTTTCTAAATGTGCAGTCACTACCAAAAGCAAACAGGACTTGTTTCTATTAAGAAAGTACTCGTATATCTGAATGTGTGAGGTTTCAAATTTATTTTATATTAGCGTTTGTATCCGTTTAAATTGGGTTGCCTATAAGTGCATTTTTGTAATGTCTGGTAGATAATGGAAAATTCGTTAATTAATAGATCAAGTTGGTAAAGACGGGCATTTTTAACTTAAAGTGCGCATTAGAAATGTTTTTAATCTGATGTGTGTCGGTTTTCTGTAAATATTCAAAGTAATTTTATCATCCTTCCATGAAATTGTTAAATCTAGAAATGGTAATTAAGAGCTATTAGGAATTAAAGTTATTGTTTGTTATAATAAAAGCATCGTCTACACATTCATACCACAGTTTCGGAAACTAACTTATACCTTTTAGATWGTTTCCAGGTAACTTAAGGGAAGTTTAGCTACGAAAAGGAGATTTCCCATTACCAACCCAAATTTTTTTTATTTTTGGTTAAAAATAAGCGTGTTTTAAGCAATGCACAATTTTGTTAGCTTTAAGTGCTTTACAATGGTAGCTATGTCAACGTTATTATATTTCAAAACCTTCCAAAGGTTTTAAAGCATGAGATACTGGTACGTCAACCAACAATGGTTCGACAGCAAAATATATTAGTCAGTTATTGTGTTTGATTTCAATTTTTCACATATTTACTAAATCTAAAGAATTGTTGACAAAACGGTCATTATTTAACGCGAATTTACTGAATTCATTAACTCCCCATATTGATAAATTGTAACCAGGTGCGTGGAAGTTTGAGACTATGAGGCGATATTCATGTCCTGGTGTATAAATTTTTGGTATAGCATAGCCTTTAGACTGACTGTTTATTATCTGACCTTTCTAAAAACAAAACAAAAATTAGAAATAGAATCGGAGACACAAGTTTCATTATTAGTATTCTCATACTGCTGGTTAAATAATCTAGGAGTTCGATTGACAGACGAGCTATACACCACTTAAAGGATGTTTTTTTTAATAGTTTATTAAATCTGCTAAAAACTGTGTAAAGGATAGCCAAAAAGCAAGTAAGGCTAACTTCAAAAGACTATAGACTACTAGACCGACAATTGCAAAATCTTCAATGAAGTTTAAACAGTTCCGTGATTATCAAAAAAGAGAAAAGAAAAAACATGATTGCATAATGAATTTAGTGGGTGTCTTATAGAAGGTTGCAGAATTAGCTGACATGTTTCAGTATCTTCTTTTTAACCTGAACAAAATCAGAGATATCAGGAAGTGCAAGTTTTAGTTGGGAAAACATGTTCACCGATAAACAGTCGATTTCGATCGGCTTCCCGAACAAAATTTTATGCGTAGTTGCAATTTCACCACCAAGTTCTCCGGTTTTCCTCACTTGTTTGACTTATTTTGCACGCTTGATATTCCTACTACAGTTGCGGTTACTCAACCCAGTTTCACCGCCCCCACGTTTACATTTCCGCATTACAGCCAAGCGAGTTCCCCCAAACTACTGTTCGACGTCTTGAAGCGGCGACTGAATATTTAAACACCTATATCCATGAGTCAATACGAATCCACGTCGCCAACAATTACGCCAAATATTTACTGTACGGGTCTGACGCGACGTGTGACAAGAATAAGCTCCGTGAGAATCAATGTTATTGTAGGCTTACAAAGGTGATGTTGACGGGCCAAGCTTTTTGCAGGTGCCGAAAGCTTTCAACTCTTCCCACGTGCGCGGATACACTCTTTTTTGCCTACGGTGATTTCTTTTCATCTGCTTGGCTTTGTGTGCGCCGCATTTTTTTGCTTTATTCACACGTATTGATCCGACAGAAGGACCATAATCTTCAGATTATAATTCAGAATTATTCACTTTTAGCCGTTGTTGCATCGTCAAATACAAAATTGTCTCCATTAACACATAGAAGACTTTTTTACGTCAGAAACAACCTAAAGCACTAATAAAGTTGGGCAAAATATGAAACCAAATCAAGAATTAATTTAAATTAAGAATACCAAGGAAGTTAACATAACAGAAATGTTATAGTCGAGTATGAATTATTAAACATTGAATACTTCCAATTTTTATTTATTGGCAAAATTTCAACAAGTTTGACAAAAGTCATACTTGATAAGCCAATACATAAATGAATATTAGAAGTAGGATCAAAAACAACTTCAACAAAACTGTACTACTCATTAGGTATTTTTTACTTTAGCTTAGAATTTATTTTAAGTGACATGGTTTGCCATTTAAAATAAATATTGTCAGCAAAATGTTGCAGAATTCCCAATGTGATATGGCTGAATATGTAGATGGACTAAAAATCTTACAAGACTATCTTAATTCAAAAAGAAATGGCGAAAGCTACACCCTATTCATTATTTCTACAGCATCTGTTTCAGAAGAGTTGGGAGTTATTATTAAACCTAAACAACAATTTAAAAACAATTAGGTTTATCCAGCGACCTTCAAAAAATCATTTATTGCCTTAGGATTTAGCAGATTCTCAGCCAAAGTTCCTTTGGCTTCACTTTTGTGGAGACACCAATTCGACCAAAATGTTGCCACAACTTTCTATTGTTATTCTTAATCATTATCACAATACGTTTTATTTTAGCTTGTTTCTCCCGTTTAATTGCTAATTTCACGCAATGTCTACTTAATTTTTTCTGGATGCTGCAGTTTTCTGCTTAAGAAAACATTTATGTGCTTTATTTTTTAGAGTTATAATCCATTTTATATCGATTTTATATTGAAGCTTATCGGCTTTAATTGCACTTAATCGAACATACACAATATTACATCATTGACATATCCACCTGCACAGTTATGTCGTCATTGGTGCAAATATCATTTCATTGAATAAGAGATGCATCACGTGAAAAACCTTATCTGTGTACATAATACTTAGATACATAATTACTACCTATAAGTTTTCTTCACAACATAGTTGGTCTGCATCTCGAAAACATCATTCATATCTACGACAAAAAGTCAGTAGAACATGAGAAAAACTTAACATCTATTTGATATACAGAACAGTGTCTTGGTTTTCTCTCACCGAGAATGATACCTAGGTGCTTGAAGTACCTTTCACCAACTAGGCTGGCATTTTCAAGAAGCGAAAGAAGCGAACTATTCCTGTACGATTCCAGCTGTATGTAACAAAATATAGAATAAAATTTGCACTTAACAGACTACAAAATATAACAAATATTGCATGCAAAAAAAGAATACGGGGTGTTTGGTAGCCTAAATGATTTATGGCGTTGCCTGGGTAGAGGGGTTGTCGMCCACCCCCAAGTAAAAATATCTATAAAGGTAGTATTGTAGTGAGCAGCGTAAAGAGTATATGTATGTAAAGATGTAAGTGTTGTGAATAAACATAATGTTAAAGTTTTGTTTGTTTCTTTTGTCAAAAATACACTAGTCCTTCGCCAGCGCAACAGGGTAACCTGATTACCAAAAGAAAGTAATCTTTAGTACGAGTCCCTACACGAGGCTTATAAAGCTTTCCATATTTAGCTTACCCAAGTTGCAGTGATATTAATTCAAGATATCTTGTACATTTTTACCAATTCCCAACTGGATAATTACAAAACGAATTTTTAAGCTTTTACAAAAGCTTAGGCTCCTGACCTAAATACTGGAAACGTAAATAAATTATTGGAACAAACACGAAAGCCCTTCGAACTTTCAGTATTTACGCGCCACTAACGATGCCGACGGGTATTATAGTAATCTCAGATGCCCTCCAAGCAGTCGTCCTTTGTCCTCGTTCTACGCTGCACGCGTGAAATGAACGCCGTCCAATTAAGATGAAATATGCCCCGAGCATCCAGTGGGGGATGCGAGGCCTCCCGTCGACGCCCCCGGTTTATTTAGATTTCTCCGGTTTGAAGTCGCTGCAGGCCGCAGCAGCAGGACGTGGGTTTATCGCAGTCGAATCCGTGTGGGGCTCCAGAGGAAGGCGTCAAGATGTGCTGAGGGGAGACTTCAACTAAGTTATTGAAGTTTATGTTTATAGAGGGCGAGTTTTTTCATGTTTAGCATGTACCCTTTGTGTATTTTAAAAGGTTTATGACTTACTAGGTATTACTAGGTCTTTTTGCTCTAACGTCACTATTTTCTAATTTACATTAAAAAAAATTATACAAAAGTTTATTATTATTATTACAAAAAAATGTGAGATTTATGATCATCTTTCTGTTTACTCTGATGTTGATGTAGTTAGCCACGGATAAGTAAAAACTAATTAACTAAATGTTAATCCATCAGTCTTCAGGCATACTTTGATATGTTTTTTAATGCATTTTTCAAATTTCGAAAAGCACGTTATTGTCAAGTGTTACATAAGCTGTAATTTAAACGCTACCGGAGCTACACAAGAGTATTTTGAACGCAACTATGATCGTCATCCAGCTTTTTTTCCACATTAAATAGATTGTCCGATAATTTCGAAGTTTGTGGCTACTCGAGTAGACCAAAATACACCACTTCAAATGAAATAAATGAAGTTACAGAAACACATATATTAGCTTGCGCACTTAAAATTCCATCAGTTTCAGGAAGGTTAGTTGCTGCAGATTGTTGTAAGAATGTTAAAAAAGCATATTATTCACACAAATTATCAGGCAATCTGTTATGAAAGCTTCACTTTCTGTTTTGAAACACGAAAGGTTATTGAAATATCTTATTTTGCAAAATCTAGGACAACTGCTAATTAGATCAAAATCAGAGTAAAAGAGAAAAAGGTCCATAACACTTACGTATTTAAAAATCATAGTAAGTATAATATCATTGGAAAACTTAAAAATAAGGCGATTTTTTAAGCCACATCCAATTATAGTTTGTATTAAAGAAAAGGTCAGCTTATGTCACATCTCGAAAATAGCAGCTTACTTGCTAAATTGAATGACATTAACTTGTTAGAGACGTTATTTACTACACTTATATCCCCACTTTTTGTGTTGTTGTGTTCGAAAACCAAGATGCCACTTAATGGACCACTTTTTTGCCAAGTTTACTAGCTGAAACAGTCACTCATTCATACAGAATATATTAATTTGATTTACCTACAGGTGGCCGACGCTGTCCAGACTAAACAAATGATTAAATAAATATTACCAACACGAAAACTTCTTTACAAAGTCATGTACACAAAAAACAAATATTTTAGCAACCTTACAAAACAAAGTATTTTTTTAATTTACAACAACAGTATTTTTAAAAAATTAATTAAAAAAAGGGTACACTAGAATATGTATGATCATGTTTGATATCACTAAAGATATATTCAGATTTTGTTAATATCCTTTATTATCTTTCCTTCTTTATCATTTGTTTTTTTAGTATTAGTGGTTTCGGTTTTCCTGGTGGAGAAAAAGCGATGCTTTAACATTGTTTTATTAGCAGGTGTTTATTTAATGGAACGCGTTCCGATAATTAGCCGTTCCTTATGAAACAACAAATCTTTTACGTTTAGTCTGCCTTAGAAGATTAATTAGCCACCCGAAACTGTCGTAAATCCACCATTTATATCAAATCAAGCGCACTAGCAGCTCTCACTAAAATATTCTCTTTTCAGGTACGTAATATCGACGCTCTGCGGCGACGACTGCCCCAAGTACGACGTCGTCGTCGGCATGCTCTTCTGGATCGGCTACTTCAACTCGGCCCTGAACCCGCTCATCTACGCGTACTTCAACCGCGACTTCAGGGAAGCGTTCAAGGACACGCTGCTCTGTGCGCTCCCGTGCTGTTTCGGCTGCTGGAAGAACCCGGCCAGGTACCTCTAGCCCCAGGAAATGGCCGTGTACAGGGACGAGAGGCTCTAAGTACGTTCTGGCGGCGATGTAATCGAATCGGTCTTCCCACTGTAGAAGATAATGATTTGCCGGCGGTCCTTGTGACTCCTAGGGKCGATTGGGTTTTATGGTGGTTGGGGTGATCGAAAAAAATGTATTAAAGGCTGTAAATTAGGGGAGAATTGCGCTATTCGGGTCATGGCGTGAAATAGTCGATTTCAATGCCGATTCTAAACTCGAGAATTTTCGTATTGTGCATTTAATGAAGTGAAATAGTTAAAGATTATTACAGATTATGAGTCGGTGCCTTGCTTTTATTGTGTTTACAGCGCGTACCCTCCAAGCATGATGATATATAGCACATGCTAATAAAATACAGGCGGATTAGCGTGGCGCTCTGTTTTCGGTACGCGTACGCATTATTACGTTGCGCTGTACCTTAGGGCTTGAATTATATCTTTTTTAGCCTTCTTCTTCACATTGCGTACTCTAAATTCATGTATAATTAATAGATAATAATAATACAGTCGAAAGAGCATTGATTATTATATGCGCATGTAAATGAATTAATACTAAACCTATACGACAACTAAAGAACTGCTAGTCTTGTTTCAGAAGCAGGAAAGGGTAAATTATAATATTTCTTGATAAAAAAATGTACCTTTATTCCATTCAGAAATTAAAGTTGATGCATTACAATGATGAATCAAGAACTACAATAATCTTTTCTGGTGGAACCCCAGGGCGAAGTTCAGAAGTGGTTTGTGCTTCTGTTGTACTACTTAAGCCACCAAAAACTAAACACGTTTACAAGTATGAGAAAAAGAACAGTTTCTCGTGAATAAACTATCTTTGTTGGCTTAGCAAATACTTTTTGTACTTAACTTTAAATGCATGTATTCTCATCACTTTGAACTGAAGCGGAATAAATTAGGCATGACATATGAACAGGATCTCTCAAATAATGTAAACCGGTGTGTTGGAGTGGCCATTACATATTTTTTCCTTATAAAAAGTTGTGCTTGCTTTCAAATGCAAAATGCGACCGTCAGATATCAAAATTTTAAAAGCTACATACCGAGTGTGTCAAAATATATGAATTCAGCCCAATTGAAAAGAACCCCATTATCCTTTACTATCGAAGACTCTTATTAAACTATATTCCAATATTATGTAATCTCATCCATATATCGATCTGGTAAGTGTAGCAATTTATTAATTTATCTAGGTATGTCATAAACACTATGCATCGAATTATGATTATGATAACAATCCTGTTTTTTTTTGTTTCAGTGTCAAATTGTACAAAAAATATATGTAAATTATGCTAAATGTAGGGGAAAAATCTGAAATTTTTATTACCAAACCTCCCATAAAAATATACACCATTAAACAGTGTGAGAAATACTAAAGGAATTTATAACTTTTGGAAATGTAGATAATAAGCTTATCAAGAAGCATGTAAAAATGGTTGTTTCTATTGGCACGGAGTTAGAAATAAAGTTAACTTATATTGAACATCCTAAATATTCCTAGCAATCTTGTCTTCCAAGAAATGTAACTAAAGACAGTTTCGTAATTTTTTAAAGCATAATCAATATTGCCCATGTAAATCAACATGTACTCACACGTTCAAACCAAGAGATGAAGATAGGGATATAGGATGGTTAACTGCACCGAAAGGGTAGTTGATACGTTTACCAATCAGTGAATTAAATAAAAATAATAGTTGTTACTATTTGTACCTGTTATAATATTTATACTTTTCTTTTTTAAATAAATGTTGTGTTTGTGGAGGCGTTGCAAAGTATGGCTTACTTTACAAACTTGTGAGTGAAAATGAGTACTAATGCCTATGAAAGCAGAGATATATTCAACTTTACTAATAACATAAAATATTTTTTAAGATTAATAAGGGGACTTATGCTTGCACCTTTTGAGCCTTTCCTTTGTGAAACTTACTGCAATAAAACACAACCAGCATGATATGTTTCCCCAAAAGACCGGATGATATTATATTATGGCTACCATTTTAATGGTAACAGGTAAACACTAATATCTAAATGACAGCCACCTGGACAATTTTTTCATATTCCACACTGTGAAATAAACTTCTGTAGCATAGTATGATAGACAGAAACAAGATCTTTATTCAATGTTCTCGACAATACACCAAAAGTTTGCTTCAGTAAACATGTTTCAAGTGCTATTTTACTAGGTTATAATTTTAGTTCGGTGAGTACGTATCTATATTTGAATACACGCAATAACAGGTCTGAATTTCAAAGCTAGGTTCTTGCTAGTTATGCGCGGTAATGATCAAAGTTACTTGTTGCGTTGCGACACTAAATTCGAAGGTCACATGACGAAGTTCATATTTAGCAAACGCAGTTACTAATTAGTCTTGCTTTATAAACAGGCATACCTAATGAAGACCAGACGCCCTTCGGTTTTTAATGTGTTTTGGATGTTTGTTATGCTGTGCTGTCTACACCTCAACCAACTGCAGATAGTACTATTTCGCTGTCATTACAGCTCATCAGTGCAGTTTAGGTCTAGTGTAGACAACACGGCATAGAACTGGTTTTGCTTATATACCAAAGCAATGGTACGATGAAAGTAAGAATTTAGGAAGTAGTATCCGTTAAGGCAGCTAGGTGACTTTGTCATCATGTCAGTGTAATGCTGACAGATGGCATTGCCATCCTAAATTCTTACTTTCATCATACCATTGCTTTGGTATATAGGCAAAACCAGTTCTAAGCCGTGTTGTCTACACTAGACCTAAACTGCACTGATGAGCTGTAATGACAGCGAAATAGTACTATCTGCAGTTGGTTGAGGTGTAGACAGCACAGCATAGACATGCATTTTAATGTATGTTGGTTCTTGCCGTTAGCAAAAAGTGCCGTGGGGGTCTGCTGTCAAATTGAAGTATGCAGTTACATGCCAATTTGTCAGGCTACAAGTCACTTCCTTTAGGAAGTAGTAAAGGAAGTAGTACCCGTTAAGACAGCTAGATGGCTTTGTCAACATGTCAGTGTAATGCTGACAGATGGCATTGGCATCCTAAATTCTCACTTTAATATATAACTTTGTCAACTAATAGAAGAAATATTTGTTTTCTTCCACAGGGTTAGTACACATTTTCATAGTGTTGTTACACATTATTTAAATACGTATGCTTCTTGCCAAAAAAAATTGTCTCATGTTATAATAACAAGCAAATTTCCGTTATCTGATCGTACAGTCTCAAAAAAACAAGCCCGCATATGCAAATTAAGTCGACAACGTTGTCTAAAGCAACCGTTAGGTCAAAGGTGTCGTCTGTATTAGCTTAAAAGTACCCCAGCGCCTAAAACGATCCGCATGCCCACCAGTGGGGGTKATTAAAGCCCCAAATTAAATCCAGCAATTTCCCAACAACCCGCTATACGTTCTCTGTCCTGTTACCGCACAAACAGACTGACAGMTGAATAAATTTCCAAACGGATTCGTATTTTTCCGCTGGAAAACGACAATTGAATGAATCGGGGGTGATTTTTAATGTCTCCAGCGATATCTGACCGCAGCCAGACAAATTTCCCGTCATTCTCCAATCACGGCGTTTCAATGTMGYGAGGGGAGCAAATTGTTTTCGAAACAAAATAATGAATCGAACAGAGGAAGTTTGTAAATAAGGGAGTAAAAATAGCCCGGGGGTGTATTTTTAAAACCGGTATCATTGTCTGAAAGGCCCACTTCCATAAACAACCACCCCCGCGACTTGGGCCGGGTCACCTAAGTTCCGGTGATAAATATGAATGTTTTCTTCGTGGATGGGGTGCACACGTGTGCTGCATGGGAAGGAAACAAGCAGCCGTCAAGGGACAAACAATTTATTACGGCTGAAAGCAGCGTGATACAGCTTTGTACCCCTCGTTACCTAACGTTTGAAGGAAACAAGGATCGCTGACAAATGATGTTCAAAAACGCGCTCTTCTCCTCTTGGAAACGGTTCCCAGACAGGTGCTGGGTCATTTGTACCGCTGAAAATGCGGTGTCAGAGGTGTAACGGCTCACTGCGTCAAAAAATGKAAGCCAGAAMGATACTTGGAGTCGGCAATACCGTAGAAGCAATAAGTAAAGACTTAAGTTTAAAATACTCGTTGTTAAATGTCTAGTATTAACTGTTCTATACGATAGGAAAAAAAGCAAAACGGGTTGTTCCATGTATACAGAGTGGTTCCTAGTTTACTGCAGAGCCTTCACTACTAGATGCTAGTCAGCTTCTATACACGTTTCCATAGTGATGTTTCTGTTGGCATAGTTTCGTTCGTTTCAGGCCACCTGTATATTGTCATATTGCTGTTCCTGTGATATTTATACATTTCAATGTTGTTCTTATTTGTGTAGTAGTCTTTTTTATTGATTTTTCTATGACGAACGTGTGATATTACTATTTACTATAAAGCAGTTAGGAATACTCTAAAGGGTATCAACGGGTTCACTAATGAACCTAATGCCACCCCCATGAGTGTGTAAATAATAAACAAAAAACATAATGTACATAACAGCACGAGGTGCAAGGAAGGAATCAAAAAAGTCTGGATGGTCGAATCGAGTCATAGTCGTTAAAATTTAGCTGTATCATTGAATGTTAGATCCGTGTCGATTTAGTTTGAGGTCTTCCTTTACCACTTGATGTGCTCAATATTTGTTTCTCCTTTGTTCGTATGTGATTACTGTAATGTACAAGATATGTTGATTTACGAATGATTTGGCTGTTGAATATGAAATTCAATGACATCACTGGCATAAGACAATCGTGTAGGCCTATTTTGTATAAAGAAAAATTGTATCCTATACAGTTTGTTGTACGACGTAATATCATACGTGTTCTGTGTAATGTAATCCACACATGCAGTAAAATATATTGTTTGTTTAAGTACATATTGTTTCTTTAAGCCAATCCCGAAAATCGTGATCCGTTATGTAATGTTTAAATGTACACTCTTTTGAGTCAGTTTCCAATCTTTACAGGTTAAAATTGACTAGCTAAGGATTTTCGAAGTTGAACTGAATGTTACTTTTCATTCATTCATCTAAAAGTACAATATTTGCGCATAGGGTAAATTAAAAAAAATGGTGCAGCGTTGAAACTACTCATATTTATAACATGAATTGGACTACAGTGCGCTAGAATAGAATAAATTAAAATGATGTGACGAAGTGCAAGATTTCAATTTTATTAATACAAAATCTTGAAACTTGTTTACAAAAAAGCATTTGTCACTGAAAGTAGTTCCAACTACAAGAAAAAATATACTTGAGAAGTAATGGGCACTAAGAAATACACACGCTAACATATACCTACTGCTGGCTTTGAACGGTCTAATTTTGTAAATCTTGCCACCTATCAATATTAGCTTGAATCAAAGATGATTTGAATAGGATTCTAAGCAGAAACGTCCTTCACACCGATCCCTGAAATATTGCAAGGTCGGAACAGACTCCTACCTGAACCAGGCTGAATCCAATTTCCAATTACACCGCTAGATCGCAGCATCAGACGAGTTGCGCTGAAAGCTCGCATTTATAGAATTCTCTAATGGAAGACTTCTTGAACATGGAAAGAAAGTTCTGTCATTGCTAGTTAAACACAGAGGGCTAGTGAATGTTAAATAAGCAATAGGAGATAATTCGAAAGACTTGTACAATGGATAAAATTCTTTAAATGCAGGTCTATCCTTTTATAGAAAATAATTACAATACAAAAATCCTGAAAATCTTGCTAAGGATGAATTTAAAAATAGGCTGTGAAATAAATGAATCTTCAATAGTTCTAACGATTGCTTCGAGTAAATTTTAGATTTAAACATACAGAGTATTACAGTCTTGTAAAAATCCCTCTATAATGTTCAGTAGTAATAATGCTTGAAAGAAGCTGCCATAGATGAAGTAATAACAACTCGAATTAAGCGAACAACTTGATGCCCAAGGAACTGACAAGGTTTAAGAGGTTTTTTTAACTTCGTCTCTTTTCGTGTATTCCAGATATCGCCTTTCGTGTTGCTGTTATGAATTCTTTCTTTACTTGTTTACAATGGCAATAGATTTTTGAGGCATATATACACAAAAGTAGCTATTAAGCATTAAAAGCAAGTTTCAAAAAGATTAAATCCTTATCACCATAATGCTATGCAGAACAATTTTGCGTTTCCTTTGCCAGTAATGGAAGCTGGTTTATTAAGTTGGAATCAGTGTTAAAAAATGTTGTCAAATAAATTTCGTCCATAGCATGCTGATAGGTTTAAGGTTGACAGTGACAGATGATGTTTCGTTTTTCACTCGGTTTTTCACTATCATTGTGTGCATGTTGAAAAAACTAGGCCCAAAGTGTGCTAATACGAAACGAGTTTTTTAGACATTTTTTGATGATTTGCTTTTTACACTTTTTAACATATTTTGAATTGAATTTTACTTTTGGTAATTTCTGTCTATGAAGCTGTAATAGTTGCCATTTGTGCGGTTGTTTTAACAATCCAAACAAACAGAAATCGGCAAAAATCAACAACAGACAAAAAAAATTAATTAGCTAACTTTACATTTTCTGTCTTTCGGTATCTTATAAAGACATCCAGCTATTTCATTAGAGCTCCCTGGATAAACATAGGTCCCTATATGTTGTTATAAATAAAATCAATATCTAGACATAGACAACAAGAAATTTTTTGCGACAAAGGTGAAGTTATTTATTTATGGAGTTTTTCATAACATGTGCTGTACTTTATCGATTGTTTGATTATATGTTACTGTGGCGCTTGTAGGTTTAGTAACCAAGATTATTAAATAGTTGTAACTATTTCGAAGACCAGGGAAAATCTCTTCAAGTTATTTACCATCAGTAAACTGAACGTGTTTGGTTTAAAAAATATTCCTATCTAAAACAAAAAAAAAGATTCTGTATTTATTACCTAAGTGGAAAGCTAGAATTGGTATTGTTATCAACAAAGTTGGTCAGTTGCCGCAAATAATCGCATAGTACCTCCACATATAGAAAACATTACTTTCGCAGATCGTCTACATCCCATTTAGCAAATAATGACGAAACTTTGGTGGCGACCAAAAATCATGTGGCTGGAAATCTTCGTAAGTAGCTGGCTTTAAAATTGTGTTACTAATTTCACTTTGTAGAAATCTCCCAGAATCCGAGATTTAAAAAAGCAAAACAAAGGAACAATAATTACTTGGAACGATTTTTTTGTATAACTACGATATATACCCTAGTTTAGAGTCAAGTTTAAGAAATAAAATTTCTGTTTTTTGCTGTTATAAATTCAATCTAAAACTCAATCGAGCGAAACAATACCTTTATTCCAACGAACATTTGCCTGCTTTCAAATAACCGGGGCAGCGGAGCAGCACCTCCATGTTATTTTCCATCAAAAAAACGCAATAGCCTTCGTTAATTTTAATTGCAAACAACGATTCATCAGCGCACCAAATAGAAATAGCACCGAAACGTGTAAAGGGCGCGCTGGATGGTGTTGCTGTTATTCCGGGCCCAACAGAAAAAAATTAATCCGCTTTCCCTAACACATTGGCGCGTGAAAGCTGTTTATTCCGGCAAAACCTGCACGCGCTGGAAGGAACGTACTAAAATTGCTGTAAACGATAAAAAACAAAGCTTCTATAAGCAGCGAGGACCTCTTGTTCCAGTTAATAAACAAAGGAAATGTCACCGTAGCATTTACACTAAGACATTGAAATATACGCATTTCATGTAGCATTTGTTGAACACAGAGCCGGTTCCATAAAATCACCCCTCTCCATTGTGTTCTTAAACTATAAATTTATAACAGTTGAAACACCTTTATACACAATTTCTTGTAAAATAGAATGGGATAAGCACATAGATCACTTGGCGGAAAATAGAGCTGTAAAAATAACAAGAGAAGTTATAAGCTCTAAAATTGATTCTATGGAATCGATAACAGCAAGATCAAACCATACTTAAATTAGCTGTCCTTAGTTGATCTTTACAAGCCTTTCACCCACTGAAAGGACGTATTAGTGTTCACCTACAGTTTAGAGCAGAAGGTTCTAATTTGACACTTTAATATACCGAAGGAGAAATTAATACAAATTTTAATTAGCTCTACGTACAAGGGGATGACCTTCTTTTTTTATTAAAAATTCGCAATAAGTAGGAGTTACTTCCAAGCGACCGGTTTAATTTTCAGGAGTAGTCTTTAATTAACAGCTGTTAACTCATTGGATGAATTTCGCGAATATTGCCAACTTGACGGAACTAAGATATCTCTAAACGATGTAGATCCGTATCAACTGCATCAGTTTGGTTAATAACCTCCAAATATCGCCACTTTGAGTATGATAGGGTGTACGTTCAGAAGAACTAAAAGCCAGTTATCCGTTACAACACATTGTAGTGAGTGTTTCTAACGATGGCTTTAATCGCGTTAAGCAAATACAATTTTAACGAGACAGTGTCAGCAACAATTGACTTATGTAGATGCTGTGCTCACAATTTACTATGAATAATAACATCACATGAGTGGGGTTCTTTCATCTATACCCAATTTATAAATTGCGAAGAAGTATATTCAATGAAAAATTCAAAATACTTTCCTGCAAATATAATTATAAAACCTGAGTGACGTATATCTTGGTATACCTGCAAAATATTTCATTGCTTCTCAGAAAATGCTGTACAAAATGTAAACATATTAGTAACTGAAATGAAGATCCCAACCGTCACATTTACGAGGGTATTCATTTAGCATATGCGAGCTAATATTTAAACTTCCTTTGACAGAAACAACAATGTATTGTAACAAAGCCTTTCCCTGTTTGGACTATTTCTAATATTCATATACTGTTTCGTTGATATAAGTGGGTATTTGGTTTTAACTCACCATAAGTCCCAGCGAGGTCGTTTCCAGTAATATCCGGGCAMGTTCTGAAAAAGAAGTAAATGGTCAACATATCTAGTACAAAAGTAAACATGATTAATTTTATTAAGGATGGTGTACCAATTGGTACAGCAAACCCACAGCATCCGTAAGTTAGCTAAATTATTACGACGTTGCGCAAACTAACAACACAAACGGTCAGTCATAAAAAGTAATACATATCGTGTCATAAAGCTCACATACCCAACATACAGAAAAGGAACCTTTAAGTATTTATTTATACAAAACAATCATCGCAAATAAAATAAACCAAATAATAAAAAATAAATGTATTAACTATAAACACTAGAGCTAAAGCATCACAAATTTAACATTCTACGCCACTTTACCGTTCTTACCCATACACATATACATATTCGATACAATGTACATGTAAACCAATAAATACAAATAATCACTATTTGACACATCTATTTAATAGAAAATCAACTTAATAAACCCTATGCATAATTTACAACATAAAATGCAAAAAAACAGCAATATAGAACAGATGGGTCAAGTCAGTATCTCAAATAAACAATAATATACGGCAAGACAATGAAAATAAATGAAATAGAGAACGACTATTTTGATTTTATTAATATTAACATAATTCCTACCAAATAATTCCACGAAACGATTTATATCCGAAAAAGCCGTAATATTTATGTCAACGATCCAACTGATATTAAAAGCCTAACTAATATTTACACCACAGCATAATCTAACCACACCTTGTCTTTTATTTTCTTTAACGTTCCATTTTTGCTATCCGCTATATTTTTTCTAATCTAGCAATACACTCTACAAACTGGAAGCTCCCAATCACTAGGTTTTGTAAAATATAAATACACACAGTGTTTCTTTTAACTGTAAATTTTATCCACTTTATTAAAAATTTATCCAGTGAGCTGTTGATATAAATAAAAACAAAATTTCTGTTTTAAGGAGCATAACTTCATCATTTAAAAGTCGAAACGTTGTTTTTAATTTAAATGTTGGTCACCCAATGAAGCTAAAATTAACAAAGACAGTAACTTGTTGGAAGATTCGTTAAAGGTACATAGGAATTGCATGTAATAATTAATAAAACTGTCCTAAATCGTTGTTGTTTTTACAATAAAAGTAATGTAACGACAAAATCTGGGCTGAACAAGAAATGGTGAAACTTGACATCTAACGCTGTTTGCTTACATATAAATAACAAGGCAGTTAAATTTTCTGAACTAAAAAGATTGTCAATTGTAATAGAACAAGTGATATATTTTTGACAATGCGGCAAATGGAATGTACTAACCAAATCTGTATAACAAGTCCACACGTTAAATATAATAAATAAAAATAATGGTAACTGTTATAGTTACTCGTTGCCCATTTTGTAAATCGTTTATATATAGTACAGTAAAGGCTGTGGCAACCCTATAACACAAAATCAKAAAAACCAACACGTGATTTGACAAAACGCAAACGCCAGAATTAAATTTACTTTGCTACCTTTTCTGTTTCCAAATCAGACTCATTTCCATCTCTTATTTAAGTTCTTCCAGCACCATGTTCCAAACACCAAAATTCAGTTCAAGTTTTTCAAAATGCACACACAAGGATTAACATTTAATCCCTCGCACTAACCACGCACAACTGAATTGAGTTAAAAAGGTGCAAAATCACAAATTATCACGGTTTTTGTAAGTCGTATCCATGGCAACCGATTAATAAGAAAGTCGTTTCCATAGCAACAAATCAACAAGTCGTACCACATCGACGGAATCCTGGTCGCCGAAATATGCTAGATGTTCCACTTCGAAGTAGAGGTGCACTTCGTTCGTTGAAGGCGCAAATTTTTCTATCTCTACTCGGTATATACGCAATACAATACAATACGGTCCATATAAAACCATGATTCACTAAAGGTACCGACTTAAAAACATTTTACGCTATCGATTTGAGGGAAAAAATTGATAAAAATATACCAGCGAAATTCACTAAAAGTGTTCTCAAGCTTTGCACTAGGGGGCATATTTGAAATCACGTTAGGAATAAAAGCAAAGGACTCCAAATTAGTCGATAAAGTGCAGGTGAAAGATGGACTATTAAGAATCTACACTTAATTAATTATCTAAAGGCTTTATTTCAACATTTTTTTCTCTAGTTGTAATGGTAACCGTATCGCAAATCTAAAAAGTTCGAAAAGTCTAAGCTTTCAAATGCCTAATTCAATTTTATGAATTAGGGCTCGTTTTAGACAGATAAACTGCACTAAGGCTTATTTCCAAAAATAACTGGAAACAGCATCGTTAAAAATGTATAATTTTCTTCTCCATTTTTCGAAAAAGTTTGTGCAAACCCCGGGTTCTCATTCCGATTAGAATTGATCGTTTTTTTTTTAAGTTGCTTATGTAGTGTTAATGGCAATCTGGTGGAAAATTTGTATGTCCTATTTCTAATATATTTATAGTATTAGATACACTGTATCGTAACTTAAAACAGGGTAAGCCATGGTCTGTGAGAGTCAACGCTATATATTGTAGTCTGGCAGTTTGCGAGATTCATTTGGACTGTTAAAAGCCTCATCTAATTCTTAGCAAAATTATCGTATACTAATATGTGGTTTATCAAGTAAAAGTAAGCACTCATGCTATTATCGTTCAATATATAATGCATGATTCCTCCTCACACAAGCAACTGACTAGCGAACACTATATACCGTGTGCAACTTCACTTCTAAACGTATTTTTTTCTTAGTAGTTACACAAATGCCACTCCTCTGTAGCAAATATGGTTGACACCTGATACTTTCTCTCTATTACTACAAACTACGGCGTATTTTATTTTAAATTAATTCTGTTTTAATACTAAAGACGAGAAAAATAATATATTTAATTTTTAGATTAAAAATGATTTTGAGCATAAATGTAAATACTGTTCTATGGATAAGTTACAAGAACTGTTAAGTATTACAGTCAACTACTACTGAATAAATCAGATAGTTTGCCTTTATTATTTGTATGTTTATGTACTATTTTGGCATTAATATCAAATACAGAATGCAATTAACCCTGATTTTCACCATTTTTCTTTTCTGGCTTCTGTCGTACTTGCATGTCGAAAGCAGGTTTTTAGCTAGCAAAATTGTCATTATAGGAAAATTTAGTGCTTTGTTTTCGAAAATAAATGTTTGGATTCAAAACAAATTGTAATTTCAAGAAAAAAAAAACATTTTGCAGATTCTCATTCATTCTCGTTTTATTTTATCATTTATTGACTCTTCAATGTATTGTTCTGCTAGTGTACTTAATTTTCATCGTTCATGTTGTTTTATTTGTGTGATATCCCCAAGATTAATACCTTACTAATGAATACTCCATATACACTGCAGGATCTACAGGATCCTTAAGAACTAGGAAATGTTGCAATTTGCGCACCTTTAACAAATGCAATATATTTCCACATATAGAAAATTAAATTCAATCATTGCCTTCTTAATTAAAAATTCATCGACATGTGCTTAATGAATAAATTCTTTTATGCTTTTAATACTTTAATTTTGTTTTTACTTTTGAATACCGACAATTTTGGCTTTAAAATGCTTTGAGTTCAGCGTATTGCGAAACATCTTCATAATGCTTTATATTAATGGAAATATGTAACATGAAATATATGTTTTAAACAATGGACGACTTTTGATCCTTAAATAGTATTGCTACGTAAACCGAGAACTAGTTTATTTGGTTCAAATTTCTCCAATAAATGAACTTTTTGGAATTTGTCAAGTGAGATCTCAGAGAAAGATATTAGAAGCAGAKTTTGCTGCTTTAATCACTCTTTGTTGTTACTGTAGTCTTAGTTAATGCAATTTAGTTTTTGTAAGACTGCATAAAAAAGGAATGCATAAAGGCATGTAGTAATTTTCTCCCCAATTTTATTTTCCTAACATAGCCTACTTGTCGCTGGGTTAAAGTGCACACAATAGCAACAATTGTATGGTAAATAAATATAACATAACTCAGCAGGTATTTCGTTAAAAATATGGTAACATTAATGGCCTCATTCTCTTACAAGTAAGAAACCAAAACTGACACTTTTGAATCTGGCAAATATAATAAATGACAAAATAATCTATAGTCGAAAACACAGATATATTTGATAACAGATTCCTTTTAGTATATTACTTTAATTTTTAAATGTACAACCCAGTCCCTAAACATAGGCAAAAACATATATGTCAAAAAGCATAAATCTACTGAGCAAGAGAAGAAACTTTGACAATTTTGAAAAGATTTTGAAAAGGAATCACACATTATTAAACAACTGGCAATAAGAAATGGGTACAAACCAAAAATGATTGAAAAGATGATCAGTATTAAGCAATCAAAACTAATAATGTCACAATTTTACCATTCGCAAAGCTCAAATGAAGTTAAAATATGGCAGTCAATAAATTACATAGGCAATGCTAGTGAAAAAATGTCAAGATACCTCTCCAATGACAATAGAAAGTTTATTTCCGTGAATAGAAGCAACTTAGGAGCATTGTTAGTAAACAATAAAGATAAGACGGACAACGGTAACAAAAGTGGTGTATACGAAATTAATTGTGAAGAATGTAATATTAGTTATATAGGTTGCACAGGTCGTAGTTTTAAGGAAAGAATTAAAGAACATAAAAAATCCATATTAAATAATAGGACCTACACTGGCTTTTCAAAACATTGTGTAACTCTCAATCATACATTTGACGAAAAAAAGATTTAAAATATTACATAACGTTCAAAACGGCATCAGGTTAGGATTACTGGGACAGCTACACATAAACAGAACACTTAACAACCCCCACAAAAATATCTGTAACGATCAAGTGGAATTCCCTAGTTTGTTTATCAACGCTGCCATAAATGTCACCCGCTCGTAGGTATAGAGGCTCGTGGGATCTGCATCTAACTTTAAGCAACAGTTTCGTTTTGTAAACTCTTTGAGAAAGGCCTAATAAGCCGAAACATGTAAGAGGTTAAACTCAATAAAATCTGAAACATTACCAAGTGTTATAATTATTATATTATTTGACAATTAAGTTGTTTTCTAACATACTTGCGGCAAGGGTCTAAACTATAACAGAATTGTGGACTAGTCAGGGTGCAGTATTTGATGACATATAATCCTAGGGATTGAGATGTAATCAAGTAGATGTAATAACTAATAAAAATTGTAGAAAATTAAGATAACGCCATTAAAGAACATTGTGGGAAATTTAAGAATTTGTGCCGACTAAGGAGGTAAGTGATGTACCTAGTCGGAGTATGCTTGTGGCATATTTTTCCGAAAAGGTAGAGCTTTTTAAGGCAGTAATACTACTTTAAATGTTGAAACTAATAAATAGTAAAATGGTGTGTATTGTTAGCCATGCCTTTTCAAACTTTGTACTCAAGTTTGATTTTTTCTAGGATTTTATAAATATGGAACTACTTAATATGACGTCATGATGATGTAAGCGCATCTGTAAAACATGTAAGTAATAAAAGTTCTCAGTCACCTCCAACCTATTCCAATCAAACCCTCACCCCCGAAATTTGCCCCCAAAAAATTAATAAACTCGACGTAACAGGTTGACGCGAGGCCGAATCGCCAGACGGCATGGCGCCCCATCCGCCAGGGGTCGCGGGCAGCTTCTCAAACCCGTGGAAAAGCGCGGAAAACGCAGTCCCAAACGAAACCCACACGCGATGTAACGTAATAGAGGGAACGCCGAGCGCGCCACGAATTCGAAAAACACACGCGCACGGGTCGTGCTGATATAAAAAAAGAACAGGTGATAATTTTGTGATGACAATCATGACGTGCGGAGGTGACTGAGGGAGTTCTGTTGGAATTTTTTGTCAGGTAATTTTTCTAGTCCAGATGAACAATGTATTGCTGGATGACATTTAAGTACTCGTCTTCTCCAAACTTTTCGATTAATTAATTATGACATTTCATTTGGGCGACAACACTTTTCCAGTTTCCCCTCTTCGTAGCTGACCTGATCGATGAGATTCAGATATAATTTCAAATATGAAGTTGATGAGTTCCTCTCAGTTTAAATACAAATGTAACTCCTCTAAGCTTAGTATATGTGTGATATCATACAGTGTTATTAAATTAATGGCCCCTACTTCTAGGGAAAGATATACGACACTTTTTCACTTTTTACAGGCTGCTGAAGATGAAAAATAAAGTTTGGGTTTTCTACTTTTTGACCGATTTTCAGTGTTTTTTTGTCCTAAAATGAACTTGAATACAAAACTTTAGTTACTTTTCAACATAATACCACTTTTGTCCCTGATTTTTAACATTTTGGTTCAAACAAGTGGAAGTCTGATGGAGCAAAGTCGGGGCAGTAAGAGGGATATTGAAGGATCTCGCATCCTGCTTTTTGAAGTGTATCTTGAGTTAACTGTATGTGGGCGCGAGTCAAGAATTCACAACGATTTGTGAAAATGGCAGGCCGTATTTTATTTTTGAGGATATCATTGTAACGCTGGCTGCTGGTATACTTCGCAGTCATAATAAATAGTCCATGGCGAATCACTGATTACTTAAGCATGGTTTTGCCTTCTTTCGAGTGAGAGAGGTTGGGTGTTGTCTTGGTGCCCACCTCACACAGCTTTTTTTGTACGGCAGCTTATTGACACCTACATAGATGCTCTTAAAGTTTTCTACTCATTTAAAAACGTCTTATTTACTTTTATTAATTTAAACTCACAATTTTTTCGTAGTCTTTGTAGGACGTATAACTTGGATTATATTGACATGTATTTTAGTCACTCGTAAAGTGTTTAGCTAATAAGCAGGCCTAATCTTTTCAAGGCAGTACAAGACGCTCTTTTGCAACAATAATGCAAGATCTTAAAAGATTTCTTGCAGTGTGACAATAAAATAAATGGTATTTAAGTTGGGTTTGTTTCGTTGGTTATATACGAAGCAATACATACACTGATATATTTCTTTGTATATGTACATTTTATTTGGGCGCAGATGACACTGCTGTATTACATTCTTCTTCATATGGAATATTTAAATTTTGACTTGCTCACCAGTACCCTGCGATTGTGATCTCTTCATGATGACTTTTGTGTAACTTTTTCCAGTTCTGTACTTCTTTTCTGTTTTATTGATTTTTTCGGAGTCAACATTTTATACACACAAATAATAAAAAGTGCTCATAGACAGCAAAGGCTCTTCATTATTAATCCCTTTAAGGGTGGCACCGGACATGATCTATTAATCTATGAGAATATGCGAAAGCAAGGAACTTATAATACATAAAGGAATATGCTCCCTGTTATTAAATTTTAAAATTTATCAATCTTTTTCAACGTTTATTGTTATTATTACTATGGCTATGGTAAATATCCATTTATTGATTAGGGCCGGCGCTTTGTTTAAAAATGATCAAACATTTCTATCCTTAGAGCCATTTTTCACTAGCACTTACTTCAGTTTATAAATTTCTCGCTGTAATTATTTTTCGACTGAAATGCTTTAAGCTCTAACAAATAACGTCGTAAGACTACTGGGACTCTAGCATACCGCTGGTTTAAAATGAATAATCGCTATCTCTTCAAAGTTTTCAAAACCAATTTATTCATTATAGGACCTACAGGTAAATCCATTACCCAAGCTGTATGATCAAAAAAAATACAGTTCCATAAAAATCAAGTAGAATCTGAACGACTATTGTGACATTAAATTTGAATCTGATCATGTGATTTGTTTCAGATATGGGTCAAAACTAACTAAAATACCAGTTTCTGTAATACATAATTTCATTGGCAGCATCAATAAAACCTAAAATATTTTCGATGGAATTATGGATATTGCCTATATAAGCCTTTAAATAAATAGCACCAAATGTGCCATTTTGACCATTGGTCTTAGGGAAGGATATACTCGTAAATTCAATTCGTTTAAGTAATGACAATAAAATGAGTAGTACAACTAATTGCAGATCTACCTAATTTGGTATTAATTACATACCTTAGATGAGTTCACTCAGCAACTTCAGTGAACAGATTTTCACTTTACAGCAATTATGAAACAAGAACGGTAATATTAAATGCAGTACCGTGTACCGTATAATTAGACATGCATCACTGATAATGTTTCCTAAGTATTCCCTAGGTGTACGAAGTATAATACTTGTTCATATATACCGACAAATAAGTAATTCATAACAGTTCAATCCGTCTTAATTACAAAAATCAGTACCACGCTCAAAATTCTCGAATTAAAATGTTTACCTCGATGTTAAAGGTAATAATCCATAATCGGATGTGAAGCATACCTAATTTCCTGTGACGGCCTCCTTTGTGTACGAAGACTGATTATGAACTTGTCCTGAAAGCTGTTCAGGAGGTAAAAGCAGGGGTCTCAGGTACATAATCAATATTCTGAAATTAACAGATTAATATTCCTGCGTGATCAAACACCAACCCGCAAAGCCTTTTCCGGTGTGCCGCAAAATATACGATTTCGCAGTCCAATAAATGCAAATCGTGATTCTGAATATTATCCGAATGGATTTTGTTAGCGAAGGCAGTACACACAAAAAGCATAGATAGGTATAATAACACAATAGCGGTGCAGACGAAAAAAAATAGGGACTAATAAAAATTATGAATAACAACTAAAAAGAGTTCCTAGTCAAGAGGATATAATATAATATAATAAGAAATTCACATTGCAGAAAATACAGAATTTCTTCATCAATTTATCTTAATTAATTAATTAGCCAAGATAATATGGCTTCATTTTTGAGAAAGACATATTTGTAATGGGCATCACTAACTAATAAATGATTTATAGAAATTGTAATATTTTATGAAACAAACATTTTGAATTGCATTTACAGAAACAAATGCTATGACAAAGCACCCTGTTGTATAGCTGAAGCGCGGTTATGTTGAAATGAGCCTTTTATTTACTGCATCATATCCAAGTACCATTGTTGCGGCGTTTCCGATTATGCTCAACATAATAGAGTAATTACGCTTACAGAAACATTATCGCATAATGAAATCCAAAACAAAATACAACCGCTACAACAAACGAACACATCAATTAAATCTCATGTGTGTTCATAAACTCTATGAAATGCCAATTTTGCCATTCCTCTTATCCACAATGAGAACCGCATAATTGAGCTCTAGAAATTGTAGGCTTCCTAAATGGCTTTATGGCCACATAAACGTTTCTCACTTGGAACTTCAATAAATGTCATAATTTGCTATATCGTTTCACGTGCGCTTGTTAAAGTAATAGAAGTAATACTWAAGGAACTTTGAGAATCGGTAATACGGAAAACAAAGATTATAGTATAATTTAATTAGTTCCTTTACGAAGGCACACTGAAAAAAAATTATAGTAAATTTAACTGCAATTGTAATAATATTTACCACAAAATATAGTGCAAATACGACTAGATACAAACTGTAGAAAATTATACTATATTTTTGTAGATTAATTATTGTAGCTGTATTTACTAAAAATGTAGAAATCAGTACTTACCATTTTATAGTGTATGTTCTTAGAGAATGAAGTACAGTTCAATACAAATTTTGTAGGATTTACTAGGGAGGGTATCACAATTTTTTCTACAAGATGTAGTGTACTTTATTAGTGTTTTGTTTATTGTAACATATTATAATAGTCAAATTTAATATTCCAGTATGCTAAATTTTACTATGTTAAATCTTTTTCTTTACTATAAATTAATGTTATAATTTACTAAAAATATGGTGGATATAGTGCAAAAATAAATGAAACCAATGCAGCATTATTATGATTTTATTCATTAGACAAACAAGGTTACATTTTTGTACCTGTAAATTAAACATTTAACGTAATCGTCCATGTTGCAGTACACAACAATTAGGGGCTGTTTAATAAGGAAAATCCAATATAATAATATAAAACACAATAACCACTAACACTTCCGCACAACTAAAACAAGAATGTGAGTGGACGAGGCTTACGTGATGGCGGATGGCGTGATGCCACGATGTGATGACCTGCGCGCGCGCTGCCGCCGAGCGACTATAAGTACCAACTTAACAATAGTGCCAACCCTTAGCTACTAATTTTCTCACTAACGTTGTACCACAGATCAAATTTGTGAGATTATTATTCATCTGTCGTTATACGTTATACCGTAAACCCTAATTTCCAGACAATTACAGTATTGAATGCATTTTAGTCTAGAAAACATAGGTAGACTTTGTAATATAGGTATAAATTAATAAAACTTCCAATGCTCGACATAGTTTTGAAAAAAGCTATACTTTAAATTATTGATATTACCTATGGATGTTGTTTGCATGTATCATTGTTTGTAGAGTAACAAATGTTGTATATAATAATGCGATTTGTAGCATGCAATATGTGTTGATGCATTTTATTCGTTTTTAATAATGATATCATCTATAATTAGTGTAATGTTTGTTTTTTTGTAATTTAACTAATAATGCCTGAGAATGTTCTAAGCGTGTAAAAAATATGCTTCAGTGAGTAATCTACAAAAAAAACTTATAAATAATTACTAAATGATTTTTGTTATATTTTTTACAATGATATTATTTTTTAAAGTATTGATTTAAGCAAGTTAATCAAATTTGAAAAAGTAACTCGCTCCAGAACGGGTCTCTGAGTCTATATATATGGGCTTTAATTAGAATAGCTCTAAGATGCATGGTATAATGTAAACACCAGAGATTCGCTCGGTTGTGGTTCGAGTCCCGACCGTAGCGAGTTACTATTTCTAATTTAATTAGTATGCTAATCTAATAACCCAATACCTTATAATCATTATCAACGCGAATTATACAATACTTTAATATTATTTTGTTAAACTTTACTTAATGTGTAGAACATTCTGCTACAATGGTTATACTACAAAAACCAGAGACCTATTTCAAGACGTTTACGTAAGATTTCCTGCAATATTAGTAATGAGTAACACAAAGCTGTGCACTACAATCACGTAGCAATTTTTTACAAGTAACTTTTTTCAGTGCACGTTCGTAAAGTAACGGCCGTTTTGTCAGCAAAAATAAAAATTCTTTAGACAATTCTTTTACTTCAGTTCATTTCAGTTCTAACCGTTTTTCGTAACGATGCACTGGCTTCTACAGCTTCTGTGGATAAAAGCTCTCCGCATAGGAAATTAAGCAGTTCATAACAACGGTCTTGAGGTCATCGTCGTTCTATAACCATTGCCTTACAAGCCATTGTTTGAAGTGTAAGAAAAGGAAATAATCCCTAGCTGCAGGTCAGGACTATAAAGCGGGTGATCAAAAAATCCTAATAAGATTCTAAGCCTTCTCCTTGGTTGTGGGATTAACGTTGACATCTCGAAGATGTATTCTTGCCGATAGTTTCCCACTATTTTGCTGTAACTGTTGTCCCACCTTCAATGAGTTCAAACCAAAGAAACGCTTATTTAATACTAGAAAACTGTAGCCATAATTTTACGGGTAACGTACGGCTTCATATGCTAGCTTACTGCTTCATTTTTTTCTGTTTTCGTGCCACTGCATTGACTGTTATTAGGTTTCTGGAGTGTCTTGTTTGCTGTTTTTGCCGAATTTTTGGTACACACCCTGCACAGAATTTGTGATACTAAACTTTTCCGTAATAATCTTGAATATGGTGGTGCGTCCAACAAGAGGAAATTCATCGGCTAGAAAACTAATTATTGTCAATCGTCGATCAGATGGAAGGTTTTAGTCCACCTGTTGAACGAGTTTATCGGTTTTGACACTGGACCTTTCGCTCCATTTGCATTATGCACATTCTTGAACTCTCTAACCTTACCGGCACTTCATACAGCTGGTTCATAAACAAGGCAACTGACGGGCAAACGATTGTCGCGGACATTGTTGACTGCATTCACTACCTGCAATCACTTTCGTGTTTTCATTGACAATCAATAGATGACACTGTGTATGCGTAAAATAAATCTTTTTATTTATTGTATAGACCCCAGCAAAAGAAAAGGATGGAGTACTTCATTTTTGGACTTATCAATGTCGGTAAGAAATAGTAAAATGGACTTAATTTAACAATAGTTACAACACAAAAATTGTGGACCAAATATTTAAAAAGCAATATAAAATTAGATTAAAAATAATGCTGTACAATGCAAACATCAACGAAACAGAACATAATTTTGCCGCAGTAAATTATGTCAAAGGAGCTAGTGTTTGTGTTAAGAATAGGCTGACTAGACCCGGAATAAAAGCAATAGAGGTTAATAAGTGCAATTTGGGAGGTCTTCTAGTTAACAATAAGCCAAAATCCAATAAATTGACTAAAAATGGCATTTACCAAATAAAATGCATGCAACGTGACATGATATACATAGGACAATCAGGTAGAATTATTAAAAACAGAATTAAAGAACATGTTGCGAATATAAATTTACACAAAAACACAACAGGATTTGCCGACCATTGCATTAGAAATAACCATCACTTAGATGAAAACATCGTCAACATTTTGCATTACGAAAGGAAAGGTAAAAGACTGAACCTTTAAAACCCAGGCGAGAAATTTTACAACCCCTGCAAAAAAGGGGACGTAAACAAAATTCTGCAAATCTGGGTTTAGTATAACGCTGTTATCTCTTTGACAATGACCGTTTTAGGCGAAACGATCGTCTGATAAATCAAGTGAGACAAAGCACATACGTTCAATCAGCTCGTTTCCAAGCTACCTAATTGATTCAGGATGTTTCACAATGAATGCACCTTTGAATCCATTTAACAAATCAAGCTTTCGCTTCTTACAATAATAATTTAGAAGTCATCAGATCTTGTTCTTGTGAAAACTCAAGAAATCTAACATTGTTCCTAAGGTACAGCTTAATTTTTTTCCAACTTCGTGATACCTGCATCTAATGGTGGAAAAATAATTAAATTGGAATTACAGGTATTGGATTTCATCAACAAAATTTTAAAATGTTTACTTCAAATATATAAAGTAATAGATACAACTCAATTTTGTTCAGACGAATGTACAAACCCTTTCTTCCCAGATTTCACATTCCTTTTGCAACGTAAACTGACTAGCTTAAATTTTTGTAACCACAACCTTGTCAACTGTGCATAGAATAGCAGTGATTATCATAAATGATCAGAAGTTATAGCTTGAATCACTAATGAAATTCCATATGTCATAACTGAGGAGCAAATAAGTAAAACATTCCCCCACAACTTGCCAATTCCATAATGGTAAAGATTTACATCCATTTATTACAACGCCTAATTTTTTAGCAAAGAGAGAACTCGTTTTGCTGAATACGACAATACTCCGTAAGAGTTGTCTGTCACTTATCATTAGAAAACACTTCACGTATACCCAAGAGTTCTATTGTTATGCAGTTTCAAGTTAGAATTAAGGTAAATAAAGTTTCTAATAATATAATCAATTTTCAATTATAGGTTTTTCTACTTCTGCTGGTTATGGTTATTTTGTTTTCTGAAAGCCACTAATACCGAAGGCGTTTGTCCATGCACCAAGCAAAGGAAATGGTCCTTGAGCTTGCGTGAATAACGCCTCACTTTTGTACCCGGGCACCCCGACATTAGCTTTAAAACGCAAACTAAATATTGATTCTATTACAGTTAGTATAATAAGTGTTGTTAATAGGGTATGTTTGATAATGCCCAACTCCCTTCAAAAGCCCTCTTTGGGTAAAGAGATGTTTACCGCAAATCCCTACTAACTTTCGAACCCCCAAAATATGGATCAACTGATTTACCTCCCTATGCTCAAGGTGTCATAGGCAGAATTGCAGCCCCTTTCAAGAATGTAAAGAAACAGGAGAATTCGTAAATGAAGCAACAGGCCTAATCGAGMAATTTGGTTTACGWATTTTGAGCAAGCTATAAGGGTGATTAGCGAGCTTTTGAGACTTTATCAACTGTACAACACAACACTATAATTGCACTTATCGTCTTTTGTGATGATATTCAATGCAATGAACGCTGAAGGTAAGCGTACAACCACTTTCGCATCGCATGAGACACATCAAAAGGTAAATGCGAAATTAGTGAATTATTAGTACGCCCACTAAACGATTTGTTTCGTTGCAAAACGAAAACACACACCGCAGATCAATATGCGACCACTTAACCACCGATACATCATCATTTCCCGCATGCAAATGCGGAAAAACAAAGAAGCTCGTTACCCGTCCGTTTATGTGTCAATAATGTTCCCCGCAGAACGTCCGATAAAACTGATGGCGCCGTAAAAACATGATGCTCAAATAGAAATTTATGTAGTGGTTTACGGCTGGATTTTCATTGCTGAAATAGATTTATCAGTCTAATTTATCTGCAAGTTTAACGTAAGGGAAACGCTTCCCTGCCACTATCGATTCCGCAGGTTGACGGATGAGAACGTGAATGACGTTTCCAAGGTGTTCGTGTTTAGCGGCAGGAATGTGCAGCGGCAGGATATATGGGGTGCCACATAAAAATTAAATATGGGTACGAACAATGTTGCGCGATCGACGATGATAAGTCGTAAAAGTTTTATGGTTCGCAGCTAACGGGGTAGATTTCAATCGAAACTAGGGAAGGCTAACCTAAAATAGCTACTTCGGATTCTATAAATAATGTGCTTTACTTCTCCATGGATACTACACCCCGCATTCTTGCAGCAAAGTAAATATAAATGATTGAAATCTTAATCTTTTTGGGTTAGACCTCGTCGGAGTTTGAACTAAGATAGACGTATCGCCCGTACTCTTTAGGACATCAGGATAGGAATAAGGATGATTTAGAAAAAAAAAATATTGGCTCTGAAATAAAAGCTACAAATGCGCAGGGCTATATAGACATCCGTACTTACAAGTGTACCATTTTTAAACATATTTTCAACCGTAGTGGCCTACAAATACCTGAGGAAGTGGTAATCTTTAAACGCGTTTTTCGAAAACTGTCATCAAAAGCTGACATTTTCGTTAAATTTTCAGTTGAGAAGGGGAGCCTTTTTTGTCACCTAGCTGCGAAATACTTTTGTGTTCTAGAACGCCAAAGTATTTTTCGGTCTAGAACATAAAACAAATATCACTGTCTCGACAATTTTTTGGGGATTAATTGTGAAACAGCACTTTGCGCCACTTCTAATATTTCTCCTGGTAAATGCTCCTCTTCACTTTTCGAGCTCATTTATATTGTAATTGCAATATATTATAATTCTGAAATTACTTTTTCTGACAAACAATGTTGATTGTTTATTAGCTTGCTATCGTTATGACAAGCAACACCATCGCACTTAAAATGTCTTAATTCAAGTAGTACAGGACTTCATTTTATTCCAGTTTTCGAAAAAAAATATTGTTTGTATCTCGAACGCACTCTAGATACAAAATAACTATATTTGGTTTTAACGTTTACTATTATTAGTTTATAATGTTTACTAAAGAAAAGTACATATTTGCTTTTCTTAAATGATTTTCTTTTATTTGTTAGACATTTTTATTAACAAGTATTGTAAATACATTTTGATACTCACTTGTTGTACCAAAATGGTTTCTTTATGCCTGCACCTTCTGAACGCATTAAATAGTTGTTTTGATGACCTACAAAATTTATTCCAAATCCGCATGAAATCTAATAAAATCCTGCGGTGAATGAAATCCATTAAAACCAACTTGAAATCACTTGAAAATCGATGAAATCAGATGCCACCTTTGTAATTTGCATGAAATGCGATGAAATTCAATAAAATCTATTGAAATCAAATGTAGAATATGAAACCTGTGGAACACTATTTCTGTCAGTTGTTACCCCTGGGCTTTTTTACTTCTGTGGGAGATGCAAGATTGAAATAATTATTGTTAACATGATGGCTACAATTACACCAAGGCATTGTTGTTTTTTTTGTTAATGTCTTTATTACAAAAAAAAACTCATTTTGAATATCTAATAGTTAGCAGCATCCGTTCAATATCATGCTCCAGATAGTGCTTCCGATCATTACCTAAATATGTTAGCAGACTAACGAAACACGATCTGCAGCACGATTCTCTCGCTAGCATCAGATGTAGGCCATTAAATCCAAGGGTTACCGTCTAGCCACCTGCGCTCTAGCTGTTTCAGTTACGGTAGAGATAACATAAGAACTGCTGGATGCACATGTTGCTAAAGCATCTAATTCCGCGTTTTTCAGGCGTTTTAAGTTTGCAGCGCTCCAAGTAACCCATTAAGTAGCTAAAAAGGTTGCGATATTTCTTTTGAAATGCGTTAAATTATTGTACATTAAACACCACCGATAAAGATAGTGTGTAATAGTTTTATCGATTTTTAATGCGCGATTATAGTTAATTACTAAAATAATTGATTCCATACTTTAGTATTTACCCTAATGGAAAAGTACATCTTCCATAAGCCATTGCACATAAAACTAATGCTAATGTGTATAATTTTGTGCATATAATTGTATGGTGAAATAATAATCAAAAATATACTTAATAATTATCACCAGAAACAGTATAAAAATCTGGTGCATTACTCTATGTGTTCACATTAGTAAAAAAGCTTTTATCAGTCCCTATGTTCACACCAAAAGAGAATTGATAATGCAACGGTCAGAGCTCCCCTTTAGTATTCAAATCTTGCTTTTAGGTCACCAATTTTTGCCATATATTTTCAAAGCAAAAAGCGTCTTCTGGAACCAGCGCAGCTGTGTATTTGTGCCATTAAAGCATTAAAACAGTAATTGCCTGTAAGTGGTGTTCGGTGAACAGCAATAGTCTTTCGGTTTATTTACAAATGCTGATCGAAAATTTTAAGCTTTAAACGGTCTTTTATGACGCTTTATTCAAGTGGTTCATGTGAATAAACAATTTATTAGGCATTTGTAAAGCCTTTGATATGCCATATCTCTACCTACACCTAAGCAATATTATATCTCTGCAAACAGCCGGAATGTTCCGAACGTAGAAATTGAACTTCCGGGATAGCTGTAAGCATATTTACTCACGGCTTGAATCTGAAAATGATAATTTGCTGTTACGCCACGCCTATAAATAATGCAGGAACTCTCCTCAGTTATTTTATTGATTGTATCAGGCATATGGCAATTGCGCGCATTTATTCAAATGGTCAGAGATATGTTTTCGTGATGGATAAGCTGGACACATGCCAAGCGGTTGAATTATTTAGACTTGTATAAGTGAATATTTCTCAAACCATCTTCGCTCCTACCGGAGGTCTATGGATATTCCAGTAGACTTTGTAACGTGGTATGGACATAACATATTGGTTACTGCCATCGTAGGAGGTTTTCAAACAATCTTTCTGTAACAATAAAAAATGAGTGGAAGGATTACGAAGATTCTCTTGCGGGATTCGGTTGCATAAAAAAATTAACAAATACGTTAGATGGCCGCCTTTACTAAGACACCTAAATGGCCATGTTTGCAGAAATGAAATTAAATGGTTGAGCTCTTAGCTGATACTTTTACAAGCGTCTACACCAATGAGCCTACAACTTCTGTTATGCTAAACATATTGCTTAAACGAGTAATTTCCACATTGCGTACTATAAACTTAATAAAAATTGAAACTTCCTCAGGATTAGACGCTATTCAGGAACTGAAAAAATCATTTGATCACAATAAATTACCCCACTCCTGGAAAATGGCTGGTGTGACAGCTGTGTATAAAAAGGATGATAAACTAAACTCAGAAAATTACAGACCGATAAGCTTAACATCAGTTGATTAAAAAATTATGGAAACCATTATAAACTAACAAATATTGGAACATCTTCTCGTGAAGAATGTCATTCCCACAAATCAACATGGCTTCGTACTCGGTTAATTAGTTATTACTAATATGCTGAATTACGCTAATGATTGCTCTAGGTCATTGGATGGAGACATAATATATTTATATTGTGCTAAGGCTTTCGATACGGTCCCTAAACGTAAACTTTTATATAAATTGAATAATTCTGGCATCAGAGGTGAACTATTGCTGTACATCTGAAAGTTTTTAAGTGACCGATAAATTTATATAGAGTTTGTGAATCAGAATTCCGTCCAGTGTTGAGTGGGATTCCTCAAAGTTCCACCCTAGAACCCATTCTTTTGCTTGTGTACGTCGCCGATATAACACCAATTTACGACCAGTATACTCCAGGGAGATTTGAGAAGTTTTGTGGAATGTTGTTCCGATTGGATGGGAAAGAATAACCTGCATCGTGTTTATTATATTCGTGGCATTGCTCTTAATGCAAAAGAATCTCATAATGACTTGAATACATAGCCTCCATCTGCAAGCGCAGCAAATCGAGGCTATTCTTGCATACAAAATCTTTCGCGTGCGTATCTTTTACAAACTCAATAAAGTGGATATATGGTGGGTAGATTTGAATATGTTGAATGGATTTAAAGGTGCATTCATTGTAAAACATCCTGAATTAATTAGGTATTTTGGAATTAAGCTGATTGAACGTATGTGCTTTGTCTTAATTGATTTATCAGATAAATCTGACGACCGTTTCGAAGAAATCGGTCATTGTCAAAGAGATAACAGCGTTATACTATGATTTACATAAACAGAATACCTTTGAGACCGATTGTTTCCTACGTTAATGCTCCATGGTATAAATTATGCAAATTCGCCAACATGTTGACACAATCAACTGAATGCCAGTCCGAATACAACTTGAAGAATTCCGTAGGTTTCGCGAACAAGGTAAAAGAATTATCAATACCAAATAACGTTATTCTTGTGTCCTTTGATGTGTTTAATCTTTTCACTTCTATCACCCTAAATGAACTTATAAAAATCTTCAAAAATAAAATAGAGAACTGCCACCTGTCAAACGCAGAAAAAACTGAACCACTGAATATTGTGGAAATTTGCATAGATAGAAGTTATTTTGCGTTCAATGACACATTCTACAAGCAAGACGACGGACTGCCAATGGATTCACTTTTGTCTCCAGTCTTGGCCGAAATTTCATGTCAAATTTTGAAGAGAAGCTTTTTGCAAAGAAAAATGAAGTTATTAAAAATGTGTTATTCTGAACTAGATGATGATGATTATGATGATATTTTTGTATTTGGAAACGAACTGACCGGCAGTTGCATATATTTTTAAAATTCTTAAATACAATAAATAAAAAGATTCAATTTACTCTAGAAAAAGAAAAGGACGGAGTTCTTGGTTTCGGAACTTATCAATGTCGGTAAAACAGTAAAATAGACTTTGAAATTTATAAAAAAACCAAAACAGTCAGATGTTACAATCCCAGCTTCTTCAAATCAATCATTACAGATTAAGCATTCCGTGTTTTATAGTTTGATAAAGAGGCTAATAAATATACCACTTAGAAAAAAAGTTTCTAAAAAGAATTGACGACAATTAAACAAATAGCCCTTAACAATCGATATGACACAAAAATTGTGGACCAAATACTTAAGAAGAAATATAAAATTAGAATACAAAGAATGCTGTACAATGCTAACATCAATGAAAAAAATATATTTTTGCCGCAGTGAATTATGTCAAAGGAGTTAGTGTTTGTGTTAAAAATAGGCTGAATAGACTCGGAATAAAAGCAATAGAAGTTAATAAGTGAAATTTGGAAGGTCTTCTAGTTAACAATAAGCCAAAATCCAATAAATTGAACAAAAACGGCATTTCCCAAATAAAATGCATGCAATGTGACATGATATACATAGGACAATCAGGTAGAGCTATTAAAAACAGAATCAAAGAACATGTTGCGAATATAAATTCAAACAAAAGCACAACAGGTTTTGCTGACCATTGCATAAGAAATAACCATCACTTAGATGAAAACGACGTCAAAGTTTTACATAACGAAAGGAAAGGTAAAAAACTGAACCTTTTAGAACTTTTGGAAATTAAAAAAGCTCAGCATTAAAAAAAATATTTGGCAAATACAGAAATAGAAATCTCCACGTCCAGTACGCCTTTGATATTGCCGAAATTATAAAGTCGGCCTTCAAAACCCAGGCGAGAGATTTTACAACTGCACTTTACAACCCCTGTAAAAAAGGGGACGTAAACAAAATTATGCACATCTAAGTTTAGTATAACGCTGTTATCTCTTTGACAATGACCGTTTTAGTCGAAACGATCGTCAGAGTTATATGATAAATCAAATGAGACAAAGCACATACGTTCAGTCAGCTTGTTTCCAAGCTACCTAATTGGGGTAGATTAGGTTCGAGATGGGAATATTCTAGAAAGTGTTACAACGACGTTCTACTGCACTCTCTTTTGATCGCGTTCGTTCCTCGTATGAAGTCCGCCTGACAAAAGCTAACATACATCTATAAAAAATCGCAAATTACGTGGAAATATGATTATATGTTTTCATGCGTTAAAAATCTAAAAACTCCTTTTCTTGTGGTGTGAGTACTTCATTTTCGCAGAACATGGATAGCCGAATTCACGGACATGAATAAAAAAAATTAAAATATCAAAACCAAATATTGACAGAATTGGATATCCAGCAATGTTTTAGATTTGGAACGAATTTCGGGATGGAATGGTAGACGCATTCTTCAATTAATTTATTTAAAAGCAGGTTTTATGTGCTAAATTTAATCTGAACATGTACTATTCAATAACTACTTTACAGGCTACACAGGTTTTACCTCGACCTTTCTCTTGTTATAATAATAACTGGACCAGGTTCATTGCGAAATTCTGAACGAAATTCATGTAATAGTTATCCTATGACAGTAGCTATTGCTTCGGTCAGGAAAACAGCTGAAACAGTTGAAAGCATATCCACCCAAAATAAACTTAATGATGAAACTTGTTTACCCATATTTGCATTTTGCAGCCTCTTGTAATTAAGCAAAGCTATTTAACCAGCCAGGGACAAATCGAATCCATAAGAAAAATAACTGGCAACTGGTCAATTCCGAACGGCTGTATTCCCGTTCCATCTAGCGACGCAGCTTTGCATATTCATTCAGCAGATTAAATTCCTCGCATAAATTACTTCAGAAATCCCCCGTCACCATCCTTAAAGACCACAGCCACCGATTCCAACTCAATCTCGTTTGTTTTTACAGCACCAACTCCGGACGCCTCGTCTCTCCAACAAACAGCTCTAAAACCAACAGGAACTTCGTCCCGCGGAAAATGAACACCCGAATAGGTCTGCTGACGGTTCCGCCGCCTAATAACGAAACAGACATCGTCCAAAACGATACGTCCGAATTCAGCTACTACACCAACACGACCGTGTACTCCGTGAGCCTCAACGTGAACCAATGGCCGCCTAAGTCCTTGGTGCTGGTCATGTTGGTCTTCAAGGCGACGGTGATGGCGCTTATAATAGTGGCGGCCCTCTTCGGGAACCTATTAGTGATAGTGTCGGTGATGAGGCACCGGAAGCTCAGGGTCATCACGAACTACTTCGTCGTGTCGCTCGCTTTGGCCGACATGCTCGTGGCCATATGCGCGATGTGCTTCAATTTCAGTGTCGAGATAACCAGCGGCCGATGGCTCTTCGGGTATTTCATGTGCGACGTGTGGAATTCCCTGGACGTTTATTTCTCCACGGCTTCGATACTTCATCTGTGCTGCATCAGCGTGGACAGGTACTACGCCATCGTTCAGCCTCTCGATTACCCGCTCATCATGACGAATGCAAGGCTGGCCGTGATGCTGGCTGTGGTCTGGTGCAGCCCCGCTGTGGTTTCTTTTGTACCCATTTTCCTGGAGTGGTACACGACTGAGGAACATTTGGACTTCAGGAAAAGGAACCCTAACTCGTGTTTGTTTAAAGTTAATAAGGTGTACGCGCTGGTGTCGTCGGGTGTAAGTTTCTGGATACCGGGCATCGTCATGATCATCATGTACTATCGGATTTATAGGGAGGCTGATAGGCAGGAGAAGATGCTGTATAGGTGAGTCTAAATTTTAACATTATTTTCTTCACACTCCATACAGTAATCTGATATTTAATAGTCGAACTGTTTCTGATAACATATTCAGAAGCATTACAAAGTATGAAACCAGCAGGATATTTCAGGGTCTGTGCGACCGATTTTTATGAAATTGTGCATGAGCCGATGGGTAATTAAAATAAATTTTCTGGAATTTTTTCAACTACGGGTCAGCTCTCGTTTCCGGAATATGAGTGCAAGTTGCATTGTTTTAAATGCGAAAGGGGATCAAAAAGCACATCTTTGAAAGAGATATCTTTTCCTAATTTCAAAAATGTATCACACTTGTACAATTTATTGCTTCTGAGTTGAGAAAATACAATAAGTGAGCCTGACAAGGAACTAAAAGAATGAAAACAATTTTCTTTATTGATAAAATGGGCACATTAAAAAGAAAAACATGATTCTGTGTAAAATGCTGTATTTTTTCAGATTTATGTTACGGAAGATGCTCAAAATGTTCCCCATTTACTTCCTGGCAGTAATACAGCCTTGAGTAAAAGTTTTCTAATTGTCTTTGTAGCATATTTAAAGGTAAGTTCTGAATTTTACCCTGATTTGTCCTTACAAATCTTCTTTATTATATGGCCGATCAGCATAAATACGATTTTCAGATACCCCCACAGGAAAAAATCAAGCGGCGTCAGATCAGGGGAACTTGCTGGGCATTCTATCGCTTCGAGCCTACCAATCTATCTGTCTGGAAATATCGCATTCAAATATCTACGAACGTGGACACATTACCATCGTGGCAAAAAGGCGCTTCATCAGAAAACATAATCCAATTTAAAATGTTTCTATCTTCATCTATCAAAGTTCATAGCAGTTTCGCAAAATTCATTCCTACGATCAAAATAATCTTCCCTCAGTTCTTATAATAAACGAATTTTCTATGGGTGAACTTTCTCTTTTTTCAAAATTTTCTGAACAGATTTTCTGCTAATATGGTGAGTGAGAGCAAGCTGTTGTATGGAACACTTGGGTTTATTTTGCACATCTAAAAGGACATTCAAGCTACTTTTCTCACTCGTCCTGGCTTTTGACGATTTTTAACTCCGCCGGTTTCGTGAAAACGTTGCAATGCTTTAATAGCTGTTGATTTCATGAACTACATTGGAGAGTGCAACTACTTCTGAATAACTTCGCCTTCTATCTTCATAACCAATCATCATCAAAATGTCGATGCGATCATGTTCAGTTAACTGAGGCATTGCGATTGCAAATAACAAAGTGAATGAAAATTATCACCAGCCACCAGGAAAATGGAGACACCTGGAGTTTTTGTTTTTACTTAACGATTAACGAATATAGTTTTTATCCCGAAGTTTTTTGCAAGACCCAAGTTTGTTATCACACTTCTGAACCCAGAAGCAATAAATTGTACAACGGTCGAACAGAACCTAAAATTTCCTGCTGGTTCCATACTTCGTAGCGACCATCTACAAACGTGTATGCCTCTAAAATATATATGTACTTAAATATTAACATGAAGTATTTAAACATCAATTCATCTAATTAGGAATACTAGAATACTAATCTCTAAAGTTTTTAAATGTCATGCTACATCAACTATCCCGTTTCACTCTTCACCAGACTACACAAAAAGTAATTGAAAAAAGATCTCACAGGAACAACATAAATGGTAGGAATAAAAACATTCAATATTGAGAAAATACTAAAACCATTAGAATACAAATTAGGATTATACAGTAGCATTACAAGCAAAAACAATTTCTTTACACAAATAAAAGAAAAAACAGCTTTGTTGGATGACTTATCACTAGTGTATAAAATCCCTTGCAATCATTTAAAAATGTTACATTGGCCAAACAAACCAATATTTGAAAAAATGTATAGAACAACATAACTGTAACTCTGTTGCATCTGAAAAAGGCATTGTCCCATCATCACTGAGAGGTCCTTGAAAAAGGAGTWTATTATAAAATGCAACATAACAGAAATGCCATGGGCACAGTGATTCCTCAAAGGTAATATTTGTACTATTAAACTTAAGTACGTAGGCTTAAGTTTTATCTAAATTATCTTGTATTTTGATAAACATTTTAATATTTTGTATACGAATAACTTAATGTATCTTATTTTTACGTCCGACTAATGTATATTATATATTTATATTTTGTATTACCAAGATGGGAATAATTGGCAGGACACAGAAGTTTTGTGTTTTTAAGTTAATACGACCGGAGATTTCCGTTTTCCCATGCACAATCACGTTTGGTCAGTCTTAGTTATCGCGTTGGGGTTTTGCGCTCTATGTAAAACTTGTTATATCTTATTGTAGCCTGAAGAATACACAATAAAGTGTGCTTTATTTGTCCTAAAGAACCTGTTTCAAGATTCATTGCCAGGACAATTCACAGGGTCAAGTTAAACTTATCTCTATTGACACCCGCTATTGTTAAATCCCTGATAAAAGTTTCTCATCTATTTCCTCTTGTACGAGTGTTCAAAACCTTTCAGTTTATATTCGAGGTAAGCTCTTTTTATCTTCCTTTAAATGTTCTTGCTTTGGGCCTTTTCTTCTCTATAAGTCTCTATATCTTGTTCTGAATTTGTTCAAATCAGTCTCTTTTTTCAAAAAAAAGTTGGCGCCACTCTCTGAGTGAAGTAAAATAGTATTTTTCCTGAAACAATCGCTTCAAGAATATTAGAGACCATATATTAAATTTTATGTTTAGCTCAAACCCTCTGGGCTTCTTTCTTTGCGAAGTTTTGTAAACGATGGATTTTTAACGCTTCATATTCATATTTAAACTTCACATCCTCGACGACTAATTTTGTCTCATTTGCCTATCTGATTGGGACACTTCGCAAAAAAGTTTGCTCCTTCAAGCTTGCTCAGCTAATTTGATTTGTGAGAATCGTACCTATCGAATCTCGAAGCCAACGTTTAAGTTTTAATTCGCTCTCGTCCCGGAAAAGTACTTAAGACTGCATAAATTACACCCCCGCTAAACGAGCTCACCCAAAATTCCATTCGAAACAATAATAAACAACCAATTTAACTTTAAAATAAGTTCGTCGTAATAAATCAAGATTGCGTTACTGGCTTGCGCGCGTGTCGCCAGAAAAATTCATTTCTGATAAATTCTGGAGGCGAGAGCGCCGCTTCAGACAACAGAAATTAACGAAAACTCCCCCCGGTGGACGGTTTATGCAAATTGCGGCCGATGAGGAAAAAATGAAGCCCGGAAATAAAATTCGCCCTCTGCCGGAGACTCGGGAATTTCTGATAGCCGTGGGCAAAAAAGAGGAACGCGCTATAGTACAGCGGAATGCCCGATGCAGCCCGATGCAATAAAGTTAGGTGGAATTCGATTGAGGCCAAAAAAAACAAAAAGAAATAAAACTTCGTTCCAACAATTATTCGACGAACCTTATCGGTTTCAATCTTATGAGGGAGAAAATTCGAATAAAATCCTGAAAGAGTTCTTTTTTTCTTTATGCTGTAACATCCGAGAACAACTTTCTGCCCCTGTCAGTTCTCGCCTATAGTTTTTGACCTGGACATAGTAAAGTTTTATTGATTGTTTTAGCTATGCAGAATAAAAAACTTCCTTTGAAAATTTATTTACGGTATTTAGCTATATTAAGCATGTTCTTACGTCTTGTACTAATGTTTTGTACGTCATACCTAAATTTTATTTTTTGTAACAAATGCGAAGGAGTTTTAAATTTGATAGTTTTAAAGAAAGGTAATGATGAGTGTAGTCTGCGTCTATCAAACATACCCAGCTATCCCATGTCCTTGAATTTATGTTATATTCTATAATTTCTTTTTGTGGCATAAATCAATGTCAGAAACGGATATTATGCTTTTTGAATGAGCATATATAACATCGCAATAACTGAAGTGAGAGAGTACCAATGAATCACATAACAATTTCATAATCTCCACTGAAAGAAGATGGCTAAAACTGTATATTAATTTTAAAGACGAGCAAAAATTTTTTTTTCACATAATTTAAATGTTCATGAAATCTTAGAGAAGAGTCGTAATGAGTTTCTAACTTTAGTGGTAAACGATATCACCTCAAAGCCCAAATGAATATCTAATATTCTGAAGGCTTGAACACGCACTGCTGTACAAATAGCAATGTCAATTCGCAAGTTTCTGTGTCGTTCCCGCACAGATTATAATTACATTGCTTGAAGCTATTCCTACATAAGTTAATAGTGTATATGGCATACAGTAGAGGATCCAATGTACTACCCTGCGGGACTCCAGGACAACACCATGGACCACTATACTTTGCACCCTAATACCGGACAAAAAAGATGGTATTAATTTCAGTTTCACGAAAAACCCATATAATGTAGTATAGACAATAGCAACGTGTGATTAAGCGTGTCAAAGGCCTTTGACTAATACAATAGTATTAAGATAGATTGTTTGCAAGGTAAATAATTATTATCAGATAAAAATTGTTTAAGCTGGATATCAATAACTCTCTCATTATCGTTAAATAACATAGAAAGCACACTAACAGAACGTATTTGCACAGGAACTTAACACAAACCTAACAGATGAACCACTTTACAGATGATCCAAATTCTGATGGAGAGATACAAGCTTACAACCGTTTTTATCATGGAGGCAGCTTTACATAACAGGGTTCAAAACACTTAAATAAGATTTTCAAGATTCATAATTTAACGCTGCTTATATTCTTTGGCTTCCATGCAAAACACTATGGCTCGCTTTACTTAATTTATAGGTCAAGGTTAAAAAAAGAACTATTATTCTACTTGGGCATGCACATACGAGTTTAGGATAAATTGTAAGCTCCATATAGTTATGACAGTGGACAACTAGGAGCAAGTAATGCATGAAGTTTGAAATACCTACCAACGATTTTGGTGAAATCAAGAACCACCACGCTAACTGCTATTTTATGTGCAACACAAATTGACATATCTGTTTTTAATAAGATTAAGCGAAAGGAGCTGTCATTTAGCAGTTTGTCTATACTGCTGGAACCCTATACATGAAAATTGTCGTGCGATGAATCTCAATGTATGCAATCAAAAAAACACATTTATTTTTTAAGAAAATGACGACACACCCCACAATACTACTTTTCCTAAAACTCGAACAAGCCTTTACGTCCATTCTTCCCCCTGTAACATGAATTACATTCTCTCATTACTGGTAACACAAAATGACCGCGACCCTAGTCGATCGCAGATAATGTTCAAGTCCACACGCTGTGTACATTATGATCCTTAGTGCATACAAACACATTTGACACCACGATAATGCCCTGGCTAATGCGATAGCGCACATCGATAAAGCTTTTGTAAATTAATTTCTATATTACGGCAGTCAATAAAGGTGGTGAGGTTGGTCCATCAGCAACACCGTCGGCGGTAGGCGTTAATGGAATCATCAGGTCATCGAAGCCCATAATGTTGAACGACGCGTCATTTACGTCGCTTCACTATTTGAGTGAATTTGCACTAGACTTCTTAAAAATTAATTTAAATCGCAGCGTGATTTATATTTAATTTTTTACTCGTGCAATGCATGAAACAACCCTGCACAGAACGCTGCGGGATATCATATTTAAGATGTCTATTATCGATGCTCACTAACAACCTGGTCGTCTTTCCTTTTTAATTTTTTTGTTGAGTAGAATTCTATAAAATGTTGTAGTAGTTCTTAGTTATTGACAAGCAAAAGTTTGACCCCGCACAAATACGTTATTGCGTTGGCTAAAAGATAAAGCAGTTGGGCTTTAAACCCACCGTATCCATCCGACTTAGTTCCGTGAGACTTGAGCCTATTCCGCTGCTTAAAAAAACGTTCGAAATAAATTTTAATCACATTTTTAAGTAATTATGTTTACAAACGACTTTTTTGGAGAAGTAAGCCCTGATGCCTGTCGCGATATAGGACAAAGTTTGGAATCAAGTGCAATCAGCTAGACAGCTATTTAGTCGAAATATGACATTATTGTTTTTCTTATTGGGCTGCGAATGAAAATTAATCAACCTACTCTCGTACATAGCTAATTATAGCTTCGAACGTTAAACTATTTGTGCAATTCCTCAACGGCACCGCTCTGTCTTCGGTCCGTGTATAAATATTTGCAGTTATGATTGTGGAAATATGTAAGATAACTTTTGTTAACCATTTGATTTTATGCAAAATTACAAAAATTTTAATAATAATAACCTTTCCAATTAAAAACCCTATTTTCTTTTCAAAAATATTTCTTTCCGGAGATTTAAATAGTTCTGTAAAACTTTATGCAGTAGTAATCTACTGCATTTTGAGACCGTTTAAGCCTCAATTGTTTTGGACATAAATTAAATTTTTGTCTGGTTGTACAGTGGCGTGCATATTCGTTAATGTTACTGTCGACATGGGCAAGACTAAACATAATATAGAAAGACGTTAGGGTGAGGATCCGCAGGGCTTTGAAGGCATTCCTGCAGTCCTCCCTTATTATGGCTTAGCACTTGGTGTGCCGCGCTTGCAGGAAATTATTGAATTACTCACAGTATACAATGCGGCTCCGTTACAGAACTCCTTGACCCTTTCCGATGTTAGTTGATAATTGGCCACTTGACTTGTATGAAACATTACGAATTAGCTTGTCATTGCACAGCTTCATCTTAAGCTGGATTTTATTTCTACAGCGGTTTCTGTAAGTGTTTTTGTTTCTTTTAGATTGTCCTGTATTAATTTGTTTATCAATATCAATTAAAGCATGTAGGGTCCTTCTCATGTTCTTTAGTTCGCTCTCAGACCAAGAACATGCAAATGAGTGAAGCTCAAGTCAACCTCAGATATTGCTTGGTATAGTTTGAATTTGCCTGAAGAACTTACAGCCTTTTTTTTAATATATTTCTGTTAATTTTGCAAATCTGTTTTGTTTAAAGGAACTCCAGTTTTACACCTAAGTCATCAGATAAATAAGTGTTTATAGGTTTAACAATTAATCTAGATACATCTATGTTTGTAAATATATTGTCCGATAAACTTAACTGTTTTCTTTGTAAAAATGCACCTACATTGTGCCATAAATAACCAATAAGCCAGTAAAAGACCAATTCAAGTATTTTCAACACGCTATATAATCAAATCGTTCAGTATACAAAGATTGTACCACCTTATTGTCTTCATAGGATTATTGAAAGCTCGAATGACGTATTTTTGAAGGTTACAACTCTGTTCCATCAACGGCAAATCTATATTTTTAAATGACTATTTCCCTACTTAGTTGCGACAGGATTTTTCCCATGGAATTGATAAAAATTTGTGGATAAGTTGTTTATGGGTCAGATGCATAGAGTGAACAAAAATGGAGCGAGTTTTAGCACATCTAATCGACTACTTGGCAAACTATCTCTATGGTTGATTACATAGAAATTTCACACTAGGTAGATCATCTATTATAGACTAGAGACTGAGTTTGAAACTTTTTGGCTTTTACTGCTACGGCGCGCCACTGAAACCATCAGTCCAATCCTTAGCAACTAATAATATAAAAAAATAACGTGAGTGATTACTGCACGGGAGATACTAAGAAGCAAATTCTTCAAAACAACAATTCTGACAACCATGGACACTTTCTGGACATTTATTCAATTGGTCAGGTGGATACTGACTGACTTTTCTATCCTGATGAGTTGAATGCTTCAGCATCCACGATCCTAGTGAATGGGTTGCCAGAGTTTCAGTTTTCATAATTGATTTAATTTTAGTTATTTTTGTGAAGAAATAGGGTGCCTACATCACTGACGGAGAAATTCGAATTAGTACTCAGTATTTTTAGAGGTTGCAAATATTTTTAAAAGTTATTCGGTTCTTTTCAGCGTTTTAATTACGGTTTGTTCCTTATCCTAAGAAAAAAAAACATTCATAAAATATATGCAACCTTTAGAAACATTGAGAAATTTTGGATTTGTCGCCTTTTCTGTCTATCTAAGCCTCATATTTTAATCATTCCACCTCGTATCCTGTAGGACTAAGCTTATTGGTTATTCTTGAAGTATTGTTATTTGAACGTAATATCGAGCTGGTTTCTCTTTATATCCTATAGGAGAGATTATTGCAGACAAAGCGACAAAGAACGAACTCATATAGAGACTGCAGTTCTTGGTTCTACGAATTACACGAGGCTTATTCGTTGTGTCAATATTGAATTCATTTCTACGGGAGAACACACTAGCATTCGACTACAGTTCAATTTACGGCGGCTTTATTGGATCTACCTTCACGGGAGGGTTTACAGAAGCGATCAAATATATTTAGTTTGCCAAATGTAGTGGTAAGCTTTTAAACCCAATTGTAAGACTCTAATGTCCGATCTGACCTAATCTCTATCTAGATTTACTAATCGTAGCTCAAAAAACGATAATTGTTACAATATTTGTTTTCCGAAATTTATTATCAACGAAAACACACCAGAGAACGGTCCCATTTTGTTACCTGGCGCGTTAGAGAGCAACAGAGCATAGTGGGAATCGGTCCATATAATCTTTGCATAGGGCCATTTCATAGCTAAAATTAAGTGAACAGCGATGGTTTATTTATTTTTCAAAAAAGTGTGGAAATGATAGTTTCTGTTATTTATCAGGTAGTTCAAAATTAAGTACAGAAGTTCTTTTCTATCATTTTTTGTTATTAAGGGAATACTTCTGTGATTCTAGGCTTTAAAAGTACATTGAACAAGAGTGTTAGGGATTAAAAAAGGTACCTCTGTGGTCAAGGTTTATTTAGTAAAACATTTACAAAGGTATCTAAATATCAAGACTCCAACCTAGATTTCTTCTTCTTCCTTGCACTTCACATACCTGTCTGTCATTGTTTTTGTAGTAATTATAACCGGATAATTAAAGGAAAAGAAACTAAGAATGCGTTTGAAAACAATTCATCCATTACACTATCAAGATAGCATCAATACTATGCATGTGTTTGGTTGAGATAACTTCTTTTTTTAAAAAATGTCTGCGACGATTGGATATGAATGATTTTTAGTAATCCTTTGAATTTTAAAAGAGTATTTTATTCCAAGGATGATTAAATCAAACCAATCAATTTAGCTAGAGCACAACCATCGCATACATAGAAATCTATATAATAAGAAACGTGAAATACTCGCGACAAACAAACAAAATATAAAACCCACCATTCATTCGGATGGAGTAATAATTGCTTTCGAATTGTTTTAAAGCTCATTCTCTCTTATGGCCCATAAAAATTCGACCACAAATGTTTCAATTTACATTCAATTCTCATCGCGCAGCCCCACCTTGATATCAGGCGGCTTTCGTTCCCGTGGGAGTGCATTCGTGAGCTTCCAAACCGCACTGTAGAGTGCTTTTCGTTGCAGCTAAGCTTTGTTCAATTAAGAAGTTAAAAACAGCGGAAAGGGCACTGTCTGTTTCAGTTGGCACACCTGGACTGATCGTTTTCTTTCACACATTCAGTAATTAACTAATGGAGCTAGCAGATAAGCTGCTTCCTTTTGTTTGATAATCTAAAGTGGCCAGAAGGTCAGCAGTTTAGAAGCAGAAGTTACAGCAAAACAAAACAAAGGTAGAAATTGTATATCGTTCTATTAGTTTTTTCCGGAAACTAAAAGACGAAAGACAAAGTACTGTGTATACTATTTTGACAATATCTTCAAAATGAGGAAAGCTAGTAACCTTGGGTTTTAGAAAACAAAGCTAAAAGAAATTATGTCGTCCCTTCTAATTTTGCATTCGAAATCAAGGAGAAACTTTGTTTTGTAGTTTATGTATACTATTTTGGTAATAACTTCAAAACGAAAGATGACAATCGTCTCGTATTTTCACGAAAAAATTTATACCGTCTCATTTAATTTCTTTGAGAAATTGAGGAATGTATGACATTTTTTTAATGACGCCCTCTACAGTTATTTAGACAAACCAGTTTCGGAACAATTTATCCTTAATATTAATCTCCTTGAAATACTCTCTCAAATGAGTCCAAATTTGGTTGAAGCGTTTAGAAGGTTATTTAGAGGCTATTTTGCCTTGTTGTGGCGCTACCATGGCAACCTGAAAAAATGAAACTTTCAGTTTATTAAAAACTCTATCTTCCACCTATACTTTATCTGATGTGAAATAGGCCCCATAGCGGAAAACTTAGGAACTTCCAAATATATTTAGTGAACTTCTCTGGTAAGTTTTTATTCAATTTTTTTTCCTCAAAAGCGATTGCGTGAGGAGTTTTCAAGATACATCCACTCCGTGGATCATCCTGTATATTACTTAAGTTTTCGTATTTAAGGGCTTCGTAACTGCTTAAAGCAATGAACAACAAAACTGTTGCCGACCCGATACCCCACCAAAATTGTCTGACCTAAGTGTTACGTTGGGATTTTCCTGCCCAACCCATCCATTTATATTTGGCCGCTGGGGAGGCCGTTCCAAACGAAGAGAAATGACTTGATACGGACCATTTCCAGTTCAAACCGAACGGTCTTCGGTTGATATTTCGTACCCTCCGACATGGTGCCGACAATAAATTCCGCGGCGCCTATTAATATCGCTTTTTATAAACATCCCGTGTCCCGGGGAGCGATTTGACCGAAACGTGATGTTCGGAGGCCACTCCGGGTTATTGCGCTGGAGGGAGAGCTCGCATTTTTGCTTTTCCAGCAGGACGGGCAATCAAATATTTCCGGATTATATCGTGTAGTTTTGCCCGACGCTGTGAAGCTGAGTAACGACCGGGTTTTTGTCGTGTAACGTTTGATACGGGCCCGCGGCGGACTGAATTGGAAAAGCGCAACAGAAATAGTTTAGAGTGCTACATCTCTTCTTAAAATATGTCTCCGTCTACAAAAATATAAGATGTTCCAATTATTGCTTGCGTGCGATTTTCCACCTTGGTACACTGGCAATTTGTGTAAATAATTTTTCAGGTAAAATTTGTATGATGTGAGAAGGTGTTTTCAATGGCACTGTGTGTAACGGATTTGAAACTTCTCGCCAAAATGCCTTGGAGTGACCCTCGACACGTCTCTAACGTACAAGGAACATCTAGAAAACATCAGTAAATAATTACAGACCAGAAATAACATCCTGCGTAAAGTTGCTGGTACAAGTTGGGGTGCAGATGCAAGTGTACTCCGTACTTCTGCAACTGCCTTGCTTTATAGCACTGCTGGGTACTGCTGTCCTGTTTGGAAAAATAGTCATCACGCAGGAAAAATTGACACTCAACTGAATACCGCAATGCGACTAATCACTGGAACAATTAAGTCAGCTCCATTACCTTGGCTTCCGATTCATTCAAACATTGCTCCTCCTGAGATTCGCAGACAGTTTGCTACATATAAAGCTTGGTAAAAATGTCAATCAGCTCCTAATGAGTTTCTGATTTCCCGAGATCTGCAAGAGCTAACTCAGCTAACTTCCAGAAAACCTCTGTGGACAGAAGATTTCCTTCGTGCTCCTTGTACTATTGAAGATGGATGGTATTCTGCTTGGCAACTTTAGAAACATGATATATTCAATCAACAGCTTATAGACGATCCTGCAGAAAAGGTATCAGGAACTAACTCCCGAGAAAGTCTTGGATCACGCTAAATCGCCTTCCACTGGTCATGGGAAATGCAACATTTTTCTTAGTAAGTGAGATCCATCTAACAACCCTCTTTATGTATGTGGTGAGCCCCTCCAAACAATTGAACATATGGTCAACAGATGCCCCCGTACAACATGGCCTGGTGGTTTTACGTATATACATTGTGCTAAAGATTGGCTTAAGAAAATCGAGATCTGATTGGAGTTTTTCTGCGGTTTTTTTAATAAATAAGATTTTTTTCTTTCAACGCTTTTATAAAATTTGACCGTAGTCGCATGAAATTAACAGAACTGTGTAATGTATTAATGATTTTCATAGGAATAAATAAATAAAATAAATTGGATATCCTTATAACAGAATATATTATATAGTAAAAAAATTATTAATAAGCCAACTGAAGGTAAATCTTACTTAAACTCAGATGTTGTCTACTTCTTGATTGATATGATAATCGGAAATTCCTCAAAGCAGACTTTTTCGAACTTTATATCGTCATAAATCGCATATATATCGCATTTCCCTAACTCATTAACTTCTTACTTACAGTTTGGCTTTCAGACGAATCATGGTAAAAATACTTGGGGAAAAATGCATTACAAAACAATTTCTTACTTGTGGAATCTTGAATGGATGGTGGACATCTTAAACCAAACTTTGCTCGATAAAAGTAAATAAAGTTAAAAATAAGATGGCCTGGCTATAAGTTTCCCTATACAAGGAGGTCCTTTACATCAAGTTTTTTTATAAAAAAAAACTATTGATTCAATCGTGGCCGTTCCAGTACTTTAAGACAAAGTTTCATAACAGTTTTGTTAAAAAAATGATGCAGATATTTTTTTTATTTTAGAGAAGACCTACTAATTTCTTTTAATAATAATTAACGTTTTATGCAATACTACTTGAACTAACACCACCCCGTTTGAACGTAATAATAGAACTGAAGACCTCTGACATACAGGAATATTTGTATGAGAGTAACTATATATTGGCTACCATGCTAGAATAGAGCAGTTTACTGAAGAAGCATTGCCAAAGCAAATATAGGGCGTACTTGCCAGGAAACATGTATGTTTCAGTTCAGATTTGAATTCAGACATTTCACCGGTTAGTGTGTGTAAAAAATATTCAAACCATGTATGTACATTACCTGTGAGTAATACGTCTTTGTATGCTTTTTACAAACAGTGTGTGTTTTTATATAAACTTTTTTTTAGAAATCTCAGTCTGTGAGGACAATGAGACAACAGTGTTTCATATTAATTAATAAGAACTAGAAAAAAAACACCTGCCCTAATACAAGTTTTTATACACCAGCTAGCTTCAAACACCTTAATCGAAAGCCATAAAGTGCAAGCGTAAAAAACAAATATTTCATTAATTCACGAGGTAATATTACACTTATTGCCCAATTTACTAAATAAACTCTGAACACACCATAGGGAGCGCCAGCGTAATGACGTAATTAGCAAACCGATACGCAAACTTCGCAAAATTAAGGGGTGAACGAACCATATTGGCGTTACAATAGATGCTATTTACCCGACGGTCGGAGCGGCTGAAAAAATACTGCGCCGTAGCTTGGGGTCGGTTAATGTCATAAAAGGGTTATGTATCAATTTTTTGCGCCGAGCTTTCAAAGCCCCCCTGAAAGCTTTCAATACGGGTTTGGAATACCGAGTTTTATTGGGAACGTGAGGTCCAAAAATGTGGACGGTCAACAGATTAAAGATAAATGCGGGCGTTAGGCCAAAATAATTGTGCGGCCGAGCTAATTTTTTTGTACGTTCCATTGTTGCCGTAAAAAAGAAAATGCTGCTTTAGTAAAAGCGTGAGGTAGATTAGAGTACAATCCTAAAACAAGTCGATTTTATTTCCGAGCCATACAGTTTGTGGGTTAGGTAACACTCAAAGTTCTCAGAACAACCCTCTACCCCTGGTAGCTCTCATCTCATTTTTTGAATACGGAAGAAAGGCAAAGTAGTATCTCATTTAAAAAGTCTCCATTTTTTTTAGAAAAAATTAATTTTATCAAAAGCTCTTTGTTAAAGTGCATCAAATTTCGACAAATTACATTTTTAGTCAACTGCTGGCAATCAAACACAACTATTTGACCTATTTCCTCCAATGATATCCATTGTGTTTCAAAAAATGCTGGGCATTCAATAGGTCCGCTCCGTCCAACCTAATCATTCCATGATATCTATTATATAAGGATAGATTAGTGTGGCTAATGATTTGGTCGATCAAACTAATCCGATTATATGGCATTTACATTCGTTCGAAAAAGTGAACACTTCGTCTAATCATTCATGGAGTAGATTTAGCTATTGCCAACAGTTGGTTGGAATATAGGCGAGATTGCAATTCCAAAAACTCCCAGATGGGACTCTTGGATTTCGTCTTTAGTAAAAGTGGGTAATCCCATACAGGTTCAAGGCAAAAGGTGTAGACCATGAAAAGGAACCCCTGAACTTCCCACATCTAAAGTTCCAAAAGGGAATGAACGCGATTCCACCTACCAATTGCCACATCTAGATGGAACCAAAGAAGGGAAACGATAGAAAAACGTAAAATGCAATTTTAAAAACTCATTTTTTGTTATACATGTAGACTTATAGTTCTTAAAACAGAAAATGAGAAAACGGCTTATAGGTCAAAGAACTGCTGCATAGGACCCATGCTGCAAGGAGTGGGCCGTTTATGGCAGCCTTATCTGGGATTTTAATCAGTCAAATACAGACGATACATAACAGAGCGATGACAACGCTTTTTGCATATGCAAGGGGATTATATTGAACGACATTATTGCAATTTTTCGTTTGCAAGCTTTCTTTTTGTGTGCAGGAATTTCGACATGACCCTCGTACTATAATGTTTCATAAATGAAGTGCGCTAGCAATTTACAAGATCCATCTCGGTTACACTACATCGCCCAGTTAATATTCCTCAACCGCACAAAGTTCCAAGAACAGAACATCCATAACCCTGACAAAATCTCGATTAACATTCCATCGATCATCCTGGGGCATTGAAGGAAGCACATAACTTGGTCGTTTTCGCCCGCCTCTTCCCGTACGATCGTTCACATCGATAGCGTTGATCATGCAATCCGCATGTTAAGTGCCACCTATTACACAATAATAGAGCGGCCTAGACCCACATTTGGAGCTCGATATGGCTGAACGTAACCGAGAAATGGACCCCCCAAACGAGCAAGTTCGGGGCTGGATTTCCTCCATTTAATCAGATCCCGACTTATCTCGGAAGGAAAGTTTTTCAGTGGGATAAGCACTGAACAGATAATGTATCAAGATAACCGCGCGAAGGGAAGCTAACCTACCAGTGATGTAGGGGTTGCTATTCACTGCTTATTGTAAATAACACTTCAAAATGATCTCTTTTTATTGTTATACAAAAAATATGCCTAATTATAAAAACAATTTATTGTTTTAAGATAAAAGTAACATTTATCCCACCAAGCAAAACTTTTTTTAACAAGCAACATAAAGTTTTATACAAACTACAAATAACTTTACTTTGATCAAGAAATTCTAAATTAATGTTTTATGACTTTCTTGTGTATTTTGCATCTGGCATGCCCCTTTTAAGCGTTTAACATTAATCAGCTAGCATATTCAGAGTCCACTTGCCTTGATACCACTTCTCCATTAATATGGAAAGAAATCCAAATGAAAATGCTTGGTTTAATCTTAAAGTGTAACTAATATTGTAAGATTTAAATTGTTATCTGCAGCAGAGCAAGTAGCACAAAAAAACAGAAACAGAAACTGTCGAATGAACAGCGATTGCAATTTTATAATAATTCTTTTAACCTAATACTATTTTAATACAAAAACAATCACACTACAACCATTTTCAAATAAAATACCAATTTCATTAGAAAGAGCAATATAAAATATCTACTATATTTAACCTATAATTAAATTGTAAACATAGTGTCGATCATGTTCATGTAGAAATTTTTTCACTTTAATTTTAAAATTTTTAATGGAATTGTTGCATTTTATCTCAGATCCTAATAAATTGTAAAACCTGCTGGATAAATAAGCACAGTTTCTCTGACCTATCTTCTTACGAAAACAAGAAGTCTTGGCTAGCTGTCTTGTTTTTTGTCTTGTATTTTATTCGTGAGTTAGATATCCTAAAGTGTTCTTATTCTTATATTGGTATGTTACTATGCTTAAATAATAGTGTAGCCTAATGTCGAGCAATTTAGTTTCTTTATATAATAAATCGGAAGGATAATTGATAACTTTTATGCTAAAATTTTTATCAATTTCTTATGAAGGACTTTTTCAAGTAACGATGTGCCACAGCACCCCATCCTATCACTGCGTAAGTGAGTCTTGATTCCACTAGTGCATGATAAACAATTTTCATTTGAGAAAAGTCTAAGATATTTGTTAGACACCTGAACTTATACAGAATTTTTCTTACTGATTCGGCCACTTTTCGTACGTGCCTATCAATCTGTATACCCAAATACCTCACCGACTCCGCAGAAGAGATATTTATTACCACGTCGCGATTATCAATACGAATTTGTTGATAGTTTGGGAGCCCTGTTATACTGCAAGAAAAGGGCAAGTAACCCGTTTTTTCAAAATTGATTGTATGTAGTTTATAATTGAAGTAATCAATAATAATTTTCATATCGGTTTCGACCTTACGCTTTAAATCCGCCCATGTATCTACAGTATACATTATAACCGTGTCATCTGCAAAACTAGTTATCGTGCCGGAAGTTTTGAAATATGCCGTCATTTATATATAGCGTAAAAAGAAAAGGACCTAAGACAGTTCCCTGTGGAACACCATACCTAAGAACTGTTTCCCCACAACACATGATCTTAAAGTTCACACACTGTTTCCTACCTTCTAAATGGCTGCTCATTAAATTATAGGCTACACCTCCTATTCCCATATCCTCCATGACCTCCAACAAGTGGCTGTGGCTAACCGTGTCAAATGCCTTTGCTAAGTCTAAAAATAGACATAGTGAAGGCTTACCTTCATCCAGGGCTCTATGAAGATCATTAGCAAGAACAGCAATTGCATCAGTTGTAGATTTACCTTTTCTAAAACCATACTGGTTTTTGTTTATTAAATTACCACTATCCAAGAATTCTACTAATCTAGTTTTAATTAATTTTTCTACAATTTTGGTCAAATTAGTTATTAAAGAAATAGGTCTATAATTTGCTAGTCACTTCTTGTCGCCCTTTTTAAAAAGTGGTTTAACCATAGCTTTCTTGAAAGCTGATGGAAATATACCCGTCTCAAATATCTGGTTAATCAAATGCTTTAAAGGAAATGCTATTTGATTACTTATATTTTCAGCCTTGATTTCATCAACACCGGGTGCCTTGCCGTTTCTCAGTTCACATATTGTTTTTAAAATCCCGTTTTCATCAACGGGATGCAAAAAGTACGTTTTGGAATTGACAGGCCTTTTTTGTACAAAATTTTCAGGTGTTTTTATTTTTCTTGCTAAGTCTTCACCCACCCCCGAAAAAATTTGTTAAAAGCGTTTGATATTTCTTGATCGTCTGTTAGCACTGCTCCACTTTCTAATGTTTCCCCCGTTTCGAAAAAGGAAGAAATGTATTGCAAGCCTAAGCTTTATATGACATTAGAAGTTTTTTAAGTAGATTTTTTTAGTCTTTAGCAATGTGGTTCCCCAAAAATCCTTTGCCCACATTTATGAAAGATGTCAATCCATGTATTTCGTTAGCGCTGAGTTGCTGATCGTCTTTTATTCACTTCCTTATTTGAGGGCCCACAAATATTTACAGTCTTTATAAGACCAATACACAATTAGATTTAAATGCAGATGTATTTAAAACATTTTCTTGTCCTGGACTAAGAGAATTACTTTTGGGCCATTTTTCTTAGTATAATGATTTTCCTTTATTTTTCCCTAACCCCCATTCGCAGAGAAAACAGCAATATTTTGTATAACCCAGTTGTATTCCAAGTAAAATTGCAATTACCTTTGAGTCTGCACATATTTTCCATAGATTTTTGTCAAAATGAGCTTTTCTAAAAGCAGTTTCATATTATCGTAAGACTCATTTTAGTAGCATGAGTATAGGTACAGATGGATATATATTTCCGTTGTGTAGTAACACAGCCTTAAAGCTTTTGATGAATCAATGAACAAACGCCAATCTGCTGGACAGTATTCTAGGTCCAGTACTCATTACCGAATGTACATCGTGACAGAAAACCAAATCCCCTGCTTAGGAGAAATAGTAACATACTCCTTATACCGTTTGTGAAAATACGTTACTTTTGTGTTTTGCTGTAGCAGATTCCAAGCCCTCAATCGGTATCCTAGAAGTTCGAATTGCTGTTTTAATAAATTTAAATAGCGTACCAAATCATTTAGGTTTCCTTGAATAAGTAAATTTAGTTCACCTTGAGAATTGGTGGACAGTTAAAAGAGTCATCTTGATTAAGGATACAAAATGGAAAATCTTTTTCTGATATTTATACACAATTTTAGATTTACTCTTTTTCTCGTTTCCAAATATTTCCTTCTTTGGTTTCTCGATTGAGCATCCAATAGTAGTCATCTAACATATTATTATTATTGACATCCCACTTTTTTTGGAAACATCTCTCAAAATCATAGACATTTTGGTGAACCTTTCACCCTGTTCTCTACTGTACGTTCCCTAGTTTTTCTGAATATAGTCAATATCGGTGTGTAAGAATTAACCTTTTAGCTCACTTTGCATCATTTAGCTTCATAGGGCGCTAATTGTACAATGGTTTTTGTAGTCAGGGTTTTTAGTATTCCACAAAAACTTATTCGCTATATTCTTGGATGAGTCTCACGATTCTTTTTCCCTATCTCTTTCCATAAACAGAGGATCAGTTAGAAGTTTTTTTGTGTGTCCTAGCCAGTAAAAACTCCCTCTTTTAACTTGGCTTCAGACAGTTTCTGAAACTTGGAACATAGCAATTCCCATATCTTGACAGTGATTTGACAAACTTACAACTTACAACTTACAAACAGCTTAGTATCTTGAAATTTCCACAAACCATCCATTGATGCTCTTCACATTCAATTTTCTCAAGAATCTTAGCCCAATCATTATAATTTTCTTTCACACAGATCGAGTGTCCCATTGGAGGAGATGCAAATACATTTCCTTTTTGAGGCTAGCTTTAGACGAATCAATTAATATGCGCCATTCTGAATCATATCACATTTCAAGCGCTTCAGGAGTTCGTGAACATTATTGCAATAAATCAGATTCTTCTAAGTGGAAAATATTATCTCTCTCTCTCTCGATGCCTATATCACGAGAATGAAGTCCCGGGTTTTCGGTTTTAGCCTTGTCGTACTAATTTGGTTGCATTTTTTTAATACTGTGTTTATTAAAACGTTTCAGATGTTGTAAAAGTATACTAACTCGATCATGTTTTCTATGTGAACTCCCTGTCCATTGTTTTACCGTGGTTTTTTACCAATGACCAAACCTAATGTATAATCAAATATGCTGCCCGTCTTCAGAAAACTAACTTGTTTTGGTTCAAGATGTCAAAAATTTGGATGGCTTGTTTTTAAAAGGCCATTCGCTGTATATTTCTACTTTCAGCGATTCATTTCTAATGATATTAATAGTATCATAAAATATATACACCTCCTCAAACAGGTCAACGGCATTAAAAAAAAATCGAAAGGAACCGTTGACAAATTCTTAAAATGCCCGTTTGTTTGTCAATAAATAAGGAACGTATGGTAGTTCCTTATTCATGAAAAGCTTTGATAAACACCTGTGATAAAACTGCTATTTGCTAGGCTACTGACGCACATTTCTGTCTTTATACCGATAAATCATTGGTATGACGTTCGTCACACGTAATTCAGAAAACAAATATTACAGCTTATTTCTCGGTAATCATCAATCATAGAAACACAGCCAGTAGTAGTAAAGTAAAGTGACGCTTCTGAATTCTCTGAAATCTCGCTATACGTGCTAAAAATCAAATGACAGCTATTAGAAGATGTTTGTGAAAACCTAATATCGTTAAATTAATTAGTTTAGCTTGATGCAGCCGCATTAAAAGAACATAACTCATCTAGTGAACGGGATGTGAGGGTTCTAACCTACTTCATTCAAATGCAGATCCCCTGTGGTTTCAGGCCAGCAAATAAGCGAGCTTCCGTATGCTGAACACCACAAGCTGCTAAAATATTCTCCTCGACCGTAAAATTTATTGAACAGAGCAAATGGGGTAAACATTCCACCGGGGAGAACGCAGTAGTGTATTATTCCGCTGAGTATATTTCAGCATGTCGAATGTAGCCATGAACTAATGGGGTTTATATTGAATTCGTTCACATTGTTCTCTGAAAGAAAATTGTATATGTGTAATCACCTCATTTGCCCAGTTAGATCGTCCCGAGATTTAAAAGTGTTTCTACTCTTCGAAGATATTCTGTGAAAGATCAGCTGTTAAATTTTATTTATGTTTTAGAATGCCTCGAAACTATATTAGAATAATTAATAGATCGCAATACACACCATAAGGCTTGGAACAAGCCGTCAATAATGTTTTCTATGTTTCAAGGCAGAAGCTGTTATGTTTCATAGAATCAAAGTACTAAAAGATAAAATAATCGCCAGTACATCGACAATTTTGCAACATACCGATATTCGACAAAAAAAGAGAAGCCCATCTTCATGCGCAGGAACCAAGGTGTAGAATGAAAATAAAAAAAGGCTATCAAAAGGGGAACCCAAAAAAGAGAAAGTTACAGAATTTTCTAAAAAGAAATGACCATTACGACTTTTTAACAATACAATTTCCGATTTATTAAGACTAGTAATATAATGCAAGATACGTAACAGAATTACACAAAATTATCTCTGTGCTGACGATAGCAGAGGTGACACCTTTGGTGGTTGAAGGTCAAGCTAGAGTGACTCTTAATACCTTAGAATTACCTTCACATAGGCGTAGCAAGCACAGATCTGGAGGTTTAATCGTAAATTCTAAATAAGTAGATGTATTTTGACCCTTACAAAACAATTTCATTAATGTGGCACCTTCAACATGATGGAGTTGACGCTCACCCCTGCTATCAAGCTTTGGAGGGCAAAATAAAAAAAAATAAACACCTAATAGTTAGAAATCGCTCATCCTGCACACTGCGCCAAGCACATCATCGATTGCTAACCGCATCGAAACCACTTCACCAGAACTGAAGGAGTATCAGCCATATCCTCTCCGCCTACGTGTTACCTTCCGGCATGAGGCGCATTATTCAGCACGTCGTCGATGCTTTTATCGACACTCAGGGAAACAAAACGCTTTTGTTTGCTCTGTGTAGGTACCGCCGTCGGGGCCCACTCGACCCTCTTTTTTTCTTCTCCTCTCCGGTGCCTTGAACCGAAACCAAAGGAACCAGTGTCGCGCGCGAACGCGAATTAAACAAGCGGCTGAACGCGCGAATACATAATGCATGAGTCGGAGGGATCTCGGTTATCACGCCGATATCTGCAGAAAGAACGGGTAAATCTCACGCTAACGATGTTTCTGCGTATGTGCTTGGTGGGGGAGGAGATCGCGGCGATGGTGACCCAGATTTGTGTGCTTAGGTTGAGGATTGTTCTTTCCGCTAAGTAGCTTGATRCATTTTTAGATAATCAAACCGATGGCATAATCTTCTCAGTCAGTCAGACCAGTGTGTTCCGACCATACAACAGATCCCAGGAAGATGCCATGCGGCACTCCGAATAATTTGACCACAGCAACAGTATACGACTACCAAAATGTMTACTGAGCAGATGAAGCTTTGCACCCCACATAAATAGGAACACACAAATAGMGAAATAGTTTTAGCTAGAAATGTAMGTAATTATAGTATGTTCGCCGTAGAGTAAATACGTATAAAGCACTGGTCCCGTCTTTCTGTTAAATTTATAGTGTTTAATGCGATTTTGTTTGTGATTAACAGTGTTTGCTGTTTGCTTGGAACTGCCTGGGGTGAGAAGTTGCTTTAAAACTATAATTCCACTGGATATAGTCCGTAATAATTATGGTATTCGCACAATCACGAGTGTAAATCAATAATAAACAATTCCGTCAAAACCGCGCTGAAAGACGACGACTTTTTGTCCAGCATAGCGGCCTCCACGACAAAAATTGTATAGATGAATCTAAAAAACACATGTGAAGAAATTACCATAAAATTCGCTGCTTATGACGAACATATCAAAGTCATCAATATTCATGACGTAATAGTATACGAATTTTTAGATTATCAAAACACTGGGAAGCTGATACAGATTAAACTTTCTGAAAGAAAAAATTGATTTTGACGTCGATTTCAGTGGGATCGACCGGTCTCACTGGATAGGAAGARCCACTCAATTTTGTGCAGTAAWTTGAAATATTTTGGGTTRAACAGTTGCTCGGTCGATATTGTTTCGGATTTTTTAGCTGATCTGAGCCAGTCAGTGTTTGTTGGTGAAGAAATTTCCTTGCTAATTCGAGTATCACGTGGAGTCCCCCAAGGGTTACTTTGGGATTGCTATTGTTTTCTTAACATATTGTTGATTTTTCACAGCATTGACCCAGCATACCCACTTATGGAACGACTTCAGGGAGCCTGAGAGTCTGATATCACTGTACAGTGTATTAACACTGATTTGCAAATACTTTCGGATATTTCGTATGCACGTAATCTTAATCTCAACGTCAGGAAATCGTTGGCCATACTTTTTGGCCGCAAACAATCCCGTAATATTTTGAAAGGTACATTGAGTATCAATATTAATGTACAACAATTCCATTTAGTCAGTCGTACAGGAATCAGGGGTTGCACATAGGTGAAGATCTACAATTTGTGTAGCATGTAAACAAATGCGGCAGTCCTCATTTTTAACTCTGAAATAACTTTATTCCCACAGGCATTCAATAAATCTGATATAAAATTGAAATTATGTAATTCGTTGATCATCTCACGGTTATCATTTGGTGATTCCGTTTATGGACCGGCTATTTTAGCGTTGACGCCACTAGGTTGCAGAGGATTCAAAATTCATGCATTAGATTTGCCTATGGCATCGGAAAATACGATCGCGGTATATCACACAGCTTACACAGCTCAAGACAGGTAATTTGGGGAATTGCGTCTACAGCACTTAGTATGCTTGACACATAAAATTATAACCTGCAAAATTCAAAAATATATGAGCTATAATTTTCGTTTGCTCCACATACCATCAATCCCCAGAGCATCAAGGCATACTAGTTTATTAAAGATTTCCAATCACTCCTCGGCCTAGTTTGAACAGTAGTAGTATAACAGACTGCCAATTGAATTGAAAGAGTTGTCGTTAGCAAATATAGACTGCGACTGAAGGTTAAACTTTTCACTGAGACCTTACATTGACAAAGTTCTCGGTGCTTCATGTGCTCCTTATGTATTATATAGTTCTAACTTGTCTTTAATAGCTTTTCTTTGCTACTCACTTTGCTACCAAGGGCAAGCATACTAATATTTTAAATTTTAAACTAGGTTTGTTCCTAAGTGTGTAAATTTTCTTCCTTTTTAGCTGTAACATCTGATGATAACATCAACGTCAAGCACATGGGTCAAAAGAAAACAACAGCACAGTGTTACACCGAAACTATTTGACAGCACCACATTGCATTATGTCATCTGGTTTTTTTTTTATTTTTAGTTTTCGAGATACATTTTCTCGAAAAGACTGTAAATGTGCCATATCCAAGGTAAGTCATTACCTTCAATTTTTAATTTTAAGAAGCCAGTAGTATGCAATTAAATATATTTTCCGAGGTGCCGGATTATTTTAGTGCAATAAGACAGTAAAAATTTTCCCAGGAACTATACTAAATTATTTTTTCTGTAATAAACATGCTTGTTAGCACTCTAAACAAATGTTTCCGCTTGCTTCTTGCTGATTAAGCGTTAAAACGGCCCTAACGTTTCAAGATAAGACAGATGGGTCCCCCTTATTTTCGCAATATAGCTACAGCAGCAAGGACCTTCGCTTTATCTTTGTCAGGTTAGGATCAGGGCAAAACTGCTTCTAGACCGCTTCCTATATAAAATATTAAGCTGAACTGTTGCTGGTAAATTAATGATACGGATTGAAAATCGATAAATCCACAACTGAAGCTAGACAAATGTTGATAGTGTCTATTTAAGTACCGTGACGTAGATAATTATTAATACGTCGCAGCGACATCGAACTGGATACCACCACAAATGCTTTCCGTTGCTGTCACTTATAAATCCTTCATTAGCTCTTTAAATCAATTGGAAATGTTTATAAATCAGAGTAAATCAGTTCTTGGGAAGTTCAATTGCGAGATATTTAGTTGTGTTTAGTATATACTGGGTGTCTCAAAATCAGCGTGCAGCAATTTGACCACTGCTGATTCAATGACTAGAAATAAGAAGATTTTTTCGTATAAACATACCCCCGTAAATGTTTGGTTTTACAGATACAGGGTGCCAATGGGTCATAAATCCAACAACCCTTTTGAAATTTTGATATGTCTGCAGGGTACATAAGTGACTTCAATTGTAGCTTAGACATCACTATCAGTAAATCTAAAACACTCTTTTGTTATTGCCATAACTTTTTATGCAGACGGATTTTCGGTAATCTGACCTAACTGTCTTAAAGAACCATTCAAAATAAACAAAAGTGGTACCATACAAACATATCATTACATGTCAAGTATAATCAAAATTTTTAAAACAATTTTTCCAATAAATAAAGTAAATTTATTATCTTTACGATCCATTGAAACCCTGTAACTAAATAACCAAGCATTTACTTGGCTATGTTAACATAAAAAAATCTTATTTTTATCATAGAATTAGTGGTTAAATTGTTGCACGCTATAATTTCAGGACAGCCTGTATAGGTTCAGGTTTATGAAAAAATATTAACTTCAAAATTGCTACAAAACATTAATACAAGTTCGTAGTATAGTAACTGATATACTAATGTATTGGAGACCTAAGATGCTTTAAAATGTGCAATATCCTCTACCTTTCATGGTGTCTGGTCCATCGTAGTATTAATATATTGAGTTTATTTTATTAGTAGGACCATTGCACAAATAATAAAGTTTCATCCATTTTAGCAGTAAGCTGAGAACTTAGAAGTTGTACCAATGCTTTGCTCAGAAAAAGTAATAGGTACTATAGCAAAAACGCTTTCTTACTCCCATTCAAGATAATTTCAAAATCAATATGTAGTCAATAAATCAGAAAAATCATTACCTACTTCATGTATTTAAGAAAAGAGTAAACTAAAAACAACTAAACAAATAGCTCCAAACACAGTATTCCCAATTATTATTTGCACCCTAAAACACCGCCAAATTCGTACAAGTTTAAAAACAAATTGCTAAAACAGTAAAATGTAATTTTAATTTAAAAAGGGTCGCATTTTATATTTGTTTATAATTTATTTCTGCAATAGTCTAACGCCCAGGTCTACCTTTCCAACAAATCTAAATAGCAGGAAAGTGACACGTCGCTTTCATTGCGTATGCAAATTTTAACAATCTTTTAAAAATCAGAAAATTCTTAAAGGTTTATCGAAATTTTTAAAATTGGGAATGTCATGAGTAATTTCATTCAACTGACATACTGTAATGCTTAGCTAAACTGTAACATGTAAATTCGTGGTAGGTGCTTGTAATTGCATAAAGTGGTAAAGTGCCAGAAATCCTGACGGATAAAGCTACTAAATTCGGACAAATCTTTATTTCATAAAATATTTGTTGATACCCAGAAGTTATACTTGAATATAAGTAGCGAAATCATGTACTTACAGGCAACGATTATGTAATTTTCTCTTAAGAAAACCAAAAACCTTCATTTTTGATTTGTAGATGTAGTTCCAAATCAAACGACTTCTTATGTATGGCACACACACAAGAAAATTTGTACAGAAATATTTATATACTAGTTGCAGAAATATTATAAGGTTAACCTTAGATTTCTGCAATTTCATTTGTTTCGTTCGCTAACTTGTTTATCTTATTGCCATGGAAAAACTGCTGCTTGTTTGAGGTCAAGTCTCTACAAAAAAAAAACGGGTTTATCCAATTACATATTTGCATCTCTTATTTATTTTGATTAGATAGGTTATATTTTCAGAAAAAAAAATAAACTTTTAACAAATTTGAGGGAAGATTCAAATCTCAAAATAAAAATCCCTTCCAACCTGATGGAACGGCTTCCCATTATCAGTAGGTCTTCAATGAATGTTATTTCCGCATCCGTCTCGCTGAGTTTACAGCAATGTTGATGCATCCTATGCTCAAAGCTGCACCCTGCACCCTACCCAATTACCCCGCTACACATTTCATTAATTTAAAACGTGTATAAATCGCAAGCAGCCAATTTTTTCAGCAAACACCGACTACCCCAGGTAACGTTATTGCGCACATGTGCTGTTACACAAGTTTTATTACACCGTCGTGGGTTATAAAACACGTATAAAGCAGGGAATTTATATGCACAGTGCACCTGTACCCTAAATTTCAGCTCCTCGATACTTCGGCTGGCCGCAGTTAAAACGACGGAACAGTTTGTAACTACAGCCGAACTTTTGGCGAAGAAGGCAGATTCGCGTTAGTCGAGGTCGTAATGGATGGGCTTCTAAAGTAAAACTCTCAAACAAGAAAAAAAATGCTGCTTCCGTAAAGCTCAAATTGTACCACAAGAGTCTCAACCATCTTCAACAGTTTTTAATTTGTCCAGAAAACAAGTTATTGTGATTGGTAATATTTGGAGGAAACATGAGAAGATTAGTTAAATATTTATTATTAAATCCTATATATCTTAACATAGACTTAGATGACCTACTTCCACCACTAAAATATACAATACTACTTTTTCGTAAAAATATTTGAAATATAAATTAAAAAATCGGTCACAACACAGGATTTTACCAAAATATTATAATACTAGCAGTAAAGGGATGTAGTTATACTTCCATCGAAACTACACTTATTGATAAAAAGATACTATTACGAAAGGTACAATTCAAGAAGTAGCAACTGACCAATGATAGAATCAAAGATTCTCTTATTGTACGTGTCAAATATTGCTTAGACATTAACATTAAGTCTCTTTAAGCACTTATTGTGAAAGTATTGTTTGTTATTTTAATTCAGATTTACATCTGATTTTTGCATTCTTCTTACCAGTATGAAATTTGTTAGAATTCATAAAAATTATTTTGTATATCATGCGTTTTTGGGTACAATTTCTGTTGGATTATATAATGTAACAGTTTTGGCGCTTGACATGCTGTATCTAGATGAAGTTTCTTTTCAATAATAATGCAGTTATCTCAATATATTTCCTTTCCATCACTAGGAGAATATTTCGACTTTTAGCAATAGTCCGTAAGTCAACTTTTCCAAATTTTAAATCAATTTTCGAAACCTTTATTGAAAAATTGCAAACAGAAAAGTGTTTAATTTGTCGACCTCTATTACCTCTTAAATGCTCTATAACTAAAATACTCCAAAATGAGGTCAATTTACGATGTTTTTATGGGGCTTTATTTTGTCTTGTTTACCAGCATATGTTTAACCCCAGAAATCCTGTCCATCAGGCATTGACGTTTTGTCACGTAGTCCTTCATGGTGGAAATTATGAAATATAAGGACCTAGGAGATTGCAGAGCATAAATCGAAAATAAACACGGGGCTCTGTCCCAGTGGTGCGAGAAACTGTCTGCGGCCCACTGTTATTACAAACTTTCTGTTGAACTTCCAAGTTTGCCCGAGAAAAACATCGAGGCTGAAGAAAATCGAATGAGGGATCGTGGTGTTTCACGAGGAAAATAATTTGGAGTGGAAGCACTTAGCGCACTTCCTATTCTACGTCGGCAGTGAGATTTGGTTAAATCAGAAATTGATAAATTCAATATCTTAAACGAAAGAGCTCACACACTTTTCATTATTTTTATCTCAACTAAGTGATTTCTAAACTAGTGCGGCTGCTTGTAGATCATTGATTGATTACGTTTACCTGGTCAATTTTATATGAAAATAAAGAGAAATGACAACGTAACATTCAAAATATAGGATGTCCTATAGGATTTTTTATGTTTAAAATCAAATTGGTTTTAGACCTTGGACATTCTTTTCAGGGCAGGTAATGAAACGCGAATACAAAATAAAATGGTGTAGTGTTTTGCTTTTATTCCGAAGCTTCAGTGGAGGATAGACGCGCTATTGGGACAATTAGTTTATCTCGGTTGCTTTATGTTGTGTGGGGATAGATAAAGGCATAGGTAGTAGTTGGTTAACTGCTCATATGACTTGTTCGAGAATTTTCTATTAGAATATAACTTAAACCACTGAAAAGATCACTAACCACTAAAATGATTTCTCCCCACCACTGATTTTCACTACTATAATACGTGCTCTGTATCCCAGCAATTTTGTGTATTCCATGCATTCTCTCTTACCGAAGTATCTAGTTCCACTAAGGCTCCGTGTATATAGAGTTCTACTTTTACCGCAAAATGACGTAGGTCATACTGTATTTCTTGTAAGAAAGAATTCACGGAATGTGCTTCAAAACGAAAGCTCTGTGTACGTCAGAAGAGACCGCGAGCAGAGACGTAAGAAGCTCCCTGTACATAAGCAGCCCATTACCAAATGAACTCCATACTACAGTTCGTGACCTTTGATAATGACCTACTCAAGCAAAATTCAAGCTTCCATTGAAAACCAATGTTCAACACCTACATGGCGAATTAACAATTTGCTAAGTGCAACCCACGCTGCTTTCAGAGGACAATTAGTATTTGTTTTTTGTAATAAGGTCATACCTGCTCATTCTCGTGTTCTATTTGTTTGTCGTCCGCCGCTGAGCTTTCAACGACTTCAATTTAGCCTTATGCTTTCCCTGATGTTTGCTCACTACCACCGACGCATTTTGCGTCGCATGAATGAATACAGTGCACAGGTAGACATATAAATTTCACACCGACGTTTCATTCACAGTTTCCATCAGTGCGGCGTGCATTAGAGGAAATTGGATCAATAGGTTAAATTTACCTCATAAATAAAGCATCAACAGGCGACTTGATGAGTATTGTTCGGTGTGCAGGTGATTGCTATCTGAATTCATTTTTATGCTTGAAAATCGCTTCATTGCTAAACTAAATTGGTCTAGCTTATATAATTTTGAAGATGTCGTCGTTGCTTGTGACAGGTTTTATGAAATTACTTATCGTATATTAAGTTATATCATGTCTTTTATCGTCGTTAAGTACATGCAAGGACTACCCTATGTGGTTGAGCAGAAAATGTATCAAACTACTTAGGAGGGAAAATCGCATGCATGGGAAGTATAAAGCAACTGGTAGCGTTAGGACACATGTAAAAAGAAAATTAAGATGGACTACAAAATCGAAAGTAGTTTAGTCGATTAAAAAAAAATCTAGAATACCTGATTTAGTGATTCTCAACTGCATTGAACTAAATAGTGCAGACAGCATCGTAAATGCTTTTCGCGGTTATTTTGACTGCGTATATATTAACTCTGATTTGTAGTTTACGTATGAAGGCACTAGAGAGAGAAAACATGTGTCTTAATTTTAGGATCACGGAATTCTCTTTTGAAGATGTAGAATCTGCCTTAAGACAAGTTCAGTATAAACCAGCAATGGGGTTGATTAATAACCGGCATTTATTGTACAGATTGCGCTTCAGTATTTGTGCATTCCCTACTGTACATATACATATAATTTAATACTAAAAGTTTCAAAATTTCATGATGTATGGAAAAGAACGAAAGTCTATCCAATGTTATAAAAGGGTGCTGCAGCTTTCTTTGGCAACTACAGACCCATTTCTATTTTATTAAACGTTTCCAAAGTTTTTTAGTCGATCCTGTATAAGTATCTATACCACAAAGTTCGAAACTTGATAAAGAATATACAACATGGTATTATGAAAACAAGTCAACCGGTACAACCTAGCTACTTTTTTGCACTTTATCTCAGAATCGCTCGATTTTCAAGGTCAAATAGATGTAATGTACTCTGATTATCAAAAGGCTTTTAACATTATTGATCATAATATTTTTCATAAACTTGCATGAACGCAGGAAAATTGTACTTTATAATCAACGCAGTTCACTCTTATATATAGCGAGGTCCGGAGTACAGCAATGTTCCAATTTGGGGCCACTCCTGTTTCCTATCAGTGTCTGAACATACTCTTGAGCTACAAAAATACCCTTATTTATACCTTGTAAGATCCAAACGAATACTAACGGTGACATGGTATCCTATTCATATTTATCAAAAAAAATCAGATAGAACGTTTACAGCGAAAGTTTATGAAAGTTTTATCTTACCTACTTGATGAAGTTTATCTTCCCAGGGTTTTCATCATAAAGAATTACTAATCGGACGCGTCATCCCTCATTGCTGAAAGAGAGTCGCTTACTAGCATCTGTTGCATTATTGTATAAGATCCTAAATAAGTTAATTGCAAAGCGTTCTTAACCAAAATTCTGTTCCTTGTTCCAAGGATATCTTCTAGGCAGCACGTTACTTTATGCTGCTCGTTTAGTAGAATAAAGGCACTACTTGATTTACCCTTGTCAATTATGTCATCACAACCTATCTACTCATAATGTAGTTAATTATTATTATTATTATTATTATTAATATTATTATTATTATTATTATTATTATTATTAAGTGCAATATAACCTTAGAAATATTGTACGAACTAATAACACTGCTGCCTGAAATTAAGGCAGCACGTACACTTTCTGTTTCTATTTTTCGCAATTTGTAAGGTATAATAAATAAATACGATAAATTACTATTACTATATCAACGCTTACAGGAATATCCCTACAAGCGTTAATGAACTGTATTCTGGAAGATTAAGTTTTTTCGCATTAGGTATTCATTTACAAGTTATTAACCGATACCGATACTTAACACCATCGATACATACCGTATCTCCAACTATCCACTACCAAAGTTATCTCAAAAAGTGTTATACGAAGTTTGTCGATGATTATTAATAAAAAAGAAACTTGCGCCAATTATACGGGTAGTCGATACGTATTAGCTATTGATACATTCCATTATCCAATAATAGCCCCTCAGACCAAATGCGGAGCTACGCCTGGTCATTTTATTCTTGTTGCACATGCATCCCGGGACGTGGTCCGGTGTATAAAGCAACCAGTGAAGCGAGCCTGATTCCCTTGTACGTATCACTCCGAATGCGCCGGAGAAGTATGCAATTGCATCTGTTGTAACGATCTGAGGGAAATCGCAGCGTCGTTCCTTTACACAAACGCGCTATTTCAAGATTGCAATGCCTCCCCTTGTGTATAGAGTTGCAATTACAAGGCTGTTTTCAAATAAAGGAGCTCGTGTTTAAGGGCCAAAACAGTATTTATGCTCGGGTTGTAATCGATTAAACAGGAGGCGCAATTATCCGTGTATCGTCGAGTTTCCGTGTTATAGATTTACTTTTTTTCAGTTTGTGTAAAAAGGTAGTATTTTTCATAGTCTGTTTATATTAATGTTGTGATTCTTTGAGTAAAAAAATGAGTTGCTTTAAACATACATTTCAGTACAGCTATACCGTGTGTTGAAAAAGCATAATCTGAGTAAGAGTATGTCAAGAACATTAGCCGAAGTGGGAATTAGTGCTGCTCTTGTCTGAAGAATTCTCCACGAGCAGCTGCTTCATCGGTACCATATACAACCAGTATACGACTTGATCATCAAGCATGTTTATTCCTTTTTGTCGCTTGAGGCCACGCCATGATGCTGAACAGCATCCTGTTAGTTTCCTTTTTACCGATGAGGCCGGGTTCACACGAAATAGAGTTATTAATTTCCACAATATGCATGTTTTTGGCCTTGGAAATTCCCATAGGCATCAGATACGTTCTTAATTAAACATTTAAATAAATATTGTAAACGACAAGTTTCCAGGTTTGGATCAAAAACAACAAGCGTGATTCCAGTATCGTGGTTCCCCAGCTTATATTGTCTGTTATATGTTCCGTCTGGCAACACTTACACCAAATTTTTCCAGTAAATGCGTATAATGGGGCCCACCTGTATTATGCCCTGCACGATCGTCTGATTTAAACCCTGTAGACTTCTTTTTTGGAGCATTCGAAAACATTGGTCTATGATACTACTGTAGCATTGATGAACTGCAGTTATGAATTAATACAGAACTGCCATGAAATTACTGAAGTTCTTCATATTTTTGGCAAGGTACAACTTGAAGGCCAGTACCCAAAAAACTTTATTAGCGGTGTTACCCCATCATAAGGCACATAAAGTCATATTAAAATTAAAGGCAAAGGCAAATAAACCCGAAACCGGTAACACCGTTAATAAAGATTTATGGGTCCTGGCCTTTAATAGTTTCATTTAAAAAAATGCCAACGTATCCGAGCCAATGGAGGGATTTTAGAAAGAATTTAAATATCTTTCAAATAAAGATGTCGCGTATGCTTTGTTAGCTTCGCTAGATTCTTGTTTGCACATATATATGGCAATAAATAAATGGAAACGAATATTTCAAAAAAGAAATTGTCTATATCTCCGAAACCGCTACTTTGAGAATCCATGTTTTGGTTTTGCTTATTTTGGTTCGTACTATTACTTCTTTAAATATTTTACACTTTTTTAAAACCCTGTAGTAATGGTTAATTTGACAAAACACTGAAATCAGTACACTACTAACGCTTTTGACTAAACAATTACTTATTATTTAAGGAACTAACTAATTTCTATCCACACGTGATATATGCTTTGACTGTTTCAGAAAGTTTTGAAGTAGGTAGTCGTTCACTACTTACCACTAGCACGTAATAATCTATGCCCCTGTTTATAGTGAAAAGGTAGATAAATTTTCTAAATATAATTCCATATACAAAAAAAAATTGGCCTACATAGCTACTTAGATACAGTCGGCGTTAGTTCAATTATTGCATTTGTTATGGCCGGTTCTATTTGAGTTTTTATCCCTGATTATTTATTCTGTCAACAACGAACTCAATCATCTGATAAACTGATAGCCAGTACAGCTAGCAAACGAGCTCCATACTATTTGCATTTCATGCATTATCAACATCAGATGACCAGCGCTGTTTGGAGAACGGCAGACTAATAAATACACAATGTGGCATATTTTGGTCGATTTGCACGCTTTGTGTATGACCACATTGGATCAAAGATTTATTAGGTGTTATAATAATAAGAATGTTCCTACAGGTTTGCACCCATAACGAAAAATTAAGAAATATTTAATTCACCAAAGCAAACGTATTAAGGTAGTATAAAGCTGGCAACCAGTTGTTTAGTAGGGGCATAATGAATGTCACGCGTGCTACATGCAGCATTCAAAAAATTACACATAATTGATATTGGTGATTGTACAAGTACATTAGATTTAGGTTTAATAAATCACAAAGTCAGATGTTCACGGGAATTTAAATGAGGAACCACAAAATTAACTCTACACAATAGAAAAGTTACTGTAAAGGATTTCGTAAAATTTGCCACATGCCTCATTAACATCTTGAATATCACGTAAAAACGACCAATTAATTTGAACAAGATCATCATCATTCATGTCGAATGATGCTGCAGCCATCAAACATCAACTCACACTGCATTGCAAGAAAGCAATATTATTACTAAATGTTTTTTAATAAGTCTAAGAATCCTTTTGTGCAAGTGATGTCACTTTAAAACTATCACATAGGGATTCTCAAGAATATTAAAAATAATTTTGGCAGCTAAATCGTTGCCTTTGCGAACCTTTGAACTTGAGCTTTATTGTGGGCTTTTAATTTTTAATATTTGCAGATTTTTGTATCAAATTACTAATTTTAAATGGAACGTTAAACCTGTTTATTGGCTTAATTATTTGTTGAGAAAAACGCTGTATTTTCCGGCTTGCGAAATCTTAGATAAATAACTGGAAACATAACCGAAATTTGCTTTCCAGCAACGTATAAAGTACTTGAAACAATCTGGGTATTTTATACCTGAACTCCATGCCCAACAATAACATCTGAACCCTGCCATAGCTTTCTCGCAATTTAGGCGCACAAACAACGAAGTTTCAGCGTAATTACGGTGTACAAGTGCAGTTAGCAATTTTGGAGTGTTACATCCGCACTGTCTGGCATTCACTCCGTGCACAGCATGCGGTTACCAATTATGCTGACAAACCACCGAGGATTATTCGGAACTGGTCTTGAATGTCGGACATTCAGATCACTAACGAGCTACCCCATCATACAAATCCTAGCGAAGCAACGTAGTACCCAGTCTTTGATAGTAATTGGTAGGTAAGCGAGATGATCGCTCAAATTTTAAATACAGCACTTAGTATATAATAATAATAATAACAATAATAATAATAATAATAATAACAATAATAATAATAATAATATTTCTTTTGTTAATATTACATAAATTTACACACGTCGAATACATATACAACTATTCCTTATCTTTTAGTGACAGAAATTCATCTATTGAGTAGAAGACATTGTCTAACAGAACCTTCTTTATACATCGTTTGTAGGAACTAAAGCTAAGCGATTTAAAATGATCGGGTAGTGAGTTATAAAGCTTGACACAATAATAGCTGGTGCTTGTTCTAGTCCTGTTCAATCTTGTGAAGTCTGATTTTAGTAGGGAGCGATTTCTAGTGTTATACATATGGTCGTAAGAGGGATAATTACTAACATGTGCGTGCATATATAAAAGACATTGCAGAATATAAATCCAAGGCACAGTCAATATTTTAAGAGACTTGAAAGAATTGCGGCAATCTTCTCGATAACCAATGCCGTCAATATGTCTAACGATTTTCCGCTAAAGTTTAAATAACTTGTTACAATGAGGCGAATGGCCCCATACCAAAATTGCGTAAGAGAGAACACTTTGAATCATGGAATGGTAAGCCGTTCGCAGGGTCTCCTTAGACACAACTTCACGCAATTGGCGCAACGCAAAGAATCTTTTGGATATATTGGTTAAAAGATAATTGACATGGGCTTCCCAAGTCAGTCCCGGGTCTAGACACATACCCAACAATTTAACCGGTGGTGACACAACGGGGACCTTACGTAACGAAAATATTATTTTTTGTGTTTTGTCGTTGTTTAAACACAACCTGTTATTGATGTACCATTCGTGTACTCTGGATTCGGAAACATCCATATTATTTTGTAGATCCTGTAGGGAGGAGTTTACATCAAGAATTGTTGTGTCGTCAGCAAACATGACACTTTTTATATTGGGAACGGAAAGGGGTAAATCATTAATATAAATTAGGAACAGTATCGAACCAAGAACTGAGCCTTGAGGTACACCGTAGTGAAGTTGAAGCCCTGCTGATTGTGTGCTACCTAATGATACAAACTGATGCCTACCCCTTAAGTAAGAATCAATTAGTGCAATGCTGTTCTCATGAAAAAGATACTGTTGTAGATTACTTAGCAAAATATCATAAGAAATACAGTCTAAAGCTTTGATTTGAATTTTCATTAGCGACTCGAATATTTTGGCAACAGTGGGTACTAAGGATACAGGTCGATAGTTGCTAACATCTAGATTATCGCCCTTTTTTGAAAACGGGAATAACTTTCGAAATTTTTAATAAAAAGGAAAAGTGTTCTCACGAATACAGTTATTAAATAACTTAGTCAACGGAATGACAATTACATTAATTAATGTTTTTAGGATAACAGAGTTTATGCCATAGGCATCCATGCTTTTCGATCTTTTCAAATTGTTAATAGAATCCCTGACTTCGTTAAGCGACACCACCTTAAATTTAAATTGGAGATTGCTTATGGTAGGTATGTATTGGTCAGCGACTACGACAGGTTCAGGAAGAGTTTCTATCAGATTAGATGCTATATTTGTGAAGTATTCATTAAAATTGTCAGCAGTTAGTCCCTCAGGTGGTTGAGTGTACTGTTTCTTTTTTGACTTGATCACCTGCCATATGACAGTTTGTTTATTAGATGCGTTGGCTATGTGGTCGTCATGGCATTTTCTTTTGGCAGTTGCAATCGCGTGGTAATACAGTTTTCTATAAGAACGATATTGGGGTGTCTTCGATTAAGTGGTTCTTTTTAGGATCGTACAATAATCTTAAAATATCTCGCATTTGTCGTAGATCCCTATTAAACCAATTGTCGAACTTGTGAGTGTTCTGTAGTGATTTTTTTTTCTTAATGGAAAACAAGTGACTGTAGCGCTCTGAATAATTTCCACAAAGTAGTTGAAATTTTGTTCTGCACTATTGAGAGTACTGTCGATAAAACTCCAGTCAGTAGTTACAGTTACAGTAGTGTTGTAAAGGTGAAACAGTCCTGCTGATGTGAGTCCAATTTGTCGATGTTGTAAAATCATATCATAAATAGAATCAGTCGCATTTGATAGCTGATCTTCCTGTTTTAAATTCTGCAACCCTGTTTTAATAGTGGTATATAAAGAACACTGATCACCAAAGGTTGAGCTGAACCGCTCTTTTTGTGAGCTTTTTGTTAGGTGTTTCTTGCTGTAAAATGGCCAGATTCGCGTTGTCCACCGCGCGAGAAGTACAACCTTCTGCAGCCTGTAGGTTTGATTTACTGTATTATTATTATGCTGATCTTATATTATTTTTGTTATATGAAGAAAGTTAAGGTACTGAAGACAACTGCACAGTGTTGGCAAATAAATTTCATTGAAGGGACACGCTGTTGTTTTTTTTTAAACATCTGGTGGAATCAATTAGAATCTACGACTTAAAAATACGTCTCAGCACATCTTTGGCCCCACGCATTAAAGGTACCATATTAATGAAAAGGAAGCTTTAGCTTGTGTTTGGGCTTTGCAAAAATTTCGGATAGGCCGTCACTTTACCCTCTATACAGATAATCGATCTTTGTCATATTTGAAAACATGTAGACTATTATCTGCTAGAATTGAGCGGTACGCTCTAGCCATCCAGGATTACGATTTCGACATAATGTAAAGCCTGTAAAGGCTTGTTACCAACGGGTATGCAGTATAAAAATGTAGAAAAACAGGACATTTCGCTGGACAAGAAATTAGTGTTAGCTCGAGAAACTTTGGCTGGCAAGGCTGCTCAGAGAGCCCTTAGGTATCCTGCACATGATGCACTTAATTTCCAGCCGGGTGATTTGGTACTCTTAAGTTCGAGTAATTCATCATCTGCATTAAAATGGGAAACCCAGAAATTGTTGTTCCTTTATTAAGAATCCGGACTGTGATCGAGAGAGAGGTGTTTTCCATGTCCGTCATCTCAAGCGGTTTTACTGTAGTTAATCTTGCAATTGTGTTGTGCAATTGCAAGCTTGGGGGTGGCAGATGAGATGAACCGCTCTTTTTGTTTATCTTTTTTGGGTGAAGTTTTTGTTTGCTGTTTCTTGCTGTAAAATGGCCAGATTCGCGTTGTCCACCGTGCGAGAAGTACAACCTTCTGCAGCCTGTAGGTTTTATTTAGTGTATCAAAATTAGTTTGGATTTTGAAGCGAACATGAAATTACACATACTCGTATTTATAAAACAAGAAGTATGGCATCAGAGGAAGCAAACACTTACGCTTTGTTTAATAACACGCACGCTGCAAAACTGGAAGCCGCTCCGCTACAGCGGGCGGATTCGTTCTTCTCGGAGTAGAATTTCTTTGATGTACGTACAAGCGGTTCAATCAGGACTAGATTAAAACAGCTTTCCAGATAAAACAGGAACGGATTGTTCAGACCCACTAAAAGGGTGCCCGGAGGACAAGGTGAACGTGACGGTAAAAGACCTAGGCTATGTCTGTTTTAGAGCTTTTAAGATAGATTAGCAAATAACTATAGACAAAGAGACAGGGACGTTACTTTATATGTAATCTCGTGAGCTGAGTAAACGCCTAGTGAAAAATGTCTTGTTTGAAGCTTCAAAGTGATATACTTCCGTACACAGTCTTCAATGTAACGCAGATTATTTTGCGTTCTTAATGAAGTCACAATGAAATGCACTTGTGTTTCGAAATATAAATAAGCAACTCTGAATCAACATTAAACAAACTTCAACAAGTAAGTGTCAACGAAAAATCGCACATCAAAGCTTTAAATGAACAAGAACTCCAAAAATTTAATAAAGGTGATCTTTTACAGTAACATCGGAATGTTTTCTGATACTGTCTGAATCAGCATCACTATTGTCGGCTGCCACCATTTCCGATCTATAAAATATTTGTACTGTTGTGCATATTCAAAATTCTAACAGCTCTACGGGAACTTGCTAATAAAAACCAACGAAATAAGGTTTGCGCTTCAGTCATGGCAAATTAGAATTACCTAATTTCTTTATTTCTATAAAACTTAATATTTTTCTCTGTAGAGGACGCAAAAGAAAGTATCACAGTTGCGCCTTATGGATCTACTGTATTGATGTATTATTTTTGCAGTATGCAGTAAAGAACAGCAGAGCTTTTAAGGATCATTTTTCCAGTCCAAAGTGCATTGACAATTTAGTATATGTACTCATAAAACCTAAAAAATGAGTCGAAAATGAATATCACACTTTTATTCAAAACTTATTGAAAACTTTGGTCACTGCAAATACCGCTGCTAAGGAAATTGGAGGTTTTAACGAAATTGTACAAACACATCAAGTCCTTAAAGAACCTAATATCATGTTCTAAGCCATTCTTTGCTCATAACGGTATGTGTCCTTATCCACTACCCACAAGACTACCCACTTCCTCATCAATTGATATCAATATTAAAATCATTCTGTGTTTCTTTTGGTATAGTACTCGCAAACATCAGTGTACTTAAAACATTGCTTCAGCAACAGCTAGAGTTAGGTTTGGTTTTCAATATAGTAAAGCTGCAATTACTTCTACCCAACGCTACAATCGAATATTCGTTCTTCTTTGTTATGTTTAACACAAATTTTCAGAAAAAACCCTACTATTTCAGTTAAATTAATGCCAATAATCTGGGCACATTTTCGATTCAAACAAAATATTGATTCGGATGGATTAACCGAATAAGTTGAATGGATGTAAACCATAACAATAATAAAACACCTGTTTTTATCTTACTTTATTTTTTTTTGGCAAAGCCAAATGCCAGCATTTCAACCGCCAAGCGGCCTTCTTCGGTGGCTTAACACGGCCTTCTTCGGTGACTTAACAAGTATAACTATATTAAAACACTAAAAGACATTTTGACATATGATAAACATTGATACACAGTTGCGCGGTGTGGGGAAAGAATTTGTTTAAATTACATTTCTGTCTTTACTATTGCTACAAGTGGATTATTTAAGGGTGTGAGATCAGTATTTAACAGATGGCTAGAATTGCGTTTCACGTAAATGGCCTCTAAGGTGTTCAAGTTGGCGCGTGTTGACGTTTTCTACTTCACGTTGGCTATATTAAATTTGTGACCTGTTTCAATATTATGTAGTGCTAGTACAGATTTTTCTCCATTTCTATTGTTTACGTGGTACGTATGTTCTTTGAATCTAATATTTGGATTACGTTTTGTTTGGCCAATGTACTTTTTTGGGCAGTTACAGCATTTAATTTTATAAAGTTTCTTAATGTGTAGTTGTTTCCAAAAGCAAAATTAATATTAAATTTAGAAAACAAATTTTGAAATTTATGTTCTATTGAAGGATGGTATGTAAATTTTCTATGGAATATGGTTTCTTTTTCAGGGCTAAGGTGCGTGTGAGATTGCAAATTTAAATTATATTTGTATTTGTTTAATAACTCAGTGATCATTTCTTTTTTGTATCCGTTTAAGTTGGCTAAATTATAAATATATGATAGTTCATTCTTTTCATTTTCTGTAGATAATGGAACATTTATTAATCTATGTATTAAACTTTTAAAGGCGTACAAGAATTGTTTTTGATGTAATTTTCTGTATGTGTCGGTTTTCTGTAAATATTAAACGTGATTCTATCATTCTTTCTTGATATTTTTAAATCTAGAAATGGCAATAGGGAATCCTTTTCTAGTTCAAAAGTGAAACTTATTTATTGATATAATGAATTTAATTTCTGTATAAAATTATCAATATTGAAGTTATTGTCTATTATGGTAAAAATATCGTCTAGATATCTATACCATAATATCGGAAATTCATTGGTACTTTTGAGATTATTTCCAAGGTAGTTTAAGAAAAGGTTAGCTAAGAAAGGTGAAAGAAGGTTTTCCATTGCCAATCTAAATTTTTCTTTATAAAATTTTTGATTAAATATAAATGCGTTTTGTTCGATGCACAGCTTAGTTAGATTCAAGTATTCGTCAATGACCGCTCTATCGAGTTTATTTTGTTCAAAAAAATTTTCCAAAAATTCTAGAGCTTGGGGTACTGGTACACTATTGAACAGTCATTCGACATCAACAAATGTGATTAGGTTTAATATCAAAGTCTTTAATTCTATTTATTTAATCTAGGGATCTTTTGATCGAACAGTCATTATTAAACGTTAATTTACTGAATTCATTAACCAACCACTTTGCTAATAGCTAGTTGCAGGCATTTGGCTTTGCCAAAAATAAAAATTGGAAGTAGTATAAAAACAAGTGTTTTGTTATTATTATTTAATAACTTCCAAAAAACTCTACTTTTCATTACGATCTAAACCAATTCAGCTTTAGCAGCTTGCGATTGCCCATTACCAATTATCTGTATCTGTAGCTGATAAATTTAACTATGACGAGGTGAGGCTTTCCCTTCAAGGACGTAAGTAAACGCTGACGTCTATTTACCCATTCAACACTCAAATTTACGGCTATACCGTTTAAGGTTGTATGTGCCATACACCAATGCCTCTTGCACCTTATCTTCTAGGTTTTTGAATCGGATATCTATCCAAACAGAAATCTTGTCTGCGACGGCATCAGTTAGTTCTTTAGCAACATGAAATTTTCTGCGAAGACACTGGCATTGTGATAACTCGTATACGAACACACTTGAGAACAACCGTAATGTCACTTGTATATAAATACTTGGTCTTTTTTATAATTATTTGAAATTTAAGTTGGAACACGCCCAAGCGTGTTTACTCTGACTAGACTTAATAAAAAAAACTGTCCAAAGCACGGCCATATTCAAAGGTTTCTATAAATGTAATTTCAGCGGTTATTATAGAAAAGATGTAGATTGAACTATAAAAAAGAATGAATAATAATAATTCAGGACAACAGTAGATGCCGATAAATGCTTTGTTAAAATAACTGTCGCATTGAACGCTTATCAACGAATTTTATATTCTAGTAGCCCCACTCCTATCGGAGATGTTTTCTGTGCTAGTCCGAAAAATGAAGGAGCGACAGTAAAGGCGAAGCAATTCACTGTAGTGGTTTATTCCTTTCAGAAGCACTAAACTCGATATAAGGGAGCTTTTTGCTCCTTGAACCCTTGAGCAAATATTAATTACACTCTGATACCTCCGAACAAGTTCGCCTTGTCGTATTGTTAGGAGACGAGGGGTTTCGGTATCTTGGAAGGTTAAAGATATCGGCGAAAATAAGAGAAGGGTAGTAAATACAATGAGGATTGTGACGTAATTTCATCATTTAAAGCGATACTCTTTGGGAATTTGGGCTTATACATTGCAATATCGTTACATAAACTACTAAAAACTAATATTTGCACCCTCTAAAACCTCAAATTTTTTTTACAGTTGGGAAAATGATAAAAAAATCAATTTTAATTTCAAGGGAGACCAATTTTAGTTGTGACAACCTGTATATAGAAATCCACACGACCAATAAAACATTTACTCTCTTATTCTTATACTGTTTACTTTAAATATGACTTAATGCAATAATTATAAATTTCTAGTCATTACAAGAGAATGTCAAGTCAAGATACCAAAAAGTGTTATTGTATCTTTAACCTAATGCATCCTACGAGTACAACCATCGTACATTGCTAAGTAATCCTTATGATATTATAATATATAAAAGGACCACCAACTAATACAAATGGTTAAGTCCTATTAGCAGAACCATCCGGAAGAAACAGTGCATTTCGTTGATGGAAATGACTTCTATTTAAGAATAAGATTTTCAGCACGTTGTTGCTACTACTACACCTCTGTACAAGATCAAAATCAGCTGAAACTAAAACCAATAAAAACCTTCCACCCAGCAAGAAGATGACAAATGACCGGGGAGGGCAAACAACTGTTAGACTGTTTCACTCAAAGCTATCTAGGAGTACCTAACTGTTTTGTAGGTATGATCTAGAAATGTGAGTTGACTAATTGTCAAAAAATTAATCAAGCTGCAGAATATGCTTGTCCCATTTAATGCCTATCCATCCCTGTAATTAAATTGGATATCGTTCTACCACAGGATGTATGTACACTACTTATAATTTTTTTCTGTCCAGCTTCCACTATCTATTGACTAAAAAAATTAAGTCATTGAACTGGTAGGGTTATCAACCAATAACATCAAAGCGCCCAAGTCAAGAAAATGCTTCCTATACTCAACAGAAAACCTGAATGGATCACCTGTAAATTTAAATTGCAGTCAGGACATACCAGAAAGACACGAAAAATGCAGGTCGAAAATAAAAAAAAATTTGTGAGCTGGATAGAAAATATGAGTAATTCTAATATTACCCAGCTAAAGAAATTGATTGCTTACGTCAGATCCTAAACACATGCTTGTTATTACGTTACTACCGTTTAATTTTGTTTGCTATTTTAGTAACAATGTGCTGTTTATAAAGAACATAATCATAGTACTTTAAAGCAGCACATTTTTTAACTAAACAGAACTGTATAATATAGTAAATATCGTTTTCTAACTTAAATATTACCCGAGCAATAGCAGAACTCAGGTGTTGCTATTCATAATTTTAAACAAGGAAAAAGTATTTTAATTTCAGACTGCGGCCAGCCTGTCACTTGGAACGAATATTCATCACTTCATCCAGCTAGGTTATAAACCTCTAATAGGCTTTTAGCGGAAAGTTGATAAGCTACATTAAGCTGCGGTTGCTGTTACTGGCATTACAGCGGCTTTAAAGCAGCTTTATATATGCGGTCAAACATTAACACTGAACCCAGAACAGACAAGGATAAGTTGCCAATCTGCAAGACTTCATTCTCTTGTAATATAGTATCTGGCACGTGGAGCTGTGGCTAACTATGATAAAAAAATTGAGCAATATTAAATTTTTTTGGTTTTTTAAGCTTGAAGCATTATAATTGATTTTCAAGAACAGAAAGACAAGGCTAGCATAAGAATTTAGCTTAGTTTAGTTAGAATACACTTTACAAACAAGCAAATAGCTAATGCCTTTTAAAATTCTTGAAGTCGGAGACCAACTTAGATTTCCTGCTTAAGATCTTTAAACCAGAAGCTCATGCGACTGCATTTGACTATTTCAGATCAACTAAACCTATCAATATTATAAATACTCTGCGGCAGTTATTCTTGTTTCCATTGTTACTTTTTGACCCACTGAAACACGTACAGCAGACACTAACTAAAAAACGCTTCGATTTTACATATATACCAGACGCACGGCTGAAAGGCGAGCTCTTTATATCGGATACGGCTTAATTACTACAGTCGCGATTGTTCGCAGTACATGCACGAATGAAAATTAACTAGTAAACTTTACAGCCGATGGATCTCAAAAGGATGGTGTGCCTACACGAACGGCTCATACCGTATACTGTATACAGCCGATACGCAGTTTGCAAAATACGACTATGGGTCATTTAGCTACAATTGAAAAGCTTGAGAGTAAAAATCGGGCTCCTTTTATACTGAAAGTAGTTTCAAGCAACACAGATCAAATCCTTATTTTTGCATTAAAAGTAAGTAAGTAAAACACTCACGTTTGTATGTCCTCTTGTTTTTAGACTTCAACTGGTACTTCTGAAAAAGAAACAAAGAGTAAAAGGTCATGCCTTAGAATCCATGAACACATTTCGACGAAGTTAGAAAATAATTTTATGTTCTCCCAAGAAGTGTACTTGATCTGTCAACCTGAAAAAAATACTAGTTGCTCAAGCAAACAGTCTATTGAGCAGATATTACACCAATTTTCGGTAGGTTGTTACCATCACGCAAGTGCTGCAAGGTTTCTAACCTAAACACGCTTTTACTATTACTATTACTATATTTTAACCTCAAACTAAACTACCCTAAAAGATTTTCAGCAATTCCACCCTCCTGACGATTTTATATCTGTCCCAACTTTTGTGGTCTGAGCACTTTTCCTGTAATATAAATGTAGATACTCTGTAATTAAGTGGGTACAGACAACTTTAATTCCGCCTGATTAATGGTAGATCATTAAAAGTTTTCAACGCCGTGTCGCGTTCCTCTAATTCAACCTGTTTTTTAGCAAATCGTTAATTACAGTTTAGAGTTCAAAAAAATATCACAGTTCAATATTTGATGTTTACATTGAATTGACAGCGGAAGTACTTTTTAGGATGGAGTTACGAACAATTTTGGCAAGTTAAAGCTTATAAAGGTACAACCACAAAAAAGATATTGTCCCATGTACGAATACACGCTAGATACTTCATATATGGTCATTGTGTAAAAATGTCGCAAATAATAATATCAGTAATTACGATCGTTAGAAGTAATGTCTTAATATTTGTTAATTGCCGCTAAAAATGCTGTCCTAGTGACATTTTAGAGTCAATAGTATTTTATTAATAAGAATTATGGAGTCACTGAAATACATTTAATAAAATAGTTTGACACTGAAGCCTTATTTATATAAATGCTATAATGTTAGCACCCAGCTTGGCAATTATAAAGGCTACTCACTTTAAAGTTTTTCAGTTGTTTTATTATTGCATTTATAACAGCTTTATAGCACAAAGGGCCTATTAATGATATTTTAATTTTAATGATGGTTGCCGAAATCACCTGACGTAAGCGAAACGGAAAAATTTCAAGTAGATGTTAAATTACTAATTTTGGAGTTTGCGTGCCAGAGGCTGGAAAACGCCCCCTCCCGATGAAACTAGTAGTGTGACGAAGAAGTTTATAGGAAGTCAGAAGTAATGTGTGATAAGAACATAATATGCGGTATTTTCGAAAAGTAATTAATTGTTGAGGTGTATTTCAATCACTTTCCTCTAATTTACATTTGAATGAATTATATGTTTCATTTTGATAAATGTAGGTGATATCCGAAGCCAGTAAATAATCTGGATTTACGCATTTTAATATTACTTACTTACTTAAGCGTGTTACTCAAATTATAGCAGGTAACATTAGCAAAATTATCGTCTGTAATTAGATATAAGTGTAGTGTAGTCAAAACAATTTATAAATAATTTTAAAAAAATCCAGGGATAAAATACAAAAGTCTAAAAAAAAGTTCATAAATCATATGGATATTCTTTATCGTCCGTGAATTTGGCAATACATATGGCAGGGCTTAAATATAGACAACAAATAGGGGTCCCTGCATAGAACCTTGCGGAAAACTACACATATTTTTCTAGGGGGATCGCGAGCAATCTCATAGTTCAACAAACTAAATTCGTCCTTCTGTACATGTTTATTTCGATAGTATTCGCCTTTTTTTGAACACTGATGTAGCTCTGTCTTCGGTCCGTGTACGCTAGTTGAGCAATTATTCTCGGTCCCTTGATTATTACACGAAGTTTAAAGGGGGGACACAGAAGCAGATTCTGTATCTAAGGAACCTTACTGCTTTACAAAAAGCCGCAGAAAAAATGGTACAGTCTAATTAAACAAGTGGGGCGCCGAAGGTTTTAATGAGGGTCGTAATTAATAATAATGAATTTCTTGCAATATTTGTTATAAAATTGTTTACAACAGTTTGTAGTTAAATCTTACGCTTAATGCTTAAATGTAAAATGACATAACCTTAACTTATACTTGGTCAGTACAAGTTATATATTTTGACAGTGGTACTGACACAAGGTGCTGGTACTGCTAATTATCAATAGTTAAACCCATTAAATTGGAAACTGCTGCGTATACTTTACGCGACCACAAATTAGGTGACGGTACTTATTTCTATTAATTGTTAGCTATCATTTCATTTACAACGTGTTTTGAATTCCAGCCAAATTATTTGTCGGCATATATACCTATCTTATGTGCAAAAGTATACCCTTAAATAGTTGAATTTCTTCAAAGTGGCATTCCAATCCTACGTTTCTTGCCAATAACTTTTCAATCTTTAAAACAAAGAACTTTTTTGTTATTAGCTACAGAAGACAACTTTTTGAAATTTGATCTTTTTGTTACTAGCACGTACATAGGTTTTTATCTTGCGTTAATGATTTATTTACAATCTTTAGGGTTTCTTGTATGTTTGGATTTTTGATCGTTTTCGAGAAGAATTGCAAAAACCAACTGGATGCTTGACGTTTAACGGTTACCAAGTGTCATTCACGGAAAAATATAGAGCGACATTTGCAAGAATAAATTTAAAATTACTTTGAATGTCTTTTTATTTATTATCAATTGCAAACCAAAATAATTTGCCACAAATCAAACAACAATTGAATTGAATTACTAAACGTTAATTATATTCTCATAAATGTTACCTCAGACACTTGTGATATGCACACTTAATAATTGGTAAAGTTTAAATTTTGATGTGATCAAGGCATTGTTTTTTGGCTGAACAATTAAAAGTTTATAAAAGATCAAATAGCTTCCGAAGAACAAGCAAAAGAAAAAATCAAAAGAAAAGAATAAAAAAAGATAGAAAAGCCTAAAATAATAAGTGATAAAAAAATATGTTGGTTATAAGGACCTGAGTTCCTTAATGTGTCTGTTCTGACAAAAAAAATACTTTTCTTGCAAGAAATTGCCGAAAAAATAACACCACACACAACTCTGAATGGCCATAACTTTATAAAGATGCACCTTTGTATATAAATGAAAATGATTTAATAGGCTTAAAATTTATCATATTAGCAATAAATAGGTTGTCAGCCAATTTTAAAGCACACTATATAAAAGACAGCTTCACTTAATATCTATTCAATATAGCTAATATATAACAAACTTTATTCAGGTGGGTCACTGGGAAAAACTTGTGGAAAATCACTGGACTAGAGCAAGGGCCTTCAGCACGTGGAAACTTCATTGTCGGCCCAGTGGTTCCTTCGATAAAGAAAATTTATCTATCTATATTGTATTAGAAATATGGTTTTTGAGTTGTTTGAGATTTTAAAAGCGTTTGAAGTGAAGCTAAATTTGTAGATCAGTTAAAAAAAATGGTAACAAGCATTTTCCTTCTATGGCGTCTTGTTGGATTTCAAACGTGGACAAATATATTTATAGTCTACATCATTTGACTCAATTCACATCGATTTTCATAGAAGTGAAAAATGCCTGAATTTGTTGGTCCGTCCATTCGATGTCTCTGAAGAAGCTCAGATTGAATTGATACAGTTACAGTGGAACTTTAATTATGTCTGTTTAGTTTTTATTCAAAATATGGCCCCTTTCATATTTTCCTAAAATTATAAATCATGCATGGCATTGCCTTTTTGCACCACATATCTATCTCAGCAGTTGTTTTCTCGAAAGAATCATAATGTTCATATTGAGAACATTTTAAGAATTGCAAAGACCACTATTGGGACAAACTTTGATAAATTAGCGAAGAGTAAATAATTTCAAACATATCATTTATTGACATACTTAATAAAATAACCGCAGCGATTGTTCTTTTTTAAATTTATTTAATATGCATTAGTAATGAAATTATAATATTTTCCTGTGCACCGAACCAAACTCAAAATATTTTTGGCCCTTGACTCCAAACCAGTGTAACAGTTAAAGTATGGTAAAAAAGCTTTACAATCGCATATTTCTTAGTGCTAGGAATGGACTGAAACTTGCATAAAGGCCTTATGTCAACTACGTAAAGATATTAGAAATGCATTATACTTGAGCACACTCAAACAAAATTAAATTCTAAAGTTACAGTGAACGCTGAGCAACGCAATCCCCAGTTAATATCGAAACAGAGCCAGTGCCTTTTCCTTCTAATTTCAAATCCCTCTTTAGAGGCACATTCATTCAAAAATTGTTTAAAACACCCCGCGCTACGTTTCTCCGGGGTCCGAGACCCCGATTAAATCAGGATTCGTCCTGGGAACGTAAAAGGCAGATTACACGTCTTTTGTCGGCAGTCTGAGGCGCCCGAGTTGACCTGGTAATGGGATTAACTTGCTACGTGAACGCGTGAATTTGCTGTAATAACCCCGTCGTAGGCGTAACCAATCCTACGGTCGTAGCACTTTACAAAACGCTGCTGAAATGGCAGTCCCTGTCGGGGATCAGGCTAACGGATAGCTAACATGCAATTGAAGCAACAGTAGCAGCAAAAATGGTCCTTTTGATAAATAGAATATCACGTGATGTCACTATAATTGTTTTTCCTTTATTTCATATGGGTGATGCCATCTTATGTGACATACACACCAATTTTGTTAATAGGAATAATAAAATGTTATATATTATAAAAAACAATAATTGGAGCCCCACAGGGGTCATTGTTAGGACCGACTATATTATCTACTTGAAAGTGAACAGGAATATGTGAATATTTACTTATTTTTAAATTCCACAATTCAAATAGACACGAATCGTGCAGCAAATTTATGTTGTAGATTGTTTTCAATCTACCTAATTAGGATTGTTAATAGCCCATCATTCCATTATAATGTTATACTGCTGGAATGGTATGTTGGTCTACAGTCATTGATACAGTATTTTTTTAACAAATTATTTAAACCTGAGTAAGAAGCTGTTTGTCGCTGTGATAATGTGTTTAATGTAAGGAACGTATTGTTTAATTGAGGAAATCATAATCAAATTCTTGCAAAATGGTTAATAAACACAGTCAGCCCCTTTACCTGAAAATGCCAGCATTGCTGTCGATAAAGGGGTTGGCTATCTGTGTTTATTTAAGGAGGAATTCATAAAATATTTATTATATTCCATTCCCATTTTACTTGCTTAAATACAAGCATTTCATCCATTATACTAGGACATTTATAATAATACAAAATCCTACAGCAATGAAACACAGTAAAATGGCAATGGCTAAGCAGCTTGCTTCTGAAGATGCCAGCAAATTTGACGTAAGTACTTCAAAGGCATTATTACATATCTTCGCTGCATGGCAGTTTTTTGGTATTAATGATCAGAACCTTATCTTTAATTTGGAAATCACTAATTCGTTAATGGAATATTTTACTTCTTTTCCATGAACCATAAATGCCACAAAAAGCGACAGTTTTCAAGAACAAACAGATATCATCTGCACGAATACTAGACTTATATACACGTAATTCCTTTTAATTGAAAACGAGAGACCTTCTAAATTCGTTTCATTTATTTCTTCTTTTAATGAGGATCTTCAGTTTATTGTAACAAGTGATATTATTCCTCTTGTTGTTCTTATCACGGTTTGCAGCTTTGAATAACTTGCTATCATAAGGGATTTATTGRGAATTGATCTCCTTAATTGTTATCATACCCTTTTATATGGTTTTTGAGCTTATACCTTTATTTCAAGAGAAACTTCTTCATTGTTGTTTACTGCAGTCATCTTGAAAGTAACACTAAATTAATAGAATAACCAATAACGAATAAGCTGTCAATAAAATGCCTATCACATCAAATGTAGTTTAGATTTACAATAATTACTATCAGTAGCAATTTTCTACTTGCTGCTGAAAAAAAAATTACGATAGACAATAGCAGACGAAGAAGTCTTGATAACAATAAGGTGTCAGTTTTTCGTTATCCTAAGAGACGAAAGACAATTAAATACAGAAAAGACCCTGCACAACGTAATCTTCCGTGTTCCACTCCCAATATTCATTTGATACTGCGGAATATCTGAGATATTATAAGGTTATATGTATCGATTCCGCAAAATCCAGAAACCAGGAGTTGATGCAGTTCGGAAACTTCATTAAAGGTAACTGCTGCATAACGAGTTAAAATTTACACCCACTAGCAAAATCGGTTCGGTGCATATTGAGTGCTCATTACAGATTTGCACTAGCTAGAGGAATACTGGGAGGTAAATCATAACTTCGGTGAATTATTGATGCAGTGAAGTAGCGTTGAACTGAAACAGCAAAAAATGAATGCATAAAAATAATAACCACAAAGCAGAATCGCCGATTAATTGAATTCGAACGTGCTCAATATCGCAGCGGGAAATACGTGATGTGGAAGTAATTGACAGTCTATATACAGGTTGAATTGATGTACTAGTATTTTATGTAGATACTTGCATGAAGCATACGCGTGTAGATAATTTTGGCACAATAATTAAGCCTGATTACTGAATTAGTTAACCAATAACAGAATTGAGCTGTATTAGGGTTGTAGTTGTATGCCCGTGCCCCACCTTGATCTCTGGGAATTACTAGAATTAATGCTTTGCGGAATTGATTATATTAAGCACCAAACACCTGCATGGCATTCTGTACACGAATTACGTCGATATACCAACCATAAAGCGTATTACAGTGTATAATTGATAGGGACAGTAGGAGTAGTCCCTACTAATGTTTTAAAGGCCTGGATAACCTATATAGTCCTCCTTCTCTTGACAAACTGTCACATTTATATTAAACGACCTACTTTACTTATACAGGATGTCCCAAAAGAAAGTGATAAATTTGAAGCAGGTGAGAGAGTAGCTCATTTCCAATGGAAAAAAAAGATACAAGTATTCTAGTAAACAAACAAGAAACAACGAGAATAACAGCAAGAGCAAACTTGCCACTACCCTACAGCAATTCATTTTTGAGATATGTGATGTTGAATAACAGATGTTCACGAAACAGCCTACAATAGCCAACTTTCTTATTTGACGTGGTAGACTAACTATTGGTTTAAATGAGGAAGTTTCATCAATTTCTGAAAAAAAATTGTGCGGTTTAGAAACTAAAACAATTGAACATTAGCTGACTGAAATATCTACTACAAGTTTGTTATTTTAAATAGAATAACCCCATTTTTAATAGTGCATTCGATCAAGGCCGAAGAATTAAACAAAAAGAAAAATACCAAAGTGCCACTACCCTGTAATCACTTGTACTTGAGATATATGATGTTGAATCCTGTTCACAAAATGKTCTACAACAGCTAACTTTTGCATTTGACATCGTAGAATTAAATGAGGAAGTTTCATTAACTKTTGAGAAGATTTCTGTCGTGTAGTCAAAACAAAACAACTGATCATCAACTGACCGAGATATCTACTATAAGTTTTGTGATTTTAAAAAGAACGACCTTATCTTATAGCGCATTCGATGAAGGGTAAAGAATTAAAGAAAAAAATACTAAGGTACCACTTCTCTACCGCCATTTGTTTTTGAGATAACTGATATTAAATAATTGCTGTTCACGAAACAGTAACAACAAATACTTTTCTATTTAAACGCGGAAGCTTCATTAAGTTTTGAGAAGAATTTTGTGGTATTTACAAAAAAACAATTAAACATCAACTAACCCATCGACCACAAGTGTATTATTTTAAACAGGACGACTCCATTGTATGACATTAAATAAAAACGTTAGCTATTGTAGACTCTTTCGTAAACAGCGATAATTATTCAAGATGCTCTATCCAATTGGTCATTCATAATTATTAGATCGTTCCATTTAATTTAACAAACTTGAAGATATCTCAGTCGCTTATATTCAATTGTTTTTTTTTCGCAATCACCACAAAATTTGTCTTAAAAATTCATAAATCTTCCCCATTGAAACCAGTAGTATACAACATCAAATAAGAAAGTTAGCTATTGTAAACTGTCACCGTGAGCATCCTGTATATTCCTTGATATAAGAATCTCTTTTATGAAGTGAGAAATATCGTGGAGCTATAAACTACCTAGAGAGTGCCAAGACAAGCATTGTTTTTGTCAGGAAAATTAGTTCAAGCCAGTTTCAGCAACGCAAAGTAGTACCTTGGTGGAAATAGTAGATTTCACGGCTTATTTTCGTTACGTTACCGCCTACTAGAACGAATTTATTTAGAGGCAAAAGGAGTTTATACACAACCAAAATCATATGAAAACTTTACAGCTATGAATAATTAACTAGTTACTCCAGCTAAAGAAGAATCTCTCAAATGATTTTATTGTGTGTGGAAGGAAAAAGGGACATCCATAAACGAGAGGTCGGCAGACCATGTAGAAAATAATTAGTTCCGCTTTTCTAACATGTTTGTTTCTACTGCAGAAATAATAATTCAGCAGCCAAATTTGTGTTTCAAGAAAGCGAAAGAAGCCGATTGCTTATCTGGAAGCATTTTAAAAACCACTGTTTTTACCATAATTAACACAATCATATATTATTTCCAGTAGACATTAGAAGTAATAATAATGAAATGCACATTGACTCTAATGGATTTCTATATTATGTTACTGGTTATTAATTTAGTGTCTAATTATAGAAGATATACCTTTTTTATCTTCATGGAAGGCTTCAATCATAGTCAATCCACCCAGAATTTGTCTGCTCTGTTCTGTGTGATGCATATGAAGGCAATTACTATGATTAGGAATTTTTAAGAATGTGACGACACAGGTTCAAGTGCATATTATTCATTGTTCTAATTGTGCCCGTTTTGATTTTATTTTTTATGCCAAATGATAATGACTGAATCCCTTAGATGGCAAGGTCTCGAATAACACAAAAAATGTAAACAGTTCTCTTTGTTGTTCGGTATTTTCTTTTCAGTCTTTTTAAAAGAACCCCTATTTTGAACTTATATGTTACCTTATTGACACTATGTACTTATAGTGTTGTTACCGTATCCTTAATACAGCAACGTATTTTATGTGTCCTTGATGGCCACATATTTCTTGCCCCTACAAACTTCAACATCCTCAACAGCTCAAAGTGAGAGATAATCTTGAGTCTGAAGTCTGAGAGAAGTGCATTTTCGTGAATGTAGACGCTTCGCTCGTGACTTCCTACAGGGTTATTCCTTTTTTAGTTTTCAGGAATTGCACATTTGGTCCCGACTGAAACTAGATTGATGTATACAAAGATCCAAAATCCAACAGGAAAAGTGCTTACGTTCATTAGTTACAGATTCGTAATGGTTTCAACATGTTTTTTTTTCATTTTATATGATCACGAGGAAGTTTTCTCCCGGACGTTTAAATTAAACAAATTTTCGAGCTAGGCATTCCCCTTAATTCCGCAAATTATTTGTTCTGCCTACCCGTAAAAAGGGCTTATACATGTACTAAATCAAAACGCGTAAAGTCATGATTAAAAGTGTATGCTGTATTAGTATATGCACAGGATTTTATACAGCCATCCTCCGGCTGAAACATTCTGGCTCTGTTCCTGAAACACTAAGCCGGAGAAAAGCCCGAAAGCCCCATTCAATCTCGCTTCACTTACACATAAAAATCACCACCGCAATTAAGGCCATCAATCATCATTCAGCATTTTCCGAAGCACTGAAACTATTAAACTTGATTCATTCGACAAACTCCCAGGACCATCAATTAGAGCGGCGGTTGCCTCGATTTTATAATACAAATACCCGACGACGTATCGTTCGTCGATCGATCCGACCACGAGGGGGGCAAGACGGGTACGATGTATTTTTATACTTAAACGGACGGATGCCTCATAAATAAAACAGCAAACGGGCGCCAGATCAGCTATCGAAAATTTTATTTATACAAAAGCGGCGAAGAACCGCCTGTCGACGGCTGAAATATAAATGAGAAGGGTTCCATTTTAATATGTGGGGTGCAGCGGCACTCCGCCAATATGCGAGGGGGTTGAACGTACCGTAAAATCTTGCAGAATGAAATTTTCCTCTTGTGCGCGTCAAATTTAAAGGCAAAATTTAATACAAAGTCGGCTGGGAAACTGAATGAGATATTTCATTTTCTCAACCGTTAAATTTACGTATTTTACGATAATATTGCTGAACTACGTTACTGCGGTGTACCGAGTGTCCCAGATTGATCGTTGACGTTTTAGACAATTTCATGAGATACTCATACCCTGTTTCAAATCAAACGTGCAATATTTTCTGAATTAAGCCCTTTAATAGCTGTTTGCTTCTGTGTTATTCATGATAACTTTAAAAATTCTTACTTATGTCATTTTAAATTTTTGCCTGGCAGTTCTTCAGCGGTAAACATGTTGATACCATAATGTTTTCACTTATTCCCAACTTATTCTTACAAATGATACGTTATCAAAGTGTTAGTGTTGTTTTCACAAGCTTCCATTTCCATCCTTTTTATGGTGCCATTTTTCTTTTGAGCACATACAAAGTTGTAGTTGTCATTTGCTGTGCAAAACAATTGGTGTTCATTCAAGCTCCAAATGACGGAATCTTCAAAATATCCTTTACTTTCGTTAACAGGAAGGACCACTTTTTTATGTATTCATTAAATATAAAAGGCTATACAAATAATATTTCCATATGTTGTATGCCGCGCACAAATGTTGTCAATTTTTTGTGTAGCTTTCACAATTGTATACTTCAGTTGCTATTTTCGAAAGTAAACCACAACAACAATGTACGTCGACTAGACCAGTAAACAGAAATAACAAGAATCGATGCTCTCTGTTGTGTTTTTACTGAAACAGAATATCGACTTATTTGAACATTTATTTTAGTAACTTCAGATTATCGTTATTATTTAATATCAAAGTCAGAAATCTGTTGTTTACTATACTACCGTTTTCTTGAAATGTATTTTTTGTTTTGCATGTTTTTGTAACAAAATTACGAATAATTTCCGAATTTTTTATTCTTTTTTTTCGTATTAAGTGTTTATTTGTAACGTCAACTTTCTATTTAATGAGTAAATTTAATCTTCAAATGCAAAATGTAATACATCACTGAAACAACAGTAAACAAAACCTTTGTTTAGACTTTAGACCAACTATTGTAAACCAAGAACAGTCAATAAATAAATAAGAATTTGTGGATTTGAAAAAGGATAACATGTCGTTGAACTGTTTATATGTCGAAAATGAAATGAAAATGAAAAATAAAAACTGTAAGCGATTTAAAAAAAATGTTTTTAATGTTTTCTTGATATCGTGAAAATCTGGAAAGAATGAATTAACATAGTAGGCTTATTTTATTTGACAATTCGATTTTTGACTATGTGTAACAATTATTTGTTGTTTTCTTTGTAATATTAATATTGTAAAGTTTAGTATAGTTAATATTATTCAAAATGGCTAGAAGCCTTGATTTGCGAAAACCGGTGTACCAACTGCTTGGACAGATGACAAAAAACGAAGTGATTAAATACTTTAAAAGTGAAAATGTACCGATATCTACGATTTATAACATTATTACAATAATGGAGTCCCTTTTCTTGAAAAACCAAAGAACTTGTTTAAGTGAGGCAAAGAAAAAAAAAGGTAAAAAATCCATTTTTTTACCTTTTTTAGTCTGCACGTCTCAGAGAAAATTGGCAAGAGATTATAGGGTTTCGTGCGGCTGCATTAGATATATAAAAAAGAAAAACAACCTTACATATTATAAAAACAAAAAGCTTCAAGATATACCGCCAAACAAATGTGAAATTTAAAAGCGAGACAAAATTTGAAAAGAAAATTTCATTTCATCTCCAGCAAAGGAATTTTGAATGCTGTAACAAGGAACTCTTCAACTTGAATGTTTGCCGATTATAAAAAAAATATAAATAAGTTGTATTCGGACAACTGGCCTGACCTAACGTGTTCCCAGTACGTCAAAACTAAGCAAAGTGGTCAAAGCACAATAATATCAATTCGTGGACAAAGAGTACAATCCTTCAAACATACCAAAAGCGCACCCAATTAAAAATTGTTGGGGTGTTTTATCTATTCTGGTTTACGATGATGACTGGGAAGCCAAGTCAGAAAAATAATTGCAGAAGAGAATTTAAAAAAAGGATTAAAGAAGTTGATTTATCAGTTTTCCGTAATGGTAAAAAAAGCTGTGAAAAACAAAGAACATGGTCCGTCAATTTTTTATTTTTGTACCTTATTGTTAAGATATCAAAGTAACTACTTCATTAAAAATTAAATAAAAAATACATTTCCTTTATTTTGCAAATGCTATGAAAAATTCCAAATACTTTAGCATGCCCATAATCTTACATTTAAAAACATAAAACATATTGTGGGGCTTCGAATTTAACACCCTATACCCCGAGGGCAATACTTAACAAGTAAACAGAACTTAATCTCGAGAAGGCTATTCCACATACGGTACGGTCTTAATGGTATATATCACCAGAAAAAAGTTTGACGGTGAGTTTACACGTTTATTTATAAACAACAGCTGATATTACAATATAATGGAGTGGAGCGCTGCAGGAAATTCACATATTATTTATAGTTTAAGACTTACCGATGAAGCTTGAGGAATGGAGCCACGAAGGACAAAAAGCCATCAGCTTGAGGTGACCTATAACAATAATTAACACAGTTAATAACCTCAAGTGCTGAATTATGATTTAGTCCATAGTTTAAAAATATAATCAATAAGTCTTAAGATTACTGTCTAGAATATAAAAATTTATTCACGTAAACAATAACAAAAGACTACTTTTATTTGATGAATGTAATATTTACGGGCAAAACTGACGAGTTCTGCAAGTTACACGAGTCAAAGAAGTTTAACACTTTCGTCACGTATTAAGGTGCTAAATCCCTTCAACATGATTCGCAAAGAAGTTTTGAAGCAGCGATTTAGTGCTGCTTTCTGACATTGAGCAGTCTGCAAAGAAATTGTGTGCAAAGTATCATAACTGAAAAGAATGCGAAGAACATTTAAATCTTTTGAGCAAACCATGTTGTGTGCTGAAGGCAGCTTGTCACTTCAGAGGAAACTGTTGTCGTCCAGCATCAGCTTTTATTCAAGATGAAAGAAACAGAAGAAGAATTTTTGGATGCAACTGAACCGATGCACTCAGGCTTCATCACCCGCCTCACGTTTTTCAGCGCGGCAGACGCATTAAAATAACATGTGTGCGTGCCAGCAGCGTACGAACAATTCATCAAAAATGGCGGAGGCGCCGCCGACGAATACAATCAATTTCGTATTTGAAGTGTAATATTTTACGTGAACTTCACGGCGCCGGTTCATTAGGTTTAATCGCGTAGAAGAGCCGCACTTGTCCTCGTCACGCACTACTTTAAACGGAAATGAGGAGTCACTATAAAGATCTTGCTTTACGAGAAGGTAATTGGCTGGGGCAGAAATCGAATCCAGTACAATTTCAATAAATTTAATATCAAGAGGCAATTTATTTCATTAAGAGTACTAAAAAGTTCTCGATAATCAATAGTTGAATATCGTTTGACATCAACGATTTTTGTTATTTTGTTGTATTTGTGATAGTATTTAATTTACTTTTACTTCAATAACATCAAACATTAAATATAAGAGTTATGATAAGCATACACAATTGATTAACACATAGAACAAATTTATATGAAAAGAAGTTTAATAGTCGAGGGTTTCTGGTGTAGTTTAAATCCGTAGCTAAAGAGAAGGTGGTAATAAATCGCTGAACTAGAGAAGAAAAAGTCTAACTCTCTCGGAAAGACCACTGTCTATTAAAAACACTGACAAAAAGTTATTAGTTTGACGTTTCGATTATACCTGTAATCTTTGTCAAAGACAAAGAACCTGATAATTTGCCTGACACAAGTTCAAACAAAATTTTGGAAGTAAATAAACAAATCACCAAGGAAGCGAGACGTCATACAAACAACGTGCCAACCTGATAAAAAAGAACCCAACGACAAACACGGAACTACCTACCTACTAGATATACACGAACACACGAACTACTTGGTAAAAGATAACTACAAAATAGCCTTCCAAATGTCACCTAACTCATAGTTTGCACAATCCCAATTAAAATTATTAGTATTCCTAAAATTAGTTTCCACCGAAAAATCACAAAACATCAATGGCTAACCCCTTTATTCTTTTTAGACCTTAAAATTTTTGCACCTACGATTTGTATAATTTCAAGCATATATTTACTAATCTGGAACTCCTGAATTTCGGAATGGTATCCGTTTGTCGCTAGCTACTACGGTTCGCTCTAAATGTGGCGTAAATTAGGCCGCCCGACGTCCTAGCTCATTTCTGATCAAATTTTTGGAAACTGCAGCTCCAAGTACATCTGTTTGTCGCTTTTGAGGTAAAATTAGTTGCCACCGAAAAATCACAAAACATCAAAGGCTAGCCCCTCTGTTCTTTCTGGACCTTAAAATTTTTGCACCTCCGATTTGTATAATTTCAAGCATATTTACTAATCTGGACCTCCTGAATTTCGGAATGGTATCCATTTGTCGCTAGCTACAACGGTTCGATCTAAAAGCCGAGTAAATTAGGCCGTTCGACGTCCTAGCTCATTTCTGATAAAATTTTTGGAATCTGCAGCTCAAAATACATCTGTTTGTCGACAATCCCGATTGATATTATTAATATTCCTACAAACTTCTATAGCTTCTTTTATTGGACGTTTGCGACAATCTTTTTCTCTATGTAAAATTTTTGTTTTATCAAAGTCAATCATGTGTTTAGTCAAATATGAGTGTTCAGCTACTGAACATTTATCTATCTGTTGCAGTCTAGTAGCACGTATGTGTTCTTTCAAACGCGTACCTACCTTTCTTTTAGTTTGACCTATGTAACACTTGCTGCAAGAACAGGTAATTTTGTAAACACCTTCACTCTCTAAATGTACTTTATCTTTAGTAGAACTTAAAATTTTATCTAAATTATTATATGTACTATCAACAACTAAAATATCCTGTTTTCTAAGCATCCTCTTTAATTTTTCGGAAAGACCTTGTACATAAGGCAAACTCAACATCAATTAACTTTGTCCTGGCTGAAAAAAAAGCTTTTGTCTGAGATCATTTGTGCTCTAACAAATAACGTCCTTATAAAACTACTCTTTTGAGAGGGAGGTTGTGAGATGTGGCATGTAAATATCTGTCTGTGTGCGTTGGTTTTCTGTAGACCTTGTGTCCTAACTATCCAGTGTTTGTTCTGTGAATTTGGACATCCAAGAAAGGTAAACTACCATTGCTTTCTAATTCCATAATAAATTTTATGTCAGGATTTTGACTGTTCAAATGATTTAGAAACCTACCCAACTCTTCTATACCGTGGGGCTAAATAACAACAGTATCAGCTACGTACCTATACCAACATTTTGGCTTAAACTGAAAACTTTATAGCTACCTGTTCAAATTTTTTATTAAAAGAAATTGGCTACTACAGGACTTAGAGGTGATTTTTGTTCATTAAAAATTATCGTTCCATAAGAAATAAGTAGATTTTAAACGATGTTCAGATAGTGTGGCCATTATGTTACCCAGGGGATCGCTATTAAGCTTTGATTTGATGATGGGATGGGTACTTTCGTAAATAAAGAAACCACGTCAAAACTAACTAAAATATCACCTTCTGAAATACTTAAACCTTTTATAATATCAATAAAGTCTGAAGGATTTTTGATAAAACTACTGTTTTGTTTTTCTGTGACGGCTCGCTTCCTTGGTGATTTGTTTAGTTACTTTCAAAATTTTGTTTGAACTTGTGTAGGTACGGCAAATTTTGAGGGTTTTCGTCTTTGACAAAGGTTACAGGTGTAATCGAAACGTCAGACTAATAACTTTTTGTCAGTGTTTTCAAAAGATAGCGATCTTTCTGAGAAAATATTATCTTATATTATGGACGCTGAAAGCAATCACCCTCGTATTTTATACTTTTTATTTGAATTCAGAGAAAAAAAAATTATGAAGTTTTTATGAGAATATATTAAGCTTTACTGTATTTGAAGATATTTTCATTTACTAGTATCTCAAAAAAAGAGAAACTATGCTAACTGGAGACGGGTTATTAAAAAAGGTCAGTTGATGACATATTAAGCTGTACTATATATGGAAAACCATTACTACAATTTCGGCAGTTACAGTGCCATCATCAGTAGAAGTTAATAGAAGCGACTTCCTGAAATGTTTGGCTGGATTTAATCCAAAAATATTATGAGACTTCCACTGAAAAAAAAGCTACGCCCTTCAAGAAAATCCTAAAACTAAAGAAAATATATTCCATATAGTATAGTCTATTTTTAGAAATGTCCCCGCTGCATCGCTATTTATGTTATTTAAACATCTAAACACCTTAGACAAGCTCAGATTAACCCAATGGACGAAGCATAATCTCCCAACATCTCCCCAGCATTTCTCATCCGGCTAAAGCACTCCTCTTTTAATTATGCCACTTACTCGTGATTGCGGCCATTAATTCCGACGAATTATGAGCGGATGAGACTCGATTTCGTACGTTTACATTGGTTCTCCAAGATGTGACATTAAGTGACGGCTATGTGCCCTCTGGCGAATTAATCATGCAAACTGTCACGAGCCCAGAGGCCAAAATTAATCCGTCCCGTTGTCCTGTCACCACACACAGAGGATATTAGTTCGGTTGTCCGACTCCGCGTAGCTGAGGGACGCGTGGCTTTGCCCGCGTTACCCGTTACCGTTGCCCACAATGGTAACTGTAAAATTAGTGCATACACCGAGCTAAAATTTAGCTCCAACACTTTCTTTTTGCTTTACTGTTTCGCATGAGTGATATGGAATGTAATTCTTGTCTTCTATAGCTTTCTGCCGTCCTTCATCCGTATTACTATTAGTGATAAAGAACTACTGAAGTCTTTCTTGAAAACCTACAGAATCCGAGACTTTGTATTGAACGTTTAATATACCCAGAGCTCTAGCTGAAGATGTGGCATTTTGGCTTCAAAAGTGTATTTTGACACACTACACATGATCATTCTGGTTGCCACCGCTACGCTTTGAGTAAAGAAACCGTTTTCTTAATAAGATAATATTTTGTCGGATAGATCGCTGTCTCTTGAAAACACTGACAAAAGTGTTTTCAAGAGACAGCGATCTATCCGACAAAATATTATCTTATTATATTATGGACGCTGAAAGCATTCACCCTCGTAAACCGTTTTCTTACTTCTAACATATACAAGAAGTCGTCATTCCATGGTTTTGCTTTGCTGTACAGGGACCTCGCCGTGTAGGTACATTACAAATATGATAATACAGGTAGTAAGGTGTTTGAGGGAAATTTTTGTTTTTAATTATTGTATAAAACGGAAATTCTTTTGAATTGAGTGTTGTGACCAAGGTAAATAAAAACATTTTTTCAGGTAATAGAAAAAATAACACTTGGTATGTTTCAAAATGTATACGAGTAAAGTACTCTTACATGTACATGTTTCTATCAAAGTTTGTAGACAAAAATTATGCTTATGGTAAATGGTGACAACTTATACTTGTGTTTAGGGGTATTTTGCGTTATATGCCCGCATTCATAAAGCAAGTTCCAACTGGTTGTTAGAGATTCGTCAATGGGGATTGTCTAATGATTTGGTTATACGGAATTGTTCTAAAATATACCTTTTTGTATGTTACGTAAAATCGTAAAACTATTTTCGTTATATGTGTGATTGAATTTTGTGCAATGTTTAAAAATCCTCTTAAATAAAAATTGTTCGTGTTCAATTAGCCTGTGTTTAAAATTGCGGCTAGTGGCAAACATTACAATCTTAACATTTGATTCCATACACTCCACTTTTGTTAGTTCCCTCCATCTTTCTTTATTGTTTACTAACAATGCATTTAGTTTATTTTTGTTGACGGGGATGACCCTTCTGTTTTCATTTGCAAGATATTTTGCAATTCTGTCGCTAGAGTTTCCTACATAATTTAGAGACTGCCAACATCTTTATGCTTTTGAATTCGATTAAGATAACGTTAATTTGGATTCATTTTATCAAAGCCATTGCTGCTATTTTGGGGCCCTTAAAAAACTTTATATTTATATCTTCAAAACAAAACAACCAAGAGAAGTAGGGTTTGAAAAAATGAATTCCCAATGAAATTTTCTACATTACTAGTTTATAACGCCTTACGTTTTTGCAAAATTGCACTAATTATGGATAACTCAATTTAAAGCATTTCTATCCCGGATAACTTGATATTTTTTATATATAACGGCATATATATTTTTAGCCCATCAGGAGCTAAATTTCATGATCTTCCTTTTGTATTATGGTATGTTGGAGTCTGTTCTTAAAAGTTTAGGAAATATTTGCGATTTTATATTATTTTTGTGGGTCAAGACAAAAAAATAACCAGGTGTTGATAGCTGTTTTTATATTATAGAATGATAGCAGATAGATTATGTACTATTATGCAGTTACTTATCACTAACAAATTAAAATTTGACATACATCGATATATTAGAAACATTTTTCTTAACCTTGTCCATATAATTAATCCTAATGTCAGTCCCTTGATATTCGAATGAAGATTTTTTAGATTTAATTATCACATATGGTGAATGTGATAGAACAGTCAAGCGAAATGGCGAGTTTACGCAGAAAAAGATGCAAATCGAGCAAGACCAACTGGAGACGTTATAAGAAGATTGCTGAATTATTGTATTATTTTTTTGACCTTTTTTACCAAACACAATATGAACTAAACCAGTGGCAGGCGATGTAGATAAATATTCTTGTAGTTTTAATTGTATTTAAGTAAGTAATAGTATAATTTCAGTACATTGTTATGAAGAAAGTATTGACAGCAAAAAATACAACGTTATAAATGCGAGCTTGCGTTGTCTTCCTGCAGTTGAAGCCAACGATGCGTTATATCAGATGGATGATGCACCAGCACATGTCAATTGAGCTATAAGAGAAATCGTGAAGAAATGTTTGGTGATTGCACACAATATAGGCCACCACGATCTTCTGATTTAACATCTCTTAATTATTTTATTTTTAGTTATGTAAAAGATCAAGTGTGCAGAACTCCTTTGAACACTAAAAACAAGTACAAAGTACGAGGGGCATTTAATGCTTTGGATAACGGAAGTATTTAGCCTATTAAAAAGAATTGAAAAGTGTATAACTGAAATGGTAATGTGTTTGAACATTTAATTTAGTCTTTAGTTTTCGTCTTATGTTTTCTTTTACCTAATCTCCACAAAATTGTTTTCGCTGTTGCTACTCTTGTTTAGGCGATCCCTTCCTTTGGTTTGGTTCATTAACCACCGCATTAACTAGCACCTATCGTACCTATTCATGTGTGTGTTAAATGAGTGGTAACGAATGCGATAGGTACTGTTTGTAGCGATTTACAGCACCTGATATCTCTCTACCAAGATTTGTTACCTTTACCTTCGTTTTGTGGCTCTTGTATTTCCGAGCTTTTCGTTGCGTTTAACAAAAAAGTATTGGCCAACTGCAATAAAATAGCAAAAAACACCTCATAAAGGCACACAACACCCAACTCTTATAATTTTTTTACGTTCTTTATATTGTTTGAACTGCTCGTCCCAAAAATCGACAACAGCTCGATCAGTAGGTTATTTTTAGGTCTGAAGCCTTTAAAAATGCAGCTCGATTCGCTGCATCGAGAATTTTCCACGTCTCCGACGGAAACCACTTTCAGCAAGTTCGTGTCTCGTTTCTAGGTGATGCCGAGACAAAATTTACACGAAACGCAACAAACTTTCCGTTTAAAGGAGCACTCGTCTGTATCGATTACAAGTTGCGAAGGGCGATGGAATTTTTTTTCGGTCGAGGGACCGGGGGGTTCGAAAAGTATTAAAACTGTTACTCCGCCGGAGGGCCCTATCCCAACTAATGCCGTTAGATTGAGGCTTCGGGATGACCTTTCGGGCTCTCTAAGCCACGGAGTTCAGTACCGCGGAGAATGCCGGCCCTTAAATAACAGGATGGGCTTCGCGATTCAATATCGGGACGTGGGTGTCTTTCAGACGCTGCTCGTTAGGAAATCTTAGACGTAAAACTGGACTGCAGGGGCTAGATTATTGTGGCGTGTTACAAAGGAGGCGTTTTTATTATGTGGATGAGCTATATTCATTTTTACTTTAGCAGATATGGAGAAGGGAAGAAGTCGTTTATATGTAAAAAACCTCATATCATTTCGTAATTGCTATGTTCCCCGTGGGGGGCAGGAGGCCCATTTCCATGGATAGTTGAAAAAATTACTACCCGAGATAAGTTAAGTTAAAAAATTAAAGAACATGTTAACGACTGATGATAAGCTGCATGTGAGAGCCATATAAAATTACTGAAACACATTTTTTCGGTTGTTTGTAATGCTTTYTTATGTTAATCTCAAGTTTAAAATGTAGTGTCTTAGTATTAGTGCGGTAAAGTGGACTCGATACTGTTTACCTGAGTCGTTTTCATTGTGTTTTGTGACTTAGTATCAGTTTTCAAGAATAAAAAGAATAAATCATTAAAACAACTCTGTTATTATTCAATAATATTATTTCATAATAACCCAATCTATTTACATCTAGGAGTCACTCGATTTTGATGAATTAGGGTATTATAAAAATGATGAAAGGTTTTCAGAACTAAGGTAGCAAGGTTTTGAAGGTGCTTAAACTTCTCGGTGGAAATTGGTTTTTGACTCGCCTAGTGCTTCTGCTAGAATCTACTTCTTCAAAGTCACTGTCGAAGTTGACCTTGTAGAAAAGTCTTCAGGGATTGGTTGCCCTAATATAAAGATGAACAACTTTGAAAATAAGATAACATTCTTTTTCTTCATATTTTATAATATGATCCCCTTATGCTTTTTATATTACAGAAATACTAATGAGAGTAAAATAAAACACACACTAAGACAGGAATTGAGTAGAATCTGTAAAGGCATTATTATCTAAAATTAGGCTCTTTCAGCCATGCTCTATCTCTATAGTTAATCTAACTTATAACCATCACGCAATAGCGTTGTTTTATCACATTTTAGGTAGGTACTTAAAAAACATAAAATTTTTGTTAAAATAAATTTTTTATGGTTCGTATATTTATATGTGTATTGTCTAACTCCTACTTTTTAGAAACATGTTATAACCAATAACATTTGCCAGCTGGAACTCATTTTTTAACATAATAAAGTCTGACGAAAGCTTCAAGTAAAACACAAAAAAGACATTGTTTCGGTTATCTGTATTCGCAAGAAAAGATTATTCTACAAGGATACCAAGAACAAAGAAGGAACATGCAAACTGAGTCCTTAAGTATCGTGGCGTGGAGGCTGAAATTTATCAGTGAATCCATTAAGAATACTTTGAAGACAAGTTACACAAACATCATTATTGTAAATGGAGTGTCACTACCATTCTTTCAATTACGAGTAGAATTAACGTATGTCGGAATGGCATAAAATAATTTTCTTAACGCTAATATAGGTACAGTAGGTTGCAAATTTAAAGGAACAGTCAATAGTTTTAAATGTGCCTCAATAACCTAATTATAGTATTATTTATGAGAAATACATATAGTAATGATCTTATTAATTAATTAAATGACTTTAATTTTGCAGTGTTTCTAAAAGTAATAATACAGAGAACAACAGTCTAAATATTCCTGCTACTTGGTTTACTGCACAAGAAAAAGGGTTAGTACAAAACCCGGGATACATGTTTACCTTTGACAAATCTGCTGAAACAATAGAAACCCATAAGCACGTACCAGCGAACCCTACACGGCTTTACAACTTGAATCGGTACCCTAATTATTCATTCTTATCCATCGCGACCATCCACATTCATTCTACAAATTGCACATTAAATTGTAAATACCACCGTACCCTTGGAAAGCTATTACCTATAAATGAGCACATTAAGCTGATCGGTAAGAAGTTTTCTGAAGTGTGTTTTTCATAAATCCTCAATACAATACAATATAACGATTTTAATTTTAAGACTTATCTCGGTCGGAAGGTTAATAACAATAAAATTAACACCAAAATTTATAGCAAACCGATAGAACCAGATGTAATCGTCCGGGCTTGCTCAAAAGAGTCATTATAAATCAAACATTAAGTATTTCTTAGTATAATAAACAGATTGTAAACATACCGAGTAAAAAAAAAGAAACTACCCAATGGATACAATCCTAAAATTGCAGAGGTGATATATAAAAAACAGCATACAGGTAGATTGAAGGATTAATACGAATTTGAAAGACCATATTTTTATATCAACAGATTCCGAATAGACATAACACAATCAAGAAAAGCTGCTAAACTTAAAGAACATATTTGAAATATAAACTTAACTAAAGGCACATGAGTTTTACCTAAAGATTTTGAACATGGTATTAAATATTGTTTGGTTCAAAGGAATATTAGAACCTTTGCATTGCAATCGAAAAGGTGGACCTTTTGGAGCTTTTATAAATTAAAATGCACAACATAATAGGAAGCATTCCACATTCAAACTCAGGCCAGTAATTTTTACATTTGGCACATACGAGTTCAGTACAATTTTAATGTAATTTGAGAATGTCTGTCAGAGCTACTGATATAAATCGTGAACAAAAGCACCATCAAAGTGACAGCTCATTCCTGTAGTTTATGCTACCCTGCATAAAATATGAACACAGTGTCATTTTTACATAATTTTATTCAGGAAATTCTCTGACATACGAATTTAATACAAGGACAGTATTAATACAATGAAAAAGCTAACTGGCAACCAAATCTAGAGTGATTTATTTCGGGTATTTTAATTTTAGCGAGCTTATTTCAGTCGTAAAGTACTGATATGCTTTCAGCGTACATGAGCAGCTCACGATGGGAAAAAAGTTTTAGCTCAGTTGTGAGAGGGTGGTTGCCATTTGTAGATTTAACATATGGAAAGCATTCTTTTACACCACGAGCTATCACTACACTATGACACTATGTCATCATTAGATTATGTCATACTAACAAATTAGTGTACAACCACCTTGTTCCCAAATATCAACTTTTTAATTACACATAGGTTTGCTTATATATATTAAGGTTTTACACCATTTATTTAGGGGGGCAGTAATTACCACCCCTCTCTCGAAAGACAAGATTGAGCTGGAAACATTGTGCAATAAGTTTTGTTTTTTAGATAACTGTGTTCCTTAAGTTTCATGGAATATCACTTGCTGTTTCCTTTATTTCGTGTTTTATATTTTTGTTGCGCAATTATAATACAAATGTGAGCATCCTGTTTTAAATTTATCACCCTGTTTTAAATTAGCTCACCCTATTTTCTCCAGCGATTCCTATTGTCTATGCTTACTGCTTAAGCTGCATTTTGTCTAAAGAGTAACTACATAAACATTAAAAAATAGATTACATAAATATTAGTTTTGAAAGCATTAACCCTTATGGATATTATAACCCACGCACGTTTATTCAATATAAGAACTATGAGCTTGAATCGGGCTCCCTTTGTACCCTTTCAGCACGCCCTAGAACTCATTAATAACTTAAGAGTGTGAGATTAAGGCCGCTGCTGTCTTTTACTTTATTCATAATTGCCTCTTGCGTCGAGAAAGTTAATTTAACTGTGCCAAATTTATTCCTTCAAATCTTCACGGTGGATGGCGGACTTCAGTTTATTTTAAACGGTGAAATAATTAAGGAAAACGGCGGCCATCTATAGCGAAAAGCGCGAGAGCACGAACGATATTGTGGCCGAATCGCTTCAAACTTAGACAATTACGTGACGGCCAGGTGTGACGGGAACACTGGATGTTTCCATCATCGTAATTTATTACGGTGATCAAGTCGAATCGGCAGGCGTGCAGCTCCTGTTTGATGGCAATCTATTTTTGGCTTCCGGCTTCCGATGGGCTAGCGATTCCGCCTTAAAGGGGACTTCGATAAAAGTATATTGCCATGTCAAAGTTGATAAGTCAGTTTTTCGGGATAAGAAAGGGAAAGGCAAATGTTACAAAAAGAGCATGTGACAAGAAGATAGACTTCCTCTGCTATCTCTTCTATCGTAGGCCCCCACACAGCCCGCTATACGCATTTTGGTTTAGTTTTTAACCTTTCGAAATCCAAACTTACTGCAGAGGATTATGGACAGAATTAGTTGTCGTCTACCCTTATACAATGTCATTCTTTTTCTTTTTCCCAAAAAATCTAAAGTTATTATAGTCAGAAGCCAAGACTACTGTGAGAATTCTTTCTTAGTAATAATTAGCAAAGAAGCATCTAATTTCATCTAAAAATCCAGTTTCAAAAATAACTACAACACTTACTTATCAGCCTTGTCTATAACGGGTAACACACCAGTGAAATAAGTGTCATCTTCCTTGCATTCGAGGAGTTATAGATAAAATCGACAGTATCCTTTAAAAACAACTTATCCAAACTATCTTCCAATCCCCTTCTAAGCCGTCACTCAAAACAAAATTTACCCTGACATGTTGGTTTCCGGGCTGGTTCCCACGTTGATTATTTGACAGTAGCTCTGAGCTACTTCTGAGGAAAACGCCGACATGAGTGTCGAAACGTCAATGTCAAATAATCAACGTGGGAACCAGCCCGGAAAACAACATATCATCGACAACAACCACGGAAGCCTTCAAACCAAAATTTACCCTCTATCATCCAGAGGTTTTTACTACATTCCTTGATCCTGTTGACTCTGTGCATGGATGAAGCATTCATCCTGAGACGACCAAATAACTTGAGAACAGGTTAATTTATCCAAAAAAATCTAGATAAAATGTGCGGTTTTAGATGCACCATCATTGCCATTCGGGTTAGGGATCAAATATTTTTATTTTCTTCTATTAATAACAACTGTGGTTTCAGGTCGACCGTTTTAGCGTTACTTGACATTTTATTAAAAAAAATGGCATTTTCATTGCAATGCAAGTAAAGAAAGTTGTGGCGCGCCGAGAGTTTCACAGCCTGAAGTAGCTGAAGCGCAAGGCCGACGCATTAATAGACGGAGTCGACTGCGAAAGCTTCGTCGCATCTTTCTACATTTTTGCATTTTTTCTAGTTAGTCATGGTCAGTGTTTTGAAGTTGTCAGTTGGTAAAGAAAACCGAATGTAATTTCTGTTAAAATATAGTTTAATATAGGATTCTCGCCATTATTATTATAACGAGTCGACGGCCCTGAATCCTAAAGTGGTGACCCCGACGTGATCTGAGGTTCCCTTTTTGCGAGTGCTGCAACGGATTGCTTAAAATTTTTTTTTTCGTGTGTGCTGTATGAAGTAAGAAGGAAATAATTTTATGATGCTAGCAAATAACGACACTGCTAATACTGCATCTTCAATTCCGGAAGTCAGCAGAGTCGCCATGCGTTTACCACCTTTTTGGCCTGCTGATCCAGAGGTTTGGTTTTCTCAAATAGAGAGTCAGTTCAAGGTAGCGGGAATTACAAGCGACGAAACGAAGTTTAATTACATCGTAGGGAACTTGGAACCAACTTACGCGACAGAGGTCAGAGATATCCTCACGAAACCACCGGCAACAGAGAAGTACGATACATTGAAGAAGGAATTGATTCGAAGATTAAGTGAGTCACAACAACAAAAAACAAAACGCCTTCTCGAGCATGAAGAACTTGGCGACAGGAAGCCTTCACAGTTTCTGAGGCATTTACAAAACCTTGCTGGTGACGTAGCCCCCGAAAGCTTGGTCCGTTCATTGTGGTTAAGTCGTTTACCAGCGGTTGTTCAGGCCATTTTAGCCACGCACACGGACACTGCCTTAAAAACTGTCGCCGAACTCGCCGATTCCATTCTCGAAGCTACATCCCAGCACCAAGTCGCGCAGGTTTCAGCAAGTAACAGTTCAAGCAACAAGACGGAAGCTCTTCTAGAACAACTGGTCGCAAGTATAACAGCAATGTCAGTAAGCTTTAACAAGACAGCCGAAAGATTGCGAGAAGAGATTGCTGAGGTGGCCAGCGACTGTCGTGGACGACAGAGAGACCGCTCCAACTATCGTTATCGATCAACTTCAAGAAATTCCAGCAGATCTTCGAGCAGAAACGGAAGTGGACAGTGTTGGTATCATTTTCGTTTTGGTGATAACGCCAGGAAGTGTAGACCTCCGTGCACAAAACAAACGGAAAACCTCAGCGGCGGTCGTTAATGACGGCAAACGACGCCGACGCCGGCAGCAAAAGTCGCCGTCTTTATGTCACAGACAGGAACACAAAAGTTAAGTTTCTTGTAGATACCGGTGCAGACTTGTGTATCTATCCACGTCGTCTTATTCGCGAGCGACGTCCGCGTTGTACGTACGAACTTTATGCCGCAAATAGTACTGCGATCGCGACTTATGTTTTTTAACGTTAACACTAAATTTAGGCCTTCGTAGAGATTTTTCGTGGCAGTTTATAGTAGCGGATGTTTCACGGCCAATTATCGGAGCAGACTTTTTAGCATATTATGGGTTGCTTGTAGACATACGCAACAAGCGCTTAGTAGACAGCACAACCACACTTTCTGCAAAGGGACAGGAAGTAACAAAAAGTGAAGTTTTACACATCCGGTCGATAAGTGAAACGATGAACTTTCATTGGCTATTATCGAAGTTTCCAGAAATAACTCGTCCACCTGGAATGCATGTCGAACCCAAGCACAACACGTATCATCACATAGATACAACACCAGGACCACCAAGCAGCTGCAAACCACGACGCCTGGCCCCGGAAAAGCTACGTTTAGCCAAAGCGGAGTTCCAGGAAATGCAGAAAATGGGTATTGTGCGACCCTCAAAAAGCAACTGGTCATCACCCTTACATATGGTCCCAAAGAAGAATAACGCTTGGAGAATGTGCGGTGATTATAGAACTTTGAACGCAAGAACAATACCGGACCGATATCCCGTTCCACACATCGAGGATTTCTCTCACATGCTATATGAAAAAAAGTGTTTTCGACCCTAGACCTTGTGCGTGCATACAACCAGATTCCAGTAGCTCCGGAGGATGTGCACAAAACAGCCATCACGACACCGTTTGGAATGTTTGAGTTCATTTACATGTCATACGGATTGCGGAACGCAGGACAAACTTTCCAACGGTTCATTGACGAAGTGTTAAGGGGTTTACAGTTCGTATATGCCTACATCGATGACATCCTGATAGCGTCTTCAACCACTGAAGAACATCAACAACATCTGGAAGAAGTCTTTCAGCGATTAAGTAAGTACGGGGTACTTATTAATCCAGCAAAGTGTTCTTTAGGTCAACCAAGCGTAAACTTCCTTGGATACCACGTTTCCGAGAATGGTATTCAGCCACCAACAGAGAAAACGGAAGCAATTTTAAGATTTCCCAAACCTAACACTGCCAAAGAGTTGCGTCAATTCCTGGGTATGGCCAACTTCTACAGACGCTTTATTCCAAGGGCAGCTACAATTCAAGCGCCATTACATGACCTGCTTCGCGGAAATGTAAAAGGGAAATCGCCGATCAGTTGGACAACAGAAGCCCTGCAAGCATTTGCGGATTGCAAGAAAAGCCTGGCGGAAGCTGCGACACTTGCCCATCCCCAGCCCGAAGCTGCACTAGCCATTGTCAGCGACGCTTCAGATTATGCAGCAGGAGCGGTACTACAGCAGTTCGTCCATGGAGCTTGGCAACCACTTGCATTTTTCTCACGGAAGTTTTCTATGACTGAAAAGAAATACTCGGCATACGATAGAGAACTCTTCGCAATATATGCAGCAATAAGGCATTTCCGCCACATGGTGGAAGGACGTCCATTTACAATTTTCACTGATCACAAACCGATAACGTTTGCTTTCAGACAGAAACCCGAAAAATGTTCACCTCGTCAGTTTCGATATCTTGATTATATTGGTCAATTCAGCACCGATATCAGGCATATCTCTGGAAGTACTAACATTGTCGCTGATGCACTATCAAGAGTAGAAGAAATAACAGAATACATTAACTACGATAAGCTAGCTCGTTGTCAAGAAAATGACCCAGAATTGCAAAACTTCTTGGAATCAAAAACTAGCTTGCAGATCAAGAAAATAGAGATACCTGGTAGTAACACTGCACTTTATTGTGATGTTTCCACCAACGTCGCCAAGCCTTTTCTACCTACACAATTCAGAAAAGCAGCATTCGATTCTTTGCACCAATTATCACATCCAGGGATAAAAGCGACCATCAAACTGGTTACTCAACGTTTCGTTTGGCCATCAATCAAGAAGGACTGCAGAAGATGGGCTCGTGAGTGCATTCCGTGTCAGCAGATGAAAGTCTCAAGGCACACAACACCTGCACCAGGGGTTTTCACATCGCCTTCGACAAGATTCGAACATGTACATATCGATATGATTGGGCCACTTCCCATTTCTGAGGGGTACAGGTATGCCCTTACCTGCGTAGACCGTTTCACCCGTTGGCCTGAAGTTTTCCCAGTACGTGACATCGAAGCAGCTACGATTGCTCGTGCGTTCTATTCTGGATGGGTATCGAGATTTGGAACTCCTTTGCGAATAACAACCGATCAGGGACGTCAGTTCGAATCAAACTTATTCCGGGAGCTCAATGCATTGATGGGCTGCAGTCATATCCGTACGTGCGCTTATCATCCACAAGCGAACGGTATGGTGGAGCGTTTACATCGTCAATTAAAATCCGCTATCAGGTGCCATGGAACGCAGGTATGGACGAAGGTGCTACCCACTATATTGTTAGGGATACGATCAGCCTGGAAGGAAGACTTGAACACCACTTCTGCAGAGATGGTGTATGGTGAACCTCTGCGACTTCCTGGAGAGTTCCTATCAAGTAGCGTACCGACCAGTAGATCCAGTGTTTCAGAATTCCTGCACAACATCAGAGACCATTTTATCAAGCTCCGTCCAGTAGACGCAGTTAAGCATGGAACAGTCAAACCATTTGTCTTTAAAGATTTGAAAACGGCATCGCACGTTTTCATTCGCAGAGATGCAACCAAAAAAGGTTTAGACCCGCCATATGAAGGCCCATATCAAGTTGTGAACAAAGGAGATCACAATTTCCAAGTAAACATTAAAGGCATTATAAAAACCGTAACGCTAAACCGTTTGAAACCAGCCTATGTTGCAGCAGAGGATGATCAGGGTAAGCCAAATGATATAATTCTAATATCCCCACTGCTTCCAGAAGGCCAAAGACAAGAAAATATCAGTGAAAACACAATAACAAGAGCAGGAAGACGCGTAAAATTTCCTGATACTTTACAAGTTTGCTGGTAAATACACTCCGTTTCTGGAAGGGGGGTATGTGGCGCGCCGAGAGTTTCACAGCCTGAAGTAGCTGAAGCGCAAGGCCGACGCATTAATAGACGGAGTCGACTGCGAAAGCTTCGTCGCATCTTTCTACATTTTTGCATTTTTTCTAGTTAGTCATGGTCAGTGTTTTGAAGTTGTCAGTTGGTAAAGAAAACCGAATGTAATTTCTGTTAAAATATAGTTTAATATAGGATTCTCGCCATTAWTATTATAACGAGTCGACGGCCCTGAATCCTAAAAAAGTAAAGGATAAAAAAAACAATACAAATTCGCCAAAATCGATTGGTTGCAAGAAAAGGAAAAAACATCATCAGTGCATAGAGAAACTCATGGTGTTGGAAGTACAAAAAAGAACGAAAATATTTATTCACATATTGTTGCAGAATTGGGATGATTTGTGCACCTGTAAAACAGGAATGGAACTACTTACAAGGATAGACATAAAATTTCCACGCACAGTACATTGCGTTTTTTTAATTGTGATTCGATAAATTTTTCGCATATAATCTTACGACGCACCGCTTTTATTCACTGTATTCTTCATTCCTCTCCCCATGGACGGTTAAAAAAAAACATTGTCAAAATGCAGATCAGGATTTTTCTTTCAATCACCGCACAAAACTTTTGTGTTCAAAACTTCATAATGTTCACCAATGTTTTCAAGTACCACCCGATTATTGCTAGAGAAGGCCGCTACATGGCGCTTTTTGAGCCTACAGTGATTCTATAAGCACAGTCCATGCGATGATCACATTTTCTATTGGTCCCGCCATGTTTCCTTCAAATTTGTTTATAAAAAAAGTGTATGTCAATCTTTGGAGAGTCGTGGTCGGTGAACGCATCAGCAAAAATACTATTTTTTTGCTGATAAATAGGGAAAAGGTTGCGCTATTTAAAAATCGTTAAGTTAGAATATTATGTAGTTTTGAATAATCGTAAAAAATACACTGTTAATTTAGATCTTAAACATTAAAAGCTTACTATAAGTGCCATCTATTATATCAAAACGTAATTTAGCTTTTTTAAATATCTATTTATATGTGTTATTAATTATGCTATTTTTTGATGGATAAAAACAATATTTAATTAATCTAAACACTAAACAGAAGAAAACAAGTAGGCTATCCTTACAAATGAAGGTAATACCCTTCTATTTATGTTTATAAGTTTGGTTTTGGTTTGGTAAGTTGGTTAAACAAAAATTTTCCAAAAGTCTTTCCAATGGTTGGAACAATGATTGAAATTGGTCTATAGCTTTGATTCTCGTTTGCATCAATTTTTTGAATCACTTTTAAATAAAAAATTAGGAGACTGATGTTCTTATACATTTATTTATTAATTTTATTAAAGGAATAATAAACGAATCAATACTTTTTCAATACAGCTTAGTCGTTTCAATTAATTTATTACGAAATATTTTTTTAATTGTAGACAAGTACATATTTATTAAGAACCATGCGAAAAGCAGTTGAAAAGCATCTACAGTACTTTTAAGATTAAACATGGGCCTTACAGTAAACAGGTTATTCACGTTTAAATTTTATTAAATTAACAATGGCGTCTTTTTAGGATAATTCAAGACTAGTTGTTCATACTCAACTTTTTTGAAGGGATTAATTCTTTCTGTACCCATCAGCGAAAAACGCATTTTATCTTCTTTACCTTCAAAAATATTTTTAGAATTCATTTCACTGCTGGCATGGTTCTACTTCATGTTTATGTGACATATTTCTGGACTGAAGATGCCCCTTGCAAAGGCATACGAAACGTGAAGTCTATCTGTAAATCTGACTTAGTCTAACAATAAATACATAAGTCTCTGTTTTTGAAAACGATTTATGACAAAATTTGGTACTGTAAAGTAATAATCTGGACACATTTATGTACCACACAACGTATTTCTCGCTGTTAGTCAACAGATCAATACGAAACAGACCTTGTACTTTGAACTTCTAATAGAAAGCACTATTCAAGTTAAAAATAGGATACAGGGATACTAAACCCTTATGCTCTTTTGTTTAGTACTTTATAAAAGGCATCGTTTTAAAGTCACCATCATTTTAAAAATAAATGGCAAGGATGTTGTCTACAACAGAACAATCCGAGGGCAACTGCTAGGATGTATTAAATCTTGCAGCCATGCAAGCTTACGGCAAGAGCATCATATACGCAGAAAGCCTGCATTATATTTTATGTTTACAGAAACAACGAGTTAGCAGTTTACTGATAAAACCCGCATGAAGGCCACTCCGCTATCTCGCAAAACTGACGGCAGTATAAATACAAGTACTCAGTTAAAACAAAGCACCGTTTTCGAGGCTCCCACCTGTTTATTTCTAAAACGCTTTAATTATTTTAACTATCTTCCGAGATATATTCCGCTCTTTGTTTGCTATTAATTAGAAACCCAATTATGAAGCCTACTCCGCTACTCAGGCTAGTGAAACAGCCAAGGATGCGTTTTAAAATGTACGCCTTGTAAATAAAGACTGACTTTTCTTTTATATTTGTCGTCCACATTTATTATCTTTCGTCTCCAGCGTTACTCTGTCTCTGAAGACTTTCCAGGCGAATCATTTTTTCCACATTCTTGTTTCAATTAGCGGTATACAATTTCGCAGCTTCAATCGTTCTATCTCTGCACAACTATACTTGGAAGCAACAAGGTTTCTTCGCAAGCATGGACTCATCACTTATCATAATCAGCTCGACATAAGTAAAACAATTAATACTCATAATATATGGGCATTAGGATGATCTTACCGTGGTGATTATTACTCTTCGATTTACAAAACTCACCAGGCTGCGTTGTGTAAACAAAACCAAATTATTTAGATACTTTCTCTACTCATCCACTAGAGGGGTCTAGCATAACACAAAAACACATACTTACGATTGGCAGGAGAAGAATAGGTCTCGCAAAAATGACTAAAAACTTAATTAGTGACCTTGCGTTTAAAGAGGAAGATTAAAAAATGCTGAAATGAAAAAGTATTGCCAGCCTTGACCGGGATTTGAACTCGGGCCTTTTGAACACTAGTCAAACGTTTGACTAGTGTTCAAAAGGCCCGAGTTCAAATCTCGGTCAAGGCTGGCAAACCTTTTTTTTTTCTTCATATGCCTGTAAAACCCATTAAAAAAATAATTAAAAAATGCTATCGGATTATTACAATACATAGTTTTCTCCCGCTGTCTCTTTAAGACGAACGCTGCTATTTGAAAATTTCTGCAATAATCAGCTTTTTTAAGAGCTGGACAAATAAAAAAAAACAATCCAGTGCAAACTATACAGTTACATGCTATTTGGGACCACCAAGTAACCCAATAGCACGCTATATTTGCAAGTAATATCTAATTAGGATAATTCGAATTTCAGCTATTAATTTGCCAAGTTCACTATAGTTTAGGAACGCATGAAATTCAAAACAAGGGTTATTTTAAAAAATCCTGAAAAAGAAAATGCCGAAGCAGGCATATTATTATGACGAAGATGTCGCATCATCAAATGTTCCTTTCTTTTCATTATAACTATATTCATTTTTGTGTCATTCGAGCTCTTATTTATTATCGTCTAAGAAACCATTATGTAAATTGGCATAAAAATAATCAAAATGGGCGCAATTGGAAAAATGATTATTTMCCAGGTACATAAAATGATGCTATAACGAAGACAGAAATAATCCAAATTTTAATGATGGTCATCAGGAAGTTTATCAGTTAGTATACTTGCTGCACGGCTTGACGAAACGAATATCCTGAATAAACGACGACAAAAAATTAATTTTATTACAAGTAGAAACTTTATCGAAACGAAAAACCTCATGGGGATGATACTGAACGGCGCTAACAAATATCTTTCCAATTGTGCACATTTTCCTTACATAAAAAGGGCTCAAATGACACAAAAAAATGAATATGGTCCTATTAAAAGAAAACTTTGAAGATGTCATATCTTCGTGATAGTAATAGCCTCAAAATAAAGCTCCTTTTAAATCTTAAGTTATCTATTTCAGCGAATTTTTGCAAATAACTTTTATTTTCAATTCAAAACATTACTTTAACAACTGTATTTTTGATCAGTGTCTGTTAGCTGCGAACTAATCTCGAACTAATGCTTTAGGCTCAAGCTTTACTTTAAAGCTTACTTCACGGYTCACATGGACAACATTATYCTTCCCGCCGAGAAGTTGTGACAGTTAGAGGCCTTTGCTCAAGTTATCGTATCCTTCAGCGCTGCGCAAGCTACAGCGTTCGTGAGGTCACGTACGGCTCCTTTCTGTACAGCTTTGTAACGCCACTGTCATTTATCAAACTGTATAAAGTCTGCCGAAGTATCCCTTGCAGTGTGGATGAAGACACGTACAACGTAGAAGTGTATCGCTCAATTTTAAACTGTATAACCTTAAAAAGGGTCAATATATTGAAATGTAAAACACACACCAGGAAGGAGATGGTAAAACATGTCATTTTTCCTGTAGATAGCTAACCTATGTTCATAAACAACGTGTAAAGGCTTAAAACATCCCTTGGGTATAGTAGGGCGGTTTTGTATCGTAACGCTTCTCTAATATTGTGTGTAACGTATCTTCTCCCGGCATTGGAATAAAACGTCTCCCTTGTGGCGCAGAAAACGATCTGTCATCTAAAAAGGAAATGAGCGACGTTCCAGCATCTGCGGTTCCATAAATACCGACGAGTCGCTCGTAATGTCTTTTAAAAAATGGCGAAGGTACGTGAAACTCCTGCCTACAGATCAGGTGTAGCTATACCCTATGACCTTAAAGAATGCTTAGTGGGGTCTGTTAAAGATAACGGGAAATGTGTTTGTTGCAATAAAAGAGAATGCGATAATTGAAATTGTGAAATTGTGAGGTTACTGAAAAATGTTAAAAACGTTTTTTCTACATTATTTCAAGTTGTAAACTATACATAATACCAAAATAGCATCCACAGTTCAACGTATAGCACTTTTATCCAAAAGCAGAAAAAATGTAAATATTGTTAATTTGTAACAAAGTCTGAGCAGTTACATTTCAGACTATCAATTGTATCAGATCATAAAAGAAATTACAAATTTATTTATAGGAATAAAAGCTTAAATTGAAAAGTAACAGCACAGAAAAGATGTCTGTATTTACTTAAAATTTATATTATTAAATGAATTTTTCGCTGTATTGGTTCTGCGATTCAGTATCAAATAAATTTGTATTTCGAATGTTCGGAGTAATTGTTTTAAACCAAATTGTGATAACAAATATGTAGAATCATCTAAAGAATACAATATTTTATGTAGCATATATAAATCTGATACAGTCCCTCTATCCTCTAGATTAAGTATTTTGAATTTATATCGAATTCTCCCATACTTTCATTACTCGGTAGCCAATAAGATTTATTATTCTTTGAATGTATACTGCATATTTCAAATAGGCTAAAAATAAAGCGAGTACAAGAGAAAAACAGAAAAGCAAGTTAGCAACAAAGAAAAAGCCCGTTCTGGGAAATTTTTATTGATATCCAACGTTATTGTCCACTATCACAGGTGCCAATACTAACCTCACTGATTTGAGTAATACTATAATACTTAAACTAGGAAAACTTGCGAGTGTTCATGGTATACAATGCCTGTAAACATTCTGTTCCATGGCAAGACGATTATTGCCTTTTTGTTGAGCAGCATTCAGATAAAGCTCATAACGGTCATTTAATTTTAGACACTTTCGTGATGTTCTTTTTTTTGGGTTCTTCTATTAGCAGTCTTTTAGGCGATTAAAAGTCATTAGCGATGCATTTTTCGAAGTATATTTTTGTTTTCATTTTGCTTACATTTGTACGTAATGTTAATTTGGCCCTTTTATCCCACTGCTGCATCCGGTTCTGCACTGAAAACATCTTTCCCCTCTCTTTTCTCTTCACCTTGGCTTCTTGCGCCTGAATGTGACCTTCTCTTTCCTGCCAGGTATCAGAAAACAAGTTGAACTAAGGGCCTGAATGAAACGCAGAGAAGCGGGGACGTATTAAAATAATTTCAGTATAATTCCAACTGCAGTACGCAGGATTTTATATTTTACTCACAAACTGTTGTCGTCGAAATTTTAGTGTTCGATTTAGTAGGTGACATTCTGAGTTTTACTCTGCATAAAACTAAGTAAACCATCTGATCACAGGTTTTTCGGGATATCGTAAAAAATATTTAGCTTGAAAATGGTCTGTGCTCATTCTCTTTATAAACAATACAGATACCATTGTATTTAGAAAGTAGTAAAATAGTAAAAGTAATTGGTTAACCTGGGTATTCCGCATTTTAAAGTATAGCGATGCTAATAAGTTTCGGATAAACTTTTAACTATGTTTCATTCCCGTAGAATCAGAAAATTCTAAACTGTAAGCGGCAAAAGTACTGGAAAATATGGATATCCTGCTGTTAGTGGAAAAAATGCCTTTGATCTGGCTTATACGGATATCTTAAAACACTATCTAGATACTGCTATTTCTATATTCGAAAGAACTCAGATATTCTGTAGAGCAGTATTAGTAAGAACAAACCTGAAAAAACTTTCGTACATTTGCTCTAAGAATATTCTACATGCTTTTATTTAGAGTAAATCTTTCTGTTGAAAAAAATATAATTAAATTACATAAGGAAATAATTCACTTCAACGTTATTCACAGTATAAATTGAAATGCATTGTGCTGAAGCTAACAATTATTTCCGTCCGCGACCTGTCGTTAATCGTTTCTTTTATGTTTGCTCTCGCAACTGCGCCATAAACTCGTCATTTACAATGTTAAGAGAACAAAGCGCATTTTTGTATCGCATCAAAGTTATCGCATCCCGTAGTGCACATAACGTCCTTTAGACGTTGCTATCAAACATTCAACAAGTAACATTCTCAATGTTTACGGGTCGGTTATGATACCGGCAGCCCTAGAAAGTGTCCGGTACTTTTACGGTCCATAAAATGTTCCATTTCGAACACTACGGGGAAATACAAAATTAACATTCCATTTTGTCTGCGTTCAGCTGGTTCGATACCCGAGGCAGGATTAAGCGGCATGGCTATCAAAGTTTATCACCATTATTCGGGTTCTTTACGAGGGCACTTAAAGAAAAATGGTCTGAAGAAGCGTCACGCGGTCTGAGTTTGCGAAAGAAAGTTGGGTAATTGAAGATTAAGGATTAGAAATATTGATATAAGTAAGAATTTAGATGGCAATGCCATCTGTCAGCATTACACTGACATGATGACAAAGCCATCTAGCTGCCTTAACGGGTACTACTTCCTGAAGGAAGTGACCTGTAGCCTGACAAATTGGCATGCAACTGCATACTTCAATTTGACAACAGGCCCCCACGGCACTTTTTGCTAGCAGGCAAGAACCGACATACATTAAAATGCATGTCTATGTTGTGCTGTCTACACCGCAAACAACTGCAGATAGATCTATTTCGCTATCATTACAGCTCATCAGTACAGTTTAGGTCTAGTGCAGATAGCACGGCATAGAACTGGTTTTGCCCATATACCAAAGCAAAACCAGTTCTATGCCGTGCTGTCTGCACTAGACCTAAACTGTCCCCAGATGTTCCGACGGTGTTCTTCGCTCTTGCTACCAGTTACTGCTCCCTGCGTGGAGTAAGAACTTTTGGTTGACCGCTTTTCGGCAAGTTCAGAGATGAGATACCTTGCCCAAATTCAGCGATTGAACGATAAATCGTTTTACGGGATATATCTTGATGTTGGAAGAGCCGCTCAATTTCCACTTTGGGCATTTGTCCAATTAAGTTATAGATACTTTTGCGGATTTCTAATTTGTCTGACATATAGACGCTTTCAATATGCAAACTGATACTGTCAGTTTGTTGACAGATCACTAAGGAACTTTTGTTTCCAAAGCACATAATCTCACATTTCGGTTGTCAGCGACAGGGAATTTGTGACAAAACTTTTGGGACATACGTTAGTGTCATTTCAGGTCAGGTGTCAGTAAAACTCCCAGGTATAGAATGAACCACAGCATTAATGGAAGAAGAAACGTACAAAATAGCTAAAAAATTTCTAAAACACTGTTCTACAAATGAAGCAGGTACACTACTTGAAACTCCGAGAAAAATAATATATACATAACGAAACATTTGCACATCGTTCTCCAAACAGTTCCATCTTTCATGTTCGAAATCAATCGCTCACGCAAAACCGCCCTTCATTTGATTCGACTGTGTTTGGTGGTCCATTCGAAAACGCTCGAGGCCTCCTGCCAAACTTCGCTAATTTCCACAGTGTTTAACGATCCAAAAATCAAACCGTTGGCTCAGAGGCTTCATTCAATCCCGTGGAACTCCGCCCCGGGGAACCTTATTTCCGCTTCATAAAAACCATCCCCCCCCCTCCTAGCCCCACCTACGTTTTAGAATGGGAACAAAGTGATTAATGGGCGCCCACGTCCAAATCGTATTACAGATTAAGGAGATGAGCGGCATTATTTATTAAAGAACTCTCAAATGGAAATGTAATTTTCCGTATAATTTTTCGACGTCAAACTTTTTTGGACGGGCGACGCGCATCGGCGTAATGAAATTTGACTCGTTGGCCGAAGCATGTTAGCTGCATTCCGCGGAATGGATTAAAAATGTTTGAAGCTTTTAGTTGTAACTTCATTAGGATACTCGAAACATGGAACGCTGGCGTTTGTAATTACTTGTAAATGCAGGGATGCTTGGAAAAGCTTGGATCTATTTTATTTACATAACAATAGTGTATTTTGTGAAAGTAGATGTTGGAGACAGTCATATTAGGATAAGCTTAAGATGTCCTAGAGGTCATTAGTGATGTTAGAGGCTAATTTAAAATCCAATCTACAAGTAAAGGTAAACTAATTATGTATATACTATTCCTCTTTCAAATTCTACTTGTTATGAACGGATACAAGAATGGTGGTGTAGTCACTGAACTACATTAAACATACAATTAATACTGAACAGGTTCAAAGAAGATTCTTAAATCTTTCAAGCTGTATGATGGGCGGTGTCTAACCCTTTGAATCCAGAATTTTTTTAGGAGGTCACATTTTTTAGATATGACCCAAACTTTTTAATGAAAATCATAATTGGTTTTGATATGGTTAAAAATGTACACATTGTTAAGTTTATTTTTACTAATTTTGGTATTATTTTATTTTTTAGTAATTATTGAAAGTAAGGCCCAATAATCTATGCATTACCGTAATTAGAAAGCCATCTATGGTTTCCATTTGCCATTTAGCAGTTCTAAGAGTTCTGTGGAATTATTATCAATCCACATCCACATACACAAGAAAACAATAGTTACTTGTCTACAGTGCAGGTATACCTTATCTTTATAACCCTTTTCTAAGTGAAATAATTATTGTCTTCTTGTACTACACTATCGAATATGGATGATTATCCCCGAAAATAGGAAATTCTGTAAATTTTTTAAGCGGCATCAAATATTTGTATGCTTTGAATATTATGATTGTGTTTCGGTATGTCAGTTTATTTGGCTCAAGGATCAGCGTAATAAAAGCCAGGTAACCCCAGCCCGTATAGTATTTCTAAAAGTTACATTATTATTACCATACCATACTTTTCGCAATTCTATATGCTCCAGTAACACACTCAAAAAAATTTTTAGTGCAATTTTTAATGAAAACCATAGCTGGCTTTGCCACGGTCGAAAAGACCTGTTATTATTACATGTTTTATTGATATCATTAGATTTCATTTTTACACCAAGAAAGCTATGGAACAGTTAATATACTCAACAGTAATATAACAAGATGATCTTGATAAATAGTAGACTATTTACATTGTCATCAATTTTTCAAGAGTGCTGTCAATTTGAGGAGACTAAACTAGCATTAATAATTTGATAACTGCTTTTGTCTAAAATTATTAATGTCAATTTGGTCGAGTTAAATTTTGGAGCACTGCCCTCGAAAAAATTTGAAACAATGTAAATAGTCGCTGGTTCATTAAGATTGATTTGCATTTGTTAGAATTATGTCCTGAATTAAATTTTAGAATACATCGTCGATCTCTTGATCAGAATCGTTATCGAATCGACTGGATCATTTTGTCTCTCACATTTTGATTTATTTAACATAATAGTGTACTTGATTTGAGGTACTTATTAATATACTTAATTCTGATATTCGATTTGTAATGGTCACTGTTATCGGCGTCTGACTGGTTATTTTAAGCTGTAAGTACGAACGTGATTTGCTAAAATTTAAATTTGACAGGTGAAGAAAATAATCTAAATTAAAAAATGTATTAAAAAGAATATGTTTCTATTGGCATAAGTGAGACCCGTAAAGGGGCGCATGCAGTTCCTTCGTCAGTAGTCAAGCATGCCATGTAAATAATGAAAATTATTGTTTCGAAACACTATTTTTCATATATATTGAAAATAAAGCTAACAATTTATATTTGCTTAATTAGAAAAAATATGATCATAGCGATGCGACTGTGGCCCTTTTAAAAATTCTGGATGCAAGATAACAATATCTGTCACAATTATCTACATACCTTAGCGTGATATTGAGAACTGAGGGAATATTAGGTTATTTAAAAATTCGCTACAGCTTTAAAATACAAGACATTATAAAAGCGGCGATTGTACGGTTTAACTAACAACAAAAAAGTAAGGAGTAATGTACATACCGCAACGTTATTAACAGTTATCGAGATACCATGTAATTACAATGAAAATTGCAAATATAAGTAAATCCGAGTATGAATGGGGGTTTTGAAAAAGAATTTCACTAAACCTTGGAGTATTTGGAACCAAAATAAAATCAGATATGTAATAATTTGTATAATATTCGAATTTGTATTGTTGTGCAAAAACTTTGACACTACCTCACCTTTGAGCAAATTGGACATCAATTTTTAGTTATTTTAGTTATCTTAATTATCTGGTAGCCCTCGCTAGCGGAATTTGAGTTTCGACTCAAACTACCCTAGGTCCTTAATACCTCACTTCTCGAGAGAGGTATGAAAGACCTATTTAAACAGTTCGATGAGCCATCATTTGGGAATAACATTCCCAAGGAATTATGAAAATCGGTGAACAAGTAAACAAGTTAGCAATAAAAGCTGTCATTTACCGTCCATCCTCAAGTGGCTATAACTCTGTAGCCAGGCAGCACATGTCAAAAGTTTTCTTCATATTATCAAGTGTAGAACACACTCTAGAAGTAGCGGCCTCTATTTTAGTGTCACCCTGTATAATGTCACACTTTTCTACAACTACATACCCTCTTGTTATGTGGTTGATTGGTCATCTGTTACCGGTTTAAAATAAAATAAAATATATAAAGAATTAGTTTAAAGAGTTTTGATGCAGTAGAACAACTTGTGAATTCACCAAAGATAGGGAAGGAAGCAAACTGTATACGCAAAGGAAAATGATGATCGTACGTTTGACTCAAAAATTTTTCTGAAAAGGACCCGGACTACCGAGATGTAGGTAGAACAAGAAGGGACTTCGAGTGCAGCCAATTGTTTCAATTTACGTTGGACCTCCAAGTCTCTATAAAGCAAATGCCCTCACCGTCGTCAAAAAGGTGTTGAACCTGCTCAATGCAGAATTCAACAAGACGAGTTTAAATCCAATCACAGTCGAGTGGTAAAAGTTTCAAGGAGAATACTGTCAATGTTTGCCGAAAGCGTTTTATTCGTGCCCACCTCGGAGACGGCCCCGTAATAAAACCGAAGTTTCCACCGTCTCCGTCTGGAAAGAAGTCCCCGTCGCCCACTCGTCTGCGAAAAGGAGTAATTGAAGTACCGAGAGTGTATATGCAGGTTGTTTGCCGTGTCAGCAAGGAGCCACTCCACTCCACTAGATGCGGCCTCTGTGTTTTGTTAATTAAGCCCACGATGATATCTGCGTCCGCGTACGAGGGGATGCGCTGTCCCACCTTAATTGAGCGATGAGAAGTGTTCGCGCGGGCTTTTGTTTCGCGTAATCAATGGATTTTCGGTCGCCCGTGGCCGAGGGGGCGGCCACCGCGGTGGTTATTTCCGCTAAATCATCGGAGACCGCAATAAAATTCTATTACTCGTCCATTGCGCCTCGAATATTCGTGTTGATGGTCCAGGGAATAGAGATGTGGGACACTATATTATGCAATTTAAAAAAACCGCTGCAAATTGAATCAATGCTTCCACATCCAGTTGTCAAAATGTCATTTACGCTTTTATTACTTATACTGTACGATTAGTAATCACGTTTTGAGCATTTTTTTCTCGAAAATGTCAAAATTTTGGAAATATTTTTTCGAACACTTTTTGTGAGAAATTTTATTTCCTATCTGATGGTATTTTTACTTTTTGAATATTTTAAGAACTTTCGGAGGTATTTACGAMAAACTCTTTTTTAAATGACCCTTTTTTGCTAATATCTTCTAAACAGTTTGCTGCACGGAAAATTTATAAGGACGAATAATATTAGCAATTATACTACTAATCACATACTAAAACGAAAAAATTCTGCAAAAACGGTAGTCACCCCCTTCTCTATATCCTACTTACCCCAAAAATAATAGGTCATTTTGGGTAGATGGGGTTTATATGTATGCCAAAAAAAAGTTCATATGCTAAGTCTTACAAAAGTTATCAGCTTTTTCGCAATACAGTACATCCCATCCATTGGATGTGGAAGTAATTAACTGATATAACCAATTCATATATTCCCAAAATCATTCACATATGATGCATACTAGGGATGTTGCTCTTAAAAAATATAAAATTATGCCAACTGTTGCAAATTGGGATGGATATAAGCAGATGATGAATTCGATGAAGGTTGCAGTTGTAAAATAGAAAAAGGCCTATGTGAAGAATTCATTTCAAAAACAAAATCTTTGTATGTTATGGAAAAGGGTATCAAATTTACAGATCAAATCAAGAACTAATTTTTAGATTTCTAACAACCTTGCAACATAAATACACAACTATTCTTATACTCAATTTTATTCAAGCACAATGTAAAGTTCCGTTACAGAAACTATTTGGTTTACGACTGTGAGTGAGTCTGACATATACATGTGACATTATATCTACTATAAAAACTAGGGCTTAAAATCGGACTAAATCAACATAAAAATGATTTATATGTGTGTACCTTATACTCGTACACTGATACAACCATTTAATTGAGAAAGCAACTCCACCAATAACGATTTTAGTTATTGCTCGAAAATGTCGATCAGTTGAATAACACAGTGCAGCTTTTTGGGAAAAACCTGCCATATTTAATGTAAGACGCAAGCATTATAATAATATAGAAGAGAAACACTGCATTGTAGTCATAATCAAAAACATAAAGTGGTAAAAACTAACTAACGTTATCATATTCAATTTTTTATCATGCAAGAACAGCTATTCGTCCATGTCAACGAATATTAATATATTTTTTAATACGACTATGATAAAATAATTAGGTACAAAAGCACTGAAGGATGCTATAAAATAAGTATAACAACTGTGGTCACACAGTTTTTCCCTCTTAATCATTGTGTAAACCATAGTTTTGCAATAAAACAATTATTTAAATTTATAAAAGCAACCACAGTAGAAGTAATTATTTGGAAGCTCAAAAAAAAAGCTGTATGAGATTCTATTCTAAAGAAGATCTAAACATAAAAACTCAAAGTAAAAATTATAGCAAATAATAAAGATTCACAGGATATAATTAGATCGTCACCAAAACCTGATTTACCACAAAACGTCCTCAAAACCCATTTTCCCGACAATTTCCAACCGGCAAACAGCTCCGGGCCAAGACACCGCTCTTAACATTTTCTCTGCGTTTCAGGAGTAAAGTGGCGGCGGCCCTGCTGAACAAGCACCTGCAAATTAACGGAATTTCTGCGAACCTCACTTCCCTGAGGCACTCTGTCGACGGCGACTTGGCTGCCGCCGAGAAGACGGATCCCGGAACCAGCAGCAAGATGAAGAGGGAAAGGAAGGCAGCCAGGACGCTCGGCATTATAGTATCCGCGTTCTTGGCGTGCTGGCTGCCATTTTTCCTGTGGTGAGTTGAAAACATTCTCAAGCGACAGTTTGTCTCCCTAAATTACGGCATTTATTACAGAAAGAATTAAAATATAGTTGCTCAGTTAATTGGATTTTACCTACGGATAGAGGAATTCTCCAGAAAAGATCAGAAGACACCTCACACAAGTGATAAAAAGAATTGCGAATGTTTGTAAACCTCAAGTAAACATAAATTCGAACTATTAGAATATTAAATAAAACATACAAGAGTTCTTACGAAGTATCAAATCCGGTTTGAGGGCAACAACAAGGTCTTCAATTTATCATCCGAGTTCAGAAAGCCAAAAGATTAGTGATTTTCTAATTGTAGTCAGCTAATGATTAGTATTGTAAACACCATTAACTTCTTCTCGAAAAAATCATGCAACTTTCCCATTTAAACCACTATTCTACAATGTCAAATACAAAAGTTAGCTATTGTAGACTGTTTTGTGAACACAAATCATATTACCTGAAATATCTCGAAAACAAATGACTATAGGGTGTTGACATCCTAACACTTTTTTATTTAATTTGATGTGGTGGGGTCGTTCTATTTAAAGTAACAAACTTGTAGTCAATATCTTTGACAGATGCTGTTCAATTGCTTGTTTTTTGTAATTACCTGAAATATCTCAAAAACAAATGACCTTAGTACTATTTTGTTTTCGTTTTTTGTATATCTTTGACAGATGATGTTCAATTGTTTTTTGTAAACACCATTACATTCTCCTCGAAAAATCAAGAACCTTCCCATTTATCCCACTGTTTTAGGATTTCAAATAAAAAATTTAGCTATTGTAGACGGTTAACGTATAAATGCCAATACCCTGCACATCTTTCATCATTAGTATAACTGTCCTACTAACACAAAATTTACGTTAAAAAGCTTAATAATTGAGACTGACAGATAACGTTGACAAACAAAAGATACGGATTATTTCGGCAGTGACGTTAATAAGTTAATAAAAACAGGTTCCTCAATCTCTGACTTTAAAGTTACTTGTACACGAAAAGAGATATCATGTCCGATATCTTCTTTCATATACAAGAAAACGTGTTTTCTTAATTCTGAAGCAGCATTCATTGTAACCAAATTCGCACCAGTTATGTCAACCAATAGCTGCGAGATATGAATTCTCTTAACTACACTTTATTAGTTAATAGTTAACTAACTAATTTTTTATTTTGAACCTACATAGAATAAAAAGGAGGTGCTAGACAAATACTCAATAATTAGCTAAGTTAGCACGTATGTACACTGAAATAAAAGCCCCATGAGCTCTGTCTTCGGTACGTGCGCAAATACCAATGCGATCTGTTACATCTGTTGTAATGTTTTAAGGCTTTTCTAGTAAGAAATCGAGAAACTACCTCTATTTATATTATCTTAATGCTTCACTACGTTTGATAAAAAATGGATAACTAAGAGAGCATAATCTTAAATGCACACAGACATTTCCTGTTTAGATGAAAGCAAGCGAATAGTAACCTCAACTATTAATTATAACATTTTCGTTTAAAATTTTTAAACAAAAATTTCAAATGTATGAAAGTAGCTTCATATGCTTAAATAATATATATCAATTAAGTATATGACCTAAGTCAATAAGTTTCACTGACTCATTCGTGGTATAAGTAATTTAGTAGTGTAAATAAATTAATTTTGATATATCTGTTGAACAAATGAATGAAAAGCATAAATTAGTCGTCATTATTGACACAGCACGTAGGCTGATTTTAAAACTTTAGCACAACAACGCACTATATATTTTGTATACATTTGTGAGAAATTGCCCACCTAAGGTGTGAATATACAGTTGCTTTACAAATCAGGAGTGGTTTCTCTTCTCTACTACTATTTCTTTGTTATTCAGCATTAATGCATCCACGTGCAACAGATCCCAGACGCAGAAAAGCACGTAAACACTTAAAATCTATTTTTAAACGCCAATTTTTAGTTTCATATTGCATTTCTCCTGTCTATTTGCTACGTTGAATTATTAATTCAATTTCATTTAATCTGAAATCTTCCGGCTCTAGCGTTGCATTTGAGATAATTCTCGGGTATTTACTGCTGCTGTTTGCTCCCACGTGCCCTTCGACAGGCGGCCTTTCGCGTGGGTCGCTGTTGCCGCAAAGGGCACGTGGGATGCTCTTCGAGTTGACAGTCAAAGTTAGATGGGATAAAACTTGTGGCGCGATTTTTTACACGCTTCGGCAGACAGTCGCGTAAGAGGGTTAATTGAAGAGGGAGGTTACAGGTGTCCAAGAAAATAAAAATTATCGTTTTTGTCTCCGCCGCAAATAGTCGATTCGTTTCTGTTCTCTGTTCGCAGGATATTATTTCGTGGTTTTTGGGATCAGCTAATTTTTACCATCAACAACGAGATGAATATTGCAAATGGTTTCTTTGATATAACAAACTGTAATGTACTTTTTATGGTTTCAGTAAATTTAGACTTTCAATAGACCAAGCTTTTATTACACATAATTATAATCTTTCACGTAAACTTCGCATGAAATGATGAATGAAAAAATGAAAACATGCTGCTTGATACATTTTTACTTTTACTTTTGCTCTCAGTAACAGATCACACACAGAACATCGAATCCTGGTGAGGGAAGCTTTAAAACAAGGGCAAATTTCAGAAATATCAAACTAAAATGTATTTATAAAAGAGAATTATGCAGCAGTGAGGCATCATTCCATCTTGAGGCAAACAAAGCGTAGTTGTTGCTTATTACTCGTGTTTTAGACACGGCCTGCTAGAAATGTATATTGATGGTGGGAAACTGTATACAATGTCCCACCTGCTCATTATTTTCCAAACGGCTTTATCTCTGACGGCATACGAATATTGCTGGTAACATTAAACATCCTCTCTTTTATTTTAAAATTATGGTGCATCGTAAACTAACGTAGGAAAAGTACATCGCAACGCACTTTAGTCCAGAATTAGATAGCTCATCATGGGAAACTAGATGCACAAATCTAAATTCCCCCAGGGAAAATATAAGACTAAAGGAAAAAGTTAACAAAATAAAGAGTATCATAAATATAAAAACGGATACCGAAGAAATAAAACACGGTTGTGACAGTTACCAGGTTTCATCATATACCTGTGAGACTTACTATGTTAGAAGGAAAACTTACAGCATTACAAACTAAAAATCCAGTTATTCAAAGAGAAGTTCTCAAAAAGTCAAGACTGAAATATCTGATTGTGAACACATACGTTACAGACTTATCTAGGGTTACTCCAAGGTATTTTAGCGAAAAGTTATGTTATTCGACAAAACTTGAAGTTGTTTTGTTTCTTGATGATTGTTGAGATGAAAACAAGTTACTTCTGTCTTCAATGGATTAGGGCACAGGCACCAGGCTTTGAAATAGCAATTCATAATATCGATGTCTCTCGAAAGGTTTTGTTCGAAGCCAATGCCATGTCGTCTGCATACGCAAATTTTCTCGATTGAGTTACTGGAAGGTCACTGGAAGGTTGAAAAAAATAGGCGACAGAACCGATCCTTGTGAAAGACCATTATTCAAAATCGTGAATTTGCTACTTTTCTCTACCAGAAACACTCTGAATTGACGTTGGGACAGCATTCGTTCGATGAGCTTCACAGTCTTTCCACATTTCGGAGTATTAAGTAGTTCATCTTTAGACCGCCGATAAGTCTATAAACACTACTCCAGTTTCCAATTGTTTCTAGAAACCAACTTCAGCATATATTGTTAGAGTCAAGACTTGGTCACAGCAACTACTGTTCTTCCTAAAACCTGCTTGTTCTTTCGGAAGTAGTCTTTAATAATAGGTCCTATTCTCTGGTAGAGTAATTTCTCCAATAGCTTGTAGCAGATACTTAGAAGGGCTTCACTTGACGGTTTCTCAGGCTTTAAGATAGCAATAGCTTTTGTTTTCTGAAACAAACTTGGAAGAGTGCATGTATCTAAAATGTTATTTAGACCAATAAGAGCCATTTTAAACCATTCGACCCCAAGCTTTTCAAGAATTTTGATTAAATACCATCAAAACCAGCAGCTTTGCAAGCTTTGAGAGCATAAATAGCTTGCCGAAGCTCTTCCAATGAGAATAATTGTGTCTACTGAAAGTTCGCATCTTTTTCTTAATTGAAGATATTCACCAGTGATGTTTGTTTATGTGTTTCATTAACGGTTAGTTTTAGTTTTTTCAGTAGGTTCCAACTACTGCGACTGGAGTGGGTCAAGTTCATGCTCTGCATTAGAGAATTCCACAGAATCCTGTCAGCCTATTCATAACTGGGATGAGCTTGATATTGTCTATACAACTCATCAGTTTCTTTAGTCCAACAAGAAACGTATCATTTTTTAAAACTTCTTGGAATTGTTCTCTTTGCAGCAGCCTTTAATACATCAACAAATCTCTCGTAGTTTTCAGGAATTGCTGGAACCCATCGAAGATTCATGTCAACTTGAGTAATAAATCCTAACCAGTTTGCTTTTAGAAAGCTCCATTGTGTGAAGTCATTCGAAATTTGCCATATCATACGAATAGATATTAAATTATCATCACAGGAGATGATGCAGGGGTTTGAATTGTAGTCACGTCTCCATCTTGCCGAGCGCAAGCTCTTGTTACCTTTTTCAGTATAAACAAGATGCAGGTTGTGCTCTCCTATCCAGTCCATCAGAGCAAGTCCGCTTTTGCCGTTATCACTGTAGCGTGTAGCCCCATAAATTATTATGGCTATTGAAGTCACCAATATACACAAGGATGTTCGTGGTTAAGGCCAGACAGTATTCGGAGACTTATAAATGTTGTAAATAGTGAGGCCTCCTACTTTAGTTATGATCATTTCAACACCATTTACAATTTTTTTATTTACTGACCGGAAGGTGGTTAAGTCAGATTTCACATAAGTTGCAGACCCATGAATACTGCTATTTAGAGAATCGATTAGGGTATATCCCAAGATAAGTCCCTCGTCTGCGGAGATCTTGAACATCGATCGCATGAGTCTCTTGAAGAAGTATCACGTCTACTTTATTGTCTTGAGCAACTATTGCAAGGTAGTTGGATATATCCTTTGATATACCCTCTATATTTAGGTGTAAAATTCGAAGACTGTGGTCAATATTAATGGACCGGAAGTAGCCTGTATGCTGAGTACGGTCTTCTAAGTGCCGCCCATTAGAGATTTCAGTTGCGCAATAAATCGGATGTGCTCTGTCTACAGGGCTGACGTCAGCCATCAGAAAATCGAGAAAAATTCCAATAAAATTGAAACTTTTATGGAGAACTTTAAAAAATCTCCCAATGGCATTTGTAACCTTTTAATGATCCTAMTATACATGTATGTTTGGTACTGCAGCTTTCTTTTTCAAAATTTGAAGCAGAAATATGCCCTCGTAAATCACTAGCGTCCGTCAGATTCGACAAAACTCGATCCGCTGACCCCGCCTCACGAATTATGCAGATGTTCACCTAACCCAACTCGCATAACGCATTCTCTCGCCACCCTCGCCCGTCAATCCGCCATCGACATCTGTATCCCGTTTCGCCTTTCCCTCATCAAACTTCGCCGACTTTCTTCCATAACCGTCAAATACCGACCACGTATTTACCCCAGCACAAAGGACATTTTAAACTGCTCTGAATTGTAAATGCGGCGAAGGCATTTTTTGCCCCGTCCGTCTCCGAACGAATTTATCTTTCAATGTCGAAAAACTAGTTCAGCGGAAGTTTCCAGGTGGTGCGCGAAACTATGGGGGTTGCCGGGGGCCGAGGGCGCATAAAAGTTTAGTACGTGCCATTTCCAAGTGATGTGTTCGACCGAGGTGCCCCGAAATTAGGGCGGTAGTTAATTACTTATAGAATATTAACGGGCCTGCTGTTTCGTTGTCCGAAATCCGTGTTGCCTAAATTAGTTAACATGGCGCACTTGTTTACGTACAGCCTTTGCGTTGGTTGAGGTCGTAGGGTGCGTGCGTGCTAAAATCTACCGTAGGGGATGATACAAGCCTCATCGGGACAGCCCAAAGGATCAGCTACGATTATTTTATACTTTTTATAAAAAAGTTTATGTATATATATTCCAAAAGAAAAAAATGGCGCTTGAAAATCAAGGAGTCTACCAAATACCATGTTTAGACTGCCGCGTCATGACGACCCGAGCAATCTCAGTTTCTGTTAGATACACTCTACACCTTTGTGCTCTACCAAGCACATCAACATCCATGTTGCTTTTTTCACAATTACACCAAATTAAATAAACAAGTTGGTAAATGCATTTATCTTTGGATATCAAGTTTGCACTTTTTCACTTTATGGCTTTAGTAAAAAGATCTGTTGATTGAAGATTACAGTTTTTGCTACAGACTTGCAAAATGACTCTGATTACTGAATAGCGATTAACTTTTGTCTTTATATTTTAAGTTACAAACAAAATTTAACATAAGTTATAAGTGGCTCCTTTTTCGTTTGATTAGTTTTTATATAACGTGTGATTCGAAAGTTTTGGGAAAAATTCATGGGTTAGATTGAGTGACAAACATGCATGATGGAAATAAAATGTCACTCTTCATGTCATCTAAATAAACAATGCAAATGTTTTTGATTTCTGCTTTGCACAATGTCTTACAAAATTGAACTTCGTCGAGGTATTTATAATCTGGTTGGGCGAATGTCGAAAAGAGACATTGTCAATATTTGTCGAAATCAAAACATAAACAAATGGACAAGTTATCGCGCAATCAAAGGAAGTGAAGCAGGGGCACACTAAAAACGGTCGGCTCCGGGTTTTCGACTAATTAAGAGAGGCTAAATTAATTGACACAGCTTAACACAAAATTGGAACGTCACAGTTAAATCTGGCCAGAAGGCTTAAAGTTGGACAAAGCACGGTATACGGGGTTTTATCAAGTACGGAATATTGTCTTCCGGAAAAGAGAAAAAACTTCACAATACATAGAGATGTTGCCGCACGTAGAGACGAATGCATTTCATCAACAAGTTGGTTGTGATGGACGAAGAAAAATATTTCACATTATCTAACAGTGAGGTGAAGGAAAATGATGACTGGCTGGTGCTGTTCGGGGCGTAATGCAGATTATGAAATAATATTTTGGCCAGATCTTCATACGTCCAAGAATCCAAAAATCACGAGAAACTGGTACGAGGCTTACAATATCAACTTTGTACCAAAAAGAGACGATCCCCCCTAGCCTACCTCAGGCTCGCCCAATTGAAAATTTCTGGGCAATATTGAGTCAGAAGGTCTATTATAATGGATAGAGAACAGAAAACGAAAAACAATGCGCCGCCGTGTCTCTAGAAAAATTAGAGAAATCCACGCTACCGTCATCCAAAGGATGATGCAGAGCATCAGAGAAAGACTAAGGCAAATAACGATTCCCTGTCGGTTATTTTAATTATGTTATATAATAAGGACAGTTAAGACAAATTGCTAAAAAGTTGATACAAACAGAAAACTATTTTTATAACTGTTTTTTTCACAAAACTTTCAAATCATACGTTCTGGAGCAAGAACTGTAGCCAGAAACACAACAAAATTGCAAGAACTTGCAACCAGAAATTACAAGCTGGAATTACATGGCTGAAATAAGCATCAAAATTTATTTACGACTGTGAAGGGAATAACTTAGTAGTGTTACTTTTTTCAGAAACGATACAGTACCTACCCTTCAAAAATCCATTAAAGTTGTATTTTATTAAAGTCTGCATATTTCTTTGATTACTAATATAAAGCTCCCTTTTCAATGTATCAAAATGTAACGAAGTAAAGAAATGTCCATGTCAAACAAGTGAACAAAGGTATAGCCACTTAACTATACCAGTCGTCTGACTCTGCAATACTTTAACCTCTTTAAAAATCTCTTCCCTTCTGTGCAATTTAAAGTTTTCTTTTCCTAATCGCAGTTCAACAAAATATCCCATTTCAATGCCATTAGTGATAGAGAGTACTCCAGAAAATGTAGAAACGACAGTATTTACACTAGTGTTCTGGAGAAGTCTAAAGATCCAAAAAAATCAAGGACTCATTTATTTGATGCAGTAAAGATATGTTTAATAAGCGAGGCATAGACACACTGTCGTTATTAGTGCCATCATGTAGAGATCACATTGGTTTAAAGCCCGAAGTTGTCAAATCACTATTTCATATCGTCAAAAGTAAACACTTGCTATTTCCATAAAGTCTGATATTTGATTACGGGTTCCTTAATGAACTCCCTATCGACAGAGCACATTACAAAGCAAGAAATCTACATAACAATAAATACATTTCATGTTTACTTTAGATCAATACCGGCGTTTATCCCCGCTTAATAGCCGATTCAAGGCCGAAAATATCACCCACATAAGTGTAATTTGTCTGAACCCAGAAAGCATACGCTTCCGCACTCCCACACATCCATTTCCGTTAATTGTCCCCTGCACTCAGATCATCATCATTTAATTTCGTGAACACGGTGTATCTTGGCAGTGTAACACCCACGTCAAGAGCGTGTTCTAAAACTGTCATGTACACCAGAGTAGCGGAATGGTGAAATATTCATTACAGCGTACTCCTTGTATACTGAATAAGTGAAGAAGTCACGGCAGCGTTCGGATCCACTCCGGATTGCCTGTACATGCGATGCTTTGTTGGTGACGTGTTTTGTGTATCGAACACATGCGAATATGGGTTTTGTAAAGGATAACGTAGCAATAAATGATGAAATACAAAGAGCAATTTCTTAGTGTTAGGTCAGCTGACGTTGATACTTGTTTAGTTCTCTTTGGTATGTCTACCAAATAGTGGTCAATAGATATTAGCGTTATATTCTCATAAACTACTCAAATAACCTGTCGTTAACATAAGAATTTGTTGTTTTACCCTAAGAAATGATTGATAAAAGTGTAAAGATTCAAACAATTTTTGACGGATTCCAATGCGCTTGCTAATTGATCGAAGCTCTCGTTGACGTCACAACTCGTATCATGTGACCCGCCCGACATGCATAGCAGCATAATAACGCGTTGATTGCTAGTTTTGCATTCAATTTCTGCTTGTTGTGTTTGGCATGGGTAGCTTTTGATGACTATCGTTCTTGCGTCTAATTCATATTAGGTGTGTTATTGATGTATATACGTTGGACTACAAATACGGCATGATTTACAGAAGCCACCTCGACAAATTAACCGCGCAATGAGCTTTAAATTGTGGTCGAGTTTTTGTGTAAAATGGTCTTCACAGCAAAAAAAAAAGATGCAGTCATCTTACGTCTTGCAGCAACAACAATTATCTCTCATTCTTTTCGGCACAGTAACAAACTCCTTACTGGGACTTTTGGCCGTATTTGTACACATGAGGACAAAGCGTCACTCATTTCCACATTTCTCTGTCATTATGTTGAGCACAATGTGATATTATGAAACTCACTCGCTGGAATGATCAGAAGAATTTATTTTAGAGGTTAGAAGATTAATTTTGCGTTAATTGAACCGTACTAAGTGGATGTGATTTCTTCTTCTTCTTCAAAAACAGCCATAAGATTGTTAATAAAGATGGCAGATTTTAAACTAATTTTAATCAACGTTGTTATACTGCATATTAATTTTAATTTTACAATTAACGCTTTCATATTAACTTGACAATGACAACTTTCTTTTTCTTATGAATAAAAATATTTGCTGGGATTATAAATGACGCTGTTGTCTTAGTATTGATTTTTTTACTTCAAAATAGTATTAAAAATATCATGTTTTACGACAACTGGAGAAAAAGAAATTTATTATTTCGACACTACATTGGTTTTATGTGCCCAGTGCAATAACTTATCTTAAAAATAATATTTATGGTTGTCACAACTAAGAATTTCATCAATAATCTTTTATACCTCTTATATACATGACCTCACGATTGAAGTACACTGCAGAAATCCTATTTAATTCAAATTTTACACATTTCAAATTTGGAGTAACTTCTGTTTGGTTAAAAAGCAAATGGAAAACGAAAGTTTGTCTTTTTGCGGACATTATCGGTGTTTGATAAGAACACACTTTAGAGTTGGTGTAAAAAGGTCAGTAGGGTCCCTTCTAATTCAGATTTGCATAAAGTATAGTTCCTTTAAGGAAACATTATTAACTAAATTAAATTTAATTACTTCTAATTTGCTGTTATCTCCTGACTGTCAGTATGGATGTAGAAAGCTAAATTCGATAAAAGTCAACATATTCGGTGATTCTATCACAACTACCGGGAAAATGGTTTAAAAGAGCTATTAAAACACTTTATGAAAATAACATAACAGCAAAGTGCAAATGCGTGTAAAGCTGAAAATGTTTATTTGCCGGCCATTTCGTTTTCCTTTAATTTTCACAACAATTTCATTGAGTGTTACGATTTTGGAGTTTAAATTACGTCGAAATGATGTTCTTGCTACTGTCGTTTATTTTTATTGCCTCATTTATACTGACAAATAATGTGCATGCAGTATTTTTTTCGGCCTCCATTTAGCTTCAAAATAGCGTTAAGTGACTCTACAGGTATAATCAATATGCAACTCATATACATATACTTACCGATTTAGCTGCATGCGAAACGACATTCTCTTGCCTGTAAAGAGACGTATATATTACACATTGGTTATCATAAAAAAAACTTGCTTTATGTTACACAAATAAGCTTTAACTATCATATAAATTGCCAGACGATTGTTATGACTTCCGATCATCAATAATCACGTTGTATATTAACTAAAAGTTCATAGTTCACAAAAGCTTTTATGTCCTGACATAAACCAGGATATTTATAGAAAATTACAATTTAATGGTTCACTCACATTTGATAGTAAGCAGAACTAATGATAGCAGTACCTCCTAAATAATATCGCAAGAAAAGTTATTGGACGGAGATTTCTGTATTAATAATTGGGTCTACAAGCGCAGGGGATTTATACAACATAATCTCACAATCTTCTTACTGGAGATGCGAAGCAAAACAAGCCTGTTCTGATTCTTATTTATTCCAGATGTTTCTACTTCATTCCCTACATAAGTTACCCTTTACAGTTTAGATGCATCACGTAGTTTATTTTACGTTCATCATTATTAATTTGTTGTTTTTACCTTGTATACAAGATACGTTATGAAGCCTATTCGCCCTAGGCGATTAATATAATGTGCGCTTATAACGCTCTTTTATTAATGTGTGATGTAAATTTGACATGGTTTTATTACAATACACTATTATTTGGGCACAATAAAATCATAATGTAAAGCCGAATTAGACGTTTCACCTTCATTTACAATTGAATAATTTTCACTTATTTATGTAGTCGATTTATAACATTTTGTTCCATCTCTCATTTAGAAGAATTGCAGAACGGATCGAACAATTATTTCAGTCTGGACCACCGTGTAGGCGTGCCGCTGCAGACGATGTTTACTCAAAGAATATTTACAACTACCCTAATCCCTCTATTGTTAAGAAAAATTCTGGTGCTTGCCTTTAGCTTTATAATGGTTCAAATATCTTGGCAGCAAGTATAAATAGCTGATATCGAAGCCAATGTATAATTTTGATAGTAGTGTTTCATGATAAAGTAGATCCCAAGCTTTGTTATTTTGATGACTTACTGCTATGATATTCTCAGTTACTTATAACAGATATAACGCGAAAGAACAATTTCAGAACCAATTTTATCCCTGGATAACCAAGTTCCAAGACCGCGATTATTAGAAATCTGAAAAACGTACTCATAATAAATGGAGAGAATTATTCTGCAGATAAAATTCCCAGAATTTCTCCAGTTCATCTCTTAAAACTATGCCCGCTTCTCGAGTGAGTAATAAGCAGCTTATTAAAAAAAATCCTCCTTTCCAGGTACCTAATAACCTCGATGTGCGACGACTGTTACAATCCCCCGTCGGTCGTGACGCTCGTMTTCTGGGTGGGCKACTTCAACTCGGCGCTGAATCCGCTCATCTACGCCTATTTCAACCGGGAGTTCCGGGTCGCCTTCAAGAAGACGCTCCAGAGCTGCTGCCACGTGACGGCCAAGCTGCCCTGCTTCAGATGGAGGTCAAGGAGGGAGCCGGTCACGAACAGCAACGCCTCGAGCGACATCCACATGAACAACCACGTCAGGAACGGGGCGGGCAGGAAGGACAACAACAGGGCGAGTGGTGAAAACGTGCTTAACTATAACGTCTCTGAGGGGGAGATTATTAATATACAGGGGGAGGCAGCGATTTAAGCGGGTCTTTTTGAGAGGGGGGGGGGTAGACTGCGTTGACATATCAGAAGTTAGAGTGGGGTCTTGATTAGGGGGGGTTTACGCCTTGGAAGATGTTTGAAAATTATTAACAGAGATGGAGCTTTCTTAATTCTCACAAAGGCAAGATTGCAAATTAAAAAGTCACCCCTTTTCAGGCACAGGATTAAGTCAGAATTTCAAATCTATTTTAGCCAATTTGATTAGTATAGCGTTTCTATTTTGCACGTGATACTGAAGCATCCATAAGGGGAATTACAGGGTGAGTTTTTTCAATGACCAACATGGTGATCTCGAAACTAGCAGAGGTAGAAGCCAACTTTAATAATAATAATAGTAATATCAACATTTTTACATATGCCATTGTCACATCTAATCATGTTATTTACAGGTGAATTAAAGTGTTGGTTAATGCTGGAAAACAGAGGTTCAAAAGTCAAGTTATATCTCGCATAGGACCTATGGTACGCAAATTAATCCGTTGAACTAAGTTTGGACAATTGGTATAATGATGAATTAATTAAAATAAAAATACATTACATAATAACTTTCTGCATTGGTACAAAGGCTCTGGTTTACATTCTGTAAGTAGTTCATTAAGAGGACAGTTAGGTACAGGACACGCCTTATGCTTAATAAAATATACATATTTACAAAACTTGCTTTCCACCCGTTCTACATATAGGTGCAATATGAATTGCATAACTGGGATCCCAGATCACCAGACAATATTCCAATTTACTTCTTACAAAAAAAATAGTTTTATTAAGCATTCAACGTTACTAAACTCTCTGGTATTTCTAACAATAAAGCCTAGCATTTTGTGCTGAATGTGAGGAATAAATGACAGCTGAGAATCCACTATAACAACTAAATCATTAACTTCACTGTCACTCTCAATAACACACATACCGATATGTAACTGGTTTATGTTTTTAGTAAAACTAATTGCCTTACATTTGGCCACATTGATGCTTTCAAATTGTTTAAGTTCATTTGCAAAATTTGACAATCTTCAACGGAATCTATACATTTAGCAATTTTCAAATCATCAGCATGAGCATAGATGGGACAACTGAATTGGGAAAGGGCATCATTAATATACAACAAGAATAATATAGGGCCCAGATTAGAGCCCCGAGTGACACCGCTAGGTGTCAAGTATGTATTGGATTTTGAGCCACCATATTCAACATACTGTGTAGGACTTAAAAGTAATGATCTAAACTAAATAGATTTACTATACTATTACATAAACCAAAGGAATTCAATTTTTTAAGTAGACAATGATGATCAACTACAACTACTTACTGGTCGTTTCTTTCTATCGGAACCACACCATTGTTCTACGCTTCTCCAGGTTTAAATATTGAAAGATTTCTTCAAAATCATTGTGTAAAAAATGAAGGTAACGTTCGCCACTTAAAAAAAATTGTCAAAAATGTACAGACCCAATAATACCGCACCAAACATTAAACCCAAACCTGATTTGAGATTTGTTGCACATTGCGAGGGTTTTCTTGTGCCCACAGTTGTTTATAATGTCTGTTACACATACTGCATTTTGTGAATTTTGTTTCATCCGACCACATAATCTTCTATGCCAGTTACAAATCTTCAGGTGCCGATCATTATCCCCAGCATGTGATGTTTGGCTAACTGCAAGCTTGTAGGGGTTAAATCTATATAATTTAAATGTTTTAACAACAGTGTTTTGTAAAGTGCCAGTATTTAAGGCAAATTTACGTGTTAAACATAACAGATTTTTGTTTACACATTTGTGTAGCTTCATTTATACCCCTGGATCGATTTCGTGGTTTAAACAACGAGCCATATTGTCTTAAGTTATCGTAAAGCCATTGAWATTGCTTTAAATAGGCCGGCGGCGATATTAGTATCGATGATGATGAATTTMGGCGGTGGTTCRATCATATTAAGCTTTTCTAGATTTGAAAACTCCAATTTMAACTTACAAATAAGTGATTTTTAGTGATCAGTTCTAAATAACTACCAGGTAGAAGAAACAGTTGTTCCATGCCTAACTATTTAAATAAAAATAATACAGAAAATTGACCATAACTCTGCTATTTTTGTCATATCTCAAATATAACAGAACACATAACAAACTGGAGTGCACTACTTTATTAACGGTAAAATTATCTACAGGCTTTGTACCTACATTTTTATGTAAAATCAAAAATAAATGAGAAAAAACTATAATACTCAAAATTTAGTTTTTTTTTCAACAAACTTTCTCCATTTAACTTTTCTTCTAGCTCTGCTAGTTTTCGAGACCCCATACTGGTCATCGAAAGAAACTCACCCTGTATATGGCACATAAATAATAACTCATAAAAACTCTTGATGATTTTAGAGCTTCCCTTTGAAAGATTAGACAAGCTTGCACTGTACTTGAAGAATCAACTCTAACCAAACTTCTCCCATTCTGTCTCATATTCATATTCAAATTCATGTTTTTTATTAGACAAAAATGTTATTAATATATTATTAAGAAATAAAGCTCTAAATAAAATGAGGCTACTTTGGACGTTTTTCGTAGACAATAGATAATTCTGAATTTGCTAAAAAATGTATACCTACGTCCACTAAGAATTTAAAAAATATAATAATAACAGTAATTTATTAACTATTGAGTGTTGACTTTCAAAGCCTTTGTTCAATGAAGAAAATAAGATAATAATAAGAAAATGAGATAAATTCTTTGCATCCTGCAAATGATATGCAAAAATACCACCTACCAGTCAAAGTTCGGTTAGCTGAATTTAACAAATAAAAATAATGTTATTACCAAAATGTTTAACAAATCAGCTGTATCAAGGTAAAAGTCTTTCAGTGTGTAAATTCATTTTAATTTTCCATTTCAAGAAATACGTGATACATAACGTACTGAAAAGTTTTGTTTGTTTGTATAGGAAGCATATTTTTAATAAAATTTCAAATTTGCCTTACGTTTTCAGAATATTAAATTAGTGATTAAAGTTGTCCTTGATTATAGACAATTCAAATCGAATCGAATTTATGACGTTTTAAGATTGTAACGCTTACCGTTCCAGAGAAAATCTGAAAGGACCTAATGCGCCACTTCATCTAATGTCGCAGGCCCCAATTTGCCGCGACCTAATCACAAGATAGCGATCTACATACATATTAAGGCCAAAATGGCCCGCGAACCTAATTTTCTGCCCCCGAATTTTATTTCCACCTCGTTTAATTCCGGTATAATGCCACGGCCGGCGATAATGAAAAAACGCACATAAAAGCGACAGTTGGTAGGAAAAAATGTGCGTTCGGAACCGGTCGCGAAGCAGCGGCGTACGTCAGTTATGTAAATTCATTGTCATCGCCGACGTAATTTGACCCACCAAGTGCCACTTTGGCGGCGAACTGCCTCCGATGGGTGGGAAAGCAAAGAAGAGCTGGCTGGTATTATTGGACCGGCATTTGCATAGCAGACAATGATGAGGTCTTTAGAGAAACAAAAGAGCACATTATCAGTTGATGTTTTCTATCGTGACGGAGCTGAACAACTGGAGACGGCGGGTGGGGTTTTGATGAATGTCGTGTTCTTTCTATTCAGTACGGTCTCGTTCTTGTCTGCCAGTTAAAAAAAAGATAATTAGAATGAGTACGCTGGGTATAATTTCCATAATTGATATTAAGTAATATTGATAGAAATATGCAGAATTGCAAAAAGAACAACGCATTGTTCCATTGATTACATACTACATAAGGTTTCAGGAGGTTACACGGAGATATATGTAATCATTTAAGATTCATGAATCGTACTAGAAATTACATTAATTTCATATCTGAGATCTGGAAACAAACGATTATATAGCGATTACAAAAGACTTCACGATAATCATTAAATGCAGAAAAAAGCATATAAATACACTAATAGCTAATCATAATGGAAGAGAGAGAACTTAACTGATGTTTCGTTGAGCAGATTGAGCAACTTGTCGCATCTGGGCCGCCTAACGATTCGTCCATTACTGTTTTGGACCTAATTACTGATGACAACATAACTGCAGAAAACAGTTTTTATTCTTAGTGAGACCAACACATTGATATAATACTGCAACAATTGCTTCTTAATAAAAACCTGTTGTACCGCACAAAAGAAAATCTTCGGACCAAATGTACGTTAGTGTTTTTATTGAATTAACTGAAGTAATTTGCCACATTTTTGATTGGTGGTTGTGTCATCCATCTAGTCGTGTCTAGCAACGCTGCTTTTAAATGCTTGCATAATTTTTTCTTGCCTACTGAATGCAGCTGCTTTTGTTAGAAAATGTAAGTATGTACTTTTAGATTATTATTATTAATGTAATTGACTTCCTATTGCCACAAATAGCACATGAACACAATTTAGGACAAAAATAAGAATCATTCTTCAAAACAGATAAACAGATGCCCTTAGGTCAGCTTGATAAGCTTAAAGATTTTGCGTCAAAAATTTTTATAAAACAATCGTAATTGAATGTTTGGTTTATTTTGTGGAATATGCAGTTTATGCAAGCTTTGTATTTGTATCATTATGTTCAGAGCATGCACTTTCCAAGCTTGTATAAATTACTTTTAATGAAGCTCAGATATATACCCCGTTTAAAAGACGCGCCTAAAATAGTTTAGTTCTTACGCAACCCACAAATGATAACGATGATTTGTAATGCATTTACCTTCTTAATTCTGTTCTGTGACCGGCCACAACCGAACAATTCGATTAGGTTTTTCTAGTCAATGTAGAAAACCTGTCCAGCATATGCATCCTACCAAGGAAGCTTTCGGTACAGTTTCGATTGAAAAGGTCCGGTGCGTCCGGTAAATCCCAAAATATTCAACGAAAAAACAACACGATACACGGAATGTGAAAGGCATACTATGTCTTGTCCAATTCTTTACCTTTCTAAGATGTTTTCCGACTGGAAATACAGCAGCTATAAACATAAGACGACAGAAACCCTTGTTAGGTTAACTCAGTCTACATCGGATTGGCTTGAAAAAACAACTGGATAAAACGATGGATGAGATCGAGTGAAAAATCTCTTTCACGTTGAAGGAATCTGAATCTGTTTTTTTTTTGTGTACGATTACGTATAAGGCAAGTAAACTCCATGATCGCAAATTTTGTAACTGCAAAATTTAATATTTTTTCAGGTAAATTTTATTTTACTTAACAAGCATAGCTTTATCGCTAAGCAGGTTTAAAATGACAGGAATGCAGCATGAGAAAGTTAGTGATTTTGCAAATCTTCATTTAGAACAACGTAAGAGTTGCAGTCAAAAATTTGATATTTATGTCTAAAAACTTAGTGATTCTTCGTATCATACCACTAACAAAAATATTGTCGATGTTGATGTACTGCGAAAAAATGTGAGAAAACATTATATGCAAAGCAGTTTTCTTTATTCAATTATTATTAGATGAAGGGAAAGAAAATCTTTTCACCTCTGTACAAGATTTAATTCTCTAGATGCTTTTGACCATGTCTGTGCGATATAACGCTACACCGAGCGTATTTTGGGGCTGAAACGGTCAAACCCAGGTAGAAACGAACCACCCCAGATTGTCAGACCTTGAAGATAGACCAAGAACAGGCCCTAAAAGTGTAAAGTAAAACCAATAGATCTAAAAATAGACCAAACGTAGATACCCCGATCTGCCTGTCTTACGCGCGATAATAGAACATCAGTACGATCTAAAAAGGAATAATAGTAATAATAAACTTAAACGCCGTAGTATTAACAAGTGGAATACACAACTAACCCACAAAACAAGAATAACGGCTTTCGTCCCTTTAGACGTTCGTACAGTAAAGACAAATCAACAATAGGGGAGAGTAGTAAAACGTAGAGAAACCGGCATATCCAAAATTAGATCAAATGTAATTATGTCGACTTGTTAAAAAATACATACCGCAGTAGGAACAAGTATAGAACGAACAACTAACCAGCAAAATAATAAAAACTACTTTCGTCTTTTCAGACGTTCTTTCAGAAAAACAAACATAAAAAGTCTCTTACGTAACAAGGAATCAACGACAAAAGACAATAAGATAGAAAGATAGCTTGTGGTTAGCTCAGAATCGGCGACATAGCAAACAATTGCTATCAACTCTTAGATCTCTCCATAATGTGTTCTAGTGTTAGGTTCTTGTGTTGTCGTTATTGCTGGTGTCATAAGAGTGAAGTGTTACGTGCGTCTAAAAAAATGTATACTAGAAATCACACACAATTGTGGTACAGAAAGTCTCGGGAGACGGCAACCGCTTTCAAAGCACAATTGAGTTATTAAATGTACGGGGAAACATTACCCAATAAGAACACAAAAACCGCCCAAGAAAAATAAGAAGAAAAGCTGGAAGAAGAAATCATAGTGACAAGAATAGAAAGAAGCAATAAGTAAGAAAGCGCTATGTCAGTGCGAAATAATTGTACAGAAACCAGGAAACCATGTAAACAAATCCAGTCACAAAAAATTGGGATAGCCCTAAAGAAGCTCGACTGTATAGAAAAGAAAAGATACTAATACACGAGACGTGAAGTAATATCACCCCATCTAGAGATCCAACAAGCGAATGGGTAAGCACATACGAAATCGCTGAAAGCATCGATACCATCAAGAAACGGCAACACAAACAGGACTCAAACAGTTATTGTGAATTATAAGATTTAAGTTCATAATGTGTTCTATAGCTACGTTCTTGCGTTTACATTGTTATTGTGATTGTCGTTACAGTGAAGTAATTCGTGTATCTATCACGTAATCGTGGTAAAAAAAATCAGCAAGACCAAAACTACCAACACAAACACCTTGTAAGGGAAATAAGAAAAAACCACAAATCACGTTAGACCAAACTCTCTAGGAAACGAACAGATAAACACATATGAAAACACCGAAAGAAGCATCGACATTATCACGAAAGAGCAATCAGAAAAGGAAACATAAATCATGAATGCCGCTTAAAAAAGACAAGAAAATAATATTTGAAAAAGTCTTAAATCTCTGCGCAACTTCAGACATCACTTCACATGAGGAGAAAATCATGAAGCCGCGCTAATCCAATATCAAACACGAAACATCTAAGAAAAGCATTCACTGTCCGAATGCACTCTGCGAAGCTTCCCATATACTACAAAAGGCGTGGAAAACAGCAACAAGTTCAAAGTAGGATGACCGTGCTACAAGTGGAGAACGGTGGATAGAATCATAGCAGAATAAAACGTAATGAAGAACCATGGTCAGAAATCGCAAAAGACAAGAAAACAATAAATAAGGAAGTCTTAAACCTGTATACAATCTCAGACAGCAGCTCGTCGGAGGAAGAACAAGAACAATGCAGTCGAACTAAGCTCCAACACGGAGGCTAATAAAAAGTATCCGATAGTTGGATGCCCTGAAAACCTCCCCATTCCAGTCCCCAAACTCCTGTAACATGCGCTACGTGGGAGCCCGCTAGCAACAAGCGTGTAACCCCTCCAACCCAGCGTAGACGTAGCCGGCTCGGTGGTATATCCGGGAGCGGCAGAAATGCCTACCGTACACTGCTTCAATCAATCAATCAATCAACTGTTAAAGTATAATGTTTGTTAGACACTCATCAATTCAAAACTGCAAGTACTCTTTCAGCAATAAATAAGAGTAGCAGTTTTAAACGCATTGTGACGAGTTACGAGTATCAGTCGTTATGGGAATTCTAATTAATTAAAGAACTCCCACTTTCTTATTGCTCTTAACCAATAAATTAGTGATTTTAACAGCTATGTTTAAATGATTTATTATTATTTAACTTCATTCTCCTGATTTGTAAAATAAACAAAAATTGCAAAAGAGCAATATCAACTGAGGCGTACTTATTTTTCTTCCAGCCCGTGTAATAATAACTTTGCAACGGCTGCGAAAGAAACAAAAAAACTGCCCTCCAGCGCAAACAATACTAAACAAACCGTGAAGTTTGTGTAAACGCCAGCAAATGCATTTCCCATCTGTCTGCGGAAACGCCGAACCTGTTTATTTAACCCGTCCCACGCACGTAGCGGGAATCACAATTTTCCTAATTCCCACGCCACCCAACTAGGCCATATAATTTTCTGTTTAACGTAAACACGTACAGCTTTCCATGAATACTAAAATTGCGGAGGGCGCCCGGACAATCACTGCAGTAGCGGGTATGATTTACCGGCGTAATAACTCCTCAGATACTCCCATTTTGTCTGTTAAGCCGGCWTTCAAGAGGAGCAGAAATCCGCGCGCGGAACAATCCAGCCGAGCGGGGCGATTGTCAATTTTGGTGGAGGCGCCGCGACTAAGGAGACGTGTTTCTGTAGCTGACGCGGCAGGCGCTTGGAATTAAAAATGGGAACGGTTTGACGTGTTGCCAGATGAATAAGGGGGATATTTAACGAAGAGATTTGTTATTCCAGTTTACACGAGCTGCCGTACAGTTAATTTCAGTTTAAAATCGTGATCTGTTTCTCTGTTTTAGTCTTACATTTACAAATTATTCCACAATCGTTTGAATTTCGTGCTCTTTTTAAGTTAATAAGAACACGATGTCCTGTAACTGTAATAATATTAAGTAATATTAAGTAGGTCACACAGCACAGAAAAATGCGACCACAGGGTTCATATTATTTTGACATACAGTGATAGCATACAAGGTAAGAATAAAGCCGAGTAATTATTCGAAAAACTGATATTTTTCTTTGCACGTTTTGTCCGTTTCCAAATTTTACCACAAAAACAACAACGCACAAAAGGAGTGCGGACGCATCACATGTTTTTCTCGTTTCGTTACGAGCTCGTTTGAATTCGATGATCTTAAACTCCGGAGTTCTAAGGATTGTACTTCTGCTAAGCGAACAGCCACATTTACATTATAAAGCTCATAATCCATAACTTTGGACATCTTCCATATTGATATTTGCATTTCCCTTTGTGAGATTTCGTGGTGGAAACTTGGTGGAATAAATATCTCTCTTACAGCAAACGACGTCATTTATCTGCAAGTCAAGTTTGGGATATTTATGGCTCATAAATTGGAACTAAACCCAGCAAATTGGATTTAATGTTGGTTTCAAGGGTACAAAGGACTATTTATTTAGATTCCATGTAATATACGAGTAGGCTCGTCTATGTGTTGAACAAGGTTAGATGTTTCACCGCGCCCAGACTTGATACTCTGAAATCCCTAACACAAAGTTAGGAACGAAACGTAAAAAATATTTTTTGAGATTTTAAATCCCACATTGAAACAAACATTAATTACTCCCTCTCGCTCACACTTTGATGTTGAAACTCTATTTAACCCCTTTCTGCAGTAAACCCGCGCAACCACCGCGACGTACGCGTAATGCCTGTCAATATCCCGCGAGCTACATCCCTTACTGTCCCTGGGGAACAGAAGCAGGTAATTAAGGTGCGCCCGTGTATACAAAGATGCGAGCTGGCAGAGCGGGAAGCGTTCAGAAATTGAGTTTAAAGTCGGGCATCGTCTTAAGTGCATCTTCACTAATGTAACCGATAGCAATAGCTCGACTGGAAGCATCAATTTGTTCGATAAAAACGAAGCACACCCCACCCGATACGTGCATGAAGATCTAATTATGACGTTGCTTTGTAGCTTTGGAGTGTGTACTTAGGTTCTGTATTAGTGTTTGTTAATTAAATTTAGGCCGGTATATGTACTGTTCATGACTATTATAGTGGGAGAGTTATTTAGGTGTTCCAGGTCAGCGGACCACTTTGAAACAACCAAGATAACACTAGCGGTTAGCATCATTATTGACATTAAATTTTTCTCGTCGATGCTAGCAATAACAGTCAGTAGCATAAGGCTGGAGAACTTGATGTTCGTTGTTACCCAGAAGCATTTTGAAATGAAGCGAAAACGAGATAGTAATAAGAGGAAAAAGGTATTACTCTGCATTAAAGTTTTACATTGAACAGCTTTCCCTAAAATAGAGACTAGAAGCATTACTGGCATTACGCCAAACAGTGATAGCTTTTCACTATGGCAAGCCTGCTTGAAGAAAATGGATCAGTTTTCAATTATGAATAAAGGTAGTGAAACAATCCTGATCAGTAATTATCTTAAATACTTATGGAAACGAAAGCTTGTTTTAAAAAGCTAACAACTTGGTTACAAGAAGCATAACTTATTAGACATTTATTTAAAGTTTTCAATAGTACCACGATATACCAAACTTGTGTAACGATATGAGTTATAAAGTTTTTAATAAATGCATTCAACTCTATATTTCAAATTTATCCTAGTTTAGTTAAACCGTTTAAAAATTTTCAATCTTTATTGCGGAGTTTTTATGTTATCTATAATCCATTACTGGTAGTAAAAAGTGATTTTTGGATAACTTAAGCCCTGGTAAAAAAATCTTTGAAAAATCTTAGACTGAATCAGTTTAAAAAAATTAATTGCACTAAATCAAAAATTCTTTGGAGTTACTAAAACACATGAAGCTGGCAATTCTATCAAACTTGTTTTTGTTACGTTTGTTACAAATTAGCAAAATAGTTGCACTTGATACTTCATGAAGTAAAAATTTTGAAATACACAGGATCGACCAACACATTATAGATTTCAAAGGCCATATAGATTGCTACCTTGTTCCTTTTTATGTGAATAATTTAATTTCCATCGACCTCTCCAAAAAACTGCTGAAAAAATAGTTTGGTTTAAATTTTAGTTCATTATTTCTTCTTGTTAGGCAAAAATCCGATTTAGCTTTACGTCTTTTTTCTAGCTGAACTCTTTCAAACACATTTGTTTCTCATCTCATTAAATTTTAGTACCGTTGGTTAAAAGGTTTATTAAGGTTTTATTAGTTTTACCTTTCTTTCGAAAATTTTATGAAAGCCATTTCTTCACAACTTTATTCGCACAAATTAAGCGTTTTTGGGTCACTTTTTCATAGTCTGTTTAAAATACCTCTCGCATTAGAGGCTTCTGTAAAACTGGCACTGAACTGCTTTTTATTAAAACTTTTATGAATTATTTGATAAAGAAACTGTATTTTAAATATTCGACAAAATTTTTACTCTTTTAAATGTGATAAAGTGTAGTAAACATTTAGTATCCTCTTAAATTTGTGTCACTTTCAGTTAGCTTATCTAAATTACTTCTCTCGCCTAGATTAACTATTGCTATTTCTATTGTATGCAATGTTTTCTTTTTTTGGTCGCAATAATAGCAAAATCTCAGTTTTGAATGGTTCAAGCTTTTAATGGAATACTTGCAATTCCGTTTGTGTATATTTTCTTCTATCAAAAGTTAAGAAAGTTTAAAGTACTTTAAAAAGTATAAGGATACTGATGTTTTTACAACAAATTATTTATTGGCTAACTCTACACAACTKRAATTCATTATTAATTATTATCATATTATTTAGAAACTTAAMGACTTACGKACTATACTGAACGATTTTTGTAACTTAAGTTTCCCAAAACTAACTAATATTGTTTGCGTTGCTAGCATGTAGGTTACTTTTTATATATTCCCGAACTCCAGTAGTTAATCCAACTATACCTCCTATTCCAGTATCTAAAGTATTAAAATTACAGTTTAAAAAGTAATACTACTGTTTTTGTTAATTGCTGATATAAAATGTATGCACAAGGTGATTTTCTAAAAAAACCTTCTAACTGTCGTCTACAAAAGCGTATAAATTAGAATGGTGATGAAAGCAGTAATTTAAAAGACTTTAAAAGACCAAAGCCCATCAGGAACTGCAAAATAATGTCAAATAGTACCAAGGTTAGTAGAGACCGTATTCGAAATTTTTATACAAGGTGCGGCATAATTGTCTTCCTATTTTCAATTCTGTCGTATAAAATCGGGCCCCATTGCAGAAGGATGGGGATGGCGAATATACAAACGGCAAAATAAATTAAAACTAAATTTTAGCTTGAAAACGGTTTAGTCTATAATAAGTTTTGTGGGTCAAAAACTTCAGAGAAATTGGATCTGTTGTCAAGAGAGGAGGTAAACGTCCACAGACAGCGCGGACATATCGAGATATGTAGTTAGGCATTCAGTGTTACGGTCGTCTAGACGAACTACATGAAGGCCTTTCCGGGCGCGCTGTACGACGTATTCTTCCTGAGGATCTTCATTTTCATCCATACAAAATGGTTGCTGTGCAGGAAATATAGCAAAGTGTTAAGAACAATCGAGTTGCACCCTGTGAAAACATGCTTAACAATTCACTTCAGAAGGCAATTTGGGGGGGGGAGGGCGACGAGGTACATTTTTACTTGTCTGGCAGCGTTGACAAGCAAACTTAGGGTACTGGCGTGCCGATAACCCCAAACAGATGCAGAAAAGCCTCTGCATAGTAAGAGTCAATTCAGAACGCTACATAGCGATGATTCAAATTTTTTTCGGACCGTCCCTTGCAGACCGTAATGTGCAGACACATCTCGAACATCATCGAACACTTGAGAGAAATAAGTAAGAATTTAGATGACAATGCCATCTGTCATCACGTCATTGTAATGCTGACAGATGGCATTGCCATCTAAATTCTTACTTACATTATTACCATTGCTTTGGTATATAGGCAAAGCCAGTTCTATGCCGTGCTGTCTGCATTAGACCTAAACTGCACTGATGAGCTGTAACGACAGCGAAATAAATCTATCTGTAGTTGGTTGAGGTGCAGACAGCACAGCATAGACATGCATTTTAATTTGAGAAAAATATTTCCCAGACGCTTGATTTTTTGCGAGGCGCTATTCTATGCCCTGCACGCTCCCTAGACTTAACACCCTGCGACTTCTTTCTGTGGAGATATCTCAGAGCTCAATTATTCAAACATCGCCAAAGGACCACAAAGGAACTGAAATAGGCAATCCGTCTGGAAATTATCCAAATACCGCAAGAAATGTTAGTAAGAGTTATGCACAAACTGTGATAATGATGGAGAGCACTTAGCAGATATTCTGTTCAAAAACAATTAAAATGAAACTGTCTTAGTCGCACTCGTAAGACACCAAAATAATGTATTTGTAGTTTTTTTAAGCTTTAAAAATAGGGAGACAGTTTTGCCGCTAGAAAGCACATATGCACAGACATTGCAATATAAACCGTTGTCATCTTCAGAAGGCGAAGACAACTGTAATTTTTGAAGCAACATATGAAACGTTCCCAAACCAAGATCTCGAAGCTTTCCAGCGACCGTTTCCTGCATGTAAAAGTGACCTCGCGGCGACCGGCGTTTTCCGTCCGACCCGGTTTTCACTTTTCATTCATGAACCTGCAGCTTTCGATCACTGCCTAATTTCTGGGCGGGCGGCGGCATTCAGAGGCCGCGCGCGTTCGTTATATCTATTAATCCTTTGTGCCGGGTTCTATTAAACTTCGGCGGCGCTAATGTACCTGCACCGTGTACCCGGACGGCCTCTCCTGGGAACGCGCGCCCTGATGCGCCCCCTATATCTTCTACGGCAGGTGATTTAAGTCCCGCAGCCGTGACCGCCCTTAAAATATACGAGGGACGTGACGACGCATTAGCGGCGTTGCGGGATTGCGACGGGATTCGTGTTTAAGGCTGTTCATACGTTTTGGGCCAAGTAAATTTTTTTTTATGTAATTTATTACATTCTTACAACTATGACTTGTACTCTTTACCCCCAAGTGAAACTTTTTTGACGAATAAATACTTTTATCAAAATTTAAAAAAAAAGTAAAGTATGTTTTATTATAAAATACAATCAAGATAGATTTTATTTGTGAATATATTTTAAAAACTCAGAAACGTGAATTTTTACTATTAATAATACTAATCGCCGATTTTATGTACATATAGAGAGAAGCTGGTTAAAATTTAAACTCAAAATCATAAAAAAATTATTTTCGCTTCTGTAAAGTAATGTAGACAAATGACAATTACTGTTAATACCTATATTTTGGTGATTGCAGTTCACAAATAAACCACAGTTTTTAATTTTAAATCCAGTTAAAGTTTCAATTTTTTTGACAAGTCTTCATTATCACTGCCCCAACGCGTATATTTATTGCCTTTGAAGGGAGAATGAACAAAACTATTAGCAAGAATGTCATAGGTAGTAGGATTCCGACGAAATACAACACGATTAACATCGGAAGCAGTTAATCTATATGATCACTCTTGGAACCACCTCAGATTAGCAGATTGACCTATGCTATTTTTTTTCTATTTTGTCAAGTCCTGTTGAAGTTTTTGTAGCAGATCTCCCATTTGCTGCTCTTTAAAGTCATCATCGATGACATCTTCTTCATCAGATTCACTGTTGTGGCCATGATCTGAATCGGGACCAACAGACTTGTTTTTCTGTTTTTGTTGTTGATCATCTGCGAAAAGTCTTGTACAAGCTTTATCTCGTTTCTGCTTAGGAATACGGCTCATATCTTTTTTTGTAAATTTCCGGGGGTTCGTTTGGCAATTTTTCGATGAATTATTTGTCTCTGTTGCGTTGCTAGTCATGTTTTATAAAAGTTATGAACATTTTGCACTAACCTTTTAGAGCATGTCAGTTAATCGCCAAGCAAACCACATTCGTCCATCTCAGAAATGAAGTTCTCTTCGTTTGGTTTTGGTTCTGTGGAAAAGTAATTTTCACAATTTTTATAATCACCAAATACATGCCTTGGACAATTTTCAGTGTCTCTAGATAATCCTGCCAATTGTTCATTAAACGAAACATCCTCTGTTTTCCTGAAATTTAGGGCTTTCTTTATTCCTCTTCTCATTCGCTCTATGTTAGATTTCAAACTTTTCCGCAGCTTCACAGGTAAACCTTAATTATTGTCGAACTTCAACGACTTTTTGCCATTTGATGCAATTCTGAGACAGTTTCTCAGCAGATGGTTTGTGCATTTTGCGAACTAGTTGTTGTGGTCCGTAAGGTTTTGCGGTCAGAAGTCTGTCGCTGTCACCTATCAGTTTTACATACTTCAGTCATACTTTCAGCAATTATATCGGATTCCATTCAAGTAGATATTCCTTTTCAATGTTTTGTGCATCTGTGCTGTGCACTGGGATTGTTCTCTGCCCTTGCACAATGGATGCAAAATTTAATTCACACACCTATGTATAGCAATTTTGTTTTAACCCCAAAAGTACCCTTTCCGCGTGTGTATTCTAAACTAAAACCTTCAAGTAGCATCTAAGATTTCCCTAGTGATAAAAAAAGTGGTGAAAGTTTTAGGAAAAGACAATAAATACAGATAATTTACGAGCACAGTGATGCATCTGCAAATTATAAAAGGATTACAACAAGGGCTACAACTGCATATTTTACAAGCGCGAAGCTCCGCCCCGCAAAGCAATAAAGATAAACTCCCTCGGTACTAAAATTTGATGCAACAAACATTCATTATTTTTGCTGCGATAAAGAAAAGAACAAATGTTTTACGTATCAAAATTAAATTTTCTGTGGTGCTCTCATCTTATATCTTGTTTGTTTTAATCTTAATTTTTTTCTTGTACCTTTCTATTTGTTTCGGAAAAAGTCAGTGTGAATTTCGAAAAAGTATGATGACAACTCCCGAGAGAAATAATGTAAGCGCTCAGATAAAAAATCTCAAACCGATAGGATGAAAAATACGGATTTTATCCTGCATAAACCATGTAGAGTAGTACGTATAAACAGCCTTAACAGAAACAGCGATGCAAAAATGCTAATTATCACTGGTTACTACTGGAGAGACGTAGAGCAAGTGCAGAATTTGTTTGAACAGTGTTTCTTCACTTATGGGACTGTTTTCTTCTCACTTCTGGAAAATAATTGGACTTGAGGTCGCCAATATCAACAAGCGATAAAGTCCGCAAGTTTCTGTTATCTTATTCCAAAGTTCAATTTTGTTGTAAGCAGATGTTGGTTCTACCATAAGTAGGAAGAGTTCGGGACCCGATCACATATGCAACCAGGACCTTGACTAGCTCACAAAGTCATAGGTAAAGTCAGCTCGAAAAAGAAGCATTTGGGGTAATTAGAAGAAAATTATTTACCCGGAACAATAAGCCTGATATATTCGCAGACCTGATAGAAAGATTGACTCATGTCAACGTATTCCACGTTTCAGGGTCAATTCCACCGATAAATTTATGCTACACTTATGGGTTCTCCATTGTCATCAGTAATATCTTAAACATATTCTTGGAAGCCTTTGAACAAATACCTTCAAAGCATCATTAATTATATCACCGACGCTTTAATTAAATGGCTTCTCGACTTCGACACCTTAACAAACTTCTTAGGTGACTTTCATTGCCAACATTCTGATATAAAATTCACGATGGAAATCAAAAACAATATTTCTCTCCCATTTCTTGATGCCCTTGTCACTCGTTAAGATGTTGGTTTGGGCCACTTTAGCGGAAAGCCACCCACAAAAATCAGCACCTGCATGCTTCCTCTCAACATCATGCATCACAAAAGCGTTCTCTCCTAAATTCTCTTGTTAGCCGTGCGGTATCAATTTTTAAACCAGGCAAACTTCGAAGTGAATTGAAACACTTTCGTATTAGTCTATCCAACAAAGGATATAACAACCGTGAGACACAATTTGCAATTAATCGTCATCCTTACCCTAAATCGACACTAACCCTTGAACCCCCAAATTATAGATCCACTGCATTACTTCCTAGTGTTGAAGGTGTCACAGAACAGAAACTGTAAAATTCTTAAGAAATAACTCATCCGTCTATCATCCAGTCTCCTTCGATGATGTCACAGCTTCTTTCATCTCCGGAGGACAAAATAAATCCTCTATTTTCTAGAGGTATTTACAGCATACTCGTAAATATCTCGGAGAAACTGGGAGATACATTGAAACCAGGCTTATTAAMCACGAACAATGCATAAAATGAAGTCTCTTAACGCACTCAGCAGTAGCCGAACATCAGCACGAAAATGATCACAATATTTTGTTTTACAATCGGAAAATTCCGAAAAGCCATAGAAATAGACTTTACGAAGCAAGGAGTTCCATAAGAAGATGTAATGCAGGTACAAAGACAAGAAAAGAGCCACGCAGCTTGAAGTACGTGAGAGAATAGTAACGATATGAAGCGATAAAGAGTGGCTCCAGTTCATATAGTCGAAGACACTCGAACAAAAAAATTCAAACACGCGAAGATAGGAATTGCGGAAGAAACACAGTTTTAATTTTCACTATTTCCAGTCTATGCAGTTTTACATTAAAATCAATATTTTCATTGTTTCTATCAATACTGATACATGCATAAACGTTCTATTAAAGAAGCAAGWTTATATATACATATCAAAAATATAAAAGAGGTCACACATATATAATCCTCTTGACAGATCTAAATACCAACAGGTATTTATCGATAAGAGGAAGGTAACTCGTTGGAAACCAGAAGACCCTTTATAAATGACAAATTTATTTAAATTTATTATGGACACGAACAAAAGTTACAAGATCAAAACCCCAAAGCTCTTTGATATTAAGAAAGAGAATGGGATACTACTAAAGAACTTTAATAACGGTTCAATAAAAATTTTATTAAAAACCAGCCAGCTTTTTCTTCGAATATGTTATGTGGTGTTATGGTGATCAACACTGCATTTTTTAAGCGTGTAAAGCGTGACACTGGTAACGGAGGAGATTGCAAACAATCTGATGTTTCCCATTGTATGAAGAAGCATACTGCAGATGAAGCTTATCGTTAGTGGCAAATGGGTTTCCAGCATTTGCAGCATTTAAAAGAAAGGAACAATTGAAAAAAGTTCAAAGCAGATAAGTATAATTAAGTTGTGAATTCTTGCTAACCCCCAAACACGAATTGATGTGTTTTTTACATATAACCAAGTATGAAAATGGTCGAGATTACTCTGTTGCCCGCTTCCTATAGAGAACGATTACATAATATTACAATATATTTATTTACTTCTAGACTATGTACAACATTGCATTTTTATCAATAGAAATGAAGAAATTTTATTGTACATTTATAGTTACAGGGTTAATTGAAGCAGACTAAATCTAGTAGCAACTGAAAGGGATGTATTGCTAAAAAAAACTTCTTAAAATATTAATGTGAGTTAATGTTGTAGGGCCGAAAACAGCAAAATCAATAGTTAAGGGCCTAGTTTTTGTAAAACTGCGAATCTTTTAACAATACTATGAAGCTTAGAAAACTTTTAGTAAACCATCAGCTTTACCGTTTGTATAAAACTAGTACAAAACTTGCAAATGTATTGCTAGAACGCTTTAATATAATAGTCTTGAGATGACCAAGTCAGATTAACAATCAATTGTATGCTGCGGATTAAAGTAAATTAATGTTATATGTGTAGTAATTTAAAGACCGACTTGATTACGAGAGCATAGGCAAATGCAAGCCGTGTTTAAGCCGGATTTATTCCACCATATTTGCTATAAAACTAATGAATGTAGATGCGAAACATAAAGCTTAATACAAAACTCATGTCGAGCTAAACAAAGTTCACGCTGACACAAGTGTGTTATAAAATTGTCCATGAGACTAATTAGGAAGACACGGGCGTTGCTTTACAAATCCAGGTGCCTGAAAACTGAAATTACAGCCATAAGATCGCCGTTGATGTTAGATGTGAGTTTTAACAATCCAAATTGATCAATAGGTACTTGCCATCCATTAATTTTTTAGACTTCCACTGAGGACGAAATCCATATAACGTAACTTACATTTTCCAAACGAGGAAATCATATTACATACTGTTCAAAATTGTCTTAGTTAGGATTGTTGAAACAGTATATAGAACATTACTTGTCAGCTGGGTTATTTTTATAATTTAATTAGTGTGACTCTGATAAAGTAGTGCAAGAGGTCTTGCATCGTACCCCTTAATCTTACAATAATCTTTAAGGCATATAAACAAGGGTAAATCAAGTCTCCGCTCAGATTAAATTCAATAAATTACATCATCAGGATGTCGAATTCAAATCTTTTGCTCAATGACTAAACTGATTTTGTTTCCTTTTGGGATTTGGTATAATTCTTGTGTCGTTCAGTCATTTTGTCATTTGTCTTTATTTTTCCTTTTTACTCACAGCCTTTTCTGTTTTTTTCCATGTGGCTTTGTAATTTTACTGTTTCTTTAATCGTTTGCCATTATTTTATTGCTTTACTTAATCTCGTTGTTGGGAGTCCGTCCTAAACCTTGATTTGTGATTTTTTGTATAAAATGTCGTGCTTTAAATTAACGTGTCTTTGTGGTTAAGTATTTTGCAGTTTTACCTTTTGGATTCTCTATGTGTGGTTTGCTCCTGCCAGATGATGGGCCTTTCGGATCCCTTTTGTGGCAGAGGTTTTAGTAGCATTTTGCTGAAGATGGACATKGCCATGCCMTAAACATGTACAGTGTTCGTTCCAAGATACTGATGAAGCAATTAGTTGAATATTAAAACACTGCGACTTCTTTATGTTATATTACTTTAAACTTGGCAACATCGTTCTTTGTTAGAGAAGCTCATTTCTAGATTTATTTGCTCCTTGTAATGCAGCAAATTGTTCTCGATTTGTAATGACGGCCTAGAATTAAATAACAGCGGAAATTGCTCCTTTTGTAGACGACAGCGTCACAAGACGAGAATAGCTGAAGCTCCAGGACTTCCCGGACATTCATGCACTATAGCTTAGAGGAGCAGTCAGGCAAGCCGATATTTTCTCTAAATTACTTCCTCTCCAGATAACCTTCAGGACAGGTGGAATGATAGCTTGTTTCGAATTCGTTTCAAACGAACAAGTTCTGATGCTACGAATGGGCAGCGACGAATTAAGCCCCAAATATGCAATGGACCTCGAGAGCCGGACTTTTTTTTTATTTAAAAAACTGCAGACAGAAAAACGGGTGAAAGACAATACATTTACTTTGGCAAAATTTTGGAATTTGGGCTAACATCGTTTCGATATCTTACATGATATTGTATTATGAGAAAACATTTGTCCGGCGACAAAAGTTTTGGTCTCCCGGTATTTTATCTCCCATCAACAAATATAAATATAAAAGTTTCCCACCATCCCTTAGTTTCAATACATTGTTAACATTCTGTTCGTTTGGGTGAATTTTCTTTTCTTTCAAAACTCTTTGAATTGACTTACTAATGCTGAACTCAACTTTTGGTTGCCCGTGTACAAATTCAACATCAAAACGGTAGCAAAATCTTCTTTATCTTACGATTGTGGCTTTTCTTTTTTAATTTTAACAGATCCATATTTCATTCGAGGAACTTGAATATTCGAAAATGCCTCTTTAAGTTTTCCAATAACAGATGAATAACTTGCTCATCAGTACCATTATAATACTAAATCAAATGAACTCTCTGCCCCAAAGTCTACATATTGTAAACGTTTACGAAAGTAAATTGTGGCAGAATCGTCAAAACAAAGCGGTTAAAACCTTTAAAAAAGTTAAACATTTATGGAGACTAGACGTACCTACTTCTGTTTCCAATAACTTTCATTTTTATGACATTCCTATTTCATCGGATTCAAATTATCTTTCATCATATATTATATGCTGAAAAGTAGTTTTAGGTCTTTGAGGGCATGTTTGTTCATTCTGAAACGTTATTTACCTATTTATAATTGAAGCAAGATAGTTTTCTTTAAAAAATTGCTAGTAAATGCATAAGTATTAGAATGTTTTATGGGAATTATAATAACATTCGTGATTAAATTATGTGAATAAAGCATAGCCGAGCGAGAACATGTTGCAAAAACTTTGATAAGGTTTAAATAATGAAAAGTGGCGACTGGTACCAAGGTATGTCAAAAAAAGCATTCGCATTTTGTGAAATGATGAATTGTGAACATGATTAACATGCAGAAGAAGCTGCGTAAGGCGTTATTTTAATCTTGTACGAAGTGTGCATACCAGTGCTTGGTAAAATAGTTCCAACAAAAAAGGTAAAAACTTTCTGCGAGAACGCTTTTTTGGCGTATTTTGTCGATTTGGGACTCTAAAATCAAAAACGCTATGGAGGGTAAAAATCAATAGTTAAAGCAATATTGAGTGTTACAAATGGTAATAAAATAAGAAAATTGACTAAACTTTGATCTGCCTTCAAACGAAAAGAAAATGATAACACTCCAAAGAAATGCGAAGTTTTACCAAGCGAACAATTGATAAGTTTATATAGAAAGAAATTTCGTTCAAACAATTATAATGAATTTCGATTTTGAATAAATTATCAAAGCTATCCCCAAGTACTTCCCAATCACAAAATTAATAGCGTTCTTCAAGAAATTGCCAAGTATTTAAAGCTGGAATATACCAAGCGTATTCGTCGAACAGCTGCGAATCTTCTGTGATTTCTAGTGAAGAGATTACTTGCCTTAAAGGGCATGGAAGATAAAAATCAGAGACAGATGCTAATGAATACCCGAGAGAAGTTTACTCTAAGTGCCAGTAAAACCTAAACGAAACATAACCTTTGAAAATAAGAGATCAGCAACATTTACTAATATCTTCAGAGCAATGCTGATAATGTTAATAACGAAGGCAAAGCTTTAATGTTAATCAAATCTATTCAAATTGTTCAATTAATTTTAATTTCAACAGCTAAAAATTAGAGTATTCACAGCTCAAACAGTTATTTGTTTTACAAGCGTTGAAAAACCTTGGTTTCATGCGAGTATTTAAGTTTTCACGAGCTTTTCATACAAGTGAAACACCTCTGGTTATTTAAAGTTAGGAATAAAAAATGATAAGTATAAAGCCCCCATTAAAAAATTACTTTTCTGAATAAGCATTTTTCATCTGTTACTTCTTACATATGAATTGGTGAATGTTTTCAGGGCTCAATGTTTTGTATTCTTTTTTTTATTTGCGTCCACGACATAAATTAACTCCGTAACATTTTTTATTTAATTTTTTTAAGGTGGACAGCAGGGTAACAACTGCTAATTCTGCTTGCTGTTTTAGTTATGGAAAGGCACTAGAAAATTATGTTTCGCTCATTATTAAGCACAATAATCGCTCAAACACAATTAAATTTATTTTTGTGAAAAAAGTAAACTACTACACACAAGCCGCAAACGAACACATTTAGATAACCTGCAATACTTACAAGTCAACTACTAATCATTAAGTAAAAATTTTGACAATTACCTACTTTTAGTAGATGTAATTATCGCCGCTAGTATGTATTTATTTTTGTAAATTGTGTCAAAGTTTATTTAATATTTCTATTCACCCAAATCTGTCACAGAAACGCCACTTTTCATTTGAGTTTCGAGGTACACATGAAAATCACGAGTTTCCATTTCCAACAATATTGTAGTAGTAATCGTAAAAAAAGTATTTTTAACCCGAGATATAAAAACACCGTTCTTTTGGTAACGCAACTTATTTTCTTAGTTACAAAAACGACAACTGAAGCAAAGTACAGTTTTTTAATAGCTGTGCACATTTTTCATATTAACTTCACAAAAGCAAGGAAAGTGTAAAAATACCAAAATGTAAACAGTAATATCAGTACAAATTATCAAAATCGTCAAACTACTAATATAAGGAGCCAGATAGAAGTGATTTAATCCTCCAGCTTAACAAAGCGTTTCTTTACGAAGGTCTGTAAATCACCCTCGTCCAATAAGGAGCCCAAAACAAATTGACCCCATTTTCAAGCCTCACAACGCGATAATTAACAACCAGCGAGACCTATCAGGTGCACTTTAGCACCTCCACCCAGCAGGAATGCCCATTAACCATATTCAGACTGACATATTTTAAGATTTTAACATCTCGACGGCCTCTTTATCACACGCTTTTGAAATTAAATTCTTGGGGGGCGAGCGCCGCTCACCGAATTTACGACTCTATTTTTGGAACAAAAGAGGGATTTGTGGAAACTGTGTCGCGGATGCGATGCGRCTKTTTGCACATCCACCTCGTTCAGGGTGTCYTGAGCTGGGAAATTAGTTTCSGGTCAGAACTTTGAAGGGACGTGGTCCTTMCTTTTACACGGAGTTTTTTTGACAGCGAGATATGAATGGTAGGGGTATGTTTTTTTTTTCTAAATGTTTCTACATAACAACAAAAAAAATATGAAGTACTTACTTTTTAAATGCAGTTTTTTCTGCAATATCAAATTAATAAATTAGCAGTGTAATACAGATTTTGATTACTTTTTTAGTTATAGCCGAAAACTGAAAAATTTCGATATTGCGAAGGGTTCCGTATACTTTTTGAGATAAAGAACAAACTTGTATTTTTTTAACTGAAACTATAATTGGCTGTGATTCCATCAAAAAGAATATTTTTTGTGCTTTTCAAAAATATAAATTTTCTATATTTATCTTAATAAGTGAATAAGTTACGGGCGAAAATGGCAGTAAATATTGCAAACAGATGACGAATGCATCTGTCAAACCTAAATTTGTATATGTTTGGGTATAACACTGTAAAAGCTATGAATAGTAAAAGAAATATAAAATATACGAGTAATACATGTAAGCAATATAAACCAAATAAACAAAACCTACTCATAATGTTGCCCATTATGCTGCAAACATAATACACATCGCGTAGAGAGAGTTTCTATTAAGTTAAATAAATGTGTATATAGGACTAAGACGAAGTTTTTCAAAGCTTGTTCTAGTGTCTTGGATTAGCTCGATTAGGTAGCTTGGAAACAAGCTGATTGAACGTATGTGCTTTGTCTCACTTGATTTATCAGATAACTATGACGATCGTTTCGACCTAAAACGGTCATTATCAAAGAGATTTAGCAGCGTTATACTAAACTCAGATGTGCAGAATTTTGATTGCATCCCCCTTTTTTACAGGGGTTGTAAAATACAGTTGTAAAATCTCTCGCCTGGGTTTGAGGGTCGACTTTATAATTTCGGCAATATCAAAGGCGTACTGGACGTGGGAATTTCTATTTGTGTATTTGCCAAATGTTTTTTCTGATGTTGAGCTTTTTTATTTTCCAAAAGTTCTAAAAAGTTCAATTTTTTACCTTTCGTTTCGCAGTGCAAAATTTTGACGTCGTTTTCATCTAAGTGATGGTTATTTCTTATGCAATGATTGGCAAAACCTGTTGTGTTTTTATTTGAATTTATATTCACAACATGTTCTTTAATTCTGTTGCGAATATAAATTCAAACAAAAGCACAACAGGTTTTGCTGACCATTGCATAAGAAATAACCATCACTTAGATGAAACGACGTCAAAATTTTGCATTGCGAAAGGAAAGGTAAAAAATTGAACCTTTTAGAACTTGTGGAAATTAAAAAAGCTCAGCATCAGAAAAAACATTTGGCAAATACACAAATAGAAATTTCCACGTCCAGTACGCCTTTGATATTGCCAAAATTATAAAGTCGGCATTTAAACCCAGGCGAGAGATTTTACAACTGTATTTTACAACCCCTGTGAAAAAGAGGATGCAAACAAAATTCTGCACATCTTAGTTTAGTATAACGCTGTTATCTCTTTGACAATGACCGTTCTAGGTCGAAACGATCGTCAGAGTTATCTGATAAATCAAGTTAGACAAAGCACATACGTTCAATCAGCTTGTTTCCAAGCTACCTAATAGATTCAGGATGTTTCACAATGAATGCACCTTTGAATGCATTCAACATATTGCATTACCTCCTCTAGCGTTTCATGGGGTCTTTGGTAAACAATATTTTTTCCCACAGAAAATAATTCAAATTAGGCGGTTGGACCATGAGTACCCACCCACTGATTTGGAAAGTTTTGATTTGAGTAGTACCTAACCGAATCTGCACTGTCTCAAGGTGCTCCATCTTGCTGGAAATAAATATTCCTCAACCTTGCAAAGGGAATATTGTCTAACAGTTCCGGGAAACAAATATTAAATATATCTAAGTATCTTTGGGTATTTAGAATACCTTTAAAAATGTGAGAAATCAAAGTTCCTACCCAAATTGTTATAATTGCGAGTATTGTTTCTTCAAAAATCCTTGAACACTTATTTTTTGACACCTCAACTTCCTTTTATGTTTCCCTAACAGGTGTTTTCTTGTTTGTCTCTACCATAACTAGAACATTTGACAGATCATTTTCGCGATTTCCTTTTTCATAAACTTTCAGTCGGGGTTTTCCAAATGATCCGTTATGTAGATAGTAAATTAATTTTTAATCTAGAGTAAGTCATTTTATGGCGTTGCCTCTCTCAGGAAGCCTTAAACAAATGTATAAAAACACTAGCCAATAAATAATTGCACCCCATACTTTTCTAAATATACTTCTGCAGCTTGATCGGCATTAAATATACACTCATGAAGTATTCCGATCATATCTAATCGTTCTATATTTTTATATTTGCCATTGCTCATTAATTGAATATTTATTTGTTAACTTATTACTCAATAAATAATGTATGCATTTTATTTTCAAACTTTAGATTTGAGTGATGTATTCATCATCTGTTTGCAATTTTTACTTCCATGGCCGCCTATTTTGAAAAACTGGTTGTAACTTTTTTATGTATTAAGATAAATATAAAAAGTTATACATTTGTTTCTATTTAAAAAATACGTAAGTTTTGGTCTATATCCCAAAAAATGCTTTGAATACCAAAAAACTAATGACTTTATTTGATTCTACGTATAAAATCTATATTTAAAAAAAGGAAATATAAAAACGCCGAGATTATAATAAGCGAGATACCCAATAAAAACATCGAAACTGGCACACCCCATACTTATACTGTCAAGATTTAATAAAATAATGCTTTTAATTTTCTCCGATGGTAGCTAATATCATTTAACAAGACAGTTAGATTTGCATACAGATTCAGCGTGTATTCAGAAATAAACATTCATTGTTATAATAGCGATTTTTTCACCTGAAATGGAATACTTCCATCCTCCGCTGGTTTTAAGGCAACATCTGCTATATTAACTACATTAATGGAGAATACTGCTTCAATTTTTATTAGGTAGGTACTCAATTGTTACGGTTCTGTGCAAAAAAAAACAGAAAGTTACAGATTGGACAAAAAGACTTCTTCCATTTTGTTAAAAGACAAATTATAAATTTTGGCTTAGAAGTACCTATAGGTATTCCGAATTTATCGAACTCTATTGACATGAAGAATCGTCTACATTAATCTCTGGTTGTTCTCTTTTTCTTTCATAAAGTTATTTGCCGACATCTCATTAGAAAAATAATGCAATAGTAGTGTGTGGGTGTCGGAAACAGTCTTTTGAATAAAGACTTAAACAATTATTGTTGTAGATGAATACATTATTATCGGAGACAGATTTAATGGTCTACCGCTAAAGCGACAGCAAAATTTATATGTTACTTTTAGTAAAAGAACACATCCCAAGAAACGACCTTAGTAGTGCGACTTTTAAATAGAGTTGGATGCTATTAACATTTCAAAAATTCTTTTTTAAGAATTACATGCAGTATCTTTAAATATATTTTTTAATAATCACAAAAGAAATAGAAACGCTATTAACCGTTGATTAGACCATAATTCTATTGTAAGTATTATTATTATTATTATTATATTATATTCGAGAGTCTTAACACATTTTTTTTTCTTCTGTGGACACACTCCCGGGAAGATTATGCAAACCAAGTCAAAATGCAATAACATCCATCTTGTTTGCTAGAGTACAGAGTATACAGAAATGTAGTGTGACTAACAATGGCCACCGTAAACCAAAGCACAACCACAGCCAGTTCGTATTCAGCTAATTAAGTGATTCAAACACGTTTAACCATAATTTTAAGCAAAACATCAATTAGTATCAGCTTTAGATACACGTCCTGTAATTACAAGAACATAAATGTCACTGTGAACGACAAATTTCAGCCATCTGATTGTGTTTCAGCAAAATGAAGCTGCTAGGAAATTTGGTTGCTGACGTATACAGTGAAATGAAGCTTATTGATTACGTCCGCATATTGCAAGGAACGCTGACATATCTGAAATTGATTTGATGCGATCCAATTCTCCTTTCTCTTGTTTGCTTTAAAAAGCGTAGGCCATATCTAAAAACTTAATACAATGCTTTAGTGGACCAGAAAAGTAACAGGTTTGATTCTACAATTACCCCTAAGCTAAACTAAAAAGGAAAGTATTACAAATAGATATTAATAGTTACTTGTTTAATTGTATTAGTAAATATAAGGAAAAATTTTACATATAAGGATACTATAATAATCAGAGCTGATGGCTTGATAGATTTGAGAACCCGTCGTCCATCAGTCGAGCAGTACGGATTTTTAGTATAGATAATAATTTGTTAATGAGCCTCTACATTAGTTACAAAAGTAACAATTAACGGTCAAAAAAGAAATGAGCGAGAGCATTGCTATTATAGCATTCACAAAGCTGGATGCTTTGACACAAAACTTGTTAAAACTAAAGACCATACATCGTTCACTAATGTTGACAGTTACCAACTCTTCTGATAAAATGATGGCACAGGTTCTAGGGATGATTTAAGCTTTAGATTTGACCCAAAAACATCTACGTCAAAATTTGCTTCCTCATGGAGTTAAAGAAGAATGAATGGACTTATCCGAAACTTGTAGCGATAAATAAATGAAATTTTGGGAACACAGAACTTTTTGTTAAAAATAAATTATCATTTTACTAAAATATGTATAAATCTCGCAAACCTGAAACTGTATTTTCATTTAATGTAATGTAATGCATCGTTGCACCTTTTCTCTGAAGTAACCCTTCATAATACTGAGGAAGCTTCTGTTAAACCAATGTAATGACAAACAGACAGCATGCATACCAAATTTAACTGGTTCACAACTAAATCCCAATCATCACTGCTTGGGTGGTCGAACATCTGACTGAAGAATAATTGTTTTTATCTTGTTATAATATTCAGCAATGAGGCTAATTTGTTCCTTAAAGGAATAGGCTAATGAAGAAAATTGTAGAATTTATGACATACATGCCTCTGATCTCATAGATCAGTCTTTTATCGAAAATGCCCAAGAATGGGGTGTCAATGTAAGAATAGTTCGTTTTTTCTTCTTAATCGTCCTTGGAAACTTGAACGGAATGTGCGAAAAATTAATGATCAACTGAATTGATGAAGTGAGCTATTGCCAACAAACTCACGGTGCACATTTGGACGATATTATATTTTAAATGCGACTGTATGCTTTTTCAAATAAAAAAGAGCAATTTTGGTCGCAAAACAATTTTTGTGCTTTATGTCATTTTAAAATCTTAAAGCTCTAATAACCCATTACTACTAACCAATAAGAGACTATCATATTATTCTTCTTACATCATAAAAGAGACTGAGCCACTGTTTTATCTGAGCTACATTTACTTAAAATTGCCATATTCAGTATTTACCTGAACCTGTAAAAGGGCAAGGGTGTACCCCGATTTTTTTCAGAATGGAGATTCCTGTGACATTCGTAATTACAGTCCAACTTGATTAATTTGGGTGCGCTGTTTTTACATGCTTTTTCTGGCACTCGTTTATCACCCACTCAGCATGACTTCATGAGCAGATTTATACTTAAAAATATCGACAAGCAAGGTCGGGTGGGTGTCATATATATGGAAGCATTTGATAAAATATAATCTTATGTATTATCATCAACAAATTCTTTCTCTAGCTTGACCTATAACCTGTGTGGCTTGATTTCTTACTTATCCAGCTGTGAACAAACAAGTTCTTGTCAGAAAGAGTTTTCTTGGCCTTATAATGTAGCTGCTGGCGTCCCTCAAGGATCAAATTTGGGCCCTTATCTTCTATTAGTTTAAGTAGCTATTGTCCCAGTATTATTTCTTGCGATCATCTACTTTTTACTGACGATCTTAAAATATTTTATAACGCTAGAACTTAATATGACTATGGAATTATACAGCAAAAATAATGTAGAAGAATGGTGACGTACTAATGGTCAAAGTACAATGTTGTTAGTTTTTGCAAGAAAAAACAACGTTTAGTTGCAAGATTATTTTAACCTAACACTTTTTGATCTAGTTGCATTATTTAGCTAGCGACTTGATACTTGGTAACATTGTACAAAATGCTTTTACTCCTGCCTACAAAACGTTTGGCTCGATTTATCACAGTTCTAATCGAAGTTTACCAGAAATATATATTAGTCTGGTACGAATAAACATTGAGTACTATTGATAATTCTTAAAATTTCTGGTTTTATCTTGTGATTTCGCAATTTATTTTTCAGTCTCTGAAAATAAGTCGAATGTTGGTTTCAATATCGTTTGTATAATTTATTCGTTATAAAATAATTGTACCTACCTGACAGAAGTTTATGTCAACATTTTCAAACCGGTCTCTATGTTTCATGTTTTTTAACCAAAAAATGATTGTCAGTGCTACATTTGAAAATGTACTTTGGGTTGCCTTTTTAATCTCTTCAAGTTAATTATCGTACAATAGTGTATCCAGTCTTCATCATTACAAATGAAGCTTCAGCCACAGTATTATCTTTATTATGAACAACAATTTCAGAAAAACTTGGGTTTTTATTGAAAAATGACAGAAAGCATGTTTCTTTTTAACAATCCCGTTCTTTTAGCCACTAAGACACTTATCACATAGCTAAATCCACTAACCACCCCTAAATTAATATCTCAGTCATCCTCCCCCACAGACCGAAAATCTCCGTTTATTTTTAACAATATCGCCAAAATTAATACGCTGGTTCCTCGCGAGCTCGAGGAGCAATTTAACTTTTCCTCTGCCGGTAATAATAATTCTTCCGTTGCTTCCGCCCTGCGAGTGATACAAACCCCCGACACCCAGGTTATCTCCCGGCACTTAGCAAATTAAACTCGCGTATCCCACGGTCCTCACGGCTCAGACGGATAAACCGTTTCCGGATTTTAATATTGTCTTATAAACTCGCCGCTGATGATATTGCAGCGGAATTAAATAGGTATAATGTGCCCTGTAATAAGCGCGCTTCATTTGCTAGATTGTTTCTCGTGTTTCTTGGGGGGTGGGGGTTGTTCCACGTTTATTTTTACGGGGCATGCAAGCAATTCGTTAGGGGGGCGGTAATGGCGGTGACGCATTGCAGTTTTAAAAGCGCTTCCTTTTGCTCCGGTAATACAGCGCGTTTGTGGTAAATGAGTAGAATGAGAGAGTATAAGAGCGCGTCTGGCGACTCCACCATTTTTGGTCGAGAGCTGGGAAGGTATGCATACGTAGAATTCTTCGTGTATGTGGTCAGCAGAATTTTAAATCCACTGCCTTTCACAATATCTCACAAGGAAAGATAGAAGTGTTAAATGTCTATTTTTGTATCTGCGTTGTTATTAAAATAAAAGGTGTTTTTGTGCGTTTATTAATTTCTTGCTATGTTTAGAATCGCTGTTAATAAGATAAATACTAATATCGAAGCGAATGCGTATGCGTGCGATTAATTGTTTTGGAGAGAAATATCAGAGTCGCGAGGAGATGCAAAAGTAGGCAATGAGTATGGATGTGTCATTTTTGACGGATATATATTCTTGATTTTGGCTCAGTGAGAGCGAGGTCTTTGGCCATGTTGTGCCTCAGGCAGAGAGAGTAAGGTCTTTGGCCATGTTGTGCCTCAGGCAGAGAGAGTAAGGTCTTTGGCCATGATGTGCCTCAGGCAGTTTGAAACCCCTAGAGCAGAGTGCCCGATTAACAGCTGTGGTTCCTTCGAGTGGAGGACTTGCATTCCGGGGGGTAATGCAGGGTATCTCGAATGACATAGTTCTGGTGGAGAGGGTAGCCTTATTAGGTGCCCCCGATCCGGGCTATTGGAATGCGACCCTATAGGCCTTAGGGTGAGCGTTCGGGGAAGCCTCTACTATTTCAGGTTGACACTAGCTAGTTGTTGAAGAGAGAAAACTAACAAGGTATTCATAACCACCATTGATAAAGATGTAATCTCAGGGATGAAGCCATGGACAGTATAAGGATGATGCCCTGGGGTGAAAACCCCTCTGTGAGTCTTAACTGTATCTGTTTGAGTTTAACGGATGAGTAACTTATGTTTTGTTTTTGCATCTCCCGCGCATATGTGAAACCGCCTTGTCTGTCCACCGGAGTGACCGCATTGTTATGACCCACGGATGAAGGCGGTGATAATGTAAGTTTTTCTTGATTATTCCCGCATCAGTTTTTCTATGTTTTTCATTCAGGTGTGGGGTCAAACAATCGGTTCACAGATTCGGTGAGATGAATTCAAAAAAGTTTAAGCACGTTTTATCGCAGCGCAGTGGTTTGACAAATTATAGTTTGTCGTAATTATAATTGGTGGTCAAACAATCGGTTCACAGATTCGGTGAGATGAATTCAAAAAGTTTACGCACGTTTTATCGCAGCGCAGTGGTTTGACAAATTATAGTTTGTCGTAATTACAATTGGTGATCAAACAATCGGTTCACTGATTCGATGAGATTAATAATAACGTATTCAACATTTTTAGCACGTTTTGTCGCAGCGCAGTGGTATGACAAGTTATCGTTTGTCGTAATTATAATTAGTGGTTAAGCGGCGGCTGACAGTTTTTGTGCAAAATACGTTTATTCAGCAAAGTTCTTGGCCTTAACAGGATCTCTTTTGTTTCGGCGTGATTATTGGTAGATCTAATACCTCTATCATACATGTTTTGCATATTCTTCATGTTCATACAAATATGGGTACCCATCATCAACATCATCATCATCATCATCACCATCATTTTCTTTCATTTATTGATGTTTAATAACATCCTATGATAACATTATACAGGCAGTTGCCCAATCGTGTAATTATCAAGCCCCGAAGCGCTGTTGACCTTTCTGAAATCTTGCGATGAGAATCAACGAAGTACATTTCCTATTTCTTATTTAAAGATAAGGTAATGCACAGCGAGTAGACGTGATCCAGCGATTCTCCGGTTATTTGTGTTTTAAGTGCCCAGTTTATGTGATTTAAATTTTTATTTGGAAGCCATAGATGACTTTCATCGGATGGTAAGTGTGAATACTGGAAGAGATCGATCTAGAATCGTCAGATTCTGCTCAAGGAAGGATAGGCAGCTCATATTTCGCTACAAGAAGTTGTTGAGAGGAACCAATATTTCCATAAGATCATAAGATCTCACGAGGAAGCGCCTAGAATTACTAAAACTCTGTAGCTCTGAATTTGGTGCTTGTAACTTATGGACTTACCAGGGTTACGTCAAAGTAATAGTAAATGGTCGTAAATACTCTGTAAATTCTGTTGACGATGTAGTCAATATACAGAACAGTATTGGTAGCAGTTAATTGGCAACGTTATCCTTTTATTATGTGTGGCGCGGATTTGTTGCTAGCGTAAAATGTAATGCTTTTCCAGAAGCTACCGCCGGTTGTTAAGTATTAATTTTGCTTTTCTTTAATTTAACAATTAAACAGATTTCAATACAATTTAGTTTAATTAAGTCAGGTTGTATTTGTTCTCATTTAGAGGTAATAGATATCCTGTATAAGTTTAGCTTATAATTATTATAAAGGTTGCACATCTTAATGTAAGATCGCTCTTAGCACATTTTCAAGATTTTATAATTTAGTTCAAAGTGCAAACCATGTTGTTGTTATGGTTAGCGAGACATGGTTGTCTAATAATGTAGATCTATCTAATTTAGCAATACCTGGTTACAATCTTCGCTATACGCATCGTGCTGAGGGTCGAAGTGGCGGCATATATCAAGTCGACTTTTTGTAACTCGTTAATAGAGTTCGATTTTGAGATTAATTCCTTTATTGACTGTTTGTTTTTTTAGAATCCGCGTAGGGACTGTAAATTATGCATTCGGCGTATGCTATCGTCCGCCTAACTCCAGCTTGGGCAATTTTGTTGAAACCCTTGATAATATATTTGGTTTTGTTTGCGGTATGTATGATTAATTTGTCTGTCTGGGTGATTTCAACATTAATTTCTTAAAATATTTCTAACCATATGAGTGCACGTTTGGAGGCGTAAAACTTGGTGCAAGTCTTGGATGAATCGACTATAGTGACTGGTAACTCAAGCTTACTGATTGATCCTTTATTCGTATTCCATTCTCTGAATGTTAGGAGATACGGTTCGAAGAACTGTAACGATATTTCTGACCACAGATTGATTTCTTGTGAATTTAGTTCACCTAAGATTAAAAGTGAGCCCAAATATGTTACTTATGTGTAGATCTTTCAGACGCTTTGATGTCAGTGAGTTTCGAAAAAGTTTGGAATCTATTGAATGGACTGATGTGATACGTGAAGTCAATATTGATAAGAAACTTGAAAATTCCAACACCCCAATTATTTCTCTTTTTTATTGGCATGCCTCGGTGGCAATGTCTAGGGTACTAATGTCCAATGCAATGTGGTGTTGCCCTGAACTCAAATGTCTCATGAATGAACGTGATGAATCTTTCCATAAATACAAACGCAGTAAACCTCCTAAAGATTTTGCTGCATACAAGAGGTTGAGGAACTTGACTGTGAACTCTGTTAGGATGGAAAAAAGTCATTACATAGGTTCAGTTGCTTCTAGTTGAGATATACACACTACTTGGTTGGCTCTGCGCAAATTAAACATTGGTACTATCAAAGTGAGATCTGAACTGCCTTCTAATCTGTCTAATAGCAATTCTATTAATGCACATATTTTCCAGTTAAAAAAAATGATCTCGTCTCTAATCATAGAATGCAATATTGTGAGAATGCTAGATTCCCATCCCTATAAGAATTTTCCTTGAGAATGGTTACTTTAGAAGAGGTACATTCCGCACTCTTTAACGCAAAAAGAAATAATTGTGTCACAAACAACATATCGTTGAAAATGTTGCGCTTATATAGCCCCATTATTAATTTAAGCCTGTTACACATCTTCAATTGTATCGAAAAATCTTATTTCCCCACAATGTGGAAGAAAGTCATCGCAATACCTCTACTTAAAAAGTCTAACCCTGAAAACTTGTCGGATTTACGTTTGATTAGCATCTTACCTGCAGCTTCAAAACTGTTTGAATCTCTAGTCTACGAACAGATATTTGACTGTCTTTTCTTGGAAAATGATTCCGATGCGCAGTGTGGATTCAGACGCGGTCGAAGCGCTCCTACTGCACTAGCTTCAGTCATTGATGATCTCATTTCAGCTTATGATAAGGGTTTAGTCAGTGCTTTGGTTTTGCTCCATTTTTCAAAAGCGTTCGATGCTATTAATCATGGTCTGTTATGTCCCAAACTAAAGTCCTACTGTTTCAGCACTTTGTCGGTACAGTTTATTAGATCTTATTTGAGCGATAGAATCCAAGTGGTAAAATAAATATAGTGTCTCCTTTGAATTGTCAGTTAGATCTGGTGTTCTGCAAGGCTCCACATTAGGATCTCTGCTTTTCATAATATGTACGTCTGATATAGCGAACTCAGTTCTTCATTGTAAAGTAATGACTTACGCCGACTATACACAGTTGTATTTTAGTTTCGATAAGCATGATTTCGCAAGGGCTGACAAAAGTCTGAACAAAGAACTTGAAAAATTAAGAAAATTGTCTGCTGAACATGGCCTTCAATTGAATTTTGTCTAAGTTGTAGCTGATTATCTTTGGTAATAAAAGTAGTCCGAAATTTCTTAAATAATATTTCGATGTCTATATAGATGGTACAAGGTTAAATTTTGTTGATCATACTTTGATCTCGTTATGGACACTTAGATCCGGTTTAAGCCAAGTTAATACAAAAATCAGTTTTAACCTTAGGTTATTTTATGTTTGTAGACATTTTTACCGTTAATTTGAAAAGGCAATTATGTGATTTACTCGTTCTCGTCCTCTTTAATTATTGCAATTTTTTATATTACCCCTGTTTGGATTCGGTTGGTAGAAACAGGATTCAGATTGTTTAGAATGCATGGTGTCGCTTATTTTTTGGCTTGCAACGCCGGGACCACGTATCTTACAGGATTAACTCTTTGAACCGGCTACGCATGGATTCCCGCTGGAGTTTTCATTTGAGTTGTTTCGTCCAAGCTTTACTAAATTCTCCTCATGCATGTGATAACTTGAGGTCTAAGCTTGCTCCTCATTCAACTACGCACTCACGTGATACACGAAATAAAGCTAAGTATTCACATACAACGCTGTAAGGCGGTAAGGCTGTAAAGCTGTAAGGCTCACCCTTCGGAGCGAGTTTAAAAAAACTAAATATTAACAAATTTAAATTTAAACTAAGACAGTTATTTTTCGATCGTCAGATTTCATGATGACCATGACTTCGTTCGTTCGGACTCGATGAGGTTTCAAGCAATAGCTTACTATCCCCAAAGACCACACATGAAGGCTAACCTAAGGAGATAAGACACCTGTTGATAATAATAACTGAAGCGTAAGACGTATAATCAATTAACAATAGGGGTATTCATAAATTATACCATAATAAACATAGTTTAAGTTTCTTTTCGAAGGTTAAGTAGAATAGCTTCTGCTAGACTTTGCCTTTATTGATCATGTATTACTCTCAGTATCTGCTCTTGTTTTAATAAAATCTATTTATTATTATCAAATCCATTTATTACATCAGATACCATCGATGAGGACAGTGGCTCAGATGAAGTACCATTGACTAATTTATCCAAATCAAGTAGGGATACCGAATAATTATGTCGTGAGGACACGACCCTGTTAGGTTGGCCGAATGTTAAATGTCTATTTTTGTATCTGCGTTGTTATTAAAATAAAAGGTGTTTTTGTGCGTTTATTAATTTCTTGCTATGTTTAGAATCGCTGTTAATAAGATAAATACTAATATCGAAGCGAATGCGTATGCGTGCGATTAATTGTTTTGGAGAGAAATATCAGAGTCGCGAGGAGATGCAAAAGTAGGCAATGAGTATGGATGTGTCATTTTTGACGGATATATATTCTTGATTTTGGCTCAGTGAGAGCGAGGTCTTTGGCCATGTTGTGCCTCAGGCAGAGAGAGTAAGGTCTTTGGCCATGTTGTGCCTCAGGCAGAGAGAGTAAGGTCTTTGGCCATGATGTGCCTCAGGCAGTTTGAAACCCCTAGAGCAGAGTGCCCGATTAACAGCTGTGGTTCCTTCGAGTGGAGGACTTGCATTCCGGGGGGTAATGCAGGGTATCTCGAATGACATAGTTCTGGTGGAGAGGGTAGCCTTATTAGGTGCCCCCGATCCGGGCTATTGGAATGCGACCCTATAGGCCTTAGGGTGAGCGTTCGGGGAAGCCTCTACTATTTCAGGTTGACACTAGCTAGTTGTTGAAGAGAGAAAACTAACAAGGTATTCATAACCACCATTGATAAAGATGTAATCTCAGGGATGAAGCCATGGACAGTATAAGGATGATGCCCTGGGGTGAAAACCCCTCTGTGAGTCTTAACTGTATCTGTTTGAGTTTAACGGATGAGTAACTTATGTTTTGTTTTTGCATCTCCCGCGCATATGTGAAACCGCCTTGTCTGTCCACCGGAGTGACCGCATTGTTATGACCCACGGATGAAGGCGGTGATAATGTAAGTTTTTCTTGATTATTCCCGCATCAGTTTTTCTATGTTTTTCAGAAGTTGCTACCCGTCGTAAAATATTAAGATCCACCAGCGCAAGCTTTTTTCGTTTAATTAAACTAAAATTATTTCACGTAATGATCAGAAGTAATTAATGCCTGAATGTATTTGTAAAAAGAGGAGGTGTATTCAGGTTAGTAGGGCATTATACAGGGTGATTCGCATAAGCACCGACACAGAGCAGGGGCAACTAGGGAAGTCCTAAATATTGTGATTTAACGCAACTTATCTATATACTAAGTTGCACCCCTGAGAAGTTATAGGCCTTCAAAGTGGAGTTTCAAATTTCGAAAAAAATCAATATCTCACTTATACTTGAACATAGAGGAACCAAATTTGGTACACGTTGGGAGTGTACCAAGAGCAGTATTCAAAGATAATTAGAGTTTAATTGGAATATTTCAAAGGGTTGATAAGGGATAATGCACCCTTAAAATCTGAGTGAATTTTTAACACGTTCGCGGACTTGAAAAATTGTTATTTTATTTTATGGGGAATTTAATTCTAAAACTACTCTTATTCTTGTTATTTTTCAAAAAATCTCATCCTTTCGAGAAAAACCTGAATAACTAAAACCATGTACTGTAAACTGTTGACATGCTATTAGTATTAAGTTTCTGCGAAGGAAACTGCATAATATCGGAGAAGATTTCTTAATCGCATAATACCTCATACAGAAATGGTTGCTGATATTTTGTTTTATTAAAATATTTTTATTTCTACTTTTTACTTGACGTTTAATTTCATAGCCATCGTTTCAATTTTTGATAAAATAATTTTAAGTAACACAGTTTTAACATGTTTTAGTTATTCGGGTTTTTCTTGAAAACAACAACATTTTTTGCAATTCAATTACCCATAAAATAATTTTTTTAGGTCCGCCAAAGTGTTAAAAAATCATCCCTTATAAACCGTTTCAAATGCTCCAATTGAACTGTAATTATTTTCGAATACTGCTCTTAGTATACTCTCAACGTCTACCAAATTTGGTTTTTCTAAGTTCAAGTGTAAATGAGATATTAATTTTTTTCGAAATTTGAAACTCCACTTGGAAGGCCTATAACTTCTCAGGGGTGCAACTTAGTATATAGATAAGTTGCGTTAAATCATAATATTTTGGACTCCGCCACATGTTCCAGCTCTGTGTCAGTGCTTATGCAAATCACCCTGTATAGTTCGACAATCTTTCAAGCAATATAGAAAAACAAATACTCAGATCCAATAACGTTAGAATCGAAATCCATTCCTGACACAAGATGTTTAATTTACTATTTTTTTAATATGATTCGCTTGGATGCAAACTCACTAATTGCTAAAAATGAATCTAAAAAACGCAAAAAAGGAATTTGAAGTGGAATGTAATTCCTGTGAACCGAATTTTATCAGTACGTTCATATTTTCATGCTAGCAATTTAATTTTAAAATATTATTTTGGAATTTCGAGTGATTTTATAGAAAAGCAAGCATTCGGCAAGTTTTGCACAAAATTGTTGTAAAAAGAGGGTTTTAAGAATTTTTATTGAGAGAATTGAACTTGTAAATTATTAATAATACTTATTTTCCAGTGGAACGAATACAAAATATGTATTAAGAGATCTATATTGGTAAGTCATATTCTATCAGTCGTGAAGATGGCATTCAGCTTCAACTTTGTTAGTATTCTCACTTGCATCTTTGGAATTAATAATTTTTTAAGGAAAAACTCCAAAACAAGATTGGTCTCGCGGGTACCCTGTAGTGCTTTTTAAAAGGGAGATTACTGAAGACAGGAGCTTTGATTGGATACATGAAGTTTTTCTTCCCGATTTTGCTTCTCCTAGGTCACTATAATAATTAGGTTCCCCCCGTATGAAGCAAAAAGATAACCATTTTTGCCTTGTTAAACTGAAAATGCCAAGATCCTGAAGCTTTGGTGTGATGTGATGCAATTTTCCAGTCCTGTATTTGTCAATCCAGTTCAAGTTTGCGAAGTGTTAAAATATCACTAATAATTTCGTCATAGTCAGTAGGTTTTAGAAGAACGGATCTTTTCTTAACTTTTTTCTAGTTCATTCCAAAAACCCGATCAGGTAGTATAAACGAGTGTCCAACTACTAGAAATATTAGGCTCATAAGTTTGATGTGAAGAGGAGCCATATGCCATCACATACGGTGGAAGCAATGGAATTTTTGAGCTTTTTGGGAAATTCGCTTCTGTTCAAGCGTATGAAACAACGTTCTCAGGGCTTAACTTTGCTGTATACGGGCTATGAACAACACTAAAATTGTGATAATTAATCTGCTGACTAAAATAACAGGCCTGATCAGGCAGTTTTGGCAGTCAAAAGAAAAATCCGCAACGTTATCTGGGGGTCTTTTTAAGAGTAAAAAACGCCATTGCTTTAAATTTATGTAAGCGCTGCTCCGTCTCTTTTATCATTATTCGCAAATTGTTATTATCTTTGGCGTTTATACAAGTAGATTCAAATCTTAATTGCTTTATTCAGAATCAATGTGGTTTCTCAATTTTTGACTCAAATCCACAAAAGGCGATTCGACTGCAAATTGAAGCTTCGTTAATTTTATTAAAACTGACACCCTGTCCGCTGATGAGTTTTATATGGCCGTGATTCTATTTCCTTAAGCATTTATCTAGTTTCGTTTCTGTTGGGGGTAAGTCTTGTGCCTTTGGAACTAGTTATCCAGCTCACTGATCTAATTAATGTGGCTGGAGACATCAAATAATGTACAATATGCTTTTCGCATTCCTTAATTTAATTAACGACTATTTTTTATTGCAGTAACTTTTTTTGTTGTTCTCGTGACTGRTATCAATGATATTTATATCAATTATACAGCAGTTTTGTTTCAAACTTTCCGTAACTGGCTCCCAATTTACCTTTAGTTGCTGAGAGAATTTTAAACAAAATGAAATAAGAAATGGATAAAATAATCACAAAATACAAATTAATCGGTAAAATTAATAACTTTCATAAAGCTCTCAGAAGGAGCATTATTCAATGCAAGCAAGTTAAAACAGCTACCCCCAGTTTCCTCCTACACCTCTAGATACAGCTGCCTACTGAAGCCAGTTCCCCTCCAAATGTTTATCCACATTTGAAGCTACAAATCATCAAGATTCGATGTTCCGCTAGAGGTGGAATAATACGCGACGGCAATGTTTATAAAGCGCCTTGCCTTTGTGAGGGATTAAACCAAGCGAAAGCGCTTGATTCAGTAACGAGGACGAGGTAGTGACGCAACTGGAAAGGTTCCGGGTCCCAAAATGAGGTTTTACACGAAACGTTTCAGATTTTACATATCCTTCATTCGAGACATCACTAACCATGTAAAAGAAATTAAAAAGGTTGGACAATATCAATAATTCATGAAAGAAATTATGGGGTATTATAGTGAAGTCAAATGCAGGCTATTCTATTAACGTGTTGCTATGCATATAAAGACACTTCAGTACTTGTCAAACCACAGCAAATAACTTAAAGCAAAGGTCAAATAAGATTCACATATTTTGCAGAACATTATATATTTTTATATATTTAGGAAAGTTTTAAATTAATATAAGAACGAAAGATCACCAGTGCTCTGATTCGACCGGTACTGATGCGCAATAATATATCGCTGTTTAAGAATGTAATAGAACTAAATATCAAGTTGGCTGTATTAACCATTTGCATGAAAAGAATGGCCAAACATTCAAATAACAATTGTTTTATGTATTACATCATCAATCAACTTTATTACTTTAATAMCCCGACTTACACTGCAGAYAAATCAACTCCAAGCKCATTTTAAGTTTTCCTATKACGTTTACAGCGCTTAAAGCTTATATATTGGCTATCCCGCAGAACTACAGGTTCCCTTTTACCCCTAAACGACGAGAAAAAAAACGCTCAAGAACGACGACTTTCGAAACGCTCACTAGACTTAAAGAACCAATGTGTAGATGTATACAATGTAATTGTACAATCGTGGATTCAACGCTGTCCCGTGTGAATTCTGTCTTGACGTACGGGTATTTTGAAAATTAATCGCTACTAGGTAATTTTTGCGACAGCAAACGCGAACACTTTGTATAAAGCTACGGTGTATATATGCCCTAATGTATAAAATGGAACACCAACAAGCTGTATAGAATCAAAGAGATGTAGGATGTAATAATAACACCTTGTAAATACCCTACATGTGTACATATTATTTTCTGTTGTCAGAATGTATGGTGCTAGTGACCTAAACGCTTTATTTTCACTAGTTTCAATATATACTCGTAAATAGTAACTCCACCTGCTAGCTGAAAATTTACAGTTAATGGAATCTCGCTTCAAGGTTTGCAAAGAATGAGCAAAATTTGGCCCCTTATTGTGCACCTCGTGAATTCGTTCCAAAAATTGTTTAAAGTAGGCAAAATTTCAAATTGCGAATATTTGACCTTTTCCGATGTAAAATACTTCATTCTTGTCAAATCTGTCATCGCATTTTATTGAAAATGTTGTGCACGTAAGCTAAAACTCATTTAGCATGAGAAAATCAGAATTTTAGTTGATAATATTCGATTAATTAATACTTTTCTACTAGAAATTTAGCAAATCTCGATAGATACTTGAAACTTACAGCTTTTGAAGTAAAAGTAGATGTTTATATTTAAAAAAGATGAGGTTTCGTTATGTTACTGAAATGTATTTTACTGATATATTCACCACGTCACGGTAGTAATTTTTTTGTTCTGAAACGAATCTTAATAGAAGGTATATTTAAATATGCTAATCTGCTCCTTTAAGGACAGAAATAGATACATCATAAATATATGTATTCCGTATTATGTACCTACTCATTCATACTGTGCTAATTATTTTCCACAAAAATATTTTGGACTTTTTTTGTAAAATCTGACGAAAATTAGAGAAGAACAGAAAATTTTAAACTAAAAGTGGTACTGCTTGATATTTCTTAGGTGTTACACTGAGAGTTGGATTCGCCTTGAATTAATGAAATAATGAGTTTGAATGGTCATATCTCCAAAACAAAAACTAGGTTCAATAAATATCACCATGAACTATCATGTAGACCACCTTTAGATAATATTTACGAGATCCACAAAAGGGACAAAAAATAGGTTTTTTCGCTCACTCTTTCCTATTCAATTAAGCTACACTCTTAAACAAACCCTATTTAATGTTTTATTTTATCCGCTAACTAATACAAACTTTTATAGTAGGATCAGCAAGATTTCACTTCATTTCATTATTTCCACACCTAGAAATACGGGTTGCTATGGACCAAGTCATGTTCTGTTTTATATGATAACCAAAAATTCTCAATTAGCATGTGGATGCAATCATTTCATGAGTTTTCATGAGCTCAATGAACTTTACTACTTTTATAGTTTGTACGTTGCCGTACTTAGAGGGGCCTGTCTGTGTTGGTTCGCAAGTTGGATGAGCTAAAAAATCAGCGAAATTACCAAATTACCAACCACGACAGATGGCACTTCCACTTGAAATGTTTGAAAGTAAACTTAGTTTTTGCTGCCGATTTAGAAACAAGCGTAGTTCTGTCATGAATAAAAAGTTCACAGTATCGTTCTGAAAATATCGTTTGGGTCACTATCAGCAATCCAACTATAGAACTGTTAAAACATTAACCTGGAATCTTGGTCTAGACTAATGCAGTTGGAGCTTATAAAATCAAAGATTTTTCCTGCAATCCCCATCGAGGATTTAAAGCCGCTCTTCTGTAGCAACTAAAAGTCTGTCTTTGATCTTATAGTTTCCATCTCCTACAGTAGCAGGGCAACCTCGTCGATTTAGATATCTGAAAATCAATCGACAAAACTGCTCTCATTTGTAATACTTCTTTATAAAACCATGGGTAATTTATAACCCTTTTATGTGTACCAGCAAGAGGCAATCGTCATGTAAATCCAAACAAACTTATTTTCAAATAAAACCGAGTCCCAAAACCAAGTGATTATTCTTCTGTTCCTAGAAAAAAAACAATGAATGCAACCGCCGAGAGAAACCAGCACGATTAATCAACCCCCCAGCATTTGTATAAGTGACTCAGCTGAAAAATTTCGGCGACACAGGACAATGGTCGCGGTGGCGAAAGTTTCCCGGTTCGCAACCAAAAGGGTGGAGGGAGAGACCTGTAGGGCTAATGGAGACGTTTGGAAACCTCCGCCAGGATCCAGTCGCGATAAATTCCAATTCAGCTTAATTGCGTGGGATTGCCTTCGTTACTGCGATATCGGAAAGGGAGTTTGGGTAGCATACTGCATGTAGGGCAACATGAATTTTTTAGGGAAGGGAGGTTTTTCTTTGTTGTCCATGCGACTAGCATAATAGCTATACAGGGTGTGTCACCTATGACGAGACGAACTATAGCCCAATTAGTATAATATACGCGACAAAATTATTTTCTGCGATATATATTTTTAAATATAATGCCGTCCATATTTTATAATACATTAATTCCTTGTGGAAATATAAAAAACTACTTTGTTAATAACACGTGTTCTATTTTAAATTTGAAGTTTGAAAGTTTACTGTCTGCATTGGTATAAACTAAAATTTCTTAAAGTAAAACAGGTATAATAAGATAGGGGATGAGTTATTTAGCCTTTTACTTTGTTTATCCCGTGTTCTTTTTAAAATGTTCTTGTGAGTAGTAGAGCGTACGTTTTAAAAATTATATATACATTTTTATTTATCATCTCCGTTAAAAATGAAAAATGAAGTTTATCAATAGAGGCCTTTTGCGCAAAAGAAACTGGCGCCTTTGTCTCACACAAAAAGGCCAAAACAACTGACAATCAGCAAGCAAGGTTAAGATGACATTTCTAGAGAAGCAAGTTAACCATGGGCAGAAGTTGCGAAATTTTTACTTATTGAGAAACCATTTCAGCGAAACCATTGTAGGAAAAGATCTGTGAAACTCATTATAAGAGCTATTTGGTAAGCGCACAATGGTTTATGGCCACCCTGTAGAAAGCAAAATCATTTTTTATCCTACAAAGCTTTTTTAGTTTAGCTTTTATTTGAAATCTTTTCTGAAATTTTTAATATTAACTGAATTACTGTTCAACCTGTTGTAGGTACACAATGGGAATAAAATAACTTTGCTATTGGGGAACAATATTTACCGAAGATTTCTAATTCGTTGTGTGTAAGGCATTCACATTCGAGAATCGAGATATCACACTATATCTCCTGTTTATTTCTTTTCGAACATGGTTTTTTTGTACAGCTTTTATTGAAGTTTATTTTTGTTTTTTCTTTAGTAAGGACCTTTCATTCCAAAGTAAAGGAAAGCTTTTAAGTAGGATCGATCTAAGGTACGTAAATACTTCATCTTTTTAATTATTGCACTCATAAATATTCTGTGTACGTGTGTGTATTGTTCTATTCTAGGTTCTATCCTAGATAGGGTTTTTATATACGGTAATGATTGAAGCATTTATAAAATAATTTTGTTCACTGATGATTTCTGGGAGGCTGTTTTGTTTTACAGATACAAGAGATAAGATTTTCCGAAAAAGAGCGAGCAACACAAAAATTCTAAAAAGACCATTCCCTAACACTACATATACTTTTAGTTCCTTTATCTTGTCAGTTGGAAAGAATGACAACTTGAATCTACATTATGCTACACTGAAGAGCATAACTATAGCCCCCCCTTGAATTATCAGTTTTTTTTTTGTCAAATTCAAACGTAATTTAATGTAACTTACAAGATAGATAAAAGAAATAATAGGAACTATTTAAAGTAATTTATTAATGATTTCCATAATTTAATGAAATAATTTGCGTTGTGCATAAATATAGCGCCACTTTTAGGTGGCTACTATGGTTTATATTTTGTTATTATTAACTGTCACTGTGTTGTAACAATTATTGTGTTAAAAATGCCTCGTGGAAGGTATCTGAGTGACATGGAAAAATTAAAATCTAGGCTTCTTGGGATGAAGGCTTTAGTCGCCGAAAAATTGCTCAAAGAATTAACCGGTCTCGTTAAGCTGTCGCCACTTACTTACAAAACCCTGAACAGTATGGTACAACCAAAAGAGATGGCCCTAAAAAAAATTTTGCCCAGAGCTGCAGGAAGAATTATTGCTACAGCGAGTAACACTTCAAAAAGCCGAAAAAGAATTGTCCAAGAGCGCGGACTTGATGTTGCAAAATGGACTATAGGGAGGGTTCTAAAGAAAAGTGAACACATTGTACGCCGAAAATTAATAAAATGTCCGAGACTTCTTCCTCGCCATAAAACAGCCCGTTTGCAATTTGCTCGTGAGAATATGAATCGAAATTGGCAAAATGTAAACCAAGACTTTACAATTAAACCTCGAAATAAACCATGTTGTTCTTTTAAAAAATTCAGATTATCTTCTCTGATGAAAAAAAATTAATCTTGATGGTCCAGATGGTTTCAATTGTTATTGGCGAGCAATACTTTTTTTATACCGCCCCACAGTGGGCAAAATAATCGATGTAGGTGAACAAAACTCTAAAATCCCGTTTGACGACTCGAATTAGCACTAATTTATAGTAGAGGTATTTTTAAACTAATATTGTAAGATTTTTTTACTAAAAAATGATATATATTTTCAAAGAATTGAAAGAATAACAACACCCTATTTAATAAACTACTACAGGGTATCATCGAAATACACCGACAACGTTTGACAGGTGATAGAAAATCCAATTCTAAAATCCCGAAAACGCTTTTTTTATATACAGGGTATTGAAATGGATTTTAAAAAATTATGTTTAAGACTATTCCTGAACTATAAAAGATATCAATTTCAAATTTGGTGAGAATCATAACGGCAGAAGGTACAATAAAAAAAAGTAATCAGGAGGTTTCTAAAGCACCAGTGGCGTGCGCTGGGGTAATGCAGATTCCCCTTTTTAATAGAACTTTTAGGTCTGTGGATTTTTAGACAAAATTAATACAGTTTTGTAATCTTTAATCAATTCTAAATAAAACATTTCTCTTTGAAGTTTGCCCTAAAAGGACTCTGCGTCTCTAAAAATTAATTTTTTGATTGAAAAACACTAGATTGAATTAAAAAGATAAACTTTTAAAATACAACTTCAACACACCGTAGGTATATCAAAAACAAAACGTTTTAGGAAAATTTTTTATTCGGAAAAAGTTTATAAAATTGTGTGTTCCATCTCTGTTAAGCGTTGTCAGTTTCAATAACATTTTTGTGATTTCATAAAATAATGGCGGTGTGTTCGTTTACAATCAAAAAATCAATTTTTAGGGACAAATGAGTCGTTTTATGGCAAACTTTAAAGAGACATGTTTTATTTAAAATTGATTAGATAATACAAAACTGTATTGGTTTTGTCTAAAAATCCACAGACTTATAAGTTCTATTAAAAAGGGGTGGTCTGCATTACCCCAGTGCACGCTACTGATGCTTTTGAAACCTATTTTTATTAGACCTTATGCCGTTATGATTCTCACCAAATTTAAAAATGATATCTTTTATAGTTCAGGAATAGTCTTAAAATATTTTTTTAAATTCAGTTTCAACAGCCCGCATGTCAAAAACAAAGCGTTTTCAGGAATTGCTATATTCGAAAAAAGTTATTAAAATTGCATTTTCTATCACCTGTCAAACGTTGTCGGTGTATTTCGAGGACATCCTGTACAATGAAACAAAACTAGGAGTATTAGAAGTGATTAAATAAAATTAAGAATATTACAAGTGATTATTGTACTTCTTCACTTGTACTCTTATCATAATATGATGATCCACACCTCTGACAGGTCATTTGTTTAATCAAGATTTAAGTTTGATGCCGACAGGTCGGAGTACTGCATTTTAGTAAATCAAACACCTCTGAATCCAGAGGTGTTTATTATTTTTTGACTGATTTCCGCAAAGAAGCAATAACAGGGTCCGATGAAACTAATAATATGGCCAATAAATCATTATTTGTTGCTATTCTAGCAGTAGTGCTACAACAGATTAGGGCTCATACAATCTATATACATTTTTATCAAATTAAGCACTTTTTATATCTGCAGTCTTTCACTGCGGGAGGAGCAGTTTGGAATGTAATAATTGGACAGCGCGTTATGCTTATCCCACTGCAGGGATTTTGCCTAAAACGCAAAAATTCGCATAAAATCCGCGGCACATTTAAAAACTAGAAATGCTGGCGAAATGAATTAAAAAGGAACCACCTTGGAAGCTCTTGTGGGTGATAAAGTTTTTCTTTATTGAAAATATGAGCATAAATTTGCAAATTATTACATTAATTTGACATGTAAATATAATGTAGATCCAATAATGAATGTGGAAATACATAGTTTTACTATCTCAACAACATCCATAGTTAAGCGAAAACTATACGTGTTTACGGCAAGAACAAATTTGAACATAATAAAAGGACAATACGTTAGCCTAATCCCACTGCAGGGAATTGGCAAGTTCTTTACTCATTGTACTATATGTTCACAAATGTGGTAAGGCAGGAAATATTAGTTTTACACGACTTAGCAATTAATAATAACAACGTCCACCACTCAGAAATTCAAAACTTTGATTTGACTTTTGTCCACTAAAATTGATGAGTCTGCCCACTGTGCGCCATAAAAAGAACAAATCTCGAGAATGTAGTTTGACGATGTATTAATTTAACAAGACTTTATCTCCAGCTCAATCTTTCAAATCCATCTCCAGTTAAACTCATCCCGTCGATGGAAGTGGACCGAACGAATGACGTCTTTTACTCCTCAGAGAGTTATAGAAGTTATAAGATTTTTATCTGTACTGCAAACCCCCTCCCGCCCTCAAAGCTTTAAGTCCCAACCGTCGGCGAAATTCGATTCGCTCGTATTGCTTTTCCAGCCTCCGCCAGAATAATATCCATCGATATTTCGCGGGACGAAATTATTTTAATTTGGCATAAACACGACCGGCAATACACTTAAGATTAATCATTTTCGAGTTAATAGACGGCAATCGAATCTGTCTGGGAGGTTGATTGCTCTATTCCAGGGGTGGGTTTATTAAATTCCTATCAAGCTACCGCCGCGGAGGTTCATGCCGACATTTCAACCGAACATTAGACCCGGTGAAAAACACTTTGGCCTCTGGACTCCGATGCGGGAAATTGGATTACAGAATCGGTTGTTGGGGACGTGATGGGGTTTAAATTGCTTACCGCGAAATATATGATGCTGGTGACACCTCCGGGAAACCGGAATGAAACAAAAAATCCATTCCAACTTCTATTGCGATCGAAGGAAACGTAGTATTCGTATAAACTCTGTATGCCACGCTACCAAATTCCAGTAAATCATTTCTTGACTTTGAACTTTGGGCTTGCGATTAACCGTTTCATTATCTTGTCATAATCAGGAAAAGAAACATAATAAGACTAATTTATTAATGGTAAGGCGTTTTACTTACTGATCGATGCATTAAAAAGCCACTGCAAATTGAATACTTCCACATCCAATTGTAAAAATGACATTTACACTATTATTTCTGATATTATACGTAATGAAGTTTTGACCATTTTTTGTCTCTACACATTTTTTGGAACAACAAATGGTTCTCGTAATATTAGCAAAAAAACATAAACTTTTAAAGTCGTTTTGTTTTTGTAAATACTACGAAAATTATTAACTTAATAAAAAAATTGAAAGTGCCTTTCGTTCAAAATTTTCTAGGTATATAATAGCAAAATTTAAAAAGAAAAAGAAAATGTCCAAAAACCAGTTTTTTGGAAATATTTCGAAAATGTCATTTTTTGTGAGAAATTTCATTTTCCATCTGATGTTAGTTTCACTTTTTGAATATATTCAGTATTTTCGGAGATATTTAGGAAAAACTGTTTTTTAAGTGACGGTTTTTTGCTAATATCTTCTAAACCGTTTGCTGCACCCAAAATATATATGGACGTAAAATTACTCACAATTAAACTACTAATGACATATTAAAAGGAAAAAAATTTAAAAAGTCATTCGAAAGTTATAGCGTTCACACACAGACCGACGGACAGACGCACAGACAAGAAGTTTTTTGCTCAAATTTTGTTTTTGGACGTTTTCGAGCATTTTAAAGCGATTGAGTAAATAAAAATTTCGCGATACTTTCCCATCCGTTGGATGTGGAAGTAATAGGTATGGAAAACAACTGCAATACTAAGAATTTAAAATTTCAAAGACGATGCGTCTTAGTCCGCAACCAATAAACAGCAAGAGTGACTGGAGCTTTAAGTTTATATCGAAGCAATTTCAGAGATTTTGAAACAAAATCTGCCTTGCTTCTATAAAATGAATGTATTGTAATTTGCTATTCAAAACAGCTAAATCACAAATATTACATATTTTTAATTATTTTGACCAACATATAAAATTTATAGTTGAAAGAGAAATGTATGGTGGTGTACCATTTCTAGATACCAAAGTAATGCCCCAAAATAAAAAAAATTGTGTTCGATTGGTATCAAAAACCTACCTCTTCAGGCAGGTATATTAATTTTTTGTCAAATCACTCAATTAAAATTAAAATTAGTATTATTAAACAAATGAACTACAAAATAAAAAAAAGTTCACATCCAAAATCCATCAATAATAATTTAAAAAAAATAAAAATTATGTTATTACAAAATGTTACCCACAAACTTTGATAAACAAAATTTTATTTTCTAAACTGATTATTATGTACAAAACGATCTTGCGATTAATCAACAAAATTTAAATTGTATAAATGTTTTAGATAGAGTGGAGCAACAACAAAGTCATGACCCTGAAAATAATAACACATTCCAGACATTACAGGTCTGACACTGAAAATTATGAGAAGTTTTCAAAATGAAGGTATTAAGATAGCACTAAGAAATATTAAAATATGTTCGAATATATTTAGCAAATTAAAAACAAAAATTTCAATAAAACATCAATCAAATTTCTATTCTATAAAATGTGATACTTGTGATAAAATTTATCTGGGACAAACATCGCAGTGGCTTTCTAGTAGAATAGCATTGCATAATAGTGATATTAGAACGAATAAAAGACGATGTTCATTGGCGGAACATGTAAATGAAAATGATCATCAAATAAATTGGGATGAAATCAAAATATTGGAAAAAGAGAACATTACAAATAAACGTTTAATTTTGGAAATGTGCCAAATAAACAAAAATATTAACACAGTAAATAAAAAATCAGACACACAAAATTTAAGTAATATTTACACCCATTTATTGTCTCAGACATATTAAAATCAAAGTTAATAAAATGAAAATGTTTAGTAAATCCTGCAGTTATAAATTTATAAAAAATGTGGTGGCCATGTGTCATGGCTAAAATCAACCCAGTAACCATGACAACATCTTAAATTGAGGTATATAATTGGTTTAGGTTTTAGATATAGAATTGATTTTAGCTTAAAATAGAAAAGAGAAACCAGCACATAGTTTTATTTCCTGTGTGCGTGCTTGCCAAAGAGTCAAATTGCCAAGAAACTAGTTTCAGAGCTACTTCTGAGGAAGACACCGACATGAGTGTCGAAACGTCAAGGTCTAATAACGAACGTGGGAACCAGCCGGGCAAACAACATGTCATCGACAACAACCACGGAAGCCTTCAAACCAAAATACGAGGGTGAATGATTTCAGCGTCCATAATGTAAGATAATATTTTTTCGGAAAGATCGCTGTTGCTTTAAAACACTGAGAAAAAGTTATTGGTCTGACGGTTTGATTACGCCCATAATCTTTGTCAAAGACGAGAACCCCAAAATTCGTCTGACACAAGTTCAAACAAAGTTTTGTTAATTAAATAGAATCTTCCATGAACAGCATGGTAAGGACACAGCGCAACATTTACTACAACACAAAGAGAAATAGAGCTAAAGCTCGTGAGTAAATATATGCAGCCAAACTTCCAAACGTATCCAAACTGATCGGAGTCCCCCTTAAAAACTTTGCACTCCATCTCCTTTGCGCCCCTCGTTTTCATAGAAATACATGTCTAACTTGCACCACTTCGGACGGACCCAAACAAAACAGTAAGGGTCTTGTTTACAAGACGAGCTGGAAAACTCGAGTATTCCAATAAAGCCGAGGCACGAGTGGAACTGGAGGGTCGCACACCGCCACCTTTTCTTATTATGTAAGCCGAGTACGAAGTTTTCTACGGCTGTCACCCAACGCCAACTCTTCTCGTAGGTGAGTTGTGCAGCCTTCTCTGGGACTGCGGGTAGTCGTCTTTTATATCAGGTTCGCGATTGATAATAAAATGTCAGATTTAGAAAATCGCTTATTTTTGCTGAGAGTGAAAACGATGAAAATCACCTATAGTTTTTAATGAATATGAAACCCGAATCCCATCATAAATTTAAAGGAGCTACTTTCGGAAACCTGCGGCTTAGTTAAATCATGAAATAAAGCTCGAGACTATACATTCTTGGGGTTATTCTGGACAAAATATGTTTTCTAAAATGGAACAGTTGTAGATACATACAGTGTGAGCTTTGCACAATAACCGTTAAAGGAATTTCAGACATTAATTAATTAGCAGTGCTAAAAGGTATCATGTCCAATAAGATTTATCAACAGAACTCTGTACACAAAGAGTACGAAAGTAGATATCAACCTCGGTATGGACACGGAAAATTCATATCCATAATTCTCATGTGTAAGTGTTTTGCAGAAACGCATAAATAATAATCATGTCGAATAAGTGCAAACTTCCGGATTGCACTAAGAAGACGACTTATACCATCTGCCCTAGAATGAAAGACTCGTGGATAAAAGCAGTATGTGACGCATATCCTAACCCAGATTAAGTAAAACTCCTAATATTTGTGAATTTGAATCCAGTGTAATATAAAGTGTAATATAAACCAACCTATTCTGATATTGAACCAATAACATTAACGATTTGACGCCATAGCCTTTTAAGGCATTATGTTAAGAGTTTCCACTCCACGTTAACAGTACAGATGTATCGAAGATATACCCGTCCTATACATATTTATTATTTTAGGTAAACGAATTGGCAAGGTTACCGGGACTAAGGCAAGACCGACGTTTTTTAATTAAACGTTGTGTTTCATGGTTCTAGCAACATATTAATTTGTATTTTACCATATGACATATTTAACGCGAGTGCAACACTATCCTAATGAACAGTTTATTATTCTACCAGGGCTATATCAAAGTAACCACCGCGTTTTTTAAATAAAATGTAAAGAAATAGTTTGGTAGTTATTACCAATTTATTTATACCACCCATAAACAAATATTTTCAAATATACCATGTCTTACTGGGCTGTGCTTATTTTTACATATATATTAATACACAGGGTGCGGCAAAAGAATCTCGCTATTTACATTAAGTTCTTATAAAAGGTAGCTTTAAGGTCGACACTCGACAGTCCCAGGAAGTCGAGAAGTTTATGTCTTGCCCCCCTCGTAAAATTGCTACATTGTGGTGGTTCACCGCGCATTGCATTGAAAGAGACTAAATCTAAAGCAGTATTTTTATTGAGCCTTGAAGTTTAGGAGGTTCTTTTGCTGCACACTGTATAATCCGCGTTTAAATATAGACATGATGGTTTCGAATACATAAACAAGAACGCAAAAAAGGTTTTAAGAGCAAAATATTACAATTATTGTGGGTACGTAGTTTTCAACAAATTTCCCTTTGTYATTCCACGGAAAATAGCTCCCTCGCATTTCAATTCCCCGAGACCACAGCTTGCTCTCACACGTCAAGCGAAAGGATCGCATCCGCAAACCTCAAGCTTTACGTTACGGCATATTTATTAGATCTTCTCAGATTTATGTACCCATCCTGAACATTAATTTCGGAGAAACACCATTGAAAGTAAATTCGATATAGTTCGGGTGAGATTTATGGCGGTTCGTTTGCGAACCTCCGTCCCAACAGATGGCATTATGATATCTCATTAGTGGAACGTCCGAAGCAGATGATGCAAGCGAATCGACGTGACAAGATCGAGACGTGACTCATGTCGAGACGAATTTGGTACAGATTACTGAATTCAAGACACCAATTGGTATTAGACTTCAAATTAACGTCTGATTAGCCGAAAAGCTTTACGTATTATTCATTTCTCAAACCCGATACATATTATAAAACCGCTGCGAATTGAATCAATACTTCCACATCCAATTGTCAAAATGACATTTACGTTTTTTATTTCTTATACTGTAGGATTAGTAATCAGATTTTGAGCAGTTTGTCTCTCAACACATTTTTTTTCTAAGACAAAGTCCTCGTGATATTAGCAATATATAAATTTTAAAAGCGGCTTTTTTTTTTCAAATAACTCGAAAATTATTAACTTAACAAAAAAAACTACAAGAGTGCTTTCTGATCAGAAATTTGATTTTCTATATAATACCAAAATTTTAAAAAAATCGTACGTGCAGGGACCAAAATAGGTCTTTTGCAAATATTTCGAAAATGTCAAAATTTTGAATAAATTTTCTAAGACACTTTTTGTGAGAAATTTTATTTCCTATCTGATGGCATTTTCATTTTTTGAATATATTAAATATATTTGTAGATATTTAGGAAAAACCGTTTTCTTTAAGTGACGCTTTTTTGCTAATATCTTCTAAACAGTTTGCTGCACCGAAATTTTATAAGAACGAATAATACTCGCAGTTATAGTACTAATCACATACTAAAACGAAAAAAATATAAAAAAATAAAAATTTGCAAAAAGGGTAGTTACCCCCCAATTTCGCCCCCTTCCCGATATCCTACTTACCCCACAAACAATAGGTAGCTTTGGGTAGTTGAGATTTATACGTTTGTCAAATTTCAAGTTCATATATTAAGTCTTTCGAAAGTTATCGTGTATACAAACAAAACCACAGACACACAGACAAGAAATTTTTTGCTCAAATTTGGTTTTTTTGCGTTTTCAACCATTTTAAAGCGAATGAGCAAATAAAAAATTTTTGAACGGTGTTTTATTAATTCTACCCATAATATTACAACGGTCAATAAAATGTGAGCTTAAAGGAGAAAGAGAAACAGAAGATACAATAAAGTAATTAACGGCATTGAAATCACACAATTCCACTGGAATAACTTGTAACATATACATATTACTCCTGTTTTCATTTTAATTGCTGTTTGTAAAGTTGCGAAGATGCTTATAATAATTCCGTGAGGCAACTGCCCGAGCGTTCTGAAATTTCTCTGTAGCTTTGTCTCTTAGTTTCATTAGTAAGTTTTCTGTCATCCAGGGTGCATAATTACTACATTTTTGTTTTTTCATAGGACAATGAATATCCATTAATTTCAGTAATAGGTCATCTAAAAAAACCTTAATCTGATAAAAATCATTACTATGCAAAGTAGCAGAGGTATTATTATTTTCTGTATATCTAGATTTGCAATAGGAAGACCATGATCGCTAATAAGGTCCATATCTTCCACACTCCTGTCACCGACCAATACGTTTTTACTCACGGTAATGTAAAAATGAGAAAGCCTTGTCAGAGCAAAATTCACAACATTATGTTATCCGAGACACATAGACAGTGTTTTGAAGTCGTTATTTTTTCACGAAAGTGACTGTATACTTATCTATCAATAAATTATTTGTGTATTACATCACAAACGTAGAACCTAGAATTTTTGCAGGAAGCTGTGATAACGACAAAAGTCATGTACTATCAATGAATTAGAAGCTGACAAAAATTTATGACCGATAATGACTCCCAACTATTCAGCTTAAAACTATACTTTGGATGGTCAGCGGATAAGCCTAACTAATTGCTATCAATGTCTGTAAAAAAGATAATAAAGCGTGTCCACCTTCTATATTAGATTCATCGCAAAATTAGATTCTTGCATTTAACCTACTTCAAATAAAAATAGCTTTGTTTATCTGCACACAAAGTTCTGTAAACATAAATTTATTACAGGGGCAATATTAAGTTCACTTTACGACGAAAAAATATGTTAAAGAAGCGTAAGTATCCGGAAACACGCAATTCCGTATTTATAATGGGAGAACAGGGCGTTTATAAACGCTATTCGTTCACGGCCATTAAGACAAAATGTCACATTTGGGCGGGCGATCATTTTAGGGTCCTGAATTTCAGTAAACAAAGGGTCTACCGCAATGAAGTCGGGCAACTTTAGGTCTTATTCAAATTAGATGAATGTTTCGTGAATAATATATTGCCAACAAGGTAAAATACCGTACCTTAGCTATGAATGAAACATTGGAGATCGCATTTAGGGCATTTTGCAGCTTTCAATGAAATTCATATAACTTATTATTAGAGGAAGGGAAAGTTATCTTAACTTTGAAGGATCTTCCATTTAATGCAACCCTCGTTGTTAGCTTCCACTTCTGTTATTAAAAAGATATTTTGTTTGAGTCAAGATTATTTTGCTCTACAAGGACAAGGTGTTCAAAATCCATGACACTGTATACCAGGAAACACAAAACACTACACCACGAATAGTATTAAAACTACGTAGTTTTTAACTTGGAACGTATTGACTCTCTTGCATCATTCTCTTTAAAAATTATATTTGAAAACAAATGGTAATGTAGAGACAAAACTAGAACAATAACTTTACGTTTTTAATAAAAGTTCTTACATGCTCTAAATCTTTAATTTAAACGCAACAAACTAATCAGCCTGATCATGGAATTATTAAAAGTTGTTATAGTTTTTTATTTCGTTTCTTTCACATAGAAGACTTTGAAGAATAAAACGAATCACGGCTGGTAATTTAATATGTTTTGAAACGTAGCCTTGAAGCAATAAATTCCGATCCAAAGGAAAAGAAATTACGTTAAGAACGCAAAAGATTGGGAAAAAATTAAAAAAAAAAGAATTTCTGGTAAATTGATAGTCAGAAAAAAGACTTTAAACAAAACCAAAATGAAAGGGTAAAACATGGTGCAAGAAAAAGAACGATAAATAATCACCAACAATACCTACCAGTGCACGATTGTTCAACTGTAGAATATAAAAATAAATAATATCTGAGCAAAGCAATAAAGAATGTTAGAAACAGGTTGCCAGCTCGCCCTTTGCTGATCAGATGCAACAACGAATGTCTTCAGTGGATATAATAATCAATATTACCTATATCTAAAAACCTGGTTTCTTGTTTTCCAAATTTTATGTTATCGTTTCGAATTTTTTTAACATTACTGATGTCTGTTGCAACTAGTGAGCAAAGCTTTTCTAAGCTCGTGTTAATAAAAAACTATCCCGGATCTACCATGGATCAAGATCTGCTATCAAATCTGTCCATCATTTCTATTGAAAGTGACATTTCTGATAACTTGGATGGAGGCTAATTAATACAGGATGTTTCACGCATGATAATGACCCTGACAAAATTAAAAATGCAACCCAAAATACATTCTCATAGCCAATGCGGTTATTTTACATAATGGTATTATTTTAAAAATAAATTGGGAATCCATGACGGCTATGCGCTATGGTTCCTGTCACTGTATTTATTAAAAGTCAAAATGTATTCAAATGATGAAAAAACAGATATGAATTTGATTTATGGTGAATGCAGAAAAATGCTTCCGCTGCTTCCCGTTTATACAGACAACGTTTTCCAAATATAAGAGCTTCTGCCGATACAATTTTCAAGAGACTTGAATTAACTTTAACGACAAACTGGCCACCACTGAAAAAGTCAAGAGAAAGAACAACAACAGGCCTTAACAATGAAATTATATTATTGGAAATGATTGACGAAAATCCTCATATTAGTCAAAGGGTAGTCTCAAGAACAACCGGTATTAGTCTGTCTTCAGTACACCGAATAATTAAAGGCAATCAATTTCATCCGTATCACTTGTAATTGGCCTTAAAGGAGACAGATTATCCTAAAAGACTGGTTTTTTGTAACTTTTTTCGGGAACACCAAAATTTTAATGTGAGATTTTATGACAACATTTGCTTCTCAGATGAAGCAAGATTTGTTAATAATGGTGGAGTTAACAAACATAACATGCATTATTATGCGCAAGAAAATCCACGTTGGATTCGAGAAGGACAATTTCAAACTATCTTCTCGACGAATGTCTGGTGCGAAATATTGGGGAATCCAATTGTTGGGGCTTATTTTTTTCGCGATAGTTTAAACGGCAATACTTATCTAAATTTTTTAAGAAACATTTTACGGGTACTTCTCCAAAATGTAAATTTACAAGTAAGACTAGATCTATGGTTCTAACAAGATGGGGCACCTGCGCATTATCATAGAATAGTGCGAAATCATGTTGATTTGCTTTTGCCTAACCGATGGATAGGAATAGGTTCAACTAACCCTTGGCCACCGAGAAGCCCGGACCTTACTCCTTTGGATTTTCTTCTGTGGGGAATGGTAAAAGAGCAAGACGATGAACAATTATCAATGTTACCTCTGCAAATGTATTTTGGGTTGCATTATCATTCGTGAAACATCCTGTATAATATCTAGAAAATGAGATTTCGTTATTTGTGTTGTTTCTTTATTTTTATTAATATAGCTTTATTTTTTATCATTGCATAGTTAGCTTTCGTTGTTTTTTTCAAATACCTACTATTCATAACTTACTGTATTTACTTTTGATGAAATGTGATTAATTATAATGAGTTTACAAAAAAAATAGGAAAGGCACTTTTATAACAGGAATTAACAAAGGTCCTTAATACCTTAAAAATTGAGATATTGTTCGTTACGTTTCTCCTTTTTATTTTTAAGAATAATATTTTCTTTTATTATTAAACATATAGTTTCCAGTTTTGTTTTATTTCTTATGTACCTCATAATTATTAAAACCTGAATCATATTCGTGCGGCCAAGGGGCTAGGGACGGCTCTGGTTCCAATATTGTCATTGATCAATATTTAAATAAAAAAAATGCAGTGYTTAATTCAATAAAGAATTGTTTGGATTAATTTTTTAAATTGTTATGTGGTCAAAGAAGTATAATGTTGAACTCGTCGAAAACATTTTTTAAGAAAGAGAACAGTTTACCAAACGAGATGAAACCTTTTATCACTCGTTAAACTATTTTCCACGAGGGTGAATAAGTTTGCAGCTGAATTCGCACAGAATGACCGACAGAAATCCTTCAGCTGCATTTACGTCATMCGACCACGAATAAGAACTTTACAGACCGAAAACCGACGAGAGAGGACTGTTACACAGCGTCCCTTTTGATAATATCAAAACTGACAAACATTTCACTCGCACTTTGCAACTTCGGTATGCGGGTTACCATGCCACGTCACAAACTACAGCCGCTGCTGCTTTTCACGCCCAAACTACCTTGAATTCATTAATCTGTTAGGCTACAATTCGGTTAGCTCTCGGATGGTCCAAAATTCAGGGCCTCAGGTGCTCGGGGAGCCAAAAGTCGTGCAATAACTTATTAATCTGACACGGAAGGGTAATTAATATGATGAAGCTGCAGCGGACGTCCGTTCTGGGGAATCTTGACCTTCAAGGTGACAGAAGTGCTATTACATCATGATTTAATTAAGTCATTCTACATCAAATACGTCAAATCTTTTAAAGATAGCGGCTTGACCGTCTAGTAAATAATTGCTACTTTGATTACTTATTCGTCTTATATTTAATACAGCATAATAGCTTATCTGCAGAAGTAAACAAAAAATGTTATTTAAGCTGTATATAAACTTTCAATACAGTACAATCCATTTGTTTTTTATTTAATATTTATTGGTTAAAGTTGAACGTAAAAACTGCGGTCGAAATTCACTAAAGCTGAGACTTTTTAAGGAGGAAGGAATGTAGCTTGAAAAATTTACTGTAAATAGATGTTTACTAGGACAATTAATAGCCAAAAATTCAGCACTCTAACATTTATCCTTCTTTTTTGAGAGCAACTCAAACATGACAAATCCTAAAATTTCACCAAAATTCAGAGCATTACAACTCCGGTAGGGAACTGAGTTAGCAACTAAAATCTATACAAATGAAAGGTCTTACCTATGTATATATACTAGTAGTAAAAATTGCGTAAAATATAAAGGCAAAAACCACTGATCAACATAGTGACTGATTTGGAATTGGCAGCTTTGACAACTTTACACACCAAGTAAAGAATGTCTTAAAGRAAACGTTGAGAAAAAAGGTGGTACTTCACAGAAAAGATTACGTAGTCGCGGTCTAGCGGTTAATGATTTGTTAAAAGAATATACCTTTAGATAAAAAGCCGTTAAATTTCTATATAAGAAAAGCAACTAATACACTGAATCAATGCCATAATATAATAAACCGAAAATTAAGTCTAAAAACAATAAAAATACCTAAAATACCATACTTGTACTATCTGCCCAAAATTCATAAAGATGAATTCCGATGGACCTATAGTCTCAAATACCAACGCACCTACCTACAAAATAAGTAAATGGATAGTAAAACAATTCTCTAACCTTTCTGTAGGGGAACATATGTCAATCAGCAGCTCTATTGACTAAGTTCATAAATTAAATAATCGCAGGATTGACGTTAATGACAAACTAGTGTCTTTTGACGTAGTTGGTTTACTTCCTTTTGTTCCTATTGATGAACTAAACTATGTATGAAACAAAATGCTTTTTCTTTCAACAACAAATTTCAAAAGCAGATTTTTGGCCTTCAAGGGCTAACCCATTATCGCCATTTCAGCCAATATGTTAATGAATAAACTTGAAAACTCTGAAAACTTCAGGAAATGGTTTTCCCATGTTGTGGTTCAGATATTAGATGCCAGTTGTGGACTACAATTTTGATTTAGATCTATTTTTAAATGTACTAAATATCCGATACTCATTTGTGCGATTTAAGGTTGAAGAAAAAGATAACAAAATATTATAGTTTTTTTGATTTAACAATATTTACAGAAAAAATACACACTCTAACAACTATATACACGAGTCATCTCAAACCGTTTATAAATACAATCATTCAGTGTTCAGTTTGTTTTAAGGATTGTATAACTTACCATTATCGAAAGGTAATTACGAAAAAGAGTTAAAGTTTATATACCAAGTTGCTTTTTTGAATGGTTATGGGAAAAAGGTAGTAGACATTATAAACAGAAAGTTCATAAACAGATATAGAAATAAAACAACCTCCGCTCTAATACAACACAAAGATCTTTCAAACAATATCTAAAAGTTACTTTTCATACCCCTTGCCAATATCGTATAAAAATGTGTTCAAAAGTTTTAATTTACTTTCCGCACTTTCAAATAATCACACTCTTAAACGCCTTTTACGCAACCAAATTAACAGCACAACTGAATTGGACTAGTCAGGTACATTGGTCAGATTTCTATAATTTTATCAATTTCAATTTTAAATAGTAAAGTTAGGTCAATTCACAGTTTGATTAGGAAAATCCCAAACTGGTAAAGTTTTCTAAGAAGGAATATGGTGTGTTACCAGACCAAAGCCTGTGTTTTATAAGAACTTGTGGCTCTTGCAAGAAATAAATGAGGAAAACAACAAAGTCTTCGTTATTTTTTTCACCCGCTGCGTTCTTGATTCGCATATTTTAAGGAGACTCTCACCTACCAAATTAAACAGGCAAACAAAAATTCGTACAAAGTGTCGTAAAAGATTTGTAATTAGAACTCCTACTCCTTTTCAGAAACATCTAAAACGCTAAAAACAATCTACAATCACGCTGAAGTATTAGACTAAATAGGTACCTTTTAATTCTGTTTTTTTAATTATTTATTGACTTTTTCCTGTTTCATATTATGAAATCAACATAGGTGCAATTTTAAAGACGAACCTCTGCAATAGTCCACAAGCAGTACGTACCTTCAAAACTGAAGAAATTAAACAGCTTCAGTGGAATAGAAATAAATTTACCGAATAAATCTTTGAAGTACTATGATAATGTTACTTACAAAGAAATTAAAGAAAATAAACTAAGATGCATCAAAATTAGCAGAAGCATAAATATAAAAATAGATTTATATCAAATAATCGAAGACCTTTAGTACAATATGCTAGGCTATTGTTGCCCTATCAAAAATTTCTTAAATTATTTACTTTTGTTGAAAGCTAAACTTTATATTTAATATCAATTCCGTTGTTAATGTGGTTAACAAATGAAAATATTATTTGTATTTCATTTAATGGCATCTATTAAACGAATGAACGGATACATTGATTAATGAACGGATTATTCGACAAACAGCATATTTCACTTATTCGTTTTTTTTTGTTTTGGTACGAAGCTCGAGCAAAAAAAAAATCGGGGTGGTTATTCCTTCATAATATGTGTTTGTAGATTTTAAATCGGCCTGTTCAATACATTCAGGTAGAGCAAAATCGGTAACAACGTGTTTTTCTGAATAGTCTGTTGAAACAATGGAATCTACTAGTACATGCGATTTTGCAAGTGCTTTGAATATTTGTAGAAAAGGAAAACGGTAAGACAAAACTATAAGCGCAAAAGTGAAAAAAGCTTTGAGTAAAAGGGGTAAAATATTTATAATTGAACTGCCTGTAAGCCAAGTTGCATTACTTATTAAGGTTAAGAATAATAACTTTGTTTTCTTTATAGATGTACTATGAAATGTTCTAAGCAATGTTTGTTTGATGACACATAGAAAATTCTAAGTAAATTTCGTAATTTTGCAAGTAGAGATGAAAATATGTTAATCTACAAGCAGTGTTGTAATATGCCAAAAACTAAAAGACTATCCCCTCCAAAAAGGCTTTTAATATAACTACATGTAATTGCATTTGGAAGTGCTAGAGTACATGGTAAACTGCTCTTAAGTGGTAGGTAAACTACCTAACGCCAAAAAAACGTACTACAACAGCACAGAAGGACATTATTTAGATAAAAACCTAAATATGAAAGTTACGTTTGAATTATTTCGAAATCCTCATTATAGTACAAAAATTAAATACACTTCCTCAACTATACCAACAATTTTATTTTTCTGCGCAACCTTTGAAAACTGAGATATCACCATCCATGAACGTAACTGTCTCTCAAATGGTTCACTGTGTAGAGAAAGTTTTTCCCACTTTCCACACTTCTACATGAGTTTCTACTAGTGAAACTCTTCCATCTCCTTTGGCAAAAACTACTAATCCACGTAAAATGTTTCCAGTCGATAACAAAAAGAATTGGAAGTTATACATCCCCAAAGAGTACAGATATTTTATTGTCTTTGTTTTGAAGAAGAGGTGGATTAAAAAAAAATCAAAAGTGAGTACCTAATTCTTACACACTTGGCAACAAGCTTTCGATTAGATTGGAATATTGCAACCTTAAAGAGTATCATATTTTTTATCAGCATGTAAGGCTATAAGTCCTTTAATAATTTAATAACTTATGTTTAGTAACACATTGAAGAACGTAGCATCAAATTGTGAAAACAAATTAATAAACCTAGTCAGTGGTTTAATACAAAGCACGTAACTCAGCAGATAACGTCATTTGGGATGAGAACTTACCAGAAGAGTCGGCGTTTTTTCATTCTTGCACAAAACACACCATGTACTCACAACACGACAATTCCACAAAGTAACTTATCAATTATTATTATTGAGTCGCTAAAGCCGAAAACGAATCGATTGATATTTTGCAAAATTCATTCCGCAGCACTTCAAAGGTAAGTGGCCTTCTCGAAAAGCGTACCCTAAACTGACGCCGTGCTCATATCATGGCTACCTAGTTTTTATGATGATATACAAAAAGTTGTTGTTGGCCGATGAATACGGTTTTTTGAGACGACACATGCAAATAAAGATTGGTGCGTGCATGAGCAAATTAAAGATGGGATATTTAAGCGAATAATAATGTAGATCAGTAAAGGACGTTTAAACCAACTGATAGTCTTTAAATAATAAACGACAACTTAATAAATCCAGTCAGTGGTTTAATACAAAGCACGTAACTCAGCAGATAACGTCATTTGGGATGAGAACTTACCAGAAGAGTCGGCGTTTTTCATTCTTGCATAAAATACACCATGCACTCGCAACACGACAATTCCACAAAGTCACTTATCAATTATTATTGAACCACTAACGCCGAATACGAATCGATGGATATTTTGCAAAATTCATTCCGCGGCACTTCAAAGGCAACCTGCATTTCCGAAACGCGTGCCCTACTGACGCCGTACTCGTCATGGCTACCTAGTTTTTTGATGATATACAAAAAGTTGTTGTTGGCAGGTGAATATGGTTTTTTGAGACGACACATGCAAATAAAGATTGGTGCGTGCATGAGCAAATTAGAGATGGGAAATTTAAGCGAATAATAATGTAGATCAGTAAACGACGTTTAAATCAACTGATAGTCTTTAAATAATAAACGTCGCAATAGTATACAGAATATCGTAATGTACCATTATAGTATCAACGCTTTATAATGTTTAAATGGTTGATGATATTATTATTATCTTCCTAAGTCTTTGATATATAATATTTTTGCCCTGTTATAAAAGAAAAATTGATCYTAAAAGGACAACTTGTGTGTTTTTGCCAGATAGGTAATGCAATAGTATATCAAGATCAAAAGAACAATTACACGTAACCTTTTGACACTATATTTTCGCAGTCACTAAAGTCTTAAAGCTGATAAGCAGCAGTTGCATACTATTTGCACGATTGTCATAATACCACCTCTAGACTCTAGTACTTTGCATATTTCAAAATTATAATTAACTCATTAAAGCATTTACGTCGTTTTATATTAAATTTTATTGGAGTATCTATTACAAAATGCAACTATAATTTGTTCTTAATTTAATCTTGGCTAAATACAAGACATTGCCAAAATTACAAATTTACTTAAGTTTAAAAATCTTTAAAGCTAGTCAAGCTAAGTTGTTTCATTTATTTATTGGGCTTGCTGAGTTGCTAATTTTAGCTAATTTCTAAAAAGTTTTTATAACTCACTGTTTTATGTATTTTTTAGAGGGATGGTCGGAGTCGAACTCTTCGCAATTTCAACCTGGTAATAATAAACTACTTCCTCTGTCATCGCATCTATCGAAGCCAGTTTTAATAAACACCTACTTTATTTATTCAGATACCTAAATTACAACCTCAAAATACATACCATATTGAGTTCTTCTTGTCTACTACGTACTCATACTAGGTTTGAGAAACATTCGACCCACTCCGGGCAAATGCATTACTATGAAATATGATTTTTTTTATTCCTGTTACCAGTTTTATCCGTGCAATGTGCAGTAAGCGAAGAGAGGAGCAAATCAGCTACATATCTGCAAAGCTGGCGGACCACATTGGAAACGTCTATCTAACGAGGCGAACATAATTGTTACGCCAAAGACTCGTTTTCATCCCCATGAGGATAACAGAGAAAATCCGGTTTTCCGCGCCGTTACCTAAAATCCCCGTTTCGGAATTGGTTCCTCGTTCCCACAAATGACGGCATGCGGTGTCGAGATTATGGAAATGGATGCTGCTAATTCGCAGCCACAAATTATTAAAAACGTGCTGCTTTGTACTGCCTACATTATAGTAAATGAAATTTGGTATGACGATGTTTGTCTTTATTATTCAACCTGCTAGGTAAAAGTTGTCCACGATAAAAATTGACCACATAGAACAAAGCGTTATTTTTTAACGATTAATTGTTATTGTTGTGTATCGTTTTTATTTGCGAACATGGATTCGAAACAATATTTGCTTTGACAAAAAATCCTGAGCAAAAAAAGCGGGAACCCAGAAATGTATTTTCAGGCAATTGGAAAATCTTTGTAATATCAAAGTCAACGGAAGCAAATGTTCTGAATAACTTCAGTCAACGCTTAACTATTAATCGTAAACCAGGTTCCCGCAAAAAATCAAGTAGGTACTGCCTGTAAAATCACGGAAGAAAGTGTTAAGTTCCTTCAAGCGAAATCCCAATGACCATATGAGGGATGTGGTCAAAAAAATTGGAACCTCCAAATTCTATGTTCAAAAAGAGAAGAAGAGAAACGGATTAAAGACCTTTAAGGTACAGCAAGCACCAATCGTAACGACAAACAAAGTTTGACGGCAAAAACTCGGGCTAGAATATTGTATAGAAATTACGTTAAAGCCGATTTTCTCCAGCTCCCTGGACAAGAATTTTTTGCTTGTTCTAATAAACTTAATATTCAAGACAAATATAAACAAAAAAATGTCACAGTTTACTGAAGAATTCTTGGTTTAGCAAGCCATTATGCTCGTGCGGTAAGCTCTCTAAAAGTTTTGCCTTTAATAGAACTATAAATCAAGAAATTTACTTAGAGGAATGCTTGAAAACGCCGTTATTGCCATTTATAAAAGACCATAATGTTCCTATTCTTTTTTGGCCCGATTTAGCGACAGGGCATTATACAAAGCGAGTTGTGGTACCAAAATGAGGGCATTGCTTTTATACCTAAAAGCAGTAATCCACCTAACTGCCTAGAGTTGAAAAATACTAGTCCCATGAAAAGTGCGAAGCTAAATATTTATTATACGCTATGGAGTTAAGAATTCAGATAATCCGTACATTATAATGTTAATTTTAAAACCTCGTTAATAAATATTTTATAGCTTAGGTTCGTGGACAATTCATATCATAAAATTCCGCTCTGGATATTAAGTAACTGTAACGCTGATATTCATAATAAGATCCTTGCATTGCCGGCATAATGCCACTTAAATTTAATCACTTATGTTTTTATTTCTTTTTCAAATATAGACAATCATCGCTAATCGGTTTTGGCAGAATATTAAAAATTCGTGAGTTTTTAGAAATGGATGTTTATAAACGTGTTGCTGTACATATTATGTGAAATGTAACAAATTATTATTACTTATTTTGTCTTTATTAATATATATTATGAAGTTTTGTACAATTTTCTAGGTGATGCACATAATAATAAGCAATTCAAACTGTGAACGCCTCGTACCATCTAGTGAGCGTATTGTCAACTGTTGGCGCTTTTATCGATATAAGATCACTGTACTGCCGGCATATTCGCCGCACGCTGTTCAAATTTGAAATTTTAGTCCTTTACAAAATACAACAATCTAATCAACCCAGCAAAAGTGATAATTTTACAATCCCATCGTTTAGCTGTCAATGGAAGTACTAGAAATAATGATTAATAAAGGTAGTAAATGGTAGGAAGTTCTTATCATGAGAGCATGGCAAAGAATGTTTGACACTGGATTTATCTAATTGCACCAGCACCTGTTCTAAAATTATCGCGTGATTAACAGCATATTGCTTTATTTACGTTCTTTTTTTGGAATTACTATGAATAATGAAATCACATGCGCAATTTAATCGATTACATCACGTTCGTATGTTTCCGTCAGGGCTCGTGTTAGAAAGCTTGATGTTTGAATTACCATTGCTGTCACTTCCTGCCAAAATGACCGTAAAATTACGGAATTACGTGGTAATCAAATAATAATGGAGCTGTTTAGGACATCAGATTTCTATATCTTCGTGAATGGCGAGTACTCTCTGTGGTGGGATCGTCAGACAGGCGCTTTCATCCCAAAAACAGGTAGATAATGACGCCCCCTCATAACATTGAGCCTCATTTCCTGTTTGATTATAGGCTGGGACCTAACAGACGCAGAGGACCCCACTTGCTTAGGTGTCATTCAGGGTTTAGTGGGAAAAGTGGAACATCCTTCTGTTTTCGATCCCCGTTTGGTCTTAATAAAAGAAGCCGAGCCAGTTGGAAAACTACATGGACCGAACACTGTTTACAAAATAAAATCTGTGGTTTTACTACCTCTCGGACCAGAGAATGTCGAACTGAACTTACAGCAATGTCCAAAGCATCGATCTATACCCAATAAAAGAAGCAACAATGCTAACCCTCTGTTTGACATACAAAAGAATGCGGCATTCACGAAAACGTGGGGCACTTTAAAGAATGCCGGCAACACGATCAAAAACACCACGCAACAGGCTGCCGCCATTGCAACTGGTACGCCAAAGAAGAAGGATTCGAAAGACAAGGAACGGTTTGAAAAACAAATAGTGGAAGAGTTCTACAGGATTTTTAACGACACCGATTCATTTTATTTCTGTCACACCTCGGATATTACGAATTCATTACAGAGGCTGTGTAATTTGGAAAAGAGTGGGCTAGCGCATCCACAGGCATTATGGGGAACGGTTGACGACAGGTTTTTCTGGAACAAATCTATGCTGAAGGATCTGATTGACTTAGAGGTTAGTTTCTGTAACGATAACTGTTTTTTTTTATTTTTACATTTGTCTTCGGTATTTTCAGAATGCTTTGTGTGATCCTTGGATTTTACCTATAATCCAGGGCTACATACAAATAGAAGACTGCAAGGTCGAGGTGGAAAACGATATCAAAGGTGTAAAAACAACTCCTAGCTTCGAAGTGTTCACTTTATCGATTATATCACGTAGGAGCCGATTTCGTGCAGGCACACGGTAAATTTCTTAAGCCCATAGGTTTTCAGGACATCTAAACGTCTTATTTTTTTAGATATAAACGGCGAGGAGTCGACGAAAATGGACAAGTAGCTAATTATGTTGAAACCGAACAGCTGATCTGTTACCAGCATCATGAAGTATCATTTGTTCAAGTTAGGGGTTCCGTTCCTGTGTACTGGTCGCAACCAGGCTACAAATACAGGCCACCACCCAGAATTGATAAAGGTAAGTAGGTACATTAGAAATTGTCTGTCTTTTTTAAATCTTGATAGAGATAGTAAATAATACAAGGTTGTTTTTCTAGTGTCATGCCTATTATCTAGATTTCATATATTTTCTATGTATTATGCTGTTTTTATCATTAAAACTCGCAAAATTAGACTCACTGTTGTTATTGTGACTGACTAGCAACACTTGTGGTGCCTGTTTTACCGACAGCCTGTCAAGTTTTACTGCCAACCCTAAATCTTAAAACTCCTAGCAATATTTGCAGCTTCTGGTTCTGTTCTTGTACCACATGAAATACAGTGGGTTTGTGTAGCCTTTCAAACAAATGTCGCTAGCAAAAATATCAACTTCTGTTTACAGGCAGATATTTCATAAACAGTGTCATCGAGGTATCCTCCCAAAGCTAGGAACTTTTGTTTTATTTGTCTCCCTGTAGCTTGTCATTTGTCAACATCATTAATGAGCTAACCTTTAAATTTTGAATGTTTTGAGATCATTAGAACTACTACTGTTAAATCTTGCTACTGAAATTAAGTTTTGCCAATCCCCTTTGAAATAGAGAAACAAACTAAAAAAACCATGTTTGCAGGAGAGGCTGAAACCAAAGTGGCTTTTGAAAAACATTTCAGTAACGAAATACAAATGTATGGTCCAATCTGTATAATAAACCTAGTCGATCAAACGGGTAAAGAGAAAGTTATTTGGGATGCATATTCGAATCATATTCTCCAATACAACAGTCCATTTTTGACGTACGTAACTTTTGACTTCCACGAATACTGGTGAGTAGGTACTGTATCCATGAAGTCTGTGTAATTCCATTATGTCTCCAAATTCATAGCAGAGGGATGCACTTCGAAAACGTGTCCATATTAATAAACAGCATAGCAGATATAATAAAAGATATGAATTATTGTTGGAAAGACAGACAGGGACATATTTGTTCCCAGGCTGGAGTATTTCGTGTTAACTGTATAGATTGCCTGGATAGAACGAATGTTGTGCAAGTAAGTTTCTGTCTCCTTATACCTCATCAGCATAGGTTAAGCCTGAATTTACACTCATTTCAGACTGCACTGGGTAAAGCAGTAATGGAAATGCAATTTTGCAAACTGGGACTGATATCTCCTGAGGGTTCCATGCCGGAAAGTATAAAAAACACCTTCCAACTGCTTTGGGCAAACAATGGGGACATTATCAGTAAACAATATGCAGGGACCAATGCCTTGAAGGTATACTTTTAGATAATTCATTATGTAGCTGAAATCATTAAATGATTGTTTAGGGTGATTATACGAGGACTGGGGAACGAAAATTTACTGGGATTATGAAAGATGGGATGAATTCTGCTAATAGGTGAGTTAAATGTACATATTTTTGGAGGGGTATCTTTAAAATCAAAAATTGAATGTTTGACATTCGTAATGGATGAGTACAAGTTTTATTTGATTTTAAAAGTTGCCCTGTATTATTGGCAATTCACATGGCATTTATCTCTCCTTTCTGGTGGATTAATGAAAAACTGAAGAAGTTGAAAATTTGCTAATCTTATATTGAATTGCCAGTACATATTAATGTGTGTGCCACTGCTACACTGTGTTGTGACATTCACTCGGAATTTGAACTCTGTATAGTCGGGGTGTTTTGGAAATCAATACGCTGTTTTCTAGAAAACATAATTGTTTTGGTATATATAAAAAGCCATAAAAATTTGATGCAGTGTAATATTCAGAAAATTGTCAGTTAGAATGTACTGTCAGAATCAACAGGACTTTAGTGATTTTCTTTCTATTAAGGATCTGCTGAACAAAAATTAAAAGTAATTTGAATAATCTGTAGTTTTATTGGCACTGACTGTACTTCATTTATCTTTTTTCCCCAAAAATCTGCAAAATGTTTCACTTTAACTTAAGGACCACTTATATTATGACTTTCTACATAATGGTAATATACTGTTGTACAAAATAATATTTAAATATTATAATATGGAATTAAAAGCAGATAGACACAAAAGACTTACTAGCAGTTTATGTTTTCAGATTTTCCAAATTTTTGTGAAGCTATATAAGAAAGAAAAAGTGACAATTTGTTTAAAAAAATTATTTGGGTTTTATTAGTTAGTGGAAAGTATATTAATTATTTTCTTGGTTCAAAAATGAAAATGTTCACTCTAAGGGGTGACATTTTGCAAACTTTATATTCACTGTGACATGTTTTCATGTAGTTTTGCTATAATCTTCGAAATTTCAACTAGCCTAATTTGCAAAACACCCCGCATGCCGCAAACCGTGTGTACCTGCCGTAGATACTACAGAAACCATTTCAAGGATTCTGTCGTCCAGTGCTGTTTAGATCTAATGCATGGTAACGAAATAGACAATGTAGAACTGCAAGATTTGTGGATGTACTTGCGCACAGTCGGCAGCATAGCGTTCGAGATGTTACCTGATGAACCGCCCGCTTACATGCCTCACATAGCATTGGGTCCAGAGTTTGAGCTGGCCAACGCTCTATACCACATGACTAGGTCAGTGGACCAAGTTAAGAATAGGAAAATTTATCGAGTGTGAATTAACTATAATCAATAGCTTTGTGAGTGTCTATACTAATATATTTGTCTTGAATAACATGGGTTGTGTTCATCTTTGTACGCAGCGGTTTGAGTGAGCATTACTTAATTTCATTTTCATGCTGTTTTGGTATTTTGTTTACAAAAAATGCAAACAACCAGAGTTTACTACATCACTATAGGTAATTTATTTGATTATTTACACCCTACAATCAAACGTAATTTGTATATTAATAATAATAACAGTTTATTGCATCCTTCATACAATATGACAGAATAAACTCAATGAAATAAGAAAGAACACAACAAAAAATATCCTTTATCTTGTCTCCTAACAACAAAAACAAACAGGATAAACAACTAAGATAAAGGTCATTTGAGGTTTTCTTTGAGGTCTTTTGTTAAAGATTTAAATATAAAAAATATGTGTATAATAAAAACCCAACAGAAAATATAGAAGATCTAAATATAGGTACTTATATTAACAAAAGATCTGTACATTTCCAAAACAAAAAATTCAAAGCATATACATAGGCAAAAATATGGGATGCTACAAAAAAATATATATGTACATTAATTTTTTGTTCAGCAAAGTTATATTTCTGGAAATGGAAAGCTTAAAATCTAGTTTGAATAATAAATAAAATTTTCTTTCACCATCAATATTGCATTATAAATGACACTTAAGAGAATGTTATTTATTGTAAACTTTTACTTTTCACAACCAACATGAAATTATTTGAAACCATCAAGAATAGACTGAAAAAGACCTTTACACTCTGCTTCCAATAATTTAAAAAAATTGGTTGTCGAGATTGCACATTTAAAGAAAATAATTATCCATAATTAATAGATTTTCCTCTATGAAATGCTGCAAACGATATCTTTTTAGACATTTTGAAGTACCCAGTTTGAAGGTAATTCTAAAATCACATAAATTTATTATTCCAAACTTTGATGAAGTTATTAATCATTTACACCTTCTACAAACTTCTTMAACAATAGACACGCTTCATTTTAGAGGAAGTTAATAAAATTTTTGTGTCCTCATCAAAACAGACTTTTCTTGTTCCAGGTATTACTTGAGCAGGTTTAAAGACACGACACGACAAGGCACCATTGACATTATGTTAGGTGAGTACCGCAACCTACAGTTCCGTTTCCATTTCAACAGGCAACTCCTCCATTCTAGGAAACTATGTCCCCGAAGACATCTTCAGCGACAAGCACCACTACGAAGAAGACACGGTGGCAACAGCCGAACACGTTAAACTACTAATCGAGGACTGCAAGAAGATGCTTATAAACAACCCGGAAGTGGTGCTGGGTGCGTGGGGTGTGATCAATGCGGATCCAAACRTCGGTGACCCCAGTGAAACCGAGATGGACACGATTTTAATTCTGACCAAAGATTCCTATTTTGTTGCTGATTATGATGATCAGGTCGACAGAGTTACCAAGTACCAAAGAGTTTTGTTGAGGGATCTGGTGTTGATAGAGTTTGGAATGCCGGAGAGCATGTCTCTGTTCAAAACGGGCAAGAATCACCACAGCATTCGCTTGAACTATAAAGTTAACGATGTGGTCGGCTATTACCACATGTTCCGCTCAACGAATCTCAGGTTCTTCAACAACATGGCCGTCGTCATCAAAAATGATGAGGAGGAAATAGGTATGACTCAGTTTTACCATTGATTGTGGAGTTTGTGGTTTTTCTTTGTTTTAGAATCCCTCAAGGCTATTTGTGAAGCTTTCATCGTGGCTGTAGACATCTGCGGGTTGCCACCTGTTGCATACGTCCAAGGAACCAGACTCGACAGGAAGAAGTCGAAAGTTGTTAGCGCGGATCATCCCAGCGGCAATGTTTACTTGGATATTATTGGACTGCCACATTTGACTAGGAATGTTTCTGAGAGTCAGCTTACCGCCATTAAAAGTGCAGGTAAGCAATTTAACCTGTTTCTGTGTACTTATGTCTCATCAGCACGACAGTTAGTATTAATGTATAACATATTAATACATCTTGCTATTTGTTAATTACTTCTGCTGTTCATTTTGGCTTCCACTCCTTCATATATGTGTTTCTCCATCATTCACTACAAGATTCAGAACTGTAAGAATTAAAGTAAATTTAACAATTAATTTTTTTTATGGTCTTATGTAGGTTTTTTTATGATCGTCTAAAACATGTTATTTAGTAAGCTTCACTAGGCATTGTAGTACAACTCTTTATGTATAGTGTAAATATTTTACAATTTCCAAGATGTTGTAAACTGCTCTAAACACATCTCTATCATATTTATTCTCACCCATTTAGCACACATAAGAAAGATACTAGTTAAAGTTGTGGTAAATCAAATAGACCAGATGATAATGATATAAATAAAACATATTTAATAATTAATAACAGAAGAAATTTTCTACTCAGATGCAGGAAGTCAGGAATCTTTCCTAATTATATTACCAATGGACTAAGACGTACTTTTAATTTAGTTAGTACTCATAATAATAGGTTAAATAACATTGTGCGTAATTTTAATGTTAAACTTAAAACTAACATACTACATTTAAAAATTGATATCACTATATCAAACTTAAAATATTTAGAAAATCAGTTAATAACTCTCTATGACTTTATAGCAAAATTACCATCTCAATTAATTTTAGAATTTAAAGACAGACAGTTGGTATAAAAAATCTACTCTAAAGTGAAAACTGAACACAACTGAATAAAGTAGAAGATAAATGGTTTAAAAATTTCACAGCTGTAACTATTCTTAATGATGTTAATTTTTTGGCATTGGGAGAAAAGTTTGGCTTAAAAGCTAATACTAAAGATATTAATATAATTAAGTTGTTCCTGAACTAGATTCTTTTGTTAATTTAGAAAATGGTTTCATAAAGGATATGTTAACGCCTAAAATTATTAATAACCATTTACATAATAAAATAATATTTTTAAATAATTCTAATATCTTAATTGTTAACTAGAGTTACATTATATTTAGAGAAATCCCTTAAATTACTAAGTGATAAAACATTTTATGTTACCATTAATTCTGATCCTAGCATTTCCATTCAAAACAAGGCTATTAAAATCATGAAAAAGTTAAAAAATGATGATATGATTTCCTTGTCAGATATTAAAGGTTTACTAAATAAAATAGTTTTGTCTCAAAATATTTTATTCTTTACCTAATATACATAAACAAAATTTGTATTTTTTTCTCTTAAACTTGACATCTTATATAGAAAAGTTTTTTATTTGGAAGGTATACTTGCAAATTGTTGGTAGCATTTTCGTTTTTAGACAGATGAATGTTTGTTTATGTCAACTTAAGATGTTACGTTTTCTGTGATCTCTAATTAATTTATCGAAATATACCACTCATTACCAGTTTCATTAGCGATGTTTTATTTCATCGGCGTTTTTTGCTACCACAAATAATGTTATTATTTTTTAAATAATAATGATAATTAGTGAAATAGTTCTATATTGTATTTTAATATGAAGTMTTAATAATTTTGTTTGAGAGTTCCTTTTAAATTTTGAGCCATAAGATTAAAATTGTCTATGTAGCTAACAGTAGCTGAGGCCAATACAAAAAAAAAAATAATTTTCTGAAGTGAACAACAAATCCCCTTGTTTTCAGGCTCGAAAGCATTGTCAAATGTCCAACAACAATTCTCGAAGCTGAACAAGCTGGGCACCACGTTCAAACACCGTGCCAAGCAGCCAAAATTCAAAATCGGTTTGAAATTCAGTCGCGACTCCTCTTCGGACTCCGAGGCCGATTATGAGGACTCCATTTTTCAACCGAACATACCAGTGGAGACGGGCACGGCCTTGGAGTATCCTTCCGACACGAGCTCCAGTCCGGACAAATCTATCGAACGGGGTGTCGAATTGACCGAAGATTTGGACATAAACAAGAAGGAAGACGCTTTCCTGCCTGGCGTGGGCATCGTGATGGGCAAGACCGAAGTCGAGGCCACCTTGGAGCGCAGGGAGAACATGATGAGCTTCGACGAGTCCTCTCAAGTCAACGACGTCCAATTGTCCAGCATAATGCAGAACGTGTCGATCCAAAATCCGGAAATTCAGATAAGCGGTGACGACGGTAAAGCACCAAGCGGACTGAAAATCGACCACAAGCTGAGCCACTCGTCGGGTGAAGTCGACTTGACAGACTCCGATCCCACCGGCGAGGGCAGAATGGAGATGGAGAAACGTTGCAACTCCCAATACGACGTCAGCCTGAACATAAGCCAATCACAGAGTGAGTCGGCGCTTAAGAACAAGTTCACCAACTTGACGAGCCCGGTGGCGAACGTCACCAAAGATTTGGTGTTCTCGCCGTTCAGCAAGCTCGCCAAGGGAATGCAGAACTTGGGGGCGAACTTGGACCCTCGGAAATTGTCGGTGGCCGGACGACACGAGAAGGAACTGGAAGAGTTCACGAAGATGCAGGAAAGGTGGAAAGATTGCAAAACTAGATTAATCGCTTTGTAGGTCTCTTGCCGTTTTTATTTCCCCGTGTGACTGTGATTAATCCATTTTTCGTACTGTGATAGGCTTGAATCAGATGGTCTTAAGAAGCTGTGACTAGTTTGGATATTAATTTTGTAGTGTGAAGGATTAATTCCAGTGAAGCTCGGTAATTAAATCATTTTTGGATGGATTTATAAATACCCCTCAATTGATGAAAGGCTCTTCAGAGCATCAAGAAATGCACATACAAAATTTGTAAGTAAATTTTATCACAGCTTCTGATCATCTGCAACCAATCCCAAAAGATTTTTATTTGTTTTGACCTTGATTATTAATTAATTTTATCTTTATTGTATCATATGAATATATATCGACTGTTATACAGGGTGAGTCATTAGTGTGTCAGCGGAAGATGCTGACTTTACTATTAACAACGAACAGATAATGTTTTGTGTCGTTATGTAATTAGTTAAGGTGCGTTCACTAAACTTATTTTCAGCTATACAACATGTATATGTTTTATTCCAGGACCGTAATCAACTTTTTTTCTTAAATGGCACCCTATGTATTTTTTTTTATTTAGCTGAAAATAATTTTAGTGGATGCATCTTAACTAATTATATAACAACACCAAAAATGATCTGTTTATTGTTAATTGTAAAGTCAGTATCTTCCGCTGACGCATATTTGACTCACCCTGTATATGTAGTATAATTTTAAAGCATCAGAAAAATGTACATCACCGTTTTCTTTACACTTTACACTTTACCACTTTTTCGGTACTTAATGGTACATAATATTCCTAATTTGCCTTAATTGTGAATATAAAGCGTGAACACCATATTGTGTTAATATTAATATGTTGTCCTTAACGTTCATGTATATCTTGAAAAAATGGCAGCAGCTTTAATATTCAGAAGCATAGTAGCTTTTAGGATAAATGTGATAAAGTATTGTATAGTTGTCATGAGAAGGAAAGAAACTTCATTGGCATATTAAGAATAAGCAAAAAATATTAAGGACAATAGTGAAAAGTAACAATTTTGTCAACTGTCCCCTCATATTTATGTTTTATATTTGTGTTTCACAATGACATTTTTGTTATGTTTACTGTGATTTCTATCTCATATTATGTTTAGCAGTATTAACCAGCACAAAGTATTAATTGTTGATTTTTCTGTTGTTGATGTTTAATTTTGGTCGGCAAAGTGAACGTATCAGAATGGAATAGAAGTCAATTATATAGTCGAATATACTGTAGCGAATCATGCATTACTTGTTACTCTGTGTTTTTGTTATTTACTGCAAACCAGATGATAGTTATAGTTGAACAACGAAAAATTAATGTTTTGTATTGTAGGAATAATAGCAAAATAAATATGTAAAAACTGAATTGTGTTGGTGTTTTTCAAAGATTTTTGTTTCAGATTTGCCTCAAAATAACAGAAAATTTTGGGAGCATTTAGCAACCAATGGAGTTGATACAGAACAGAATTCCTGGTGCAAAATCCTAAATTGTATACCTGAAAGAAGAAAAGCAAAGCTGTAAAAAATATAGAACAAAGCTATTGATTTTCTAAATACAAAAACACAAACGTTTTTCTCTTTCTGCTTCACTGATTTCTTTAAAGTTGAATTTTTAATCTGATTCAGTAATATGCTAAAAATTCAAGTGAGACGTTCTAAGCTCTATATTAAAAAATATGGTTAATAATTTGGGGAACATTCACATCTGTTTTCAAAATTTCATAAACCACTAAAAACAATCAAAGCAAAGATAAAAATTAGTTTCAAAGAACTAGTTGTTACCTACATATTACAAAAATCCAATATTCAGGATGATTATAAACAAGATCTCTGGTATACAACTGCACAAAGGTAAAAAAGAAAACTGACAATATACAGTGTGTTTGCTAATTGGAGGCAAAAAATGAAACATGCACTTTTTTAATTTCAAATAGAAAATGCAACTAACTTTTTGCCTATTTCATTTAACATTAGTTAGTGATGAATTAGAAGCAAAAGCTTATAAAGATTATTATAATATTGAAAGTGTTTTATGTTCAAGGCCAAGTCTATGTTATCAAGCGAGTTAAGTAATTTCTGATTTAAGTTTTTGGTAAAAATTATATTCTGAATACAAAACATAAATATCTTGCCTGAAATTAGTAACAATGGATTATCGGTGCTCAGACCTTTTTTTCTCTACATAAATTTTGTCAATATTAGCTATCATAACTGGTTTATTAGCAATATTCATTTGTCATAAGGATTGGGATATTAGTAAATAAGTTTTTTTTTACATTTAAAGAAACTATACTTGTAACAAGATTTTGTTGTTTTTTTATTTGTAATTGTTAGTTATCTATGAGTTGTGAATTTTTTATTTGCAATTTAGGCTCAAAACACAATTAATTTATTAATTTTGCTACTAGGTAACATGGTAAGTTAATGGATATCACTGGTTGCAATAAGTAATTATTTTTGTTTAGTTTTAGTAGAGCATATATTTTTGAGATTTTTATGTTAATTGTTGTAAGTCCAATATAATTTACGACTAAATACTTGATTTTCATTCCTGTCAGGGAACTCAATAGAAAAACTTTTTTTAGAAAAATCAACGAAATAATTTTGAATCATACAATTCCTGCTAATTCAATAAAAGACATTTTAATTTTCATCAGCTCTTATATTCTGTTTTATAACGTTTCCAACATTATCTATAGCAACTACTACCATATTTACACCATTCATAGTCCGTAAAAATGTGGCAAGACCCAGAGAATACTTCAGTATCCTACCAGGAAAAGTGTGTTCCCAGAGTACAGTCTCACAAGCTTCAGTTCTTATTTCCACAACTCGCAAGCCAGCAGTGGAAGTTATAAACTTACTTTTCACGTTAAAAACCAACCTGTGGTTGTTACAAAAGTTATAATCATTCATCCACCTAAAAGCAAAATTGATAGTACGTTTCAAATAGATGTTCTAAAACCATACCTGTGGTAACCTAAAAATAAGCAGGCACTTTTGGTTAAATAAAGAGTTTCTGTTTTGTAGCTACTAGCTAGTATTTCTAGAGGATTAATTTGACCAAGTTGTTCGGGGATAAAAAAATTCTTAATCTGTTGGTACTTCGAACTCATGATGCCAAAATGGGAATGACCTAGTCCAAAGGTATGACAAAGTTCATGTAGTGTTGATCCAAAGGCATAAGTAAAGCATTCATTTTGGGATTTTCTAAAAAGGGGTAGTGAGGAAAATGCTATTGGAAATTCAAGCTTATTTACCCACAACAGTGAGTTGTTATACTGCTAGTGAAATGTGGTATAACATCAGATATTTTTTCTGGCATAGAACTTAAACAACTGGTAYCTAGTAAGGCTAAACCACCTGTACCCAAGGCTATTTTTTTGATATTACAGTTCATAAAAGCTAGGTATTTTATGTAATTACTGGCGATGTTAGAATTCATTATCTCCTGTGCTATGTTGGTCCATATCTCATTCTGATCTGTATTTAATATGTCATCACACAAATACTTGCTTTTAAAAACTAAACAACTTTCTAAACAGAATGTCTTTCTACCGTAACCCAATTCAAAAAGTTCTTCAGCAACGAATAACTGTAGAAGTTTGGCTACGGTATTTATGCTTCTACAGCTTCGTTCTGCAACAGCACTTTCAACTTTTTGGGTGTCACTTATTATATAAAGAGGTAATACTCTGTACTTTCGACAGCAAGGTTTATAAGCTAATTTTAATGTTGTTGTTGAACAACAACATTTAATTGTGATGCTATTCTCACCTACACGTAATTCAAGTGCTATTTTAAAACTAAAATCGTTTAAAACAGATCTGTACTGTATATTTGTGCTAATTGCTTCAACAAAACTTGGTAATGAGCCATGACTACTCGAGTTTTTGATATAGCCCTTAAGCAAAATACAGGGGTAACAAAACTCATCACCATTATTAACGTTTAAAATTATTATTTCATGCATTACAGACTTTTTAACACATGTAACCCAACAAATGAGAAATATAAATATAAACAAACTTGCAGGCGTGACGTCAATGTCAATTTCGTTTGACGTTGACCCGTTGACGGTTCTAGCATCTAGCAGTTGACAGTTACTTGTGGCGTTCTCTATTGGGCAAATTAAAAACTTACATTGCTTCTAGCTATTATTGTAACTTACTGCCACTAGAGGGTGGAAGATGGCTAAACAAAGGATTTAAAAAACCACAGGATTATTAAATTATGAATGGCAATCTTAATATAATTTGTTGTTCTGCGGTTGATTTATAGTAATCATGACACACTTGAGTAACAAACATACGCCGAATGTATCCGGTAAATTTCCGTTTTCTAGTGTTGCAACTAAATTTGGGCAACGGAATGTTTTTTCATTATTAAAGAACCGAAGCACTGTTGATCAAACCCATTAAATGGCTGCATGTTTGTCTGCAGATGTGTTAGATAAACGTCCGCAAGCAGTTGTAGATTCTTTGTTGACGTTTATGTTTTGCAACTGGGCTAATAACGAAATAAAAAGATTTATTATTGCACAACGGGCATCGTAAATATTGTCATTCCGTTTTGCAAAACCTTGACATTTCGTTTCGTGTTCATTTTCCCAATATGCTAAGGCGAGTTTTAAAAGCTGTGCATTCAGTTTGGCCGTTTTTACCAGTTTGTTGCGAAACCGTACGCCTGTTATGCATTCTAAAAGAAGACATTGTTTGTATATATTTTTGGAGAATTAATTAAATCGGCTACTCTGCAAAGTAATTTGAAAATTTTTGTCAATTGGCAACATCTGAGGCAGATGGTAAAGTGGTTAGTAACATGCTAACATATCTAAATTAACAAGAACGCTGAAAATAATTTTAAATAATTCATGCGGCGAAATAACCTCTGATGAGTGGATATTACGCCAAAACAGTGCAATAAAGTTGTAGAAGGGCACTTTTGCCGTAATATCCAAATTCCCGTGCCACAAAATAATACGTCGTCTAATATCCGAGTGATGTGCGGTGCCATCATAAAAACATTACCTTTTTTAATTAACGTTTTACAAATAACATATGGTCTGGCTTCGGGAAAAGACTTATCTAAAATTAAAAAGTCACCCGGTGTTATATAACGTACTTTTTAAACAAAAACAAAACTAAAGCAAATAAGGTCTGTCGAGTATTGTATAAGAAAACCTGTAGTTAGTCCAACTTTTTTATGAACATATTATCTACACATAACTATTAAAATTCTTCGTTAAGAAAAACTATAAAAGATGTACCTTGACAAATAAAATGTAGTCTGTCTGGCTTAATACATTTTTTAAAATCTTTTTGTTAATTTCAAAATATTTTACGTTAGGTGCTACATGACATATTTTGTGTCACGTGAAATTGGCCTATAAGGATTACAAGTATTATGAACACATAGACCGGAGTTCAATTGCTATTGTACGATCGGAAGGTATTCCAAACAAGTGTTACATATACAATTGCAAATATAAATCTCAATGGTGCTGATTAAACAGAATAAAATTGATGACAACTGTCAATAATAAATGCCCAAAATAATTGCAATAAAGCTATTTACGTAACACATTACGTAAGGACTTCAACAACTAGGTCAAGAAGAATATAATCCGAAAGAGGCTGAATTCTTTTTTTAATATCTACATGCGATCGGAATACGCAGACTGGTCAGGATTAATATTAGTCTAAAAAAAACTGTATGTTCTATATTTGTTTAATTACTTTCCTAAATAGAAGTTGGAGTTTTTGGGAACGTTAACATGAATGAGACATGTTCTTAAAGATTAGGTACAAATTTTGCTATACAAAATTAATATAACTCGCGAACTAATGAAGATGACTCAGACTGAAGGGCTTCTTCTTGTGGAGTCATTTAAATATTCAACATGCGATCTAGAATAAGTTTACGCCACTTAACCCAATTATTTATAAGATTTAAGACAACAAATCTGTCAAACTACACCAGATATTTTCGGTATGTCCGGGAACATTTTGGAATGTTGTGATCATTTTATTAAGTAAATGAAATTTGGTCTTTAAAATGCAATTCCTGTAGAAAATTTAATAAAAAAAAGTAATATTCATTGTAAAGAGATTTTAATGGACTTAAATTTCTGTTTATCCACTACTTCACAGAAAAAMCTGTGGCTGTGTTTGCAGTTGGTTCAATATTTCCATAAGCACGATTCTTGTTTTCCAGTGTGTTCTTTTAGTGAACTATACTAAACGAGAAAAGCAATAATGTAGGTCTCAAAAGTTATGATATAAATTTCTTTATGCAATTTTAAGAAGTAAAAATGGTTTGCGACACTCTTTCAGGAGATGTATAAACAACAAAATATTTATCTAAGTTAAATATAAAGGTCTTCAACAACATACAGTTTTCTAGGAACGTCTCGCATCAAGCTTTAGAACGTTTCAGTATTAACCTCTAGAATTAAAAAAATAGCTGTTTTAATTGTTGCTGCCTTTTCTCAGTACAAAAGGCATGTTGTGAGCATTCAGCCAATTTTTAGTTTACGTGCATAATGGCACGAAAGCGAGTTAAGAAATTGTGAATATATCTTTTACTGTCCAAGGCATAGCCCCTATCTCGTCCATATACGGTCTGAAAATCCCATTAAACTAACACTTTATCCTCAAATTGGGGTTTTACTTGTGTCTTAATTGTCTATACATTATTTTCCATTGCCGGAGTAAAAACCATCGTTTTCTTTAATTTTGGGATTACTGAATAAAGTAAAATCATTTTCATCATCCATCATGATGATGACTTTGTCATTTATAAAATGCATGTGAGCTAACTAATTAATAATAATATATTATATATTTCTGATATTTTCTGTTAGGATAGCGTTAGGTAACAAAGCCCATGCTATGTTTTTGCGTTAGAGATTTCCAGATCGGTGGACATACTATAAAGAACTTTGACTATAATGTTGTAAATGCCCATTCTGTCATGTGGTTTTAAGTTTAATGTACATTACACGAATTAATTGATTTCTATAATAATAATAATAATACACATGAAAATCACTGTTTTTCAAATCAGTAACTGAGGATGATTATACATAGGTTCATTCCTGCATACTTACACTCCAGAATTAGTTTCCTTACAGAATGACTACTGCATCTTAACTTTTTTATTTCCAGCCTTATTTAAGTCTAGACATTTTCTTTTTCGTTGTTATTGTTGTTATCGTAATATATTCATATTTTGCACCTTTTCGCTCCAATTTTTAATTTTATTGCCATATTTACAGTTAAGTTGTAAAGCAGCAGGCTGGTTTTCAGCCATGTTGAGATTCGTTCTGGGGATTTTAATGTATTATGTATTATGTAGTCAATAAAGTCTATTATTATTATATTTCACACTTCCTCTCCAGTTCTCTGGAAATTGTATACTTGTATACACCTCAGCATAGTAAAGCTATCTGATTTGTTCTTTGTCAGTTTAATAGTCTAGGTATTTCACTTTTCGGAAGATAAAGCTTCATCACATTCTGCTATCGCACGATTTAGTATAGTTCTTTGCAACATATTTTCATTTTAAAATAGTCGGACTATTGAACTTTTGGCATCACTGAAGGAGGTGTATTTTCATGCTTCTATTATTCTTTTGATAGAGTTATTATTTGTGTCAAAAAAGTATTTGATATCCTCCACTGAGGACAATCAGCCATTTATTTCACAACTTCTGTTCAATGAATTAACCAGACAAAAACATCTTTGTAATTGCCGAATTGTCTTTCGTAGATAAAACGTCGCATTCTATCCATACAATTCGTACCGAGAAAATCGTGAACGCAAATGTTTCGTGCTTACATGACCTAACCCATGTATACGAGTATGAATGAACTCGAATATGCAGTCTACCGGGAAGTTTCATATTTCAAGCATCCCTGTGTTTATGCGCAGTCCGGGTATTCTTAGAATTATTTACTTTTAGAGTAGAGTACACCTTTGTTAAAGATCCCGTGGTATTTTGCTAACGTAACAGTTAAGCGAAATTAACCATTCCACCAAGGAAACCTGGAGGTGCCAGAAGTGGGTGGAATATTATTTAGTTTTTTAATTTTAACGCATAAAGCGTTAGTTGTTCTTCTTGAGTGGATTGATAAGGACACATACGAGTAATAAAGCTATTATTATTTATCACAAATCTATATTTTTTAGGAAGGATGACGATAACAATGGAAGAGTAAGGTAATTCGAGGAGCTTCACTCAATTTTTTTAATGGAAGCAGCGACTGATTGGCAGAAGAGTTGACTTCATTTTAAATCTTACGTTCCCATTTCTGGTAGCAAAATGCATGTATTATTCACTGCCAACGCAAACACCATAAAACAACGTCAATTTCACGGTTTTGTAACTTTCTAGTCATAGCCAGAACCTCATTGCAGATGTATGATCTATGCAAATGCTCAAGCGATAAATGTGGAACCTTGATGGAATTATCCGTGACGGTGCTCTGATACATATTTCCCACATTACTGTGCCATTGCACCGTAGTTTTTTATTTCAATGCTACGCTGTAAATTTACTATTAGAGATCAACAAACTTTGAAATGAATTGGCGAATTCTGTTTGTTATTGAGTTATACAAACGCACAATGGTCTTGCTGTGTGTTAGCTCGTATTATGTTTCTGGTGCAGGTTTTTCTCGCGACCTTATACACCTGTGATGCATTTTTGCTCCGTCAGGATGTAGATGCGGTGGTCAACGTTTGCGTTTAGATTACCAACTAGATATTAATGTTCTGTTTGCGTCATACAATGGCGGTGTGTTACTTTACCATCTTAAAAATAGCCTGCGATTAACGAATCGGGTTAAGCTTGATAGCATATTTTTCTTCTTTGTGGGGCTTACTGAAATTGTTCTGTTGAAGCTGTACCTAGGAGGTACTTATAATCTATCTTCTAGTAGAAGCAAACAGAAATAATATAGTCAGTATGATTTTTTAACAATACATTGCCATAATTTTAGATCCATCCGAAGTTTTGTCCAGTATTTGACTTGTTGAGCCAATATTTGAAGAAGACTCCTTCAGTTAAATGCTCCAACTGACCACCACCAACTTCAAAATCAAAATCAAAATGTTCTCAGGCATTCAGCTATGATTATTTGCAAATTATGTTTGGTGCAGCAACCTTTATTCTTTAAATGACTCCACAAGTTGGATTCCAATACACTCATTCAGGAACCTTCCATGGATGAAACATCTTGCTGAAATCCCAACTCGTTCTTTCAGAGGACTATAACACGTTCTGTTATAAATATACACGAACTCAGTGATCGTGATCCCAATTATGATATAACAGAATCTGAATCTTCGGAAAGTCACGGCGATTCGAACACAAAACGTGTTTTTGACAACACAAATGAAGAAATATATGCATCATACGTCTAAAAAAAGGAAAAATATTAAGGGAGACACACGAGCTGTCAGAAGTCAGAGAAAGATGAACATAAATCTTGGAATCTTGTACCGAATGTGCAAAAACTATATTTAAGGAGTGTTATTCTATGGTAAGTTTTGACAAACGATTGGCTTATATAGCGAGTCAAATCTAAAGGAACGAAAAGCAAGCTAGTAATATAAAAATAGTAGATAAGAGTAAATAAAAAAGTACAATGTCTGTATTGATGAGTAACTTATTCCGACGTGCAAATGGTGCTTTCTCAAAACATTCGACGAAACCCCAAAGTTTTTAAACAATGTGCTAAAGAATAAAAATGCCTCAACAGCAAACATCATTTATACTGACAAGACAGCCAAAAAAGCAAAAGACCTAATTTATGTTTATAAAGAAAGTAAAGCAACATACAGGATGAGTTTTTATCGATGACCAGTGTCGGTGTCTCGAAAACTAGCAAAGCTAGAAGAAAGGTCAAATGGATAAAATTCGTCGTTTAGTTGACCTAACTCAATGTACGTTTTGGTTTAATTACCAAAATAAATAATATAAATAATAATAAAATTCATGGCTCACTAGATATTTTGAAAAAAAAAACTAAATTTTGGGTAGGTAACTATTTTTTGAAATCCTTTTATACCTTTTATTGTTGATGTTACAAAAAATGTAAGTACAAAAGTGTTAAATAATTTTATCCTTAATAAAGAGTGCACTTCAGACTATAGTTAGCTACGGATTTATAAAGTCGGCGTTTATTTTACTTATTCACCGATATAACACTAGGTATAGTTATTTTGAAAAATACCAGAGTTATGGCCAATTTTCTGTAATATTTTCGTGTGATTCTTAAATAGTTAGCCATGGAACAATTGTTTCTTGTATCTGACAGTTAGTTAGAACTAAGCATCAAAAATTCACGTATTTGTAAGTTGAAGATGGAGTTTTCAAATCTAAAGAAGCTTAATATGGTTGAATGCTACATCATATGCCGCAAAACTTCCATTCGAGCATCTGAATAATACTTTCATCGCTACCAAGATCGACGTCAGCCTTCTTTAAAGCTATTTAAAAGGCTTTACGATAACTACACAACTAAACATTTAAGTGTAAACATAAATCCATCATGTTCAACCCGTGAAATTGCTTTAAATACTGACACTTCGCAAAGCACTGTTGTTAAAACATTGAAATTGCATAGATTTCTTGCCTACAAGTTTGCAGTTAGGCAAACATTACATACTGTGGATGAAGATGGGCGTCTGGAGTTTTGTAACTGGTATGTGCGCAGAAGACCCACAGCTGATTTTGAAGAAATCCTTCAAGATTTAAACTTGGAAGTGCGTAGAACAATGGAGTGGTACTTACTTTCTCTATTTTTAACAGGTCTTCTGTAGAATGGGCAAATTATTTTTGTTTTGAAGGAAGAAAGTTATTCGATTTTTTTTGTAGCTCGATTATGATAAATGGAAACTATCCTGAATAAATAAAACTTTGTCTTGAAATATATAGGAATTTTATATGCCAGCCTAAGTATTACGGTATTGCAATAGCATTCGGTTTCGGTCGTTTCGCAGTTGGGCTTTTGTCGTCATTTGTAACTGAGAGGTTTTCTGTTCGATACTTCATCAAATAAACCGCCTTTGACTTGTTGTGTACCTCAGGGATCTATTCTTGACCCCATTCTTCTTTCGTTTTACGTCAGTAATTTATTGAGTACTGTTCGTAGCGTTCACGCAAATCTACTACAGTTTTCCTCCTTCTGAGTGCGATTTAGCGGTGAAGAATATAAACGATGACTTGGAGAGGATTGCGGAGGCGTCCAGATCGCATGCATTAAAAATAAATCCGTGCAAATCTGCTGCTATTCTGTTTGGAGGCTGAAATGTATTAGTATTAGATGCGTTTTAGGGGAAGCTTGCGCTGCGCATTGACGGCTGTACCATACCTTTAGTGCAAAATGCTAAGAGTCAGGGTTACCGTTGGACGATACTTTTCGTTACAGAAAACATATAAACAACTGCATAAAAAAGGTGTTTATTAACTTAAAGCAGTTGTTTTCGCATAGGTTCATTTATGGAATCGGGAGACGCCAACATATATCGCATAAGCTAGCGGATGCTGGCTGGTTGAGCATGGATAAGAGTTTTTTACGGCAAGTGGCTTGCTTGTACCACAAGGTAGTTTACCTTAGGACTCCACCCTACCTCTACAATACAATAACTTTTCGTAGTTACATTCATAACATACATGTCAGGTTCAGGGTAAGCTGAGTCCCCTATTTGATAACTCATCGTTGTTTGAGAGATCGTTTTCAGTGCAGATTTGTAAAGTTTACAATTCTCTTCCTAATAACTTAAAAACTCTTGAACCTGAGAAATAAGACATCTGCGGGAGTTTTTGAATGATTAATTTTGGTGCCGAGGTGGGGGTGTCTCTGACATCTATTAATCGGGTTGTAAATTCGCTCTTAATTAACACAGTTATTGATTTTATTTTCTTTTGAAGAATTATTTTTTATATATTCAACAACTAGATTATTAGGTGGTGGAGTGGAAGAGCAGGGGACACAGCTTTGTGTCCATCTGAACTTGGCCCTTTGATTTCTTTTTTTTTGTATAATGAAAGCAATAAAGGACATATCGTTATTATTATTATTATTATTTAAGGTCGATTTGTACAAAAAAATATAAACCGTCCTTTTATTTCCGATAATATCCGTCTGACCTCACGTTTCGACATCAAAAAGGTTTTGTTGTTAGTCATTAACCCCAGAAAGGGTGCATAAAAGGGCCGTAAAGTCGTTGCAGGTTCAGACATGTCTAAACACGTATAGGTACCTCCGATTTCCTTATTAAACACACACGCAGGTGCGTTTTTTTACCCCCGATTAATAAGAGCAGCGGACAAGAAAAACAACCGTCTGGAACCCGTCACAAAAAAGGGTTGAACGCCCTAAGACCCCAATTTTTTTATCGAGACGTTCGGTTCAACAACCCCGACGAAAAAAGTAATAGACATCTGCATCCCTGCAACTGCTTTTTAATTAATTTTTGTTCGAATAGGACGTGTTACATCATCCATGGAGTCCTTGGATAATAACGAAGTGATAATCAGGTTGATTTATATTATGGCAAGTATGTTTACGACTAGGTACACAAGCTATTTTTTTGTTTTCCTGTGTGTGAGCAAATATGACCTGTCATGGACGCCGTTGCGGTTTATGGCGATTTCAAGGATTTTCCTCGTGCTGCATGCTTAGATGAAACGAAATGGAAACTTGCGTTGCGAGTAATTCAATAKAATGTATCGTGACGTTAAACAAATTAACAACTTTAATTGTGATTATGGCAAAACTGTAATTAAATAAGCGCTAGTTTCAATATTTTTTAGATTTATTTATTGTTTTGCTCAGTTTCTAATTTTTTTAGGTAGAAGCAAAAAGCTGGAAAGAAGAGTTTTTCGTATATTAATACAGAGTAACAATTTTAGAAGAACAATCGTGAATGGTTCGCCACGTCTGAAAAAAAGCAGTCAACAAGAGGTGAGTAAAGTATTTAGCAAAAGCAGGCACTTTAAAAATTATATTATTTTGTCTGTTTATTTTAGTTTGGTTTTAGAGTAGTAGTTGGCATTAGTTTGGCTTAGTGGTGTAATATTTCCGGAAATATTTTCAAAAATATTCAAGTGAATTCGTTGCCTATTTCCAAAACATAAGAACACAAACAAGATCTGCTGCTAAACTCAACATTAAATTTGAACAAAAGCTTTAATTTTTGCTGTTTATCACCTTTTTCATCTTCATTGTTCGAATTTGCAGCACAATCAGTGCCAGAGTTGTAAATTTGCTTATTTAATTGTTTGACAAATTCGTCTGTTCTTCATTCTGTTCACCATCACTCGAATTCTTAACACTACTACCACTCTCTTTGCCATCACTTAAGCAGTTGTGTTCTGTTTTCCCCAATTTTTCTCTTTTTTGTGTGATGTAAATCTGACTATAAATACTAAAAAAAACGAATTATATGCATATTTACAAACATACCAAGTATATGACTTCGTACCTGAATGAAACACAGTGGTATATTACATCTAAGCTCTGCGCTGAAAATGACAATTTCAAGTAAAATCAACTAAAATTAAGAAGTAAAACGAATACTTCCAATATCACTATCAGGCGTTGGAAAATTTCCAATGTTTCCATTTCCACTGAAAATATTTCAACGTTAACACATTCACAACACCAGTTAGGCGGAAGCCAGTAGACGGTACAAAATTCGAAGTAAATCGCTTCGACAATAAGCGATCCAGAATATTCCAGCACGCTGCTGCACTCTCTCAAGTCTCAAATTGGGGAATTTCTCTAACATCTCATGATATTTCTGTACTATAGACCATGCAAATATGTCCAAAAACAAAGCAGAACTATCTTCGTACAGATTTTATTGCAAACTTTGTACCTAGGAACAAATAGATAAATAAAAGAGTAAAGGCCTCAAAATACAAGAACACACCATTGGCATCTAGTGGGAACTTGTTAAATACTGAAGAAGGTTATCAAGATTCAGACTGGATGAAACGCGTTTTTTATAATAAATTGACTTGTGGCAATTGCAATAATGGAAGCAAAACCCTTAATATACATATGAAAAATGTGAAGGCCATCACAAGATATAAAAGTTAAGTGTTTGATTTATGACTTTTTAAAGAATAACAGCAGTTTCTGATTAAAATCTAAATATGACTTGAGTTATAATTTTTTATTATCGAATTAGATCTGTTTTTAGAAAAAAACATTATTTAAAATCTTAGTTAAACTATATTCAATTTCAAAACAAACAACTGTCCATATCATTTAAACTCTGTAAAACAGAAGTCAATTTTTTTAGACAGACCTTTAAATGATCTTCAGCGTTTATACGCGGCGACCGAAGTGTTGTCGCTTACTTCATTTGCTGATTTTTTAAATACTTTTGTCTACCACTTCAAAGAAATTTTTGCTGCCTTGAAACCTGACGGTCGAGTGAGCTTCAATTTTGGAATGATAAACTGTCTTTTTTCTACTATTTTTCGAAGTCAATTCAAAATACTCCCAAAACCTGCTCAAAACACCATCGCGATAAGCGTAAAGAAATAATCAAGAGTTCTAGTTTTGTATTACTTGGAATACTTTCAAATCGAAAACCTGAAGATGTTCAAAATAAGTACCCATAATATAAAAGTACATATATAGTTACCCCAGAAGTAGACATTAATTCGGTTATTTGAACTGGAACGGTGCGTTTTTTACCTATCGGATACTTTTCTTATTTGTCTGGTTTGGTTTCCTCCCTACAGAAAACTTTGGTGGATACCACCAAGTAACTGTAAACTGTAAAATAACTGAAACCAATTAACTGAATAAATTTTTATAGAAACATGTATTTAATAGCAAATTAGCTCCTATTTTATACCTTTTATACCAGCCAGCCAGCCACTTACAACTTTGGCTTTAATGATTTCTAGTTATTGTTAGAACTCATAATGTTTCTAAATATATTTAAAGTTTTATAGTATTTGATTTTATTGATGACATTTGGAAACAGGTACATTTATTTGCAAGCCTCTGTCAAGTTCGTGATATGATAGTTTGTGGTCTTCCCATATTAGGCTCTAAAAATGGGTCACTATGCTAGAACACAGATATAATAAGCGAGTTCAAGCGCAGACTAATAATTTCTTTATAAATATATTATACGCTTTTCTGGAGTTCTGCAAGACTACATTTATGGGGTCCTTGCAGTTTTTGTTATTTGTAGAAGGTATCACTGAAGTTATAGTTAACTTCTTTTACACGTTACTGTTGCTGGTGATCTTAACATTTTTCTTAAAATTCATGATAATAATGATTAGAGATTATAGCTATAACATGTTTATAGTCTTACTTCAATTTGTGTAAATGTTTTGTTTTTCAATTAGTTCATATTTTTGATACTTTGATCCCACACTTAAATCTATGGCATAATTTATCATTGAGATCCATATTGCCAAAATTAACATTATTCTTGTTCAGTTGGATCCTGCATCTTTTCTTCGTCCTGTAATTCAATCGTTTATTATTATTTTCCGTTAATTGTAATATTCAGAAAAGCTTCCAACGGGTGGGCCATATAAAATTTGCATTTTTGATCGGCTATAAATAAAAAATTAATGAATATTTTTTCAAAGTTATAAGTTTATTAGAAAGATTGAACTTTTACATTTATGAATGAAATACGACATCATTCAAATAACTACCACGGCTGGTTTTGCAGTACCCCATCCGATCAACCCAATTTTTCAGTACATTTTCGATTGTTTGGGCTTCAATTTCATGAATGGCAACTTCGATTTCCTGTTTCAAAGCCTCAATAGTCTCTAGATGGTTCACGTAACACTTATCTTTAACGGCACCCCACAAATAATAGTCCAACGGTGTCAAATCACAGCTGCGAGATGGCCAATTCACATCACCATTTCGGCTAATTACTCGATTTTCAAAAACAGTTCGCAAAAGATCGATGGTTATGTTGGCTGTATGGCAAGTGGCACCATCCTATTGAAACCAAACATCATCCATGCCATTCTCTTCAATTTTTGGAAACAAAAATTCGTTGAGCATGGCACGGTAACGATCTCCATTGACAATAACGGTGGCTCCTTCATCATTTTCGAAGAAAAATGGACCAATGATGCCTCCTGACCAAAATCCACACCAAACAGTCACTCGTTGTGGATGCACTGGCTGCTCAACAATCACGTGTGGATTTTCTGATCCCCAAATACGGCAATTTTGCTTATTGGCATAGCCTGCAAGGTGAAAATGAGCCTCATCTGAAAACACGATTTTTCGGTAAAAATGCTCATCTTCAGCTAAACGATCTTCAGCCCATTCTGCGAATCGAAAACGCATTGGATGGTCATGAGGCTTTATTTCTTGGACTAATTGAACTTTGTAGGCTTTCATACCGAGATCTTTATGCAAAATTCTCCTGATAGAAGTGCGAGAAATGTTCAATTCTTGAGAACGATGACGAGTTGATGTTGATGGTTGTTCACGCACACTACGAGCAACAACAGCAATGTTTTCAGCTGTACGCACTGGACAAGACCGATCCAGTTTCACGAACTCGCTTTACAAATTGATCCACAAATTGTAGTGAAGGCATTTCATTTCTACTGAATTTTCCACGTAAATTTCTTACAGTTTGGACAGAAGATTCACCACTTTGGAAATAAGTTTTCAATATTTCCCAATTTTATTCAAGCGTAAAGCGACCCATTTTGTAAGTGTCAAATATTAAATTAAATTTCTGTCATAGCACGAATGACAGAAGTGTTGCCAAACTCAAAATAACCACTACTTCAAAATGCAAACGTTAGATGGCCCACCCTGTAGAACAGTCTCTAAGTGCTGACTCTATATTAGGTACTTAATTGACTTTAGTTGTACTTAAGTGTTTTAAGGCATCACGTGTTACTGTCAGACCAAACTTTAGAATACACTCATGCACCAACGAACCACAAACCAATTTAGCGGTTCCAATTGCTCGAATTAATCCATTATTCATTTGCGCTCGCATCATTGCCGAGATTTATACAAACGACTGATGCCTTATGAATACATTTGTGAAATAAGATTAATAGGTCAGGGGTAGTACATTCCAATGCTCATGGTCATGACTCTCTTACCAAATATGGAGAGAACACGTCCGCACACGCAGGCCGTTATTATCACCCCTCGCACGAAATGGTGAATTAATATCGTTCTTTGTGCAAGATAAGCGACCCATTTTGCAGCAGCCCAGCAGATAAGTGCGATAACCTTTCGCATCGGGCTTATATAACGTGCATTATCTTGTGCGGATTACGCAATGGCGGGAGAGGGAGTGCCGCAGGGCAAGGCTGCGGGACCTAAACTGAAATTCTGATTAGATACAGGTGATCTTCATCGCAATGGGAAAAAGGTATTACATACCGAGCTGACAATCGTTTTGTTACTCTCATGTAGTGCTTGGGATAAACTTTTTACATACATTCATAATAAAGTGTATATAGTGTCGATTGAAACCCAAAATTAATAATCAAAAGGTAACTTGGCCCTTCGACGCTACATTAGCGTATCAGTTAAAAGCACCAAAATGCTTTTGATTCTTTCATGGACAAAATTCGTAAACTTAACGTCTCCTAGCTACCGGTTTATAAATTTTGTTAAGTTTTAATTCAATAAATGTCAGTAATAAGATTCCCTGGTACTGTTCAATGCAATTACAAAGTTAGTTTCAAAAATCTTATCATTTTTGGACCACTGTGAATATTTATACGAAACCATGTAACAAATTGTTCAAGTAACCGCTAAATTTGAGATATCGTCTTATTTTGCATAGATATGATTCATTATCAGTCCATACATAATTGATATCATCAATACATTCATTCAAATGTGTTACCATTTAAGTATGCCATTATTGAGTGGACAAAGTTGGCATTTAGTATAATTTTTGAGAATAAACTTTCATTGAGAAGTGATCAAGCATTGCAGAAGTGTATATCGAAGAGTATCTAAATGATAGGTAAAGTAGAAATGGCAAACAAAATTATAACTAGAGAATATTCAGCAAAATCACCCTTCTTCAGCATTTCTGATTGTTTAAATAAAATAATTAGTAACACTTTTATTGAAAAGGTAACTAAATAATACCAGGTGATTATATAGTTGGTACTACTGCCAAGCGAGTTTCCCTTTATATATCTTTCCAGTTTTTCAGCTGTCCAAATTTAGCACAATATATTAATAATGAAATGCATGTCTATGCTGTGCTGTCTACATCTCAACCAACTGCAGATAGTACTATTTCGCTGTCATTACAGCTCATCAGTGCAGTTAATAATGGATTATTTGCTTGACACTGGAAATTTTGGAAAATTTTAACTCTTGACAATCACATAAACTTCACAGTTGAAGAGAGGTTCATGGTGGAGTTTCGTTTCTTGATACCATAATCATAAAAAATGGTAATAAAATAATTTTGGACTTATCAAAAACTAACAACTTCAGATAGATATATAAGTTCTTGGTGAAGTCGTTCACCAAAAATTAAAATTAACTTTGTAAAACATTAGTCAAAATTGCACACCGTAATTTTATTAATAAAGACTTAAATAAATTAAAAATTTGACTTTGTGTGAGTTGTACTTTATTGTTTGAAATGTGTCAGTTGTGGTACCACATCAATAAAACAGAAAACACCGCCAACAATAAATCTGATACAAATCAGTTAAGCAACACCTACACATATCCGTATTTACTGTATCCTGACTTTCTTCATTGAATTTTTATCTTTAAAATTGAAGAGGCAAAAGTTTTGTCAGGATTGTATACACTAAGAAAAGTTTTTTCATCATTTGCGATGTGACTTGACATTACAATTTTGACACAAAAATCTGGTATTGTTTATTTTTGAAACGTGTCACTTACAACAAACACGGGAAAATATAATTGTGATTTTTTTAATGTTTTACCTTTTTGTTGTGAGATGAACTGTATATCGTCTTTTCTTTTAACGCTATAGCCAACTTTTGAATAATGTAACATTTCTTCAGTTCCCAATATCTCGCTTGAGTATGTAGATACAAAAAAAAGACATTTTTATAGATACTTTTATTTCAGAATTTTTTAAGGGGTCAAATTTTTTAGATATATGCTACGGTTGAAGAGACCTATTCTTTCTGATTCAGAAAAGATATACATTGTTAGGTTTATTTTCATTAATTTTGGTATTAAACAATTTTTTTAGTAAATAATTCAGATTTTATGTTTACATTCTAAGAGGCTATGGGACAAGAAAACAGTATAAAATATATTAAGTAAAAAATGTTAATCCATTAAAATTTGGATACATACATAAGACTTCTAAAGGTTGTCATACAGTGTGTTAATAGTAATCTAGGGTACCATGTAACTAATAAAAATCACTATTTATTGGTAGCTAAGTATCCATGCATGGTTTGGCGTGATACTATTTACATCCACTTTGATGAGAAACCTAAAATCTCATTTAATTATTACATAAAATTGGAATAATACCAAAATTAGTACAATACAGTAGCAATGTATACATTTTCTTAATCAGAAAAGGTAAGCGTTTTAGATCATAGCAGTGCCAACTGTAGTTTCCATTAAAAAATGCAAGTTCGTGTTATATCTCAAAAATGTGTCACCCTAAAAAAGTATGGGTACTCCACTGGATCACTGGATTCAAAATAAAAATATCTATAAAAATCTTTTTGTATCCCCATAACCAAGCAAAATATTGAAAACTGAAAAAATGTTACATCATTTAGAAGTTTGCTATAGCTTTAAAACAAAAGATGGTACACAAATAACAATGGTACAGCTCAACTCACAAGAAAAAAATAAGATAGTAATGTCGAAACCGCAATCCTCTAGCATTAAAAGTTACTGAGATACCCTACAATAATAACAAAAAAAAGGACAACGTGTACAGAAGGAAATATCATTTCTAAAAGGCTGATTTATGCTTAACCTCAGAATTTGTAAATTAAATATTAGGTATGTTATTTCATTTCTGTAAAAACATTTGAAGAAGACTAAAATAAATAGTCGAAAGCTCGGCAAAAATTAATAAGTACTCTTTATTATAAAAAAAACGTCAGTTACTTCCAAGGTCCAGAAAAACATTTATAAAAAATTATTCGACCGCAAACTTCCACCAAAAAGACAACTTATAATATAGTATAGCTTACTTCGCTACTACAAGCACAGTATTGAGTAATTTGTCTACAGGGTGTCCCAATAGTGATGATTATTTAAACTGAAGCAGGTGGTACAGTAGCTTATTTCCAATTATTTGCGGTTTAAAAGTTACAGGTATTTTTATAAATTTTCTGAATATCACTACACTGCCGCACCAAATTCCAATTAAATATATTCATTTTTGAATACGCGAAAGAATGTATCCTTATTAGAGTTAGCATAAAGCGCATAAAGTTGCAAAATAATAACTTGGTTCGTGTACATTGTTTTCAAAAAAAATTCGCTTAAACGCCAACTGTGTTTTAATCTATTAAACAAAAATTAGAAAAAAATTGGGCGTGTTTTTCTTTTCAAGAGAAAATGATCTACAAATATTTACAAGTTGGATACTTACTATATATAGTAGAATTGCTAACAAGGCAAAAAATGAACAACTTAACATTCATAGCCAGCTCTTCCAAAGCCATTCTTGTGGGCTGAGTCATTATATATAACTAGATAAAGTAACATTTCGTTCTCCTATGGAAGTACTACAGCAGATGGATGCTGAATGTACTCTTGTTTCAATTAGTGTAAAAATAATGGGACACATTTGGTTCATGTACTTTTTACAAGATACGTTTGCTAAATGTAAACTGTGTTTTATTTATTGAACAAAAACGAGCAAGAAATTTTAAAATGGCGTAGAAAATCTTGTAATTGAATACTTACTGTACCCTGTGGTACTAATCTTAAAGATTATCTTGAGTTTTTATGATATAGTTGGTTCAGTACGTCACGATAGAAAATTTATAAAAATATCTTTAATTTTTAAATCGTAAACAATTGGATAATAGTACATGTGGTTATTTCTATTGAAAATGGACTACTGTACCATCTGCTTCAGTTTGGACCACAACTTTTGAGACACAAATCCCGTTGTACACTTTCAAATAGGTATAGTATAAAAAAATTGAATACCGTCTTGAATTGCTCCAATATTTGCCTATATATTGTTCTTAAATTTTCCACAAAATACATCCACATATTTAGGAAAATCGGACGCATGRAAAATTTAGTTTATATAATTAACTAACTTGGCGTACTTTTGTTTCGACAATCTTTATCATATATTAGCGCACACAAWCCATTATATCGGCTTCAACTTTGATGGTTTTTATTTAATTTTCTTTGCTGKGGCTATCTGACATATTAAATTAACTTTTCAAATGTGTCATATATTTTTTTATTTGGTGTTCATATCATTTGCTAGATTTAATTGGGGAAAGTACAATATATGTACTTGACAGCTTTCAGTTTTTATCAAGACCACTAAAAATCTTATATGCAATACCAAGCTTTATTTAAATAACTTATACTACAAAGATACATTTTTTTAAAAGGACATTTTAAGTAATTTAGTTATAATAAATACATAAATCAAAAAATTAATTCATAAAAGGGCACCCTTGGAATTGATGTCTATCGTATCAACAAACTCTTAGGCATGGGCAATGATAGGTTATTCCTTCGTATATAAATAGAAAATGCCATGTAGCATTTTATACTCATAGTAGGTACTAATCGACTTATTCGTATATCCTATAAATAACGTTTCAAATTACAGCTTCACCGTTTACATTGTGTTTGATTGGCCTAATTAAAAGAGAAATAATGCTTCCATGCGGCATTCTGTTGCAAACAAGCGGTTCTCACTTTGTTCGTGATACTACAAGGACTGTTCTTTTCTGAAAAGTGTTATATGTTTAGATATATTTACTATTAGCATATTGATAATAAAATCAGTGACCAATCCATAGATTAACGTATTTAAGCACTGCCGAATGTATTAAGTTGGAAGTAAAAGGCAACGGATTTTGTGGTTGAAATCTTCTGTCTTCTAAATCTAAAAAGGCGTTATAACAAAAAAATTATCCAGTTAAATCCACCCCAAAACCGAAGATGTTCAGTTTAATGCAATTCGGTCTCCTAACATGGGTCCACTGTGAAAGGTTCGCCAAGTACAGTTCGTACCTGTCAAAAATCATCCCTCTCCGCAAAACAGCAGCTGCGGGACGGATGTAGGTCACGTGGGGGAGGTAGACAGGTGCCGAACGCGTTTTTGGTGAAACGTGAGATTCTTGGAAACCGTACTTGAGATGCTGTTAGTCACACTTGCCTCGAAACTGTTGTGATGCTGGGTGATTTGGTTCACTAGAGTTCACTGGCTCCATTGCGGTGTAGTGGAGGACCTTGGATGGGTTTATTTGTTTTTGGAGCTTATCTGGCGCTTTCCAGAGAACCGTATTGACCTACAGCGGTGCAATGGGAGAGGGTAAACCTGAACATTTGGAGAAATAAGTTTCTAGATATTACATTCGACTGCAATAATGAAAGAAGAAGCAAAGAAACATGATTAGTGGTGAAAAAATCCCTGACACCCAACCGTAGCCATGTTTTAGAAACGTACCGCAGGGCACCGCGGTGGGCCCACTTTTATTAAAACGAACGCTAGATTATTTCGAGATGTCCTGACCGTGAAGGTGTTTTGCGTAACGTGCATTCGATACGAATAAATCGAATTTAGAAACACACAGCTCGGCTTTTCGAATTCGGGTCGTGTGGTTGCTTCCTACGGCCTTGACATACAATGGAGGTAGTTTTGCAGACGCTAGACGTACGGATTAGGATCAGGGCCGGCCGGTGCCTTGACACTGCGGCGGACCTGAGGCCCAAGCGGCGCTACATCCGGTTCACTGCGCGTTTCGAAATTTTCGAATGAAAAGTGCGAGTGATGTCTTATCAACTACCGTCGTGTGAGCGCATATTATATCGCGAAGATACAACGTGCATCGGTTAAGTGATTAAAATGCATTAAAATATCATCGATTAGCTCTTTTGGCAACTTCTTATTCTCATTTTTCTTTAAAAATTATATAATTATATTGGTTTTACGAGAACATATGTTGAATAAAACTTTCACCAGACACCAACCCCTTCATAGTCTTAGATTATTTTCGATTATACAGGGTATACTGTTTCGTCTAACCGTTACCTCACTTTATTTTTAAAAAGAAACACCTCGTGTGTTATTGCATTAGTTATTCTTCGTTAAAAATAAAGATCGCTCTGATAACCAAACATGAGGTAACCGTTTGGGTGTTATTTAGTGTTTCGAAAAAAAGAAGTTCGCATTGTTTCAGAAAAATAAGCGTATCTCCGATACGATATGTTTAGAACACAACACTCTTTCGATTTTATTAATACAGTTTCTAAAACACAAGATTTAATTATTTAATTTGTGGTCGTTTTACTTATCTCAATGTAATAGTAATAGGTCATGTAAAACAAATGCTTCACAGATATTTTCGAATCAAGTGTCAAATGTATGTAGTAGTTTGAGACACCTTACAGACTATTACCACAACTGTAAGGTTGTATTGATACAGCTGCCTGCTGTATCAGTACTGCTGGTCAGCTAGTTTGGGTAATAATTTTTTACTTCTTTTGACAATCGAAAACAGTATTATTAAATCAGGTCTTCTTTCTTTTAGCAAATAATAGAAAGCCTTTGCCTTGAGAGAGTGAACTCTTTTCAATCTCAATAGCTGCAAATTTTTCTATAATTTTCTTTTACTGAATTAGCTTCCTCTTTATAAAATCTGAATCTAGTATTACCTCCATGTTTTTCAAAACGGGAAGTACCATTTACTACGTGTCACTTTACAACTCCTTGTACACGATGTTTTTTAAACAAAAGGATACTTAGGAAAATGGTTTTATAATTAGAATTTTGGCGTGAGTTTTATATTTTCTTACAAAATACTTTATAGACTTTATGGAAATATGGTATGCATTGGCGGACGTGTCCTTTGTGGTTTAAAATTGTCAGTATATTTTAGAATAAACATATCTTGCTTTATTTTATCCCGCGATAAATACCATACCATCGCAACTTTGAACGATTCTTTTAATTGTTTTAATTTTTATTTGTCAATCAGCGCCAGTTGCGTTAGGTTTTATCATACCCATCTACCAAAGCTTTTGTATTTCATATGCGTCTGGTTAACGCTTTATAGAATTATTGTAATCCCGCTAGGCTCATTATTTTTTTATAACTGACTTAAATCTTGTCAGTCTTTATTTATATCTGCAATACATGTATATAAGTACTTTGCGTGGTACAAATATAAAAAAAATATTTTCTGTAGCTTTATATTAATATTGTTAGTACTTGTTAGTTTAATAATTAAACGCTGCTCTATGATAAGAGAAAATGAAAGTGAATTATTTTTGTCTTCTGTAAATGACTTGATGTTTACGAAATTTACGGTTAAGTGAATTGTAATATACTTTCCACCTCTGCAAAAAAAAAACGTGAAATCACTGCTCCATCGTCGTCTTCAAAACTATGCAAAATAGATATACAAACCTTTAATTAGTTTATTAGTTTCTATAACAAGTTCTCTCAGCATCTTTTTTTAATTTCATTGTTGCTTCTTATTTTCTAACAAAATTACGTCATAACATGCCGATTCAAACAACGACCTCTTCCGCTGCTATATTTAGTTTCATCGTTTGCATAATTCTCGACTGCATTCATTCCTCATAATAAATTATAATAATTGAATCCTAGGAGATGCATTAATGCGCTGAACTATCTTGAACCTGGTGCGTACGTGAGGTGAACGATTCCAGAGCTTCTAGAAGGGCTGGCAGACAACGTTCATTGCCAGCTGAGGATGGCGTCTGAATGCACCACCTTGACCAAGTTCACGCATTCTAGAATCACCTTGCGGGCACCTGCCTGCACAACGGAGTGCACTGTACCCTAAATGCGCTTGTTTTCACCTTCCGCGATGGGTTTGGTGAAAACCGCATTTCTAAGAAGGGCAAGGGCATTAGAAAGCTCAGGGTTTCGTTTTGTGCCGTCCACTGAATATTGGTATATTGATATCTATAGTTGGTCCAAGCCACACAGTAAGAAACGTTATTCACGGGTCAATTCGCAAAAATATGGATTTAGATCATGTAGATTCTATTTGAGATACGAAAGATATGAGAGTTCAAAGGTGACTAAAAGTAATGCGCAATTATATCTACCCTGTGGTACTGACAAATTGCATATTAATACCCATTTCAGAGATCAAATATTATTTGTCAGTGTTTGCTGAATTCGAAGTTACTGAACTACAAAGACAATGTACAAATCCTTTTTTTTTCACAAAGATCAAAATACCTCTGGAACAGTTGAATTTAGATATAGAACAAAACAAACTCCGCGGTAAATTAATCGTAGATTGATTGATTGAACTAACGTACGGTAGGTATTTCTGCCGCTCCCGGATATACCGCCGGGCCGGCTACGTCTACACTGTTTGAGGGGTGACACACTTGCTGCTAGTGTTTCAGTTTCACTTTCAGGTCATCCATCCAGCGGATACTTTTTTATTAACCTCCTTGTTGGATGGTGGCTTAGTTCGGCTGCATTATTCTTGTTCTTCCTCAGACGAGCTGCTGTCTGAGATATTATACAGGTTTAGGACTTGTCTTTTGCGATTTCTGACCACTGTTCTTCAGTTATGTTTGATTTTGCTATGACTCCCTCCACCGTGGTTCTCCACGTGTAGTACGGTCGTCCTAATTTGAGCTCGTTGCTATTCATTTTCCGCGCATTTTGTAGTATATGGTCTTCTTCTCTCGTTTGAATATGTCCCCAATATTTCATTACATATGTTTCTATTCTTTTTGTGATTGTCTTTCCCTCTAGGAGTTCTGTTGTTCCTTGATTTTCGGTTTCTTTGACAGCTTTGGCCAACAATTGCACGATGTTTCTTTCTGCTTTTCTGTTCTGTTCTGTTAGCTTTGGTAGTAGCGCACTTTTGACTTCGAATGTCGTGATGGGCTCCTGCCCATGTGTATATATTTTGTAGTACACACTATAAATGGTAACATCTCTCTCTCTTTTACTGTTCTCCGGGGTGAGTTTGCTTGTTATGTAGGTTCTCAGATATATTATTTTGTTTGTCAACCTTATATTTCGGCTCCCTGGTTTGTATACGCTACCTGTCATTAAAGTTTTCTCGCTAAAGGGGTCTTTTATCATGATCGTGATTTTGTTGTAGTTTATGGTTAGCCCGTTTTCTGATAGGTCATCTTCTACGTTACTTAGAACGTCGGTCAAATCTTTTTCATTTTTTATTATTACCACCAGGTTATCCACATCTGCCAATATAAACGGAAGTTTTATTTTATTTCCTTGTCTGTTATATTTTTTAGTTGTGCGATCGTTTTTAATGATGTCATCTAGGACAAATATTTTGGTGGTAAAGCTAACTAAAGGTTTCCTTTAGATACTCTGTATATTAAGTGTTATTGAATCAAGATCTGCGAATATGGTGGCTTTAATGTACAGTCGTCCGTAGAAATAATGCTCCTGTTATGTTATTAAATCTTCCTTTTAACTTGACTTAACTGTAAAATTGTAAACCTTACTTTTACATGTTTACTCGTCCATAATCCTAGTCTATGAACAAGCGATATTATCTTGATGATTTCCATTTGAAAAGTGCTGGTATGTTCACAATCTCTGCGATCGACTGTTCATATGAAATAAAACCAAGAACTCTTGGGTAGGTTTAAGCTCTAAGCCTGAATTTTTACATCATCATTAAGGTTTTTTTTAAATTTAGTAATAACTCTGATTGAAAATAATTGATCGATTATAACCAAATCTTACTTTTGATCCACCATCAATCAGTTAGAGGATCATCTTTATTGCAGTTTTGGTTTGATAAATATTTGTTAGCTGTGTATTTGTTGTTCAACAAAATCGTTTAATTGAGTTGGATACACAATGGTGTATTTTAACCGCACTTTTACGCCCAATATCAAGTCATAATTTATTAACAATAATGGCATTGGAAAATTCACGCTGTAGCCACAATATTATGGCAAACAGATCTCGGAATTGTTAATTAGCACAATAACCTAAAAATACATAAATAATCATGTTTTGTTCAAAAAGGAGAATCCCGAGTACACTTGACCTTGGATCTCTTCTCGGTAAATACCATATCAATATTCCCAGTAGCAGCAACAACACCTTCATTCGATATTGTTTACGCTTCCTCAATTTTGCGTTAGCAGCTGACAATTTCCATGCGTAGATGCATCTTTCTAACCCGAGCTGAAATATGCGTAATTCTAATGAATTTTCGAGCACTATCTAATCTGAATGTCAAAAGCCAAACGACACGGAAAAAACTGCATTTAAAACTGTACGCAATTTCAGACGACCTGAACGCTTGGGATTTTTAATTTGATACACGAGCAAAAAATTTTGGAGGTTATCGTTGGGGTTAACATCTGCGGCGGTGCTTTGCATTTTAGAAATCACATGATCGAGTTCGGCGTTTAGATGACGATGTAAATGTTTCGGTCACTTTGAATTTTCCAGATTCTGTCCTAAAGAGCACTTTTTACAAGGTCAACGCAGTGGCGGCTGGTGAGCCTTTGCAAGGGTGAGGTCACGTAGTACCTGAAAGGAACCCGTTCGAGTCAATAGATATACGTCCTACCTATGAAGTTCTCAGAATAAAGCATGTAATTTCATCAACACATCTTGGCTTTCTACTTAATAGAAATACGGAGAAACTGTCTTATTCAACTACAACAATTCATTACTCTCCCACTTAGATGAGCCAAGAAATGCGCTGGTGTCTTTTTTCCGCAAATTAGAGAAGTATGGCATAATCGAATCATATTTGTCGGGAAGAAGTCAACAAGTCTTCGTGACGACTGTTGTGAACAGTGTAGTAGAAACTGGGAAATCTGAATTACATGAAATGAGGCAGGGAGTACCACAAGGATCTACCCTTGGTCCCATGATATTTCTTTTATATAAAAATGACACATGAACATATTAGCAACAATTTACTGATGATACTTACTTGCTGTAGTAGATCAACTGCAAGCGAAATTGTTTTGTGTTGAACATAAATGAAACAGGTTTGCTACCCTTTTAACAACACTAATCATGACGGGCAATACGCAAATGTAGCACATCAACGAATTAAAATTTTTGGGGTTGATTCTAGATATCAAGTTAGTAGAATAAATACAGTCTGCTATGTGATACTTGTTTTTAAGAAAGATATACTATTAAGGAGTTCAGTTTCTTTATATCCAGTGACAACGAGGGGTAATGTTTGTATTATCCGCAAAAAAAATAAAAAAAGTCAAACAATGTCTCACAAATATGGAATTCTACAGTCTAGATGAGTTGCAAAAATAAGCTGATAATAAATAAGGATTTCAGCAATCCGGTCTTTAGATCCAGGTAGATAGTATATATACAATACTATTGTGGTATTGTACGTGATAAAGAAAAATAAAATATAACTAAGAGCGTATGAAAAATACGGATTAATGGTCTCTTAATTTAAAGCATGCATAAGATAATTTTTATTTAGACTAGTAACGTGACATTACATACTGTAACAATTTGAATAAACCTTATAGGAAGCTTCGTCTAACACCTTACTCATCAAAACACATCTGTTATACAACAAACAGTTATTTTTAATTTTGGTTCATAGAACTCGCGGCATTGGTTTAGAGGTCGAACGTATGTAAAATATTGATCTAAATGCGTCAGCCAGTAAAAAAATATGTTACGGTAAGCGTCCTTTTCCACAGTGCTAATTTTCGTCTATTCGCTAAACACGGAAATATCGAAGGTTTCACAAACTTGTTAACACCACAAATTGCCCAGTATAAAAGGCAGACGTGGTTGCCAAATGGTTGGACAATTTTAGTGTTAACAAAACTGATTTTTGGACCAAGTATCATTAGAAATAAAGCTAAATGTTATTGCATAGGTCAATTGTCACGATTCTCCATGGTTCTACATTGTGTCTAATTTTTGTTAAGTGTTTCAGGTGGACATGATATTACAATAGGTGATAGATGGCGGATGGGACAATTGACATTTACAGGATGTCTCATAGCAGTAGAAAAACGTATACATATCAAGTTTCTCAGGATCTTGCATTGAGTAACTTATTTATCTTCAAAAATGGCTCACTTAAAGTTTTACTGAAAATCCGCATTAACCTGATCTTAATGAAACACCATTTTTTTATTGGAAATATTACCAAGTAAAGACGTTTCCAATGCTTAAAAAACTAATAAAAATATAAAAGCACATTATTTTTTATTACAACAACATTTATCGCTAAGATATATGCGATACAAACCTTTCAATTTCGGTCAAATAAATTGTGTTTTAATACCTACACTTTACAGATGGTCTATTGTTTGGTTGTAATAGTCAATGATACGTCTAGAATAAATAAGTTTTACGTACCTCACGTAACTAACATCATTCAAAAACTTAGTCGATAATTTTTAGACTTTTGACTTTTAATTTCCAGTTTGCTTTGTACAAGTATCGATATGATTTTTCTAATACGCCCATAAGCATCGTCAAGAGCAAAATTTCCAAAAAAAATGTCTGATATAACTTCAAACGTTTTTTTAATAACAAACTAAAAACAAAGGAAACGAGATAAGTAAGGGGAGTTTTAACTGCCCTGATAATTTGGATACCGCATCACATAATGAGTTTTTACTTAGTTTGAATTTAAAATTTAAATAAATTCAATTTAAATTCTAACTAAATAAATAAACCACATCAAAACTAACAAAGTTATCAGTCCCTGAAATACGCAATCTTTTCATTCATCAAACTAAAATGAAGAGTTTTTGTTGAAGCTATGATTGTACACTAGGCTCAAATGGTTAACCCAAAACTTTGGTAATTTATAAAAAGGGCTGTCAATGGTACTGACTGTAGGTCTTAAGAGGACACTAGTTTTATGAATTCTGGACAAAGGTACAATCTTCTGGTACCTTGGTAACTCATTCGAAAGACTTAAAGTTTTAGTAAGATCATTAGTTTTAGTAAGATGCATGTCTCTGCTGTGCTAGCTCCACTACAACCAACTATACAGATAGATCTATAAAATCATTAGTTATTTTGTAAATTTTTGAGGAAGGGATAATTTTTTGTACCTTTCCTCATCTAATAATTCATTAATTTCAGTTTCATAATTTGTCCTATCTAAAATACGTGGCTGAAACTTTCTCTGTTCTAATAACTTTGATGGACTTAATATCTGTATTTAAATACATAAAAGTCTTCATTTCCTCAGATGTCACGTTAGGTTCTGACGGCATAGCATACATGTCATCTTATCAGCTTAAGTCTTCATCTACAGATGACATTATCTCCACCTTTGGAATTGCCTGTGGCATTACAGCAAAATTCATCCCCTTCGCTAAAACTTGGACAGTAGCATCTGATAGACTTTTCTTTTTTGTTTTTGTTGTTGTCTTCAAAAAGTATGTTTTGTTCCTTGACCTTGATAAAATGTTATACTTTTTTGTTAACTTTATAATGTCTTCAATTTTTTTATAAAAAAAGGTTATGGAGTAAAATTTGCAATGTTGTTGTTATGTCCTCATCTAAGAGCCCTAGTTGCCTAACCAAAATGAGTTGAGTTGCGTAGATTCTTATGTCATAATATCAATAAAATTTGGTACAACTTTTTATATAACTCGCTTTCTTTAATGAAGCCATTTCTAGTCATCTCCATATTGCTCTTCTCAGCTTACTTACATTTTGAAAAAAAATGACACAATTGAAGTCGTAATCTCAAATTTTCAGTTTCAAAATTGGCAACGCAGAACTATGTTTCTTCCGTTCAAACGGACGCTGATTGCGATTAAGGTCGAAATATTAATTAACAATAGGCAGAAGGCGCGCGTACGTTGAACTTATACTGTCAATGCCGTTTTTTTTAATGTATGATCTATCGGAGACCTTGGACTGTTGCGTCACGCTGATGTCATCTTCGGGAAACGCGGAGCACGCTTAGGGGATCACCGGTGGATGAAGACGTGTTTGTTTACTTCTTCCCAATGTGACCCGTGCTTGCGTCACGAGATTTGCATGAAATCTGGACGACACGTGCCCGGATTATTTGCGGGGGAGACTGACGTCACGGGGGATCTTGGAACCAGTGTTTTTTTGATTCTGTTTGGAACATGCAGACGATTCTCTTCGCGGCTCACTCGTTGAATTTCGTTTGAAGTTCACTGAAGTCTAATTGTAAGTTCAATAAATGATTTTATAGAAACTATATTAACAACACTTCTCTTTTGAGACCTGAACATTTACTAATATATACATATATTTAAAAAAGCTCTGCCTTGGACTTTTCCTGAACACTGTAGGAAGGTACAATCGGCAGTAGAAAGAGTTATCTTTAAGTATTTCTGGGGCTTTCTCAATGTAAGACTCTTTAAAGTTTTTTTATCCAATAAACATAATTACTATGTAATTTCCAACATTGGAACGCTTCGGTAGACTATTCATTTTTTGCATTTTATGCGCATATTTACACTGAAACTTAGGCCAAAACCCTACTTATTCAGGGGTTTTTAAATAATCTGTCAACTTTCATCCTTACTCCACCAGCAATACAGAAGGGTATCTCATACTATTTCAACAATTCCTTTCTGACTGATAAAATAGGTAGGTATACGTTTATTTGCTTATGTCGCATGAGCCATTTAGAATAAGCGTAGTTATAAAACAACCACAAATCAAATTGATTCAAAACTTTCAGATAGGTATACAGAGCCACTTTTATATTAGTATTAGTATTAAAAGTACATATTTTTTCGTAAAATTATAGTTTAGTTTCTTTCAGCCCTAAATAGGGATTAGAGATTGTCATTTCCCTATAAACTACCTGTATAACAGGCGGTTTTACTTGGAGACCTTAATGATGGGTCAGACAAGAAGTACGCATGATGAATAAAATAAAATGTGTAGGTAATGAACGAGGTAAGGAATGAAAATATCAGTCTACATGGCATTATATTAACAACAGTAGCTAGTTCCGAGTAAGTTTAAAACTAAAATTATAATGCGCCGATTCGCCAATTAGCAAGCGAACTAATTATTTGTGTTACAAGGGAGAAAAGAATAATGTTTTCTCGTTGCTGTGGCAAAACAAGATATTACAATTGTATCTATGACAGTTTTGTTCACAAAGTTTTGTGGGTTTTTTTGTATTAAACACAAAAAATATGGACGACAATGACATCTCAGAAGATTTTTTTAAAAGGAGCTAGTAAGCATTTCTGGCTTTATTATCCGAAAAATCCAGAGATTTTAAACAGTGGATGGCCCAGCGACATGTTAAAGGAATTAAGGAGATTGCCATTTTAGGATATTTCGCCAATAGATTGATCAAGTCAGCGGTCAAAATATTCGATGCTGCGCTCTACGCTGGCTATTAAAGAAAACATCGACATCAAGTATATATCACAAAGTAAAGTAGGTACCTATATTTGCAGGGATGACATAAAACGTTATGTTTCCGAAGCTCTAGATGAATTTTGCAAAAGAGATTTTCGAGTTAAAGATAGACCAATCATATATGTCGAGAAAACCTTGTTATGATACTGTGAAAAAAATTGGTGCGATAAGAGTAACAAATGCGTGTCGAATGTACCGGCGTCACATGGTAAAAGAATAAGTATTCTACATGCGGGATCTAAAACTGTATGGGTGGAAAATGGATTATTTCTGTGTGCTGAAAATATGAAGGACGCAAAGGTAGATTCCCATTAAGGTAAAGACGGCTGAACTTTTTGAAAATTGGTTTGAGAATAAACTGTCGCCAAAGCTTCCGGACAATGCAGTATTTGTATTAGACAATGCATTTTTTTTTATTCTGCTCAGACTGGAAAAATTCCAAATACGTCTTCAAATAAAGAAATCAAAGATTTTATTTTAAGTCATGACTTATATTTTGAGGAATGTTATACAATAAAACAACTCTTGGAGGTTCTAAAGACAAAATGTTTTGATGAAACATTCCGAATTGATAGTTTGAGGCTAAAGACCACGGACACATAGTATTACGGCTACCTCCGTATCACTGTATATTTAATCCAATTGAAATGATTTCGCACAAACTTAAATTCATGTAAGAAAGCAAAATACTGTACCAAAATTTAGTGATAGCACCATACAAACTATCCAAGAATAAGTTGCGAAAATCACATCAAATATAATGGTTGGTTTAACTGTGTGCGTCATGTGATAAAGGAAGAACATTTTTACAGGGAACGACTGTAACTCAAGTTGGCTACGGTGATGAAACAGACCATGAAAGTGACGTTATTTAGGTGTCTAACGTCTAATAAAAATGTAAAAATAATACTTTAAAAAATAAATGGTATAAGCTTTGTTATTTATTATTTTATTTGTGTTTATTTATTCCTTAATCTTACCAGTTTTCCTTAAATAAAAAGGTTAAATTTTCACCGTAAAGGAAGGTAAAATTTTATCTTTCTACAGAAATCCTTCATGAAATTAGAGTCGTAGGAGAATAATTTTAATAAATCTACTAGCCTTCCCCAATGGTTTTAACTACAAGTGTTAGCAAAATACTGTAGTGTTAATGTTTTTTTTCTGCATTTAACAAACAAGCAAAATAGTTTAAMTCACGCGTGAGATTTGTTTTTTAATCAGTTTGTAATAACCAACTGATTATTCGGTATATTTAAACACATAATATACATACAGTAACATCCMGTAAACTGTCTAACGTATAAAAGCTTTCTTACCAAATGTTGAGTGTTGAAAACTGCTTTATGTTGAAGTAAAAGTCTTTTTACTAAATTTTACTACTAATTCGATGTACTTTCTAATGCAGCTTTTGATATCTAACGATATACACATGTTCTTGTCCAAAATTAGATCATGACTTTCCTTCGGTCGTCTTCATCATCCCCGTACTTATCGCCAAGACAACGCCCTGAAACAATAGCCACCCAGGTAAAGAAAAAATAGCAGGCCGTATCTTCTGAGGGTAGCTTTGGGGGATGACGGCCGTTTTTTTACGAGCCACCGTGCGCCGGGGACACAAAGAAAAAAAGGTTCTTAACCCCATCGAAAGGCAGCTGGCGCATTCCTATAACGGGAAACAGCTTTCTGAAATTAGGGGTGGTTCGGGGTAAACAACCTCTGGATTACCTGTGGTGCTTCCAAGAAGCGTTATACATATTTAGGCTGTTAGTTGGGAGGGTGCACATTGTAGAAATTTATTGGTTGAGGATGGATTCTTTAGTGTGGTGGTTTGGGGATCACTTATTACTATATATACTAACCACCTGTTGTAATTTACAATCTGCGTTAATAACATCAGAATGGTAGATGGAACGTTCAAATAAAGCACATTCAATTTTCTATTTCAAAAATATTTGTCTGTGTCTGAACTTTTTTCCAATCATTCATCTGTATGCGTAGTGAAATTATCATTTTTTGTGATTTTGCACGTAATAATTAAATTTAAAAAAATCTGCATTCGAATATCCAGAGCTTGACATTTGGACTAATTATATGAACAAAAGTTAAGAAATACTTCTAATATACCGATGTAGGTAGCTTGTTAGTATATATATTCTTATGATAGTCATTAATACATTCCACAGTACTGTTAATTTCATACGACTGCGGTCGACTTTTATAAAAGCGTTGAAAGAAAAAAAATATTTTCATTCAACGATAAGAAATCTCGCATTTGCGCTTTATCCATAATAGATACATACAAGTATGTATTTATTCTGGATAGAGTATTGAAGAAAACCGCAGAAAACTCCAATCTGATCTCTGTTGTCTTTAACACCTGCATCAACACGATGGATAGACGCAAAACCACCAGGCCATGCTGTACGGGGGTATCTGTTGACCATATGTCCAATTGTTTGGAGGGGGCCTCCACATTCACAAGAAGGGTTGATAGATGAATCCCATTTATTAAGAAAAAAGTTGCATTTCCCATGACCAGTGCGAAGGCGATTCAGAATGACCCAAGACCTTCTTGGGAGGTCGGTTCCTGCTACCTTTTCCGTAGGATCGTCTACAAGCTGCTGATTAAATATATCATGTTTCTTAAGTTGCCAAACAGAACACCATCCATTTTCAATGGTATATAAGGAGCACGAAGGAAATCTTCTGTCAACAGAGGTTTTATAGAAGCCGAGTTGTAGGTAGCTCTTGCAGATCTCGGGAAATCAGAAACTCATTAGGAGCTGATTGATATTTTTTCCCAAGCTTTATATGTAGCGAACTATCTGCGAATCTCCGGAGGAGCAATGATTGAAAGAATCGGAAGCCAAGGTAATGGAGTTGACTTAATTGTTCCAGTGATTAGTCGCATTGCAGTATTTAACTGAGTGTCAATTTTTCCTGTGTGATGACTGTTTTTCCAAACAGGACAGCAGTACACAGCAGTACCATAAAGCAAGGCAGTTGCAGAAGTACGGACTGCATTTGCATTTGCACCCCAACTTGTACTAGCAAGCTTATGCAGAATGTCATTTCTAGTCTGTAATTTTTTACTGACGTTTTCTAGATATTTCTTGTACGTTAGAGACGTATCTAGGGTCACTCCAAGGTATTTTGGCGAGAAGTTATGTTTAAGAATTATGTTATTTGACATAACTTGAAGCAGTTTCCTTTTTTGGTGATTGTTGAGATGAAAGCAAGTTACTTCTGTCTTCAATGGATTAGGGCACAAACGCCAGGTTTTAAAATAGCAATTCATAAACTCGATGTCACGTGAAATGTTTTGTTCAAGTACAGAAAAGTCTTTACTTTGCAAAGCCAATGCCATGTCGTCTGCATACACAAATTTTCTCGATTGAGTTACTGGAAGCTCACTTATGTAAAGAATAGGCGACAGAACCGATCCTTGTGGAAGACCATTATTCAAAATCCTGAATTTGCTACTTTCCTCTCACAAAAACACTCTGAATTGACGTTGGGATAGCATTCGTTCGATGAGCTTCGCAGTCTTTCCACATTTCAGAGTATTAAATAATTTGAGGATCAATCCATCTTTCCACACAGTATCGTAGGCCGCCGATAAGTCTATGAACACTACTCCAGTTTTCAATCGTTTTTGGAAACCAACTTCAGCATATGTTGTTAGAGCCAAGACTTGATCACAGCAACTTCTGTTCTTCCTAAAACCTGCTTGTTCCTTCGGGAGTGAGTCTTCAATAACAGGTCCTATTCTCTGGTAAAGTAGTTTCTCTAGTAACTTGTAGCAGACACTCAGGAGGGCAATGGGTCGGTAACTGCTTCATTAGTGACAACTAACTATGCAACCGCAGAGAGTGTCTCTGCTGTCACTCTACCATAAAAACAGCTACCAACGCCTGCTTATTTTTTTTCAAATTGTCTTAACCCACAAAAATTATGTAAAATCGTAAAGTTTTTAAGAATAGACCCCAAGAAAGCTGAATTAAAATGGAAGATCAGTAAATTTGGCTCGCGTGATGGGATAAAAATACATATAAGGTTTTAAAAAATCAAGTCTTCCGGGATAGTAATTCTTTAAAACGAGTTCTCCTTAATTAGTAAAATTTTGCTAAAACGTAAGGTGTTGTAAACTAGTAATGTAGAAAATTTCAAGAGGGATTGAATTTTTCAAACTCTCTGGGTAATTTTTTCAAGCAAGTCAGAAAAGTCAAAATTTTCAAAAAACTTCAAATAATCCCAAGACAGTACGCCTGAGACCACATGGACAAATACAAATTTCACAACTTTAAATTACAAGACAATCTTAGTAAGTAAATTAAAACGCATGGCTTGTATACTTTTTGCGATGGGTTCTCCACACTGAAATTTTTAATAGGGCGAAATTATACTCGCAATTCCTCTAGCTGTTTAGGACCTGAAACTAACAATACGTTGACGTTTTCTTATCTTCATTTTCATTAAAAATGGTTTCTTTTTCCTATACCTATTTCTGCGCCGGCTTACAAAAGAAACCGTACTGAATTAGATTTTGAGCAAGCTATCGTGTACATGTTTGTTTTATTCGGTTGGGGCTTTCAGTAAACCTCTTCAAATAGTCTATTACATGTAACAATATTCCTTTTACCTCCCTTCTATTACATTTTTCTTTTTCCGAAAACAGTTGTGATCCAAGATTAATTAAAACAAAAACAAGGTTTTAACAATGCATGACTGATGGGTTTCGTTTGTACACAACAAAAGAACAATTTTTTAAGCATCTGTTCCACAGCCATCTGCGTAAAACGAAAATTTCGATTAAATACACATTTTTTTTAATATCTGCTGCTATAAAACATAAAAAGGTGAATGTTGCATATGGTTGAAATTGAAAAACAATCTATTTTATAGTTAGTCTTGATCTGAAAATTTTTTTGTTATATTTCGTTCGATAATAATTCTCAAAGAGAGTCCACATCATGTCCAAGCGAATTGTTTATAATTAAAAACAACTGAGATGTGAGTAAAAAAGCAATTTTTGATTTTCTCAAAATATTTTTAAAAAACCTAGAGGCTATGTTCTACTTTTATGGTATGAAATTGTAGAGCAACATCAAACGTTAATGAATTACAACGAATGTCATCCAGTCTCACAGACTGGTAAGTAGAGATTTAATTTCCGTTGTTTGGACGGACATTTAGAGTTTGAACATCCAAATTATGGACGTCTAGTTCTGCAGATTCCATCACATAAAAATTTCAAGGGTTTTACCTGAACTGTCTAACGCGCATTGATAAAAATGTAATTTTCAAGCGACTTTCATCCCGAAGCGAAGTTCTAGATATGTTCCGGCAAAAAGTCAACACGTCTTACAAATATAGGATTGACCTTTGCCGCAGCTGAGGTTATGGGTGATTTTTTTTGTCCAAATTGATTTAATTATCAAAAAATTATCAAACTGTACAATGCACTGAGGTCGCAAAGTTGCGGTTCCTCGCAAATATGTGTCAGATATGTCGTTAAGTAATACAAAAGCTTTTTTGCAATTTAAGTGATGGCATCACGTTTATTTGGATCGTTGCAAGATGACGTATTCGCAGAAAAAGTTGAACCACATTTTTATTAATACTTTTCGATATGTTATCAAAATGGCCTTCGTGTCAGTCAAAACACTTCTCGAGTACATTGTAATTMATAGGGGTTCATGGCCGAATTTTGGATGCACTTAGATCAGCGCTAATGCACTACAATGCTATTCATTCAGCTGTTATGCGATTGAAACAGTTTGTTGCAAGCCAAGTACCAAAACAACAATATTTGCAAATCCAACTTAATCGAGCACATCAGAAACTCATGGATCCGTGTCAAAACCCACAAGGCATTGCTTTTATTATGTAAATATTATTGGATTAACATTTAAGCGTTGCGTAAAAGCTAGTCATTTTTCTAAATTAGTTATATCTACAGAGATAATTATTTGAAGGTTAATATGTACATACACGTACTCTTGATATTTGTGTTATTGATCTAAAACGCCAAAAGCGATGACGTAGATACAATTACCCAAAACAGAGTGTTGAAATTAATCAGTAAAGTAATATAAAAGCCAGGATATATAATATAGACTTGTGCAGCTTAGGCCGTATGTAACACTTGATAATATCGCACTATTCCAAGATTGAATAATTTATTAAAAAAACTAGTTTAGTAACTGAACGTCATATATTAAATTTTAAAAATGAAAAAAGGACAAACAAAACCCAATAGTGTTCAAGGTTTAAAGAATAAATGTAATAATAAAGTTGACATTCTATGCCTTAGTGAAGACTGGCTGAGAGCCAATGAAATTGCCTTATGTAGACTTACTGATTATAAATTAGTTAATAGTTTTTGTCACAATGAGTATCAACGAGGAGGTGTTTGCATTTTTGTTAAAAAAATCAATTAAAAATAATGTCATATGGATATCGGTTGTCGTGAATTATATATAGTTGTGTGTTACAAAAATCCATCACAGGACTGTTCTCTAGAAATATTCATTGACACCTGACGTAAAGTTTTGCAAAAAAAATTATAGTAACTGATTATTATATAACATGTGGTGATTTTAATTTCAACTTTTGAAAAGAATCACAAAAGGACTCTTGATTAATTGTTTTTGTGAATTTAGGTATAGGTAATTTAGGTATTTACATTTAACAGTATTTTTATGCAAACTAATAACATCGAAAATAAGAAAAGTGTGATGACTAGAAAATTTGACAACGAAAATATTGCGCTTTTTAGGAAATGCCTGGAAGCGGAGGATTGTAGTGACACCAATTTAACAAAAAGTTTAATAGTTTCTATGACACTTCCTTGCACCATTTTAACACTTGTTTTCCTTGCGACCAACTAAAATTAAACATGAAAAAACAGACAGTATAGTCTAGTCCACTTATAAGATTCAGCAACAAATCTACTGAACAAACAACTAAAATAAAATTTTTAGGTCTTGCAATAGACAATAAACTGACATGGGAACTACACTTATACAATCAGTAACAAATTGAGTACTACATGTTTTCTTATCATTAAAGGATACTGTTTTCAAAAAGTACTTCATTCACTATATTTTGGTCTAGTAGAGTCTATATTAAAACATGGTATAGTTTTTTGGGGATCTAGTACTTAATTAAATTATGTTTTTGTCATTCAAAAAGTGAAAGTGAACCAATTTACTTACAACTTTATATTTATCATACTTTGTTACACGTAAGAAAAAATCTTAATAGTKTACATAAAAGAAGTGATATACATAGTTACAATACCAGAGGTAAGAATAGATATGATGTACCCTATTCCAAAATGTGACTAGGTCGGAACAGTACKTTGCAAATGGGAGTCAATCTATATAATATATTAAACAATGAAATAAAAATTATTCAATCTGATAAATTATTCATGAGTCGCTTATCTCAGTATCCAAATGAAAAAGCATTTTATAGTGTATCTGAGTTTTTAGAACTCTAGTGTAACCTTAGTGTAGTTTTGTTACATTTATGTGTTTAATGTGAACTATAGGTATTAATATTAGAATACATACATATTTACAATGTTCACTGACGAGTCTGGTAAGTAGCTTTAATTTTATTATTGTACTTTATAGGCAATAAATATTATTATTATTATCAAGTTTTATATCATTGGGAAGGTTAAAAGAATGGCCGATTTTTGAAAGTCATAGCCAATTAGAATTTTGAAGAATAAGATGTCGCTTAAAAATTTTAATATCTAGTAAGCCATGGATTAAAAAAAATCCAAAAAGTGCAGGGATTCCCAAACTTACCCTGTGCATAAATAGGCTAAGTAAAATAATAAATAGTGATGTCGGATGACAGCTGTTTCGATCTATTAAATCTGTTCAGCCCGATTACAATCGCAATGCAGACAACACAGCACAAAGTTTTACTCTTAAGTAAGAGACCAACGACACAATGTCTGTTTGGTTTTCGTTCGGTGACATAGATAAACATACACATACTCCCTTAAATTGGATAAAGCGGATGTTTTGTTTTTTTGTTGAACAGATGCTATATTATCCTGATACTATGCTATGTATTTATCAATATTAATTCGTGTAACAATTGCGAGTCGTAGTTCGCGTTATGTATATAAACTTGTTCAAGGTGTGTTAAAGCAAACACTTAAACCAAACAAGATTACAAGCCATATAAATAATTTTGTACATAATTTGTTGCGCCAAAATGTATCACAATCTCTCAAGTTTTAGAGCTGTTTAATTATTAGTTTATTACACTATATTAATACAGAATATCGATCGGTACAGCCGTATACAATTACCAAAATCAAGATCTTTGATTGTTCGTTTTCGCTTTGTAATTGTTCGTTTGCTGCAAATTTGAAAACCTTATTTCTACGCATGTTTTATTCATTTCTGAAACATTGTTTTTAGGGTAGGTATTAGTCAAAAGAAAGTTGCTAGAACTGTGGAAAATTTAGTTATTGCGGAAGGAAAAATCTAGAAATTAGCACATTACGATTTATTTCCAATTTTTACACGTATCTCCCCTTCCCTCTTTAAAGCTGGATTGTTCTTAAATATTTGATATCGTTTCTGTTTCTGCAGAACTAGTTGTCTGATACTATCAGAAACAACTAATATATTAATATTAAAAGTGATGAATTTGTACTGTTGAGACTTCAGTCCATTTTGTGTATGCAATGATTAAGTAATGTTTGTCTCTCGTTACACGAATGTAAAAATAATGGCTACGGTTTTCTTGGATGATAAGGGCGTTCTTTTGATTGAATTAATGAAACGTGAGATAATAATTACGGCCCAGAAGAAGATTCACAATTTTCGTTGGAAATTTTTTGATCATCCACCTCGTCTTGGCCTTGCACCTAGCGACTATTTCCTTTTCTAACACTTCAAACAGTTAACACTAACGAAATAAATAAATTACAAAATACATGTAACTTATTATTATGGCCATCTTATGATCCAACAAGAAGATTTGATATGGTGACTATAAAAACACCTGTAATTTAAAATCAGTTGAGTTAAGGTATGACCAGTATTTTTGTATTTACCCTGTATAATCAATAATTTTCTAAAAAAAAATGCGCGATAAAAAATAAAATTGACTCGTCAGAATAATAAAAAATGCACGTAGTTCAATGATTATTAAATTTATTCCTTTATGTTCACACTGTATAAATAAAAATGACTGTTACAATTTTTGCTAAGTACATTTGTTGTCACAGTTAGGCTTTTCCTAGAATCAATTTGAAGCTCAATAGTTATATTTTCTATTTCGGATTCGGTCTTCTTGAATTCTTAAATCAATACACAGATAAAACTGTTTGTTTGGATTTATAAAATCAATTTGTTTGACTTACATTTCTTTAGGCCCAACAAATTTATCTTCAAACAAATAAATTTTATTTGTAAGAAGAATATCAGTTTTTTTATAACTGTATTACCATTTATATGAGATCGAACAGAACTTGCGAGTTCAAGTAACCTAATAATTATTTGAGCGAATAAAATATTATTTTTTACGGTCAAACAATTTATTCCAATGAATTAAAATTTCAAATATGTAATTTAAATGCTTTGAAGAATTATATCAACAAAAGTAAATGCTTGTTTCTAATAAACATATCTTTTGTTATTCAACTATTTAAATGTTCAACTCAAACACACCTGTTGCTACAGCAAACAACATGTATTTAAACAGAATAAATGATGCTTAAATGCAACAATCTGTTTTTGGATACAAAGAAATAATTGTTTGAATTTGCGCGTGTCACTAGCAAAGTGGAAGTTTGGGGTTCCGCTTCTTTATAGCCATGGTTGCACAGTGGACAGAATATATCAAGGTAAATCGGGAAAAGCGACCGTTATTTGTTTCTTATTATTCTCAGTTTATTTCATTAAATTGTGAAACAAATGAGGAAGATGGTCACAGGTTTTAAAAGTAAGTATGAAGCCTAAATAAAGTATTTGCTTAATATAATGTGAAATATAAGGCATTCAAACAAGCACATGATCGTTTACGCAAGCTCTGTTACAAAATGACCATCTATGATTCGTAAGGATGTTAATTACGGCGTTGTTTCTCTACATCTTGAAGTAGGTATATGTTAGTAAAGTCTGCTCAATGAAGTGCCCCATTTGTACCAAACTACTATTATAAGTAATGCGTTATTTATTCAGTATATTTGTAATACTAAAATGGAACACATTTATCATGCTATAGAAACCAGTAGATTTGTGATTGTCCTTTAAATTAAAATAAATATCATACTTTCCGTCTGCATTATATTCGTACGTATAAGTAGCAACCTTGTCAATGGTCTTGTCTAGGTTAGGCTAATTTAAATCAGATGTTTTTACTAAACCAATTACAGTTTTGCGGAAATGAATTGAGTGACATATTGCATTTTTAATTACAAGAAACAACTTTTATACGCTCTATAAAAAACAGGAAGCCACAGGAATACACTTGCATAAAACACATAGACATATCGAAGTGGGTTAATCAAAATTTATTTCTTTAACTTAAAAACAATTTATTTATATGTTTAAGGGGCTTGTTTGAATGCAATATTTATACAATCCAATTAAAAAATATATATTTTATTAAAATTCACATTCAGTTTGCTGCAATAACAGAGATAATGAATTGAGCATATGAATTCTTTCAATCAAACAATTGTTTGATTCCAGGAAATAGCTGTTTCATTGGACTAAATCAGTGATATCTTTACTGCAAAGAAATATTTATTTGGTATGCAGAGAATCACTTACCTCTTCTCTGATTCCAAACAAATATTTGTTTCAGTCAAATTTAATCATATGTTTATTCCAAACATCTTCATGGTTTACTGAAACAAATACTTTGTTCTACAAACGAAATGATTATTCTTGCTTCAATAGTTTCAAAAGTTAATTTAAAGCTTTGTATATATTATGTGAAATAAATGTTATTTTAGCCGCTGCATGATTTTTGAGGGTTTGAAACGAACAATATTTTTTTTCTTCCAAACAAATTGTTCTCTTTGTGTAGAATTTTGCTTTGTGACGGTCCAAATTTCAGCAATCACCTTCGTAGGATAGAAAGCTCCGTTATCTTTTCTTGGTAAGCGGTTCTTGTACATCACTTCGATCACATTTCGGATTTTCAGTGAGATCCACTTGGTCAACAAAATCACTTTGCCGTGGTCTCCACATCTTGTAAAATATGCACTGATTCGCTATATATATTTGATATAACGTTCCGCAGAAGAAGTTTACCATGCCATTATATAAAAATGCAAAAAAGCAATAATGGACCAAGAAAGACAAGAACAATCCGCCCCAAATCCTCGTGCCATCATTTACAACCAGAACCCGAACAACCTTGGGCCCACTCGTGCCCAAATTTWTTCTAATKTTCTTTTTTTTCTGGGCGCGACTCGCATCGCGGCCGCAAACACAACGAAGGGGCCTGTTGTGAATTTAATAGGTCCCATGACGTAGTCTTTGGCGGAGTGCGGAGCCCAGTCGGTGGGAAAGGTGAGCGTGGGCTATCCTGATGACGTCTCTGGACGTCTCTTGCGTAAGAGTGACGTACCGGGCGGACAAAAGGGTCATATTGATTCGACCTATCAATTCTGAGGCTCGTGTCGAGCGTTTGAGGGCGATGAGAATTAGTGTTTGTTAGGAAGCCTGCAGTTTGTTGTATTGATACTGGACCACATTCTTCTACGTCATATATGATGAATGGGCTCGATAAATCTCGTTATTGTCAAGAAGGAGTTAACAGTTTATCTATTGTAAAATGTAAAAGCAATAGAGTGTATTTATTTATTATTATTTTTTAATTTTTCATCGATTTCATCTCTTTCGGGCTTCCTGTCAAGATCATGTGTCCAAATAACTAATTTATCCAAAAGCATATTTATAGCTATAATTACCATTGGAAGTGTGCAATAGGTTTCACCCTCTAAAGTAGTAGAAATGGTTTTGAAGTTCTTAAGATACTGGCACGCTCACTCTAGCAGGGACCATTCCGTGTCCAATAACTTTAAGGTTTTCGTATTATCTGTATTACCACATAATATATTTCAAAACTTCCACCGTGTTATGGCATCAATTTTTGGCACCATCATTTTTAAATTTTCATGTTGCAATACCGATTTTCTTTACATTCGTGCCGCTTTATTACGTGTATTCTACTGGCATTCTACGGATTTATTTAGTTGATGTTAAAAGCAATTTATCATTGTTGTTAAATAGGGATATTAAGTTTCTTGCAACAGTCAATCATCAAGCATCAAACTGCTTAAAAATCAAGTCAAGTCAAGCTCTAATTTTTCAAGTCAAGTCAAGCAGTTCAAAGATAAATGAAGTTGCTTGATTTGATAAATTTCTGTTTCAGTTTGTGGTAAGCAATCGTAAAAAGCTCCCAAAAAGTGTATATATACAATAACTACAGGATATAATGATCTGAACTTATGACGTTTGTTCAGGTAAATCTTATAAACTCAATCAAAACGGTTTAGAATCATCTACATATAGAGCAACCTCCAAGGTACCCCTAGGGTTCAATTTAAGTCCTTTGTTATTCATCTATATATTAACCATACTACAATTATTATTTGTTTTTCAAATATTTTGATACAGCATAAAGCATTGTACCTATATTGATAAAACGCATGAATAGTCTGTTACAATTTTCCACTCAACTATAATAAATGCAAAAAATGACCCGAATTATGACTCTAAAATAGATCAATAACCTTAACACACTTATCAAAAAATTATAATAAAAGTGTTCGTCTGTATCAATCAAATGGCTACCATGAATAGTGCCTTAAACTTAAGTATAATAAGTTATTATACAGGTACAATTCTTAGTTATATTTCAAATTTTGCGTTATTGCATTTTTAGTAGCATATAGTTTTACACCGTTAAGTAAAAGAGTAAAGAGTGCAGGGTACTTTAGGATAAAATATAAGCTGGGTTCTTAGAGGTACCATCAAAATCAGACTTCATTTCAAAATAACATCTCCATACTCGTTTTCTTAGACATCATGTCACGAACGTACTAAAGAAACTATAAAACTATGCACAACAAAAATTGCTACTGACATCAGGCTGAAAATTACCAGGAAGCACGGCAAAAGAACTTAGACAACAAGAAGAAATACGTATGAAGCATTTGTATGTTTGGGATTATATATAGTTATATGAAACACAAAGCGGATTTAGAAAAGGGCAAAGCACGTAGGAACATGTTATGTATGAGGAAAAAGAATTTGCTTAGCATGTTTGGACTGACGATAACATCCCTAAAATTGGTGTGGGGAAATATGAAGTAAAGAGGTACAGATAACAAGTTAAGAACAATCAATTCATGTAGTAAGACAAATAATAAATGAAATAATAATATGAAAATTACGGATTTGTAAATTTTCGATGGATTAACGCAAGGGGTGAACTACAAACAATGTTAAATTAAGGTATACAAAATTAAAGTGCATTTGTAGACAAACAAATGAGCTGTTGCAAAGAAGTTACAATAAAACGTAGGGTACCAGTAAAAAGAATTAAGAAAACGCAGTTTAATCATAAATACTAGTAAAACAAAAATATTATAATAGGTAAGGAGAACAAAAGGATAGATATGACAGTATTTAAATGAAAATTGAAAGATCTCGCCAGTCGAAATAGCAATAGCACAAAATCAGTTTAGGTGGAAGCAGACTCATTAGTCAACCATAAGAGGCAAAAGAAATAGGAAAAAGAAGAGAGACAGACCAAAGGAGACATGGAGGATAGATAAAAGTGAAAGCAAACATTTTTTTTAAGAATAAGTTTTGGCATTTACGTTTAGATTGCTTCTGATTTTGCAATTTCTGGCAGTACTGGTATAGCATTTGGTGAAGACTAGAAGCAAAAATAGCATTGCATGCMGCTCAGTAATCAAAAMTTATATCTGTAAAAACGAATATATTGTACAATATACGGAACTAACCTGTGCATTGCATCACGGGAACATTTGTTGTTTGCTATTAATTATGCAAAGCGATCGTTCTGTAAATAAAATAAAACTGATGTGATGCCCTTCTTTGAAAAAAAAAACAACAAAACTAATTGCTTATAATGTTATAGCAAAACATGACCATTCAAAAAACGAAAAGATCACGCTTGACCTCTGAGCTACATACAGATTTAATGCGCACACGGAATTATTCTGATTTTCTGGAAACAGGCTTAGAAACCTAATGCTTTATTTTCCCAAATCGGCTTCAACTGTTTTTGCGCGATAAAACTGCACCTAATCTAATCGCTGCTAGTTTATTTCATAATTTAACAGCAAACATATGATTTGCAGTTCTTTCGGTTTCCATAACAAACAGATCTGTTTGGCTGACCGAGTGCAATGGCCTCTGAAGGAGACTCAAAAAAACGGCATCTTTTTCGACCTGCGGAGTGACATCATTTTGATTATTTACAGCCCTACGGTGCAGACCAAAAGGTAATTGCTCTTGGCCCATATTTACGATGAGCAATTCGGCTCCGTCGTTATTCTTTTCACTAACCCATATTGCTGGACTTCCTCAGAACATGACAAAGGAACTGGGTCGTCCAGTAGCAGCTTTTACGAGACGTCATAAATAAAATTCGAAAACTGTGCCGTGGTGAGGACACAGAGTAGAAAATAAAATCGACCAAGAACAGGGACTTCTGAGAAGGGGCATTGTACGGCTCGTATTTTACCAGGATGGCACCAGCAAAATGGAAAGGATGGTTTGGTGACACGAATAGTAGCTGCAACCGGAAATGGGCTTTCGCATAAAAAACAGCTCAGAAGGTGCAAAAAGTACAAATATAATATTAAAAACTTTATTAACCTGCTGGTATGATAAAAATTTGTCTAGATCTTAAACTTTTTTTGTCAAAGACATCTGGGAAATTAAATTAGTTCAATAGTTTTTCTATAATTTACATAGGACTGAAATTTGCTAGACGTCTTAAGTACACTATTTCAAATAAAATATCCAAACTCCCCTTCAATCCAATCTGACTCGCTTCCGTTCGTTGATTTAGTTGGAGTTAAAATTGTTTTAGACGAGACGAGTAGAAGGAACTGAGCCTTCACTCGATTATTGGGATACATACCTTATACTATTTCAATTCATGCTGCATTTCATATAATTAGAATTGTCGAATGCTACATGTTTAATATTAAACTTAAATATTTAATCCCTATCTCATTTATCATAATACGAATATGAGGTGGATTTTCATATATATCTAAGTTGTGAAATGAACAATCAATATACTCGATGTTTATAATCAAATTCTGACTATTTCCTCTGATTGCTTGTTTGAGTCGTTCACGTTTCATAGTCAGAGTTGGCAGATTCAGGAAATGACATTGTAAGTAAAAAAAGAGTGTCTCAGATACTGCTGTAAATATTTTAGCGAAAGGGATGAACTTTGCTGTAACGCCACGGACAATTCCAAAAGTGGAGATAATGTCATCTGTGGAATTTTGTATAAGACTGCTTTCGAAAGATCAAGCGGATAAGATTAGGATGGATGTATGCCACGCTATTAGAAATGCACGTACGCCCAAACCTAATGTGATATCTGAGGAAATGAAGGCTCTTAAGGATTTGAATACAGATAAGTTCATTGTAGTTACTAGAACAGTTAAAGGTTCAGCCACAGTAATTTTAGATATAACAGATTATGAGAATAAAATTAGAGAATTGTTAGATAAGGAAACATATCAAAAATTATCCCAAGATCCTACCTCAAACATTTCCAAAAATACTTAATGATCTTATCAAAAGTTCAAATCTTTCGAATGAGGAGAAGTCTCTTTTAACTGTTTCCAATTGCAAGGTACCTAAATTGTATGGTTTGCCCAAAATCCATAAAACTAATGTCCCGTTAAGACCCATAGTCAATACGATTGGCAGTCCTTGTTACAGATTGGCAAAATTTTGTGCTAATTATTTAAAACCAAGTTTATTTACGAAAGTATCCATCCCTGAAAAGATAGATATCACCAAATCCAAGCTTAATAGCGATCCCCTAGGTGACACGATAGCCCGATTATCTGTACATTGTTTAAAATCTACCAATTTCTTATGGAACGATAATTTTTATGAACAAGGATCAGGTTGTGCAATGGGTTCACCTCTAAGTCCTGTAGTAGCCAATTTGTTTATGGAAAATTTTGAACCGTTAGCGATAAACAGTTTTCAGTTTAAACCAAAATGTTGGTATAGGTACGTCGATGACAGTTTTGTTTTTGGCCCCACGTTATAGAAGAGTTGGGTAGGTTTCTAAATCATTTGAACAGCCAAAATCCTGACATAAAATTTACTATGGAATTAGAAAGCAATAGTAGTTTACCTTTCTTGGATCTCCAAATCTACAGAATAAACACTGGACAGTTAGGACACAAGGTTTACAGAAAACCTGCACACACAGACAGATATTTACATGTCACATCTCACCACCCACCCTCTCAAAAGAACAGTCTTATAAGGACGTTATTTGTTAGAGCACAAAGGATCTCAGACGAAAGAAATATATCATCTTAAATCAGCTCTAGTTAGAAATGGTTATAGCAATAAGAATATTTGGTCAGTTTTTAATAAAGATGCTCATTTAAATCAAGTAAATTCTCAGCCAGGACAAAGTAAATTGAAGTTGAGTTTGCCTTATGTACAAGGCTGTTCGGAAAAATTAAAGAGGATGCTTAGAAAACAGGATATTTCAGTTGTTGGTAGTACATATAATAATTTAGATAAAGTACATTTAGAGAGTGAAGGTCTTTACAAAATTACTTGTTCTTGCGGCAAGTGTTACATAGGTCAAACTAAAAGAAAAGTAGGTACGCGTTTGAAAGAACACATATGTGTTACTAGGCTGCAACAGATAGATAAATCTTCCGTAGCTGAACACTCATATTTGACTAAACACATGATTGACTTTGATAAAACAAAAATTTTACATAGAGAAAAATATCACAAACGTTTAATAAAAGAAGCTATAGAAATTTGTAGGAATACTAATAATTTTAATAGGGATTGTGGAAATTATGAGTTAGGTGACATTTAGAAGGCTATTTTGTAGTTATTTTTTACCAAGTAGTTCGTGTATATCTAGTAGGTAGGTAGTTCCTTTTTCGTTGTTAGGTTCTTTTTTATCAGGTTGACACGTTGTTTCTATGACGTCTCGCTTCCTTGGTGATTTGTTTATTTACTTTCAAAATTTTGTTTGAACTTGTGTTAGGCAAATTTTGAGGTACTTCGTCTTTGACAAAGATTACAGGTGTAATCGAAACGTCAGACTAATAATTTTTGTCAGTGTTGTCAAGAGACAGCGATCTTTCCGAGAAAATATTATCTTATATTATGGACGCTGAAAGCATTCACCCTCGTAAAATTTATTCATATTACTATATGTCTGAAAATAATTCTGAAACTGCTTCATCTTCCCCTGTAGAGACTTAAACTTTTCCAAAATTAAATGCTTGCAGGAATTTTTATGGGTTTGAAAGACATCGTTATTTTGAGCCATAGACACGCATTTTGTTTGCATTTTGGCGTCTGTGCTTTAAACCGGACTTTAATTTTAACAACATTTAAGATAGAGAAGGTCTTTTCCACTGAAGCATTGGAAAATGGCTGAGAGATGTGCTTAAACTGCAGCTAGTTAAATTAAATAGATGCAATTACATATATTCTCAGATGTATTCTATAACAACCATGCGTACAATATATGATTTCAGTACAAAAATTGCTGTGTAAAAAAAAGCAGATATCACGACGATTTATCCACACTGGTTTGGCTAACTATACAGGACACGGCCGCAAAATTACGTACCCCGCCTCAGGCTACAATCAAAATTGCTAATCGCTGTGCACACGCAGTAAATCATCTTTATTATAGTGCGCCACAAACGCCCAAACAGTAGCGAGTTTCAAGGATGTAATTTACAAGTTTTTCAGCCAGTGAAAGAAGTGCCACAAAACTGCGAATCGTCCTAACGCCTAGCTGTTACTTCAGCCAATCCAAGGTCAAATTCTTGCTTTTTTTGCCGATCCTACCAGCGCTACTGGCAAAAAATGGTTACGAAAGGTGTACGATATGACCTTGGCAGTGTAGCTTACTATCTCTGGTCGCTTTTTTTATTGATTGCCAAGTCGTAAACAAGCGAGCAATTATCGATTCACCTTTTTTAAGGCATTATCTAAAGAAAACAGTTTGGTTTTGATGTCTTGTTTGTCCTTTCTGAAAAACCTGTTTGCTACTACACGAGCAGCAGTGTCAGCGAAAAGCATGGCACATTGGAAGTGAACTTTAAACTATGAGCATTAAACGACGAAAAATAACAGATCCACAGGATGGAGCTGATGAGCGCTAGCGTGATTGAAATAATCCATTATTTGAAAAACATTTAATCGTAAAGAAGGAAAATTTAACTTAATTCGAGGTAGTTAAATCTAATAATCCATAGAAACTAATAATAATAATCAATAAGAGCATTACAAAAATGTCGTTTAGTTGTTTAATGTTCTTTTTGTGTTAACTTTTGGAATTGAGTCTATTTTGGGTACCTAAAAGAAATTGTTGGGTTGGTCGAAGCTTTATATAATTTTGAATCATTTGCCTATAATGAACTTCTTCATCCTCCTTATGTGTAACATATTTCATTGTACATTGTTTATGTACTTGTAAAAAAAGTCAAAATAAATTATTTAGAAATTTAAAGACATACAAAATTATAAATGACCAAAATTAATGATGATTTTTGTCTTGCTGGTTTGAAAGTTGATTTAATCTTGGCGAGGTTGTTTTCCAAGAAGTATGTTCTAAAATTGATACTATCTAGATTTCTTACATCTTACTCCGAACCATGCCCTTACTGTATAGATTCGAACAACCTGTTTGAAAAAATAGAACCACAGTACAAAAACTTCAGGCAGAGTCGCAAATTATTAAATTGACCAGTTTTTCAATAAGAGTTACTGTGTTATGTTTTTGTTTCTATTTAACAAAATATATGTAAATTATACTGTTGTGGCTTATAAAAGTTTCTTTATAGAGCGAGAAAATGGGTAATGGGTTGTTGTTCGACGTAGTTCCAGGAAGGCCGAACACTAGGTGGTCATATTTATATGTTGATCAGTACACTTCGTGATTTCAAGAATATGCTCCTCATACAATAAAAACAACAGTCTCAATTATTTAATCACTCATAACAACACAGCAGGCGTCATTACTATAATAATTGCACGTACAACAGTAAAAGTAAGAGGTTATTAAAAATTGTACCGATAATGGTTGTAAGGAATTACAAGACATTTCCTAAATTTGATCAAACAGCTCGGGAGAACTTGGGAAAAGAAGGATACCATAATTTTCCTGTGAAAATACACGCGTCATGTTACTGGAATCTGCCAGCTGAGTAGTTTCCTACAAGCCCATAAACATTTCGCTCACACAACAAAATAACAGGCAAACTCGTGAGTCATCTGCTGGACTTTAACAATTGTTCCGAGACTTTTTGATACTCGCCAAGTTTTTGGTGAAAATATCCCGGCAAATATCGGCGCGGCCTGAGCTGTTAATAGTACCGTTCTCGGAACTTCACCGTGGGCAATTACAGCAAATATTTGTTCACTTAACAACATTAATGTGAATTTCATTTAGATAACCTTGTCCTTGCAAACAACAGTAGCCCGCTTGATTGTGTTCGTAAAACGCGTGCTAACAGTTATTTCAAGGTCACGCGCGGAATGCTGATGGTATTTCAACATCTAATTTGTAGTGAACACGGAAGAGGAAACTGGTGCTCCTTAGTGTGAAAAGCAAAGGGTTGATTTGGAGCATTCCTTTTTAATAAATTCGACAATAGACGTTAGCATCCAGGGAGAGTAGGTACTAGCATTCATATGTGTTCTCAATTCGTCACACTTTTCCAAGGATTTTGCGAGTGGTGTAATAAATTATCAGAAGGATCTCAGCGCTTATTGGATCTAGCATTTTCTAATATTGACATAAGGCTATGAGGCTACAACTTTAAACTCATTAGAAGATCGGTTTCATCTGTAAAATCTGGTCATTCGGTCATTTCAAAAGTAAGATTTGTAGAATCCCGCCTGATACGAAATTTCGTGATGAAAAGCTCACTTCTCAATGACCTATATTAGACTCTTTTGCTTCTCTTTTAAGGAATAATTTTATAAATTTAATCTCACTGCTTTGCTTATGCAGTCTAACATTTAAATGCTAGGTGTTTCCTGACGTTTGCAAACACGTATACAGAGATTGAGAAAGATGTTCTGAAGTGGATTAAAGAAAATCTAGTACTTAGCAGTAGACCATTGGGTTTAGAGCTAGGCTTGAGCAAATATAATGTTAATAGGGCGACCAGACAACAACTACTGCACCCATTACATCTACAAGTTCTTTCACCCCATGATTTTAAAACACCCTTAGCTTTTTGCCGGTTTATCCAAGAGTACAGAAATTAAGATATGAACTTTACACGAAGAATGTTATTTACAGATGCTGGAGAAAATCCTCATGCTACTAAAGTATAACCCAATATCAGCATGAGTTTAAGATCAATGTGTGGGTAGGAACCCATAGACACTTTCATAATTGGTCGTGTAGTTTTACCAGCTTGACTAAATGGTGAAATGATTTTTGAAACATCTGCAAAACGAATTATCAGACTTATTACATCACCTGTCCATGGGTGTTCAAAGAGGAATGTGGTTTATACACGACGGTGCTCCTCCGTACCTAATTTTGGAACTAACAGCATCCAAATAGGTGGAGGCAATGATGCACCCGCAAATTGTCCCGCTCGATCCCACGATTGTTTTTTTATGGGAAACTCAATAGATTAATTCATGTGTATTCAAACCAGAATTGACACTTTGAAGAAATGATGACGAAATGCTTTAGATAATTCAATTCAATTTTTTACTGCGTATTAATCTTTGTACACACAAAAATGGAGGTCATGGTAAACATTTGTTAAAAGCATTTATTTTTAATTAATTTTCTGTTGCTAGAGAATAAAATTAACAACACATTTAATTGTTTTTGTATTTTTTTTGTATTATTTACGCGACAGTGCAATACAATACAAATATTCTAAGAAAAGAGTGCTCAAAAACTCAGTTCGTCCAGGTAATAACTTTTAAAATGTCCTTCTGAGCTTGCATACGTTTTGCTTAATGTGATTTGCATCTTTTCTTCTTATTTCTCTTATGCGTTTGTGTTGCTGTTGGTAATGTTCTCAACGTATATTTGGTAGTTTCCGTTTTCTTGGATTACGTGATTTCTTGTATACACTTGTCTAGATACACGGAACTACTGCACTCTAATGACAATCGCAACAGCAATGTAAACGCTAGAAAGTAGCACTAGAAAACACTATGAACTTAAAATCTTAGAATTTAAAATAATTGTTTGACTCCTGTTTATGTTGCTGTTTCTTGATGGTATCGACGCTTAGAGTTTGTTTTTTAAGCTTCCTGATTGCTTTGTGAGTTTTCTCGAGATCTATTACTGCCCTTGAAGAAGGTCGCGGTATAGTTGCATTTGACCTATTTTTGGACATGCCATTAAATTATTAAAAAATATTTATGAAAAACTAAAAGCAAATTGAACTTTTGACTCTGTGGTAGTGTTTTTCGCATCTTTTAAAATTACTCTGTATAATGAAATTGAAACGTACATATCTCCAAGTGTGAATTGTTCAATAACAACACTGACGATCGCCGATTAATATTTTTTGTATCTTTTAGAGTTACTCTGTATTGAAATTGAAACGTACTTGTCTCGAAGTGTGAATTGTTCAATAACAACGCTGACGATCGTCGATTAATAATTGTAATCCTAATCACCATAATAAAAGTATACGCTACATGTTAACACATTGTCTAGATACAATTAAAGACTACACCAACACACAAAACCAGGATAGGGTCATGGTCGTTGGAAAATAAAAAGAAACCTGTTGCATTTATCAAATTTTATATGCGCGCGTGCTTAAGTTCAAGGTTGTTTTGTTTTTCTCCTGCAAGGAAAATAACTGCAACGTTCGGTTAGATAAAAGGCTATCGGGGACGTTCTTGAACGCAAACTTCCTCGCCCGGATTTTCGCGATGTCCCACTTGGTGTCGAAAGCTTTTGTTTAAAGACGGAACAATTGGGTAACTTGTGTAACGGCAAAAAGTAGAGATATCGCCAGTGGCACAGTTATTGTGCAGCTTCTTTAGGTTTTATTCGGTTTCGACATGTTGTTTTGACATGGCATCCTTTAATCAGGGTATGGTCAGTTTTTTACGGCAGCGTTGCGAATGGTCAGAGTGATTATTTCATTATCCCTAAATTTTCACTAAAGAAGTAATTTGTTGCGATAATTATATTACAAGTAATAGTAAACTTATTAAGGCGTCTTTCAGGTGGAAAATTAGATACGCTCTCAATTCCGATATAATTTGTGATACCTGGAGTCAACACAGGAAGATAAAATTACTAAAATGTTGCACAAATGGTTATAAACTATAAAATTATTTTCTCTTTCTGTGAAATGTTCTATACTTGGTGGTCTTTTTTCAGATATATCAGTAACGATAGCGCAAAGTCATCTGATTGTCGTTTTTGATATTGATAATTGTCAAATATTGTCTATATTACAGTCGGCGTATTTATTGTGCATATCTCTCTTTCTCTACAGGGTGTTAAGTGAGTACAATATTTAAAGAGATATACCAAAACAAACAGGAAAGTTTTAAGGAACATGGAACATAAGATAATGGTTTCGTAAATATGGAAGATTTTTTTTTGACAAGCAAAAGAAGCTTCCAGTAAAAACAGAAAATAAAAGTACATAAGATATTCAAAGTGTCCTCCTTCCTTTTCCAATCAGGCACGACATAGTTGTCTGAAGGATATTCAAACTCTTTCTAACCCCCTTCATGGGCTGTCATTTTTTGGAATTTCTTTGAATATCCTCAAAAAACCCAGAGGGTTTAGTTCACCAAATACTTAATGTTAATTTCACAAAACGTCAGGCAACTATTACAAGAAAATGCAGGTTTTTGCAAAATAAAGAAGGAGTAGAAAATAACCTTCCGTATCTCCGAAATGTTAAACATCCGGTATATAAAGTATATCTGAATGAGATAAACTATGGCGCATTTGTAAAAAAAGAGTAAAAATCGAAACTGTCAATTTAAAAATAATTGCTGGACATGCCTACAAACTGTCTTTGGATGTTGTTGGCAACTGGATCTTCTTGCTGACGTAGAAACAAGAAAATCCATTTGAAGAAATTTTGGTACACATTCTTTTACTAAGACAAATTGATCAGTTTTTCAGACTTGACGACTGTTTTTGGTTATTGAGCCTGTCTTTAGTATTTTGCTATTAATTAAATAAGCAAAACTTTACCTTTGCGGCATGTGTATCTATCAAATTTAGATATAATATATAGGAATCGAATATCAATGTGCACTAGTCCAGCTTAGATCTCACTAGTGAGTAATACAGAGATATCAGACAGTTCTTGCTATTTTTAAAATCTCTACAATTCGTATAATAAAACTGATTAAAGAATATACAAAATTAATTATTTTTAAAACGTGACAATTAAAGCACAGTTTAGCGTCAAAGAGAACACCTAGGTCAGTCATTTTGTTGCTTTAAGGTAGTTGATTCTATTTTATAAGGGCACAGTTGTTCTTTTTTCTAGTGTCGGTAATGGAATATAACACATTTATTAATATTTACGTTAGATACTTCAACTGCGACTTTCAGATTTATTATATCTGCTCTACATGCTATTATTTTTCCTATTCCCCAGAATTCATCTCTTTCTAAGTCGTTTGTAGCGCTTCTTGATATTTTGGCTGTAGTTCCTTTACAGTTTCTTCTAAGATACTTTCGAATGGTGGTGTCACTCGACAATTCTGCTATTTAAACTTTTTAAGGGGTGTAACTGAAGCATTAGAGGGATGCTCCAATAATTTTAAACCAAGATAACAGTTGACCCCCTCTTTAGGTTAAAATTTATCTTTTTCCACATTTTTTCAAAATGGAGATTTTTTTGCCTTTGTTCAATTCATTGGTTTAAGTTTATTCCTTTGCACTTTGAAGTCATATTACAGGTTTGGCAACATCGTGTTCTTGAATTCTGGTAGGGTCACKCCAAGATGCACTTTCTCGCGAGGAAAGCTCTGGCGAATTTTTTCTCCGATCTGCTCAAAAGGCGACCAACTTGATCGTTACAGTTCAATAATTTTCTGTGTTTAATCCTGCTGGGCCGTTGACCCCAGTGTTTTCAGCAACTAATTATTACACCGGCTGCACAGTCATTAATTTCAGGATTGCACGTGTTTTTTTTGCCGCGGCTCGGCTGTATTTTTTTCTATGCACGTTGCGCTTGAAAACTGGGTTGTACGTTTTGAATTACTCTTGTGAGATAGGTTCGACCCCAGATAATGACCGCCCAAAGATTCGAGAGTTAATATACGGAAGTGCGTCAAATTCTTATCTAATGCTAAACATTAAATGATTTGTTGTGCGTTATGATACGCTTATTTAATCTCCCGATTTGAGTAACGCAATTCGCGTTGTTTTGTCAAGCCGCGTAAACCACAGCGCTTGATAGCAGTTTCTGGGAATTTATGTAGGAAAACATAACGATTTCTTTGCCTTTTGAGGGTCCTACATATTTTGATGTACTCATATATTATTTAGTTAATTATTTTAAGATCTTCATAACTAAGAAGCAGAAACTCCAGTTTTGAATTTCATTTAAAAGACGAAACGAAGATTGATTCAGTGCTGAACCTTGGTCCTTCATTGCTTAAGATAAATATAATTAAATCGTTCCTCTAAACTCACTAACATCTTCAAGTTAGGGACTTTTATATCCAAACTCCTTTTGGTACAAATGAACGAAATGATTAGATTTTAGTTCTCTATACAGTTTTGTTCGTAATTCTTTTGTGACGAAACCTTGACCTCTTTAACTTAGCAGTTTCAATATTTGTCTTTCTTTATGCAAACAGTTTGTGGCTATACCAAAACACCGAATAGCGTCATATTTATGGTCAATTGTCAAGGCTTTCTAATTTTATTACTACTTCATCGTGGGCGAAAATAGGAAACATGGTTAAAATACAAAAAATAATAAAATCCAGAGGCAAGTAAGTTTTTATGATTCTCTCCAAAATTTTAAGTAGCATCATTATCTTCTTTATAGTCCAAATGGAAGCTTTAGACCTCTTACTGTAAAGCTTTAGAACTGTTCACAAATTTGCCGAAGAATCCCAATCTTATAAAATAGCGCCTGTTTTAGCGATGAGTGTACCTTTTATTTCTACTGATTTGTTAATAAACATAACGTACGGTATTTAAGTGATGAAAATCTTCACATTTTAAAGGGCTGCATAACTCAAGTTCCACAAAAATCTTTTATTTGACCCGGAATCTTTGGTCGCTTATTTATGCCGAGACGTGAGCTATAGTGATGTCTATCTGAGAACTTGAAAAACATCATAAAGGCGACACCAAATTTCTAGCTGAAATGGGAAGCTGATATCTGATTTAGTTTCTTATTTTATACTTAAAACAGGAAACCAAAATGTTTCATCACATCGCATTTTTGACATTTTACGATCACATATTTTGAATACTTTCAATTCAAATATTAGCAATCATTGAATCTTTATTGCCTAAGAAGGATTTGAAAAAATCAAATAACTGCGTGTTAAACAAATTGACAAAGAGTGCATAAATGCCACAAAAACTATAAACTGCAGTAATTGTGATGTTACTTGTTTATTTGTTGTTAATTTAAGACTTTTAAATTGAAAAAAAGCTTTCGTCATTGTGTCAATTCACTCAATAATTTTTGTTACATTTATGGTTTATATGGTACAAAAACGCAGAAAAAACTTCTAAGTGACCTGATGCAATATTTTGTGTTGAAAATCAAGACAAAACTTGGGTTCTAAATGCTGTAAATCGTGTTCTCAGTGGTTCAAAAACATAAAGAATCTATTAAGTACACGATGCACTCCACGTATATGTCATAGTGCAAGGTCAGCCATGAACTCTATTTCATAACATAATAAGATGTAAGATATTAACCTTAGTTACAATGTTATTCAATAAATAACCCTACCTATAAAATATTATGTGGAATATATCGTTGAAAATAATGTTTTTCGTAAGTTTTTAGTTTGACATTTTACACCTCATTGGTCTGTGTAATTGCATTTTTGTCTTATTAATACATTCGCTAAATTTGTTAATTGTTTAAAAAATACTCTCAAGAGCACTACATAGAACTGATTTAGTTTGTTGTAACTCAAAATCTAGACAAGTTTTGAATGACGTTTTCTTGTTTAACTGAATAAAGAAGTGTGAAACAGCTAGACTTAGGACGACGAGGAAAGATTTGAACAGTTTAGATTTTTTCTATAGTCACATCGAATGTGTAAGCTTTTATTACTCCTGCAACACCGGCTTTGCATTGCATATTATACTGAAGGGCGGTCTTTTCTACCTCCCATACATTTAGCTGGTTAATTATGTGTCTACACACTGAAAAAGTGTACATCAATATGCAAACTTGTATACTGTAAATTATATGTAACAATTTACACCGTCTTTGTATCCATACACATTTATGTGAAAAAGGCAAGTTTTACATTATTCTGCCTTGCTGCAATTGTGTTAGGTATTAGTAAAAAGAGGGTAAGTATTAAAAATTGGAAATTGTTGTCAAAATATTAAATTTTCAGCTACACTATACTACTACTAAGCTACTACACATCTAGCATCCAGGTAATATATATCCATCTAAATATATGCATTTAAAGTTGTGAGTTTTATAATAGACACTTTTTTCAGTTAATTTGCTCTTTAATTTTAGTACAATTGATTTGTTAAACAACACAAAAGCTKCTGTAAATGTACAGAAGTAGTGACAGAAAAGAAACGTACATTGGCATCTAATAACTAATTTCAGATAAAACTATAAAATGTTTACAAACTTCAATGTAGTTTGCTTKCAATCTTCCTGTGATATTACAGTACTACCAATTTMAAATCACWGGCTAATAAAGTAGACTGTTTTCCAACGCTCCTGTAATTTAACAGGCATCATGTAAAATTACCTCTTTAGATTGCTGGTCACCGGTAACCCATTTTAATTTCTTCTTTTTAGTTCACCTAAAAAGTGCTTCTTTTATGAAACTGTAAATGAAGTAAAATCAGGGCCGCGCCTTGCGCTTTTGGCGCCTTCGTGGAAGAATATTTTTGTATATAACGTTAATACATAGCCAAAGGTATAGGCCGCAAATATATTTTTTTAATAAATTTTATGCATTTTTGGCAGGTGTACCTGCAAACCAGGACCAAAAGGGCGTTGCGCTAAAGGACTAGGAGACGATCCTTTTACAACTTAAAAAGATAATAAACGAAATATGCAATAATCAAAAAATTTAGAAGCTCAGTTTTTAAAAAACCTTACATAAAAAATAAATACTTTATAACTTAGTCCAAATATTGGTTTTTACATCAATACTGTTTCTGTCAATCAGTTAGTTGCCTGTTCTACAATAAATGCATAATTATGTATACCCACTTAGGCCAAAAGCTATATGTACTCGTAGGTATATGTAAAGACCTATAACTGCATTGATGGTACCCTTAATTTAAGGAACCACAGAGGGAGATATGCTAAAAAGTGTCCCAATTATTTTTCGCATATTTTCACAGATAGAAAGAGCAATACAAGGAATCGTATTTTCTATAAAAAGGAGCTTCTTTTCGCAGTTGTGTTGTTTGCGATTTTCGAAAAGGGAGTCAACATACCGTCTTCGACGTGACATTTTCTAGTGGCGGCAATGCAGAACGGACAAAAAGTAACCCACCAACTTGTGTACGGTGCACCGCAGGTTCAATAAACTTTGAGACGAAATTTTGCAAATAAGCCACAATAGTAGCATTTCTGCTTGACGACAAATTGCCGCAATATTTGGGTGCAATAAGCTGACGTGAAAATTTCGGAGAGAGAGGTCGCCGACCCTTCTGATAAGTGTGCGGCTCGCCTTTAGGAGTTTGGTGATGGCAAACAACCCTCTATGTGGACGGTGGTATACCTGAGGTTCTCGGGATGTCTCGCAGAGAAAAATGGAATCTTCTTCGACAAATTATAGACCAATATCGTTAATAACAAATTTATGTAAGATTTTTGAAAAGGTCCTAAAAGAAATAATAAATAATTTCATTAATAAACATAATTTGTTGAGTGATAGGCAATTTGGATTTAGAGAAGGTCGTTCCACACAGGATGCGATTGCTTCTTTGGCGAGGGAAAACTATGAGGCAATGGACGAAAGCAGACCAATTATTACGATATTTCTAGACCTCGCCAAAGCATTTGATACTGTTAGTCATACAAAGCTTTTAGAGGAACTGGAAAGAATTGGAATTAGGGGGATCGCCTTTTCATTATTAAAAAGTTACTTAAGTGACAGGAAGCAGCTTGTTGAAATTAACGGTGTGAGCAGCGATATTTGTGGGGTGCAGTGTGGTGTGCCCCAGGGTACTGTTTTGGGACCTGTGCTTTTTTCTCTGTATATAAACTCATTACTACTGATGGCAAGCACAGGTAGGATAGTTAGTTTTGCATATGATACAGCAATTGTTTATACAGGTAATAATTGGAAAGATTTGAAGAATAAGGCTGCTTACCATAAATTTTGCGAAAACTAAATATATTTCTTTTACTTTGTATAGAAGAAACACTCCAGAATTTTCATCACTGACTATAAACCAGGGAAATTCGAAGCCACTTAAAACATTTAGAGACTGTTCAAAAAGATTTTTAAAGATTATGATGCATAAGGACAGGTTTTATCCATCGGACAGGTTGTATAAAGAATCGAATATATTTGATATCAGGCAATTGTACTTTTTAATCGTTTGCACAAGACAATTTAATAATAAAAAAACAGCTCATACCTGTAGATCACAGCTATCTTACCGGATACGGTACCACCTCAGTCAGAACACAATAACAAATAAAACCAAAACAATGTTTATTATGTACAATCTTGCAGTGAGGCAAAATTGATTTACAATAAGATTAGTCCTACGTACAAGGTTATCCTTTTGTAGGTTTAAAATTTTTGTTTGTTGGTAAACTGCAAAATCATAAATGTATGCATTATGTACAAGCTATGTAAATTGCATCAACCAATAAACATTATTATTATTATAAATGCACAATATTGATTAGGAAAATATGTAACGAATTCATTTAAACGTGTTTATGGTGGTAAGACGTGCAGATAATGTAAACGGAAGTTCTAGATAGCGGAAGTGTTTGTCAGGTTATTGCCAAACGATTGTGGAACAGATTGGATAATTAGGATATTGAATTAGTCGTATTGTACTAGTGGAATCTTAAAAATCTTGTGAATAGTATTTAGTCGTCAAATAAGTTAACAAGGCCATCTATATTTATAAAAATTTCCAAAGTTACATTAGAAATAGATACAAATAGAATAGAACACCCTTATGAAATTGGAGTACCACATTAGAGATAGGTACAGTGCAATCCACATTCTGTATCACTATCTATTATACAGCAAAATATTAGATTTCGGGAGTTTTAAAAATCATCAAACACATGTGACTTGTTTTCAAATAAAACCGTATACTTTGATGTAAGGATGCAAGAAAAAAACTTGTTCTAATACCCTAAAGCATTTTACGTGTTTGCATACCTACAGTTGCAAGGGTAAAGATGATAAACTGTAGATTTAACAAATGCTAGAAAAAAGAACCCAAGTTTATTGGTTCACTCACTCAATCCTTTAAAAGATTCACATTCATAGCTATATCTTCAGGATTCACAGTTTTTTTAATTAAATAAGCAAGACATATTTATCTACTTTATTAAACTTGACAGTACAGCACTTTTGACTACTTAATAGTCATCAGTATCAAAACAACCAAAACAGAATTTAAACAAGTATGTTAAAATAAATGAAAAACATCCAAAATGATAAAATTTTGTTTATTTAGCATTTTGTGTGGCTATTTCTAAAATTCCTAAACAATTTATTTTTGGCGATCTGTTAAAAATGTAATATTGTATATGTTACTAAATTGGTTTGTTTTTCTCAGCACAAATATTTTATTTATTTATTTAAACGAATAGGTACATTGCTTAAAATGTTTAAACGTTTTCATCAAAGAAGCAAGATATGAAATTTTTCTAAATCCATAACTTTATTTAACCATTTTGCTAATTTGTAATACGCGATATTTAAATAACAAACAATAGGTCTCATAGTACAGTTATCTTTGTGTATTCTAGCTCTGGTGGTAATTTGTGATTTACTACAATAAAGTTGAATCAACCTTGTCTAAAACTTCCTTTCAAAACCTGTATTATCTAAAAAGAAACTATATAATATTTTTTTTGTTAATCTGAGGAGAAACGCTAGTAATTAATATATTTTGTAACAACGTGTTTATGAGTGGATACAAAGCTCTTTTAATATCTGGGTTTAATGTATTTAATGTCAGCTATTTTGGGTAGTTTTCGTTGTTTATCTGAAAAGCTAGCAACAATTTTAGGATTCTGTGATGAAAACTGAAAAAATTGCATATTAATTGTTTGAAGCTGGGTGAATTTTGGAATATAATTTTTTAAATCTTGATCAACTCCACCGTTATATAACTTCGTAACCTGAAACTAAAGTGAGAATTGCTGGGTGCTTTAGGTATTGTTTAACGTATTAGGGATTAGAACTATTGTCCAGTTCAAATGTACTTCCAATACATCATCTCACATTTGTGTGTTTAAGATTCAAAGTATTAGTCAAAAAATCAAAGAGCAAAAATACGAAGTAAACAGGTTAGCAAGATACAAAGATTTGTTTCTGATAAAAAGAACGTTATAATAACAAGATTACGAGTAAATATGAGTTCACAAAGGTTGGGTCTCACAGGTTTAAAATTAATTAAAGGCAGTTAAGAGTTAAACATATATAACTGCACTGTACTACATAGTTTTTTTTACGTTTACTAATGTTAGTAATAGGTTTTAGAATAAAGCATGGGCACTTTATAAAGCGTCAAAATGTCTTTGCCAATCCCACCAAAATAATATCTAATATATAATTCACAAATACAGCATCAAACGATGGTTATGACATCTAGATACAACTATTACCACAGGTATTTCAAGTAAGTTTATAGCAACCTCTATATCTTTTCATAGCTTTAATTAAAAATAAATATTTCATAAAATCTTTTTCGTCTAGATAAGACTTGTTTTTAGAAATTTTCTGCAGTATCATTTCATTATTGTTGTTATTTAATCTTGTACTTATCTAACGTATGACCTTTTGATATTTCATTTCTTATCATTTTATTTTCATTATAAGAATTTGCATTCCATAACAAATACTGCAGCTTTGGCAACTGTATTTATATAAGTAACATCATTCAATATAAAATTTATTGTTAAGTGAAATATGGTTTACATATTTTTCATAACTTTACAGGATGACTTAGAAGACGAAGATTAGGTAATAGCGAAGTAAATTCCTCCATCCTCTGAAACCTCCAAAATTTTATGACGTGTTGTCGAGTGCTAAATCACATAACCCCCGTATCGAAGTATCGTTTGTCCGCATAAAATATATCGATGTTTATTTGAGATGCACTGATATATAAAATTTAGGCATTATGTTGTTTTTAATTATAAAAGCAGTTTTCCCCTCCTCGGTTGTTTTTTCCTGCCCCCTCTAGATAAAACAACTTTTATGTTTCTGAACTAAATTAAAACCAGACAATTTTGCAAGCAATCATGTCCATATTTTGAATTGTGATAACAGATGAATTTTATCAAAATAAACTTGCGATTCCACACGTAAAAGCTCAGATGAGCTAGCGTTACATAAAACGACGTTATTCTCTGAGCGTGCCGTTGTAGAAAGAAAAAAACAGTAGTAACAGTACAGGATGATTCGCATATGCGCCGTCCATCTAAACTAACAGCATCGTTTTCTTACATAACACCGCTAAAAATTATCAGTTTTAAATCACGGAGTTCATCGACCTCAAATATTGACACAGAGCGTTAATTGCATTTTTCATGATGAAACTGTTACTTATCGGGTATTTTCGATAGCCACTCGAGTGCGATAACGATTTCAGATAAGTAGGAAATTGTAAAAGTTTCCAGCACAAACGATTCCAAGACAAACAATCCACGACGCATTTACCCTTAAAGCGTCTCTTCTTGGTACGCATACCGACTTTATCATCTTCCTCCACAAGCATTCCCCGAAGGAAACAACACGTGCGTGAGAAAGCTTAAAATTCTGTCAGTAGGATCGAGTGACCTTGAAAAATTAATAAGTGCGAACGCTAGGAAACGTTCGCGCTGCGTTCCTGGCGACCGCACCGCTCCCCATAACAGCCCGGCCGCCACTGAAGTTATGAATGAGATGCATCTTCCTCAGGAAATCAACGAGGCCGAACGCCAATCCAGCCGGGCTACAAGAATGGAATTCCCATCCGATTGGTCCTGGGCAAAGGCTCCACCTCCAGGATTCCCCTCTCGAACGTAACGAGCCAAGTTTTACTAGCGACCGTATAAAAGCAATGTCCGTAAGCAGCAGCCTCGCTACTAGCGCACCGCTCCAAAACAATTGCGCATCAGGGTGCGTGAAAATCGAAAGACAAGATGTTTGTGTACGGTGTATCGTGGTTGTGGAGTACTGTGTTCGAGGAGGCGACGTGCGGAATACTGGCCGTCTTCCTCAGCGTGCTCATCACCGTGCGAATGCTGCAGCTGCTCAAGGAGGCCAGCAGCTTACCGCCGGGACCGTGGGGATTCCCCGTCCTCGGCTGTCTTCCCTTCCTCAAGGGAGACCTCCACCTTCACCTGCTGGACCTGACGAAAAAGTACGGATCGCTCATCTCGACCAGGCTGGGGTCCCAGCTCATCATCGTCCTCAGCGACTACAAGATGATCAGGGACGCCTTCAGGAAAGAGGAGTTCACTGGAAGGCCCAGCAACGAGTTCACCAGCCTGCTCGACGGATACGGTGAGTAATCAGCGCGAATTCGATTGACACAGTTACGGGGCAACCTTGGCAAGATGTGATGCCCGTATATGTACTTGATCGCGTCTTTATCAGTAACCCAGTTTTTCGTACGATAATAACGAAAAGAACAAGTTCTTGCGGCAGCACACGTGACCTCGGTTTTTCGTTGTAGGAGTGATCAATACGGCAGGAAAACTTTGGAAAGATCAGAGGAGGTTCCTCCACGACGGGCTCCGTCATTTCGGCATGAGCTACATCGGCTCCAGAAAGACGCAGATGGAAAATCGCATCATGAACGAAGTGGAGGAGTTCCTGTGCGTGCTAAAGGCGCGCAAAAACAACCCCGTCGATCTGAATCCCGTATTCGCCGTCTCTATATCCAACGTCATTTGCGACATCATCATGTCCGTGAGGTTTTCTCACAACGACGCGAGATTTACCAGACTCATGGACCTCATAGATGAGGGATTCAAGCTTTTTGGCTCCCTCGAAGCAGCAGTCTTCATACCAATCTTGAAATATCTGCCGGGAACGCAGAAAATTCGACAAAAGATCGCACAGGTAATAAAACTAAGCTTCCTCACTAAACGACAGATCTAACCTTTGTATTGGTATTTTAGAATCGCGAAGAAATGGCGCAATTCTTGCAAGAAACTATCGATGAGCACCGCAGAAGCTTCGACCCGAGCAACTTGAGAGACCTCCTCGACACATATCTTTTCGAAATCCAGAAGGCTAACGAGGAAGGAACCGGCCACAACTTATTCGAAGGAAAAGATCACGGTATGTTAGCCTCTCGAGCTTCCCCTTGGCATCCTAATAACTTTCAATCTTCTTCCAGACCGCCAAATGCAACAAATCATGGGCGATCTCTTCTCTGCTGGCATGGAAACGATAAAAAGCTCCCTCCAATGGGCCGTTCTCTTCATGCTTCATCATCCGGAACTGATGAGAGCAGTGCAAGAAGAACTGGACCAGGTCGTAGGAAGAAAGAGGCTCCCCAGGTTGGAGGACCTCGCGTACCTTCCAGTTACGGAATCGACGATCCTGGAGGTGCTGAGGCGGTCGAGCATCGTCCCCATGGGCACCACGCACGCCCCAATAAGGTACGTTTGCGAAAAAGTGAAAGTACACGCCTAAAAATGCTAAAACCGTTGCCCCGGGTCGTTGACCCCGGCCACCTTTCGGAGTTACGTGACTGAAAAGCGTTTTCTCCATTTCAGGGACTTGAAAATGAACGGATTTTTACTGCCGAGGCATGCGCAAGTGGTGCCGCTGCTCCACGCCGTGCACATGGACCCCAACTTGTGGGAGGACCCGGAGAAGTTCAACCCGTCGAGGTTCATCAATTCCGAGGGCAAGGTCACGAAGCCCGAGTACTTCCTGCCCTTCGGGGTGGGCAGGAGGATGTKTCTGGGAGAGGTCCTAGCGAGGATGGAGCTGTTCCTCTTCTTCTCCTCGCTGCTGCACACCTTCGACATCGGCATCCCCGAAGGAGAGACCCTGCCGAGCCTCAAGGGAAACGCGGGAGTGACGATAAGCCCGAACGCCTTCAGGGTGTGCCTGAAGCAGAGGCCGATGGAATGGGACTGCGCCCCGACGTCTCTCAGGTCGGCGGGCAGCCACTGAAAGCTCAGCAGGGAGCGGAGCACGGTGACCGAAAGCGATTCCTATATAGCGTCATGTACTTAAGTTTCATTTGTCTCGGACTCATTCCGATCTCCAGCGAGTTGGGCTGTGCGTTGTCGTGTTCATTTGTCATTTTTGTCGTTTAGTATTAATCAGCTAGGGTTACTAGTCACCGGAAGCGCCGCCGATCCGCCATTTTTTTACCGATTTTTTGACTCGATCGTTGTTTTTAACCTTTTGGGTTGGCGGCGCACCGCATGTACAAAGTTATCAGTTGTTGTTACCTGTTTAATTTAAATTAGGATGGAACCAGTGGTGGTACGTCGACCGGCAGCTTATTAACGAGTACCTATAACCTGTATATAGTGATTTTTAGCGTTTAAGCCCCGTACTTTGCATTGTTTTTATCGTTTTAGTGCGTTATGATACTTTTGTTATTTAATTATTCTTTAACTGAAACAATCGATAATAAAATGATTTTACTATACGGTACTATCTTTCATTTCCCTCATTAGTCTCTAATCAAACAATATCTCATGACCAGTTTTGACTGAAAAATATTGATAACCAATGAAACAAGCTTCTTAACTTTAATAGCACATCTTATATTACTACTGTACTTTTCGATGGTTATTTTGTTTGTTACTTTTGGAAGAAAGGTTGATTACATTTACTGATATTAAAAAAAATTGCAACAGCGAACCTGAAGCGACTTTCAATCAAATTAAGATGGCTATGAAAAGAACACGATGGCATTACATTAAGCGATGAATCCCAGAACTACAATATCATCTCTCTAGAAAACTTTGAACTTCTAGCTCTCTCAAACAATTGTCGAATAAAAATATGATTGATTTCATTGATACAGAAAAGAGTAATATGTGGAAACCCTCTTTAGTATACAGAAAATCCTATTTAAAAGCGGAAAACTACTTCATTCAAATATAATAATTATAGCTATTATACAACCGTAAGAGCGATATTTTCTGCGACTGCAGAAAAAAGGGCAAAAAGGAGTTTAGTATTGAACGCTTACTACTACGGAACAGTTCAAAGCGCCATTAGCAGGAGATACAGAAAAGTCTTTTTATTACTATTGGTACCTTAACTTCCGTCAAATTCCGAAATGTACAATTGGAAATCCATGATTACTGGTTCAAAGAAAATCTTCCGTTTCAGTTTTGACGTTTGGTGTGGTTTTATAGATTCCAAAAATGAAGTTCGTTTTTTTATTATTAAAGTGCCTTGTGTGCTGAAAAGTACATGGAATTTGTGACTAAGATTAATCTAGAATCTAAATTTCTTAGACGGAACAAATGACTCTATTCAGTGATCTCGCAGGGCACCAGATCTAACACCGCTTGACTTTAAACTACCCAAATTTATGAAGAAATGTACAACACTGTTGATGCATTAAAGATTTTAATTAGGGAAAGTAAATGAAATAGACGATAGTACTAAACGCATTTCAAGAACTTCCAAAACGTGTACAAAAATGTATTGAAGAAAGGGGTGGTATTTTGGACCACCTCTTTATAATGAATTTACTTTTAACACTGGTGAGAAAATTAAAAAAACTAGAAAAAGGGGTTTTTGTTAACCTAAATGTACTACAGTTTTGGACAAAATTTGGTTCGCATTGCTCTTCTTTTTGTACAGCATATCTTCTATCTATATAACCCTCAGCTACTGCTTAAACGATATAGAAGAAACCTTTCTCCACAATATGTAATTTAGAAAAACTAAATTCGAATTTCGGCAGCTAAATGCCATCTTCAGTAAAAGTAAAGTAAGCAACTCTTGGAACCTTTGGCCTTATTTAGCCGGAGGTTTTCTTCTAACGAAATTATCTTGTAAAGAGTTTTTTTTATAACCATTTAATTTGGATAACCCTGTATTTCAGAACGATATCACTATATTAGATAAAGGTAAACAATTTATTTTGACAATATGAACAGACTAGATCCAAGCCTTTATGTTTTTGACGGTATTTACAAACGGCRCTTGCTATTTTAATTTGAATATAATTCATGAATTTGTCGACATTTTTTTACAAACTAAAACAACGACACTACCTACCTAACAGCTACTAGGCTTCGCTGTAGCATCTGTATCAGTATCAACCCCTAAGAAAGAACCCACCATCTAATAAACTCATGAGTTATCATTAGTGCTTTTTTTAGACGAGAATTTTCTGGATCTCATCTTGTCTCCTTTTGGAAGCAAAACATTTTATGAGAATATAAAACTAACTTAATTTGATCAGCGGTTGAATAAAAAAAATGTTTATTGATAAATCCTATTAAACAACATCCTTAAAGCTTCACACCTTTCTGTCATAAATGTTATATCATGGTCTATTTTCTTTTCTTCTCTATATGTTTCGCTGCTAATCACTGACAGAGTCTTCAGTGATGTTATGTATGAAGTATGAACCACGGTATCATCATAACTGTCTTCATGAGGTCACAGCATCGTGAAAGCGATTCTTGGCCTTTCAGCACAGTAAAAAAATATTAATATTTATAGTTACGTAATTAAACCATTCGGACAAAATAGCACAAATAGCGCATTATACATCACCGGATCTCAAATATTATTCGTCGTTTCTAGGAKGCATCACATAAATAGTATTATTTTATTCTTCGAACGAACTTCCAGACATAATTTACAGAAAGACACGCCCTGTATAAAGTATAATGCAGGAGATAACCTTATATCAACTCTGGCTATAGCTTTCCGCATTCACCTAAAGCTAATTCGTGTGCGAATGCCAATTTCGTACTTCCTAGTTATAATGAAAAACGCCGTGTGATATTAATGCACTTTATTGGCCTTAAAAATGACATCCTGCTTCTTTGGCGTCAGAGTGATTCCGCAATCGCCCTCTAGATCAGGTTTTCCTGGTATTGACAACGTGAACTTTTGGATGATAGTGGCTCCGAACAGAAACAAAAGCATCTTTGCCAGTTCTTCTCCTACGCACATCCGTTTACCTGCAAAACAGAATCAGTTCAGAGGAGGAAGGTTAGTTCCATATAAATTCTAGGGGATTCAATGCCACTACTATACAGAGGAAAGAAAGCGGAAAAGTATGTTATTAAAAACGCGAATTTGACTTTTAACTTTAATTTTAATTTTTTAATGGTAAAGAAAATGTGAAAAAAATGATCTTGAGAGGAAAAGTTTGCTAGGTATTCGGTTCCAAAGTTTCAAAAATGTAAAAAGAAAATTTGACATAGGAACAATTGATCAATGCTGCAGTGGAAAAAATAATAATCTTCCACTTGTGTTCTCTAAAACATTCAAAGGTAGCAAAATTTTCATCAAAAATCGGGCTGAACTTCGCCGAAAAGCTTCTTGTTTAAAATCCACACATTAAATCATGCGGGCTTTAACAAACCGAAACAAGTCTCTTTTTAAAAATTTCAGATGATGATTTCTGAGAAGGAACTACTAGAATATCTTGATCTACCATCTGGAAGTGAAGATCGTCCTAAGCTGAATGACAGTGAAGATGACGACAATAATCTTCCAGTAAATTCGAGTGTTTTTCTGGAATCATCATCAGAAGAAAAGGTCAAAAATAAACGATAAATTAGCCAATCACGAACAGTCTGATGACGAGGTAGATACGTTTAGTAATGAACCAAGTACTTCTAAAAATACCTGCAGATCAAAAAACAAAATTATATTATTACTTCTCAACGGATTTTACCAAATCCAAACAAAATTAAAGATAAACTTTACAGAAACAGCAGCACCTTAAGTAGAAAAACTTTCCTTTTAATGTTCAATGAGATGCCCAAACGCATTTAATATACACAATGATTAAAGAAACTATTAGAAAACGAAATTCGATTACAGACAGGTTTTTTAAAATATGCTATTGTTACGGTACTGTCGTACAGAGATAACACATCTGTAGCATTCGCGAGTAAAGACTAAACAAGGTTGAGCTAAATTATCCCACTAATCATAATGAGCTTTTCAGATTGTCTGAGCTGTGGAGCATTTTCGTCTTTATATGAACGTCACAGGTAATTAACAGATCACCACCGCTTTTTTAATTACTTAACCAACAGGATCCATCTAGCCGCCTAACTATTTTACGAAATTTATTCAGTATTTTACGAACCCACGCTATAATCAAAGTAACCCTTATAAATGTCAAATATAGTCGACGATGAAGCAGCGTTAATAAAGTTTTGTAAAGTACACTCAGGAACTAGCAATGCKTWTTGAGATTTTATTCATGTAGTGCCAAACYTTTTTTGCATTTATACAAGAGTATCTTCTACGACAAAGTATCCTTACTAGGAAAGTATCTGGTATACTTATATTTGCAAATTTTTTGTGGCTGAAATATCGTCGAAACTTCACTTACCTTAAMATCTACTTCTACAAATCGACAATCCCGCCAGCAAAAAGTATAACATTTATATAGTTTGCTGTTTAATATGCAATGTAACGTTTATTGTTAAAATTATGTTTTTTAAGTATACAGAATGAATTCTTTTCGATGTTTATATTGAGAATCTCGGAAACTAGCCGAAATAGAAGAAAAGGTTGAATGGAGGAAGATTTGTAGATATTTTGGAAAAAAACAAATTTTGGCGATATTTTCTTATTACTTTAATATGGCTAGTTTTAATTTTTAAAAATAGAAATCATAGTTAACTATATGGCTTCAATAATAGTAACTAGACAATTAAAAACATATGAATGAAATGTCAATCCTTATATTTAGTTAGAAAATTCAGAATTTTTATTAAACGTTATTTGGAGTGATAAAACATAATAATTCACACACTACGGTATGTCCAATAGACATAACGAACATCTCTGGATGCAGAAARTCCTCATCATGATCAACTGAAATTCGGGTTTAATGTATGGTGCGGCATCATACAGGGTCAACACTCCTTGCTCCGCATATTTTTGACAAACCATCTAAGTTTCATACAAAACTAATTCCAAGATATGTTGAATAAACTGAATTTAGGTACCTGAAGGAAGTAGGAAATTTTTAAAGTGAAGTTTTTCCCAAATCCTGCTTTTGAAGAAACGGGCTAATTCCGTACCCCCCTCGATCTCCTGATCTTTCAGTTTTAGATTTGTTTATATGAGAAGCGATCAAAAACTAAGTTTATTCTTGAAGTTATAAAAGAGTGGAAGACAGAGAAGCCGTTGAACAAGCTTCAATTTTCATTTCTATAGAAAAAGCATCACTGTTTGTTTTGAAACCATGCCATATATGCATTGTTAATAATAGTGGTCTTTTTGAACTCAGTTGTAATTAAATAATTTGTGCTTTGTTTCAAAATATAAGTAATAAACTTTAAAAAATCCAAAAGATGCTTTAAATTAGGCTCTGAAAATTGCAAATCTTTCCTCATTTAGCCTTTCTTGTATACGAATTCCCTTTTTATCATCTGCTACTTGAAATTAAGCTTTCACTGTGTGCACATTTAATAATAAATTTTGCAGCTTTTTATTTATTTTTCTAATGTCTTTATACTTATTGCTGGAAGTTACAATAATATAGATTTAATTGAAACACTGCTTCATTTGCAGAGCAAGTACGAAAACTAGTTACGTTAGTTAAAAAAAGATCGCAAGTGTATTCCAAATCTTTCTGACCTGTCTGAAAAGGCATGAATCCCTCTGGTTTAATTAGTCGTCCTTCGTCATCCAGAAACCTCCACGGATTGAATCTTTCCGGTTCTTCCCACAACTTGGGATCCATGTGTATCGCCCACTGCAACGGAACCACCATGGTCCCCTTCGGAATTCTGTACTTCCCCAAGCTGCAGTCATCCATAGCGCCATGCGGTATCCCCAGTGGGACCACCGACCTAATTCTCTGGGCTTCCATCAGCGACGCCTCCGTCAGTGGTAAGCTCTTCGCGTCATCAAGAGACACGTCGTTTCCCCCGATGACTAGGTCAATTTCTTCACGAACTTTCAACTGGACGTCTGGATTTGCCGCCATGAAAAGCACGTACCATCTGATAAGGGACGAGAAATGTGTCACTAATGACTGGCGCTATCTAGGAGGCACAAATTTAATTGTAGTCGGGCAGTGAAAGTTACGGGTCAACGCATCTCCAGTTATTCGGAAAACAATGTCCAGTTATGTTCATGTGATCTGGAGATGTCTTTGAGTTTAATGTACTCTGAAACGTTTGGAAGCAAATATTTGGAAAATGTTGTTTCATAATACTGGGTGCGGCGGGAACAATTCAGCGATTTTGAGTTATCTAACTATTTTCGAATTCAACGATGATTATCGTATTACAGTACGTCCCCGAATTGAGATTGCAAGAAAAAAATTCTTGTCCTTGATTTGACACCAATAGTTTTTTGCTTGTTCTCAAATCGGCAGATTGGTAATTAAAAAGTTCAAATTCTCTTGATTTTGGACTTAGAAATGGTTAATTTTAATTATTTAAAGTTGTTATGGTACTGGTTAGCAAAATATTTCTGTTATTCGAAGAATGCCACGAGAATTTCCGAATATTTAAGTTTCTCGCATGGTCGTATGGAGGTCCAATAGCTGAAGTGTTTAGAAATTTAAAGAAAGAGAAGATATCATACGATGCAAAGACATGAGCTCCCTTAAAGACTAAACGCCGCCGGATACCTATATTTTTATAGGACTGGAGGAAGTTCCTTTAAATGTTAGGCAGGGAATGTGGCCTCAATTAGATGGAGTCCTCCAAATCAGAAATCATATTAAGCGATGTCTCTCAAATATCGAGAGACCAAGACCTCTTCATGCAAAAAACAAATGGAAATGCATGTTAGTGTATGAAATGTATGTAATGTATGTATGAAATTTGAGGAAGCGGGCTGTGTAACAAACAAAAAACATTAGGTACCGTTAGCGTCTTATCCGAAATGATGCTGTTGAGGTGACTGCCCTTATATAGTGGTCTTTTAATGGATAACAGACAATCTGCGAAAAAAATTACTTAAGAAACTGGAGTATCGAAGATTACTTGTTTGATGTTGAAGAGTGAAGTGAACAAGAATAATTATTGTCGAGTGAAAATCACATCCAAAAACCTCAAAAATTTAATGAAAGCATTCTGAGAAAACCGCACTGCTAAGCTACATTTTAATGCAATTTAAAAGACTTTAGGTAGCTAGTAGCAGAGACTAATCGGCGACAGTGTCCTGGCCATTAGGGGTGTACGGTACAAGCAGTGGAGGAAGACGTAAAAGACCAAGAAAACTGACTTTTCTTTCAACAGGATGGAGCACCTCCAAATTGTCATGTATAAGTACGCGGCTTCCTAGACGTTCGTTTTCCTGGACAACGGAATAAGTATGACAAGTCTCGTCGATTTATTAATTTATAGTTTTTGTCAACAACTTAAAATGCAGTTAAAATTCACCCCATTATGTTAGCACTGGATAACGTAATGCTCTTTTTAGCTTTTAGTTATGAGTTTTTACAGACTTTATCTGCCATCTAATGGTAGATTAGGAAATAAACAATACGCATATCATTAATGTGCCATGAAATGAGTGTTGGAGAAGATTTCGAAGAGAAAACGGGAGAACAGTATATTAAGCCTAAGAACAGTAGGTCTTCTGATAAAACAGGAGATCAGGCAACATTGTCATGCTTTTTGGTGCATGCAATCTAGTGCTAACGAGATAAAAGTGCACCCAGTATCGTAATGTCGATACTCTGTGTATCGATATATTTTTTAAATCATATCGTTAGGTGTCGATACTGGATGCCAAAGTATCTACATATGTTACTCAATATCGATAAGTTTTAGCAACCCTACATCGAATGGGAAGTTACGTATCCCGAATTAATCCCTCTAGATTTCATTTTTTGGGACACTTGAAAGCCAAAGTTTATCCTGCAATATCTGAATCCCTTCAAGTGTTTCGAGAAAGAATCATCGGAAAGTGACATTTGTCACGCTGGAAATGTTGTAAAACGTGCAAGCTTTTGACAATTAATTGTACCATTTTTAGGGACATTTTCAGCAGTATATTCGTTAAATTGAATCCAGGCAGTGTTTTTAAAATTAAAATTGTCTAGGGCTAGACAMAATAATCCATAAAATATTGATATTTCGATTATTGATCGTTTTTTAACCTTCCGAAGCAATCGATAAGTCGGATTATTGATTTAGACTTTCGATAATCAAATATAGATAATTTATAACCGATTTTGATTGTTATCGAGGGCAATTATTACTACCTATATCTCCTTCAATTTATTTTTATTGAGCTTTAATAATATGTATGGTTATTCGAGTTTTCTAGATACGCTGCTGTATATCTTCGAACATTAATATATCGATTATCGATAAATCACCCATTGATATATCGATTATCAATAAAACATCGATTACTGAGTATACGATAATCGATAAATTTAATATCGTATTGATGAATAATCATTTTCGATTATTTTTTATAATCGATAATAGGTAGATTATGAAAAGCTCCACCTCCAAAAATTGACGTTTGTCAGAATTTTCTCCAAATTTGGACAAATTCTGAGAATTTAGAGGGTGCACATTTTAGTTGGGCCAACCTGTATACTAAAAAATGACATCATAACAATAATAAGTCTGAAGTAAACATGTTAAACAGTAGCGGTCCTAATATAGATAGTAATAACTGTAATACCACTATATTAGAACATGAAATACAATGATAATTTGACGGTTCTGGTAAAGTTGTAACTCTTAAGATATCAACTTTTGTCACTATTGTCCACGTATCAAGAATTACAAAAAAAACATAAAACGATAACAAAGACGCCTTCTTCTACTTCATCGAGAACTAGAGACCTATATGGCATACCATCTAAAATATTTCAAACTACCTTATCGTTGTCAAAGTCGTATCCAAACCAGCACCGAAGAAATCAGCCAAGACATGATAGAACTGCTGATCATTATAAAATTTGTCAATGTCCGGGCTATCTCTTCTTCTCTCCCTTTCTTTCAAAAACGCACTTATCAAATTCTCCGGATTTTCGCACAAACTATCGCTTTTCTCTTGCTCTTCTATGAGCTTCCGATAGAACTGGTGCGTTTTGATCTTGCCTTCCAGCAGAAAGTCCATTGTCCTTCGAAGTTTTGGGACCAACCTATTAAAAGAGAAATCTGGCAAATATTTTTCTTAATGAAAGTACTTAACACCTTTTTCATTGCGTTACACAATTCGCGCATACAAAGCTATTTGTGCACGTGTGCCGGTTTCTTTTTGCTCGCCTTGGATCGGAAGGAAGAAATTTGCAGTTGTCGCACACCTCACTACAGGCCCAAACTTACCTAAGAAATGGTAGAAAATTTAAAGGGCCAGAAACCCCAATGTGTTTAGTTCCCTCCTCTTGCAAATGTTGCAGCCACTTCCAAGTTTCATCATCAATGGCCCAAGTTTTTCCGAACGTCAGTTGGTTCATAACGGAACCTACGGAGTGGCGTAAAGCATCCTCAGGGTCAAAAACGGCAGGGTCTCTCTTTTGGACGACATACTACAAACAGTATATTACATGACAGTCTGCTATAGATTTTTTTAATACCTGTAGGAAGTTGTCTACTTCACCTTTAATTATACTTTCAATCTTTTCTCGTTTTGGACTTATTTTGGTTGCACCGAATTGTCTCAGACAGTTGTGGATGAATTTTCGTTGGTCTCTCCAGAGTTCTCCTTGGGCGCAGATGATTCCTAATAAAAGTTTTATATCTGTGAAAAGCTTGAAAATGTGCCTGAGATACACAGCATTAATATTTTACTACACTCAAACCTAAAACATCATAATCAAATCACACCGTATATATAAAGACCCCAATTTTTGCGACCATACTAGACAATGTAAAACCAGTTACGTTTCCAAATTGTTTACATTCTTCATTAAACCATCAAAATAAATTTGTTTATAACAGTTAGTACTGTTAAAATAGCAAAAAGGATTTAAAATTTCACTTATTTAGCAAGTACAGATATGGATGCAGCGAAATCGTTAATACAATGTTATAAAAAAACAGTGGCCCCAAATATGAGCCGAGTGGTACGCCAAAAAAAGCAATTATTTTTAGAGGCAAGAAAATGAAATTCTACAAGTTACTTTTTTAAACTGTTCACAGAAGAAAGTATGTTGTTTTTCTTTATGTCCGAAAATATAGGCAGATGAGTACTAAGCATATTGAGAGCCAATTGGGTGTTTAAATTAGTTATAGTAAAATAACAGTGCAAAGTTTAAGTAATAATAAACTATGCCAATAACTATTGCAAACTATTTTACAAATTTAATCTGCAAAACCGTAGCACATAGGCGTTTCTTGCCTACGCTGTTTAAATATGCGAATCGTATCAACACAAATATACTAAAAAACGATTAACATATTTTTTGACTCCGCTATAGATATCATAATTGCAGAAACACCTGCAAGCAAAGCACTCACACTAAGGATGCCCAGTGGCGCAGATTAGAGGGAACCAATCACCACTAAAATGAATTAATTAATCAAAATTAACTCTCAATACAGAGAGTAAACTGCATGAAAACATGAAACACCAAAATCTTATGGAGTGAATTAAAAACTAAAATTAGTGGTAGAAGCTATCGCTATCTTCCAATTTATAGCGCTTTCCATCGTGTGAAGTGTTACAGCTAACTGACTTATGTAATTGGAGATGAATATTTTTCAAAGTAGTCTGGATCTTACTTCAAGTGTAATTAAATTTACTTAATTTAATTTATATTTTTTCTTAATTTTGTTTTTCAAGAGTGTATTAGGTAAATGAGTTATCTGCGTGAAAGTTTCAAAACAATATAATTGTCTACGGTTGGCAGAAATATTACAGTTATCAGCTACAAAACACAAAGTTGCTATTGTTATAAAAATTGGCGGATGCGCAGTATTATTTTTAGTTTTATACTTAGAAAATAATCAAGAGCTGGTTTTTTTTGTAAAACTTTGAAGACATCATTTAATAATTAATGACAGTAACTTCCGCCGTCACGTCACAATGCATGAAATCGTCGAAGTAGCCTAGTGATTTTGACACCAACGCCGGAATACTCACAAAGTGCAGTACAGTAAGACTTGCGTTGGTTACAGGATATTATAATGCGACAGGGAACCACAAAGCTGACTCCCTTGATACATCAAACAGCTAGACTAATATAACTAACTAACAAAACAACTCTTCGTAAGTATCTTACAATACTGAGAACATCCATTAGCAGTAGAAGTAGAAAAACCAGATTAACGACTGAAAAGCTGAACCAGGAACAGTTAAGATCTGTACCAATGCTAGACATGTTGAGACTTCATCAAAGCTTTGATATTATATAGGGTACGATCCATTCTTCTGCTGTTCAGGCTTGAATTGAGAACCCTTCTCGAGCGAAAATAGGAAAACTTATCTTCTGAACCAATAAGAATAAAGAAGCTTTCCTTTTTTCGTCCTTAATCAAAACTGTTGAACCCCTGCTATAGAAAGTACAGGATATAATAAGACCAGGGTGGTGCAGGACCAGACCAGGATAAGAAAATTTTATATTAAAGGTTAGAGGTTAAAAATGAATTAGATTCTACGTAAGGTGCATCTTCTCTATCGTTCAGCATGATTAAAAACTGGGCACTAGAGATGCACCACCTCCAGAGAAAAAGAAATCTGGTCTTTCTGCTCGAATGGTCGATAAAGACTACCGATGGCCCTAGAATACCACCCATTGAGATAGTAAAAACCGTGAGGAAGAAAGAAGGAAACGAATACAGCTGATTCGACCGAAAAGGTAAAGGCGACATGGGAGGTTTTCTAGCACGCAAAATGATTTTTTAGTTATCGCGATGGCTAATGACCCCAATTAAAAAAATTCCAACTGGAAGGAATCAAGAAAAAATTGTAGCTACAGACAGCTATTTTGAAGAATTACAAGAATTGATCTGTAAGGATGCCAAGAGGAGTTTGGAACATCGGTGGACCAACCGCATTTAACCAGAGGAATATTATGTTGATGGTTCTTTTAAATTATTGTTTTCCTCTTTAAGCCATGAATTAATCAACCTAGCCTTGAAGATCTCACTGACATTTTAATATAGATATTATATTACTTTACAATAGGGTCGTCCCGTACATTAAAATTTGATAGTTTTAACCTATGCCTTTTATTGCTTACATCATGAATACTAGTGCCACGCATCTATTTTGCTTTCAGATTAATTCACCTCATAAAAACGGCGGTAGAAAAATTACCCTGTTTCAAACATTTTCTTAAATCCGCCAACAACTACGCAAAAGGTTCCTATTTTCCGTCATGCGCACTGTTACAGCTCCCTAGGTAACTAGGTGCTCACTGTTGTCAGTTTTATAAATAGCCAGAGAAATACAAATAATGCAATGGGAGTGAGAGAGAGGGGCGAAGGTATAAGTATAACCGTCAACGTCAATATTATAATGTAAACATAGGAATAACCTCTAACTGTTCATCAGCAGTAGTATTCTTACAACACGGAACAAAACACTTCTTAACGTATGCCATTCTGACAAATAAAAAACAACAGATTACCCAAATACTTCGACATCTTGCTCCACCACTTAATCTGACAAATACGAAACTCGCAAGTTTGACCAAACTATAAATATGTAAACAAAAACTCWTGGCTAAACTTGTTAGGGTTATTCGTTATGCGATGTTGTCAGCGGTACTTTACCGTTTTCTTCCTAACGACGGCCAGAGATTGTCCTAACAGTTTCAAAATTTATCATATCGTTGTCATACGAAAGTATACAAACTAATTGAAACTAAACACTATCAAGCTTTAAGCGTCGTTTAATTCCTCATAATAAAAACATTAGTTCTAAAGCAGGTTCGATGGTTAAAGTGCTTTCGTATTTCAGCAAAAGGCCAGTGAATGCGCTTATTATATTGAACTGTTCAATATAGAGTAAACTGACTGGAAGATTATTTAAGTTATTTTCACAAATACGCCTTAAGTTGACCTAGGTATCAATGTCACCTTGCCAGTTTACGAGTACATTCCTCACGGTATCGCGAAAATTTGCCCATATTGGCAACGCGACGCAGCTCAAAAAAATGTAAACAAATATTACTTGCAATGCCGCTAGAGCACTGGCTCTCGCTTTCGTCAGCATGCGAACCTTTTACGTCATCTCCGTGGCGGAATATCGAGACATTTGAAACGGATATTGAAAAATCCATACTTTCACATTTTTTTCTCGGCAAAGCAGAACCGGGAAAAATCGCAAAAAAAATGTCTTTGTGCTTCAATTTWTATGGACATKTTAGATKTAAAATAAAACGACCCCATTCAGTTATTTTAGAACTACAGTTAATACTGCCCCGCCCTGTTCGCTACGCCACTGCCTTCCACACGAGCCGTGTAAAAATCTGCAATGTAACAGACCCGAGTCTAGCATAAATTACTAGAATAGCCAATTAATACGAATTTATAAATTTTAAATGCCACGGCCGTTCGAACACCTCTCCCTTGAGATGAAATGATTAATGCAATTATAATTTTAAATAGCGCCGTGCTGGTCCACCTCCTAGACCTGCGTACGTAAGCGGTATAAAGCACACATCCGGATATTTCTACGTACGCAGGAATTTTTCAAGTCAAAGACCCGGTAACACAAGGATGCAACAGTGGAGAGAGGCAGATTGGTGTGAAGGTTGAAAATTAAAAGTAACGGCGCTGAAGGGCAATGAAATTTGGGAATCCCAAGCGGATACTGGTATCCAAGAAGCTTAAACGGTAGCACAGGAAATAAAGATGTCGCGGTCGAAAACGGTACACAGTCCAATTTCTTTTAATTCTCTTATGAGGTCAGGAATGGTAATAACCGATCCTCGTTTTGCGACCAAAAGTTTTGTAATAATAATAATAATAATAATAATGATGTATATTTCTTCCAGCAGACCAAAATGTCCTTAAAAGATACAACACGATATATTGGAAATCGAAAAATAATGAATAATAACATGTGAATAGACACATCATAAAAATACATTACAAATAATAAATGAAGTTCACATCTGTGGATGTAAAAAACTAATAACTAAACATGTCAAGCTCGGCATTATAGATAAAATTGTACAAGCGAAAGCAGAACAGCAATGCAGACAATGTTACGAAAAACAACTTCATTGCGATTTTGCAAATGTGCAAGACATGTGATTTAAACGTCAAGGACGGATCCATAACAATACCAAAATCTAACACCTAAACGCAAGCTTACAGAGGATGCCAAGGATATTATAGACAAAATTAATTTTAATTAAGTATTAGTTAACGATATCTTTTTGCATTTATTTACATTTAGTTGCAGCTTATTATTGCACCATCCCATAAGACAAGTTTTGTACAACATCATTATACAAAGTTATGAATACAAGTGGTCCCAGATGGGAGCCCTGCACTACTCCACTACGCACACAGTATTTAAAAGATCTAAGGACCCGGTATTCCACATACTGATACCTGCCAGTCAATAATGAAGATGTTAAAGCAATCAGTCTCTCTCACAAACCAAACCATTTTAATTATTTAATCAAGATGCTGTGGTGCACCCGATCAAAGGCCTTAGTTAAATCGATATAGATCGCATCAATTTGAAGGCTATTGTAAATGGTGGACGACACATAATGGGTAACCTCTACAACAAACACATGCTGTTCCGGAATGGATTACATGTGAATAGATAACTTCCGACAAAATACTCTCAAACAATTTAGCAAAGTTCGACATTAAAGTTATTGGCCTATAATTTGTAAATTTAGCCTTATCTGCAGATTTTTACACTGGAACAAAGCGAGACATTTTCAATGATTTAGGATAACGGGATGATCTGATAATAAGATTAAACAAGTGGCACAATGGTTCAGTCCAATGATTATTCCTGTTTTGCCTAATTTAACAACGCAGCAAAGAATCTTTAGGCGAGAGGAAGCATTCCAAACAGGCTTTAAAATGATGAGTGTTCCATTCAAAAAAGTTACTTTTATATCGTCAATGTTACACTGAACATTCTGCATAAACTAAATATTTTTTTTCGTACTACAAAGTCTAGTTCCTCTTGTATTGAAATTCGCCGTTAGGTGTTTAAAGAAACAACTTACTATGTAAAAGTTTCTAAAGTATGGGTTTAAAAATTAAAAATAAGAACATAAAGTGACTAAAACTGCATCATAAATGTTAGAGCCTTCGGTTATAAAACAACAAGCGTACGATTATACACATGTTGTCTCAGTATCAAAAACATTTCATACGCGTGGCATATTTTAAAAGACGAAGGCTCTAAAAGGGACTTGGGGTCATCGAAACGGTAGTGTCTACTTAAAACAACTTAGGCATCTTGAGATCAACTATAATTATTAAATACATAATTCATATAATCATCAGCCCATTGTTTAAATGATAATGTTAATAGGCAGATAATTAATTACCAGCTATAATCTTAAGTATCTAAACCAGGTGATTAAACCATGAAGTATTTTGCAACCGCTGTTTAACCAAGACGCAACATCAAAAAATCCAACAATTCTTTTTCACATCCTTGATCGGCTTTGATGTAATCATTAAATTTCCTTTCAAATCCGAGGTTTTTACAATCTTGAAGTTTGCCTTAAAAGTACAAAGGCAACGTACGCCCATGGCCGCGGGGTTCATCGACACAGCTTTCAATCGTAGATTTTAGGCTCTCAACAGTAGGTCAGTGTACCAAAGCGTTTACGTCACCTCTCGCTCGTATGCGTACTTCCAAAAAATGCGCGATTTTTTTTACCAACACTCAAAATTCAAAACCGCCGGCTTGCCCAACTTGTGGGGTTCGTTTCAGGCCACAGTTGATTCAAAAAGAATATGAAAGCGTTAAACGAATTTTTTGACATCATGCTAGGAAGTGAAATCAAACATTATTTATAAGTAAAATTTAAAGGATTAAAACCTAAATTCGTTTTTTTTTGTATTCTTATATTGGTGGCCGATTACAGAATCTGTTTTACTTAAATTTATAACTGTACAAGTACAGACGTCTGTGTACTATAATTTATAGTAAAGATAAATTAAAATATCTTCAACCTTTTGACTTCTTACTTATGGAAGATGGAGTAGAAAAACCTACATTATTACTAAATCCAGTAAAAAATTAATAATCAGTTCGATGTAGACTCAATAGCTGTCCACCTAGTAAATTAGAATAACTATATCAAGCAGGTAGTGTTTTAGTTTGTGATTTGCCCCCTTGTACCATTTTTTATTTTTATAAAAATGTATATCTAACCATATAAGAGTATATCACGAACGGGTTGACAATAAAGTCGTCAATTTACTTTTGTTATGACGTCTGGCAAAACTGTGATTGTCGGCTTTTTTTAATGACCTGTCGTATGCTTTTTGGCCTGGTTGATCGATAATCTACTTAAAACGATGATGTGAAGCTTCTATTTCTGTCGCCAGACGTTTCGCCTACTACTGAGGCAGGCATCTTCATTAGTGAATTTGTGGTCGTGGAAGTAGACGCCCCGGTAAACACATTAATTGTTACTGTTCTAGTCTGCAAATCTTCTAAATTAAAATAGGGCCACAAAAAATCTAGAGGCGTGAGATCAGGAGATCCGAAGGCACTAATAATTTTGAAATTATGTACATATTGCTAATAGAAAGTCATCTAAATTTTTTTAATTCCTCCCTTAAAAACGTAGATATCTTTAAGCCGTAACTGTATACCTTCATAACACTTGGGTCCAATAACTATTCCATTAAGAATGACACTCCTACACATTAATTTTCCAAACATCCTGACAATTGTTTTCTCGAAACCAGTGGGGAGTATATTCTAACAAGTAGTGGTAACTGTGAGGATGAATTTTTCCATTGTTATTGAACATATTCATCTATCTACAAGATGCGATGTAAAATCCTCACTATAAGCTGTAAAAGCTATAAAATTTGTACGTTTTTCGTATTTTTGAGTAAGCAATAGCTTGATGTAAAAAATTTAAATAGAAGAGGCTCATTCTTTTTTAATATCAAACATCATTTTTCTGTGTGGATCGGCAGTTACTAGAGCTTTAGCTGCATTCTTTTGGCTAAAACCTTCAAATTAACCAAAGTTCTTTGTTAGTTTTGCAAATATTTTGCCATATAGTATGTGGTATAAATATTTTTGGTACATTCTTCTAGTGGCTATTTTATTGTACTCCCGGTAGATTAAAATCATGTGTAACTTTATTTGGTTCGAATAAATAGTCATATTTTAATGAGGATTCAACTTACTGACTTTTTAGACATTTTGAGACGAATTGAAATTATTTTTATAGGTAACCAAGAAAAGTTGAAGGGGTTAGAAAGTTACAAATCCCCGATATTCATTTGTTTTTACAGTAATGTTAACAATAATTTGGAGGTACATTGAGATGTAGGTAACTTGTACCACCATAACTGTGGTATGTATCGTAAAAAACGGTTTTTAAATATCACCTTTGACGCCCTGTATTTTTTAAATGAAGCATTTTTCAGAATTTAGCAATAACAAAATCGTCATATTTTGGCCTCACGAATCTAGGGTTAACAGGATGACCTACTAATTTGCAACACCCTGTATATTGTGAAAATTTAAATAGAGTAACTACACTATCGCTTAAGCACTATAGTAACGAAGGCAAATAAACTGTCATTAAATGAACATATAAATATTTTTTTTCAAACGTCATTAAAGTGCCAATTTTCTGCAGCTAGCATAGGAGCCAAAGTGTCAAATTATATCTTAGCAACAATGACATTCACTTTTGCTGCATATACGCAGCAAAAATCATTTGCAGCCACGGCGGCAAATATTAAGGAAACTTGATTAAATTATTTACAACTTCTGAAACGGCCTCAGCCACTTCAGGGGGCGTGCATTCGATGTCTGACATGACGAAAACTGCAAAATGATTAGTTCCAATGGGAAATATTTTTAGAATATTCGGTAAAACTTACAAAATGCAGCCAGGTTTTGTGACACATCAAATTATTTTTCTGGTTGTTTACATTTCGTCACTAGAGAAACCTTTCCCAGAGCAAACTAAAATAATCACTGAAGCACGATACGCAAATTTAAAATTACTCAAATTTTTAATTAGTGCTAGATTCTTTGTCGACGTTTAAAAAAATAGCATATGTTATTTGGAGCTAAAGGGACTTTATGTAGCGCGGCTGGACCTATCTGCCTCGCAAGCTCGGCAGTTAAACTCCAGCCTTGCTACATAAAAGTTCACTTTATCTCCTCATAACATAATATACTATTAATGATTGAAGGTGACACTTTAAATTTCTGTAATCTTTGTGAATTAATGCCATGTAGAAAAATAATAATATATGGTTATATAAATAATACGTAACTACTAACCCTTCCCAATTTAACAAAATAAAAAAGAAAAATATTGAAAACTGAGAATCATTTTTAACACAATATTTTTCATTCCTCGTTTCATTCTCAAATTGAATTTAACGAAAATTGCCCAAAATCATTTAACTAATATTCAATTCATTTTAAATATTAATCGAATTTTGCAACAAATTAGATTGGTATTTCTTGCTGAATGTTGTTGCAAATATAGCTTGTCTTTGTTTATCTTATTTTGCGAACAATCCCCAAGCAAAACGTTAGTACTATTATAAATTAAGTCTGACAAAACTCCGGCATCCTATCCACCCTCGAACGCTCTCCGATGGAGCGGCCGCTCGGCAATACTCCAATTCGAGGTCAATACCTCAGCGACAAGAAATTTCTCCATATTCAATGTTTTCTAAATCGCTTTATGGGTTTTTGACCCCGCAAATTCGACACGCTTGTCTTACGAGACATTGCCAACCGAGTGTTTTGCAATTACTGTAACAGCGCTTTACACATTTTTTCCACAGGTGTTTGTTATCCCAACCAGTTTTTTGCGGGCCAATTCATAATCAGGGCATGAAGCTGAGATGTTTTTTGATTTTGCACTACAAAATTTTCATCGCGTGAGATTCCTACCTTTCATAAATCAACATAGATGTTTGTAAGACAAGACTATGTGGTATTCGACTAAATGAATAAAAGCTTAACACTTGTTTAGTGTATGGTGTCCAAATTCTTAAGCACAGACAATGATTTTGTTAGTTCGAAGGTTTTGTCAGCTTGTAAAATTATACAGAGTAATCACCTTTAAGATGCTTATCGTTATTGAGATTTTGGAAACGGTAAAGGATACTTTTATGTAGTAAGAATGAGGTACTTACAGGGGTTGAACTGGAACCCCCTGTGTACTTGTCCTCTGCTTGACGGCACTCACTAGACGCCCAGGAACCAGGAATGGAATTAAGTTTACTTGCAGTAGGAAGTTTGTTATGCAATTTTTTATTCTCCTTTTTTTCTATGGTTACACCTAGCTGTGTACATATATAACATTCCCTCCTCCCAGMTGACTTAAAATCTTGAATTTGGTGGCATAGAAGGGAGAAGAAAATCTATAGGTATTTAATTTTCTTGACTATGAGGTCTGTACCCCAAYTTGCCGGGAGCTGCACATTGACGGGGCATTTTCTGAAGAGCAATTGGTAGCGATACTGTTCTCCTCACTTGAACTGTAGAGTTATTCCCAGAAGAAACTTCCGGTTCGAAGAATAACTCATGATCCTGTTAGTTCTTTTATGAATCTTGATTTCGACACAGTTTTAAGTGATCTGTGTATTTTTTCACAGTTTTATTATCAACATGTACTAGCCACTTGTTATAACCAATCTGCTCTTGAATGCATCCTTTGGTTCAGTAGTGTACGTTGGTATTTCGGTACATCTTCACCCATACTATTTGTTTTGGTTTATATTTTTTATTTCAGTTTCCATAAGTTTTATTTAATCCAATAGTGTGCGGAGATTTCTTCCTAGAACTCGTTTACTTAAAAGCGAATCAATAAGCAATACTCGTTTCAGAGTTGTATCAGAAATATCGATGAGAGTCAAATAATTTTCAAATTTAATCAACCAGATTTCAAAATCGTATAAGTCTGGATCAAATTCTTGAGGTCTACTCCGAGTAATATTGTTCGTTATGTTTGTATTTGTAGTAGAAATTCCAGGTTTATCCTCTTTTATTATTCTCCGCCTCGTTCGCTGCGATATGATTTGAAACTATGTAGGTATTATCGTAGAATGAATATGGTCGACATCTTAAAAGTGACCACCCCGTATAATGAGTTTTTTTTTCAAAACGATTATACTTGAAAGTATCTACAAGTTGCTAGCTATTATGAATGAACACTCATTGGAGTGTAATATTAATTTAATAATTGGTCTTCCAAATAATATACAAAATTTATGGGACAAAGTGATAAATTTAAAATAGACTATCATATTGATATAACATCCATTTTGCAGACATTTCAATTCGTCAGTCGTGATAATTGTCAGTCTATCTCAATACCGTAACATTTATTCAACTTACCGTATCCTTTCATTATTCCGTGTGTAACATACAAAGGAGCTCTTCCAGTCAAGGCCTCTTTGGCTAAAGCTGTCCTAACGTCCTTTGGGTCGGTTAGGACCACAGTGTATACACTCCCTAAGTGCAGTCCATAGATGGAACCGTACTTCTTCGATAAAGCTGTCAAGCTGTCATAAGGAGCTTTTGGATCCAACCATGGAAGATACCCTAATACTGGAAGACTAAAGGGCCCTGGAGGTAGATCCTTGGTTGTTAAATACTTGAGAGTTGCGTATATTAGTAAGGCAGTTAGGATTAGAATGATCCACATCTGAAATAGAGATTATTGAGTCAAATGTGGTGACAAGACTGATATATCTATTGACTTTGTCGTCCCAAATACACAAGCAATTGAGATGTGCTTCGGTGCATCCCTTGTAAAATTAATCTAGTGAAACTCATTGTTCTTTATTGGAAAAAGCACAAAATAACAAAGTAATCTGAAATACTGTTGAGGCCAATTAACGATTCAGTTTTGAGACTAAAAGCTCCTATAAACATGTGTGATGTTTGTCGTTATTAAGATACAGGATGTGAAACTTTTTTTTTACAAAACGGACTCAAACAGTATTAAGTGATGATGACGTCAATGGTTCCCAAAACTAATCCAAAGCACATGCTTATTCTAAATGGCCTTTGGAATTTTATTATTCACTGTGTTATTATTGCTGCTCAGTCTTAACTAGTAACTGTGTAAATTTTAAATAACATGGGCCCCAAAATCGAGCCTTGCGGTTCGCCTAATATTATCAGTTTTGAAGAGAAAAACTTATTATTTATTGAAACGTGTTAAAATCGATGTGTAAACATATAAATTAAGACATTAAAGGGGAACGTTTGTAAAACCAAAATTTTTCACTTTTACACACAGTAGTTCGTGGTCTATGGTATCAAAGGCTTTAAAGCATGATGCTTGGAAAGATTATTTTTGTTAAAACAATTTTTTCTAGCGTATTGGAAAGAGCAGGCAATAAACTGATAGGGCAAATATAACAGTTTTTCTTCAATCTGTCGTTCTTTAGCAAATGCAAATGGAACACCCTTTCCAGTAACAGTGGACAATTTTAGGCGTCGTTAAGAATTATTAGTTAAGTTGTGGTACAAACAGGTACAACTAATATTAAAAACAGCAAAATTAAATACGACGTTACGCGTATTCATTACTTTCATGATATTGATAAATTTTATAGAACTTCTGCTAAGGTCTTGTGATATTCATGGTATGGTCTGTTATGAGCTTTTTTTAATCCATGGTCTTACCATGCACTTCGATATGCAGTTCAGAACTTTAAAAAAAATTTAATCAATTGTCAAACAATTAATCACATCAATAATAAGATAATTCGTATACGGAGCGGTCAATGGTGTCTTCGAAATTCACCGAAACACAAGGTGAAGGCCAACTGATAAAAATACGGCATAAACATTAATCCGACCGAACTTTCAGCTCAAACAATCGAAAATCAGTGTCGAATATTTACTACGACGCGGGGTAACCAACCTTCCGAGCTGTTTCATCAATGGAACAAGGAGATAACACAGAGTTATTCACCCTGCATAGCAGACGGATCAAAACACAATAGCCGGATAAATAACAATAAATTAAATATAGACTTTCGGAAGAACAGCGGGTAGTAATCTGTGGTATGCTAAAAATGTGGACGATAATAACTGAGGAAGCCGACTCACACTTGCGGAGATGATACACGGCGCGGCTTGGGCACGACTGGGGGCATTTTTACTGGATAAAAGTCACGTAAGATCATCGAGAAAAATTTGCAAGTGAGATACGCTATAAATATTGATGCAATGCTGACGTTACCAAGACGATTCCTGAATATTTGCGACCGTCGGATTTGTTTATAAAAGAACCATCACCGAAGACAATTCAACACTTGTAAAATAAATAAGATATTTAAGAGTTCTTTGAGATTTTATTCAACGGTAATATCATAAGATCTTGATAAATAGTCGACATTGTCATCAATTTTTTGAGAGTGCGGGACTGTCAATTTGACGAGACCAAACTAGCATTAAAAAATTGACAAATTTATTTTTATAATGTCAATTTGTTCGAGTCAAATTTCGGAGCACTGCACTCGAGAAAAATTGAGACTAATTTATCAAGATTGTTGTTGTAGTTATATAATATAGTACAATATAATATAATAATAAAAGTAAATAATCTTTATTTAATGTATAAACAATAAATTCAAATACACATAGGTACTAACAATTTTCTATGCTGTTCTTCAACTGAATCTACAAAATAATAAAAAAAGTACAGATATAATTCATACCAAAGTAAATAGCAAAGTAAAGAAACTAGAACTATATAATTCATATGAACCACATGGAGTGCGAGAACATTGTTTAAAATTTAAATTTAAAATTCGACAACGACCACTCTTTCAAATCAATTGGCAGTCTATTATATTATATGCAGTTTTATAATGGATGTGCTATCAATTTTATCATATTAAGTGATATGCCACCCATACCGGCGTTACTGTTAATTGAATTAATAATTTTTAAACCATCTCGAATCTCGAGAGTGTGAAAGCTGAATTTACCAAAGGTGCACTCTCTTTCATAGTTGTTGAGTAGGTGAAGTAGGGTCCCTGTAGCAGGTTATACTGGCACGCCAGTAAAATCCCTATTAATTACATTAGGATCACTAATTTTCCAATGCAATGCAGCAGGACGATTGTTTCTAGTAATAATACCAGCATAACGCAATGTGTTCCATAAGGATTTACTATCATTATTTCTGAGTTTCAGGCACTATTGAAGGAGATTGAAAAGTTGAAATAACCCACAAAAAGAAGCTTTTTTGGATGACTTCGAGTATTTTGAGAGCTATTTGCCAACTAGAATTCTAACAAAGCCTGCCATAAAATATTAAGATTGAATAAATACATTAAAAGTGTATGTTTTTCTCTTACGAGGGAACAGCCACTTTACTCCCTCGTATGAGTGAGTAAAATTGAGTCTGTCCACAACCTCGACCATCGTTTAAAACGACCAGCTTAATGCGAGACCTTGTTCTTGTTTCTCGAAAATCGAATTTCTGTGTACAACCGAAACTAAATGGTCCATTGTAAAAACCGGCGAGAATCGAACCGAGTCCTTTCCAGCTGAAATGGCAACGTCCTCTCACAGACCACTTCTGAAATCACTCATTCAAGTGACCTTTAAAATGTAAAAACCGACACAACGGCCACAATGACCCCACCTTAACAATATCAATCGCGTTTGAGCGAGTTGTACGCTCCCGTCATCTTGGGTTACGCGGTCCCGGTTTTACGCAGAAGACGGTTGAACCATGATATTTTCGGACAAGCCAATAAATTACAGGACATAAGTCTAGTCTTAGGGACACCTGCGAGCTTGTGGCAATTGTGGAAAACTCTTATGTGATGCTTGGAATCGAGGATAATTAAGAAGGGGCCGAGAAAAAAATTCCTAAAGCATGCCTGCCGGATTTAGTTTTAAATATCTTGCATTGGTTAATTTACCACCTTTAGCATAGATAATGACATAAAATGAAAACCATTTCTCGTCATTTCTTACCGGAAAATGTTTCCTAGATGATAGAAACCAGTTGTCATTTTCAGCACATTAATGAAATAATTTCCTCGCTGAAAAACCTATTATCAAAGACAAACGCATAGACAGGACTCTTAAAGCACCTCCTTAAACACCCTTCGGCCATTTCTTACATTGCTCCTTTTAAATGTTTCTGTAACTCCCTACATTCCCGACAGCATTTTTATAAGCTGCATACAATATAGGCCTTAGATACGAACCCTGAGGTACATGCTCCGTTAGTAAGTATTTCTTATATGCAACTGAATTACATAATATTTTCAGGCATATAAATTTCAGCAATGAATTTCTGATCTAACCCACATTCACTTAAAATAGTAAATATTAATTTGACATAATATATATTAATAATAATAGCGGTAAAACAAAACATGTATTATTAAACAGTAGTCATCAATCAAATCAAATGATTGTAGAAGTAGAAGTGCGAGATTTTAAAAACTTCTAAAGTTACACTCCAACATTAAGTTAATTATCCTGAAATAAACTGGCAGGATTTGCCATTCTGTTCAAAGAAGAGTTCACGCCATATAGGGTACGATGCTGCTTACTGCAAAATGCGACCTAAAGTTGCTCGGTGGTAAATAAATCACTAAAATTGAGAGCTGTGGAAATTGCTATTAATTATGTGAATAAATTCGGTATAAAATGAGTCCTTCGAACCGCAAATCTCTTTATTTATAGCATTTCTTCAAGATCCTCAAATATGACATTTTGAAAAATACCGAGTTTAAAAGCTAATATCGCAAAAATTTTCGTTGAACCGAGTCTACCCTAGTTATTTTACAAGTTGTAACCAAATTCCAAGTCTGATCTAATCAGTGATGTATAAAGTGACCTAATAACAGCTATACCTTTATACATACTAGTATTTCTTCTGATAAATCCTGGAACTCTATAATTGCCATTCTCACGCAATATTTATAACGACGATAAAAAGTTACCCAGTCATCAAATAATATACCCAAGTCTAATAGATTTTACTTGTTGCAATACAATACCATCCAAATTGTACTGAAAAATTCATTTTACATATATTCCATTTCTAAGAGACCGTAAATAAAAAATGTTCATTTACGTCACTCTGTAATTTTATGTTTTTCGGAAGTCAAAGCGTGTGCATTCCGAACTTCATCTCAAAACCCACATGAGTTGTACAGGGTCTGCCGCAGGATTCAATTCTTGGACCTTTGTTAAGTTCGCTATGTACCTCATATTTACCAACATTCGTTGAATATTGTTCGATACCTGAAGAAACGCATTCCACCAAAATAATTGCAAACAATGATCTTTAGGTAATCCATAGAATTGCATCTCAATATATACTAACTGGCATAAAGATGCATCATCATACAGTGGACACAAATAAAACCTTGGGAATTTWTATTGTCCTTATGACAAAAACTTAAGATGATACGGGGCAGGTTAAAATTTGTAAATATGAGTGCTAGGCCAAATCATGTTTTGTAAACTAAAAAAAAAATTTGCTGCAAGCAACACGTTCCAAAACTTCGACAACACATACCAATATTGAGGTGATAAAAAACCTTATTTTTCGCAGTATAAGAATTGAAATTCTTGAAACGTCACATTAAAAATTAGTGATGAAAACTATTCTACTGAGAATGGTTACGCAAGATGAGTACCCAGAAAAGAAAGAATATGAAAATGATTCTTTTTAATTCCTTGCTCACCTGCAGAGAAATCTGGAATATTATGCTAGAATCAATTATTCTGGCTTGCTCACTTACTGCCTATTATACTTAAAATGTCATCTAAAGAATGCATTGGGAGTTTCTTCAATATCAGCCTTATAGTCCGTATTTATCATCACCCATCCCTTTAGGCTGCCGAAAGAGGCTCAAAATTTCAAGACAATGATTGTGCTGTCAATTTATGAATTAGTAGCTTCGCACAAAACCAAAAAATATTCTGAAGATATCAACAACTTGGAGAAACGAAACAAAAATGTTTCTGCCTATCGCAAGCCGCACAGCAATCACATAACGACCCTCCCTCCGCTACAAAAGCCTCACACGACTTTCGTTGCATCCACTCGGTCGCATTATCGTTCCGATGAATAATGTGTAACCCAATTCCGTTCGGTTTAAGTAGGTCCGTATCCTAGATTCGTATTTCAGAAAAGTGACTGTCTCTACTTTCATGATAATGCGATAGTACGCCCTCTCCACGGCCACTGACCCCCTGATTTCACTGCCACAGCCATCGCGGACGACCTTTCTCCACTGGGACAATGTCCTGGTGCATTGCCTCCGAGGAGTCATACCGTTTGACGAAAATAAAGAACGAGCGGGCTGCGCGATCGCGCTTCTGGAAACATCCTGCTTTTCTCTGGGGGGCACTAGCTTCTTATTCGTGGTACACGMCAGTGATCTTTGCAGATCCTTTGGAAGAAAAGGAGTTTAAACTCATAACTACTACCTACTTATTTTTTTCTTCTTAAATAACCAAGGTTTTTAGTAATGTTAAATGTACATTTAACAATATTAATCTGTTAAATATTGTAATGGAATGACCCTATTAATCGAAATCATCTTTAGAGCCTTTACAGTTACCACCTTCGACCTTCAACTCCCTTTTGAGTTTGAGATTTACGCATCATGTGAACTTAAAACTTCTAATCAGAGCCATCTAACTGATTTGTTTGATTTTCAATAAAATGACGAGATGCCAGAAACGATGATTGATAATTCTTTGCTAAAATATATGGATAAGGTTCGTCAAAGAAAAAAAGGTGTCATTTGCATCCAGACTCTCATGAAATAGTAATGAATGTGTATCAATGTTTGATCAAGATGGGATGTTCTAATCCGGTTAAAGTAACAAGTGATTTAACAAAAGTACCTTATACATCCATTCAAAAGATTATAAAAAGGATAGTTACGAGAGAGAAAAAGTGGACAAAAAAAGTTCAGGAAATTCAGTGAAAGTTTGGGTACAGAAATAAAGAAGGTTATATATGATATGTATAAGGAAAATATGGTGGCTATGATAGTCTCATTGAAACAAAAATTAAATGATTCAGGATATGATTTTGAATATTGTGACGAAACATTTAGGCTAAACTTAAGAAGTATTGGTTTTAATTACAAAACCCTTGACAAAAGAATGGCAATTATGTAATCACCAGGTTTGAAAAACTTGAAATCTGAATACGTGGCAATATCGAGATGAAGGAAGCAACATAGTTTATCTCGACGAAATATGGTTGGATTCGTATAAAGTTGTGAAAAAAGGTCTTACTGATAGTACAATAAATTGCTGTTTAAATACACCCCCTTCCCGCGGCAAAAGAATTATTATTCTGCACGCGGGTAGAAGTAATGGATGGGTCCAAAAAGGACTTCTTTTGTCAGCAAGAAATATAAAAAAATTTCTGCTGACTATCATCAGGACATGGATGCTTTACTGTTTGAGACTTGGTTTACCAACCAGGTGTTGCCATTTCTACCTCCTAATAGAGTAATAATAATGGATAATGCAAAATATTATTCAAAACGATTGAATAAGGAACCATGTCAGCCTACTAGAATTATCGATTATATGACGAGAAATCATATCGAAGTACCTAACAAGGCCACCAAAAAAGACTTACTACTATGTTTTCAATCCATTTGAACTAGTTTGGAGTGATCTAAAACGAGGAAAAGACACAATAATTCTCATCATTTTAAGTGCTAATGTGATGGACATTATAAGGAACGAAGCTGACTAGATTAGTGCTGAAAAGTGGGTAAAAACATGATTTAAATTCTGATTCGCACAGTGACAGTGAATTTTTCGAAAATATTTGTAATACTGATTTAGAATAATTATAAAATTCTTCTCCATACAAGAACATTTTAATGTGCGTGTCCGGTTCTGCAGCGATGTCTGTTTACCGTTTTCGGGAATGATTTATGAACTCTGTTTCAGCATCCGCTAAAGGGACCTCAAGTGGTAAATAATCCCTCATTATTGGAGTTAAAGTCTTTTACTGAGGCCATATAACCTTAAGAAACTGGGAATACTATAGATGGATTATAATTTCCACTCAAGTGTTTTAGCTAATTTATCTCCCAAATAGGATACGGAGTTCAACAATCCCCAGTTCAAAATCTCCAAAAAAAAAACCCTCGCCAATCGCAGATTAGGTTTGATCTGGGGCGAGATAGGCCACGAACGGTGTCAAGACCACAGAAAGAACTAAATCCATCTTATCAACGGTGATAACAAACGTGACCATGAAACGCTATTATCCCTGACATCGTTAGCGACCATCGGAACGCAGATAAGCGTCATTTCTGCAACAGAGTGCGGAGAAAACGTCCCGAATTGAATTTCACTGCCACGGAACTGTCACTTTTCCCGTGGAAAAATGCGAATCGAGCGCAAGAGTAAGTCAGGGTCAGCCGATGATAAATCTCGAATTTAGGGCGAGCCGCGCTATCGGTGTTTAGCTCTGTGAGCTATCGCGAGTGGATTTTTCTATTTTAGTGAATTGGGTTAATGAAGTAATCGATAATGCTATCTGTTATGACATCAAGTGATCGATAATGCGATCAAATATAGCAATTAATTCTAGGCGCGTAATAAAAATGTGGTAAATACGCTGTCAACAATAATTAGCGATTATATTATGCATTGATGTATAGTGGGACTACTTTGATTTGGTTTGTAATTACTTCCACTAGCGTACTTCTTGTTGAGATTATTTTATAATCATGCATTTTTTCCTTGCAGGGGTGCAGTTTTTGTCGCTTTTTCGCTACTTTGAATACCTCTGAAATAATTAATTTGCACTACACATATAATTTTGTGATTTTAGATAGTTTAAACCTACATACAAATGTGCTTAAATAAACCCACAAAAATTATGATGTAGCTACAAGCAAAATTATCCTTCAATATAGGTTCTTCAGGAGGCATAAAAATAATGTGACCAGTAAAAAACTCACAAATCATTCAGGAAGCTTAAAAAACAAGCACATACCGTAGTAGTAAAAAGTAGAACGAACAACTAACCAGCAAAATAATAAAAACGATTTTTGAAAACATGTAAGCAAGGCCAGTCACAAATTGGAATAGTCCTAAAGAAGATACAATAAATAATACACGAGAAAATTTCCGGAAGAGTAATATCACCCCATCTAGAGATCCAACAAGCGAATGGATAAGCACATATACGAAATCACTCAAAGTGTCGATACCATCAAGAAAGAACAACATAAACAGGAGCCAGACAAGTATTTTAAGTTCTAAGATTTTAAGTTCATAATGTGTTCTAGAGCTACGTTCTTGCGTTTACATTGTTTTTGTGATTGTCGTTACAGTGAAGTAGTTCCATGTATCTAGACAGGTGTATACAAGAAATCACTTAATCGTGGWACGGAAAGTATCAAATATATGTTGAGAACATTACCAACAGCAACACAAACACCATGTAAGAGAAATAAGCAGAAAAGCTGTAAATCACATTACACAAAACATATGTTCAGAAGGACCTTGGATGAAACAATTCAAGAGCCACGACCAAAATATAAATCAGGGAAGGAGAAGAAATCATATCGACAACAGAACGAAGGAGTAAGAAACCACATCCACAAAAAAATTGGGACGGCAGTACTTACTCATACTATTTGGCCACAAAGCTCTGTGTGTAGCACAGGACCTTTATAGCGCAGTTCATATGTATATAAAAAAGAACGTTGAAACTCACCTCCAACCATCAGTAAAGGCTTATAGAACATTCTAACCTGCTTATCTTCACATTTGCAATTTTGTATCTCCAACCCTATAATAAATTATTCATAATTGCTCTAGTATTTTTTTCTTTAATTGTTTTTGATATTTTTTTTTGTATTATTCTAATGACAATATAAGAAATTGCTACCTTGCATGACTAATTTTATTGAGAAAAAGGCCACATTAGTTTCGATACACTATTACATATTCAAAACTTAAACTCGAGTGCTATGGTAATGGTTTCGATCCAGTATAGTCTTGATTCATAAATTCAAAAGGACATACTGTTAGAACACTTTTCTTTCAGAATGCAATCCAGACAAATTCAGCAAATGTAGTAAATTATTTAAGGTCTAATTTTTAAGACATTACTTTTTTATATAAGTTAAAGTAAATAAAATTGATGTCCCAATGACAGTTGAATATGAAGACGGGTTATATAAGATCTACAGTTAGAAAATTAATTGCCAAATTAAAAGAGTATATGAAACTGTTAAAGATCGGCCACGAAAATAGATGAAGAAATGAAAATTGTCTTGCTTCAAGCTGAAGAAAATCACCCTTTTTCCACTCGCCCATTATAGGGCTACATTAAGCATGACTAAACGATTATTAAGACAAGAAAAGTATCACCCATATAAAGTGCAGCTGTTACATAAGGCTAATCTTCATCGGCTGCAGTTTTTTGAAAAGTCGACCAAAATTCAAACATTATATTTAGTCCCAGCAAAATACCCATTGCACACAAAAGCGGTAAAGTCATCAATGCCATATGACCTTATTTTTTACCGCCCGTTATTTTAGAATTTTAGGTTAGTGCCAGCATTAGTTGTCATTTTTTCTAATAACGAAGACGACAACGAACCTCATCAGAATATTTGGTGTAAGAAATACTATCTGCAAGTGTCTTCTTGATGATTGATCAACCATGGTATAGTACCTGTCCTGGAAATATAAATATTGACCAAAATGATAAATTTGACCAAACACAGAAACCCTGCTGAGGGATTATTGCGGTCCTTGTCATAAATTGGCTAATGGTTCCAAATCAAGCATATAAGCGCTCAGCAAGACCTCTTTGTGGGTTAGGTTTACCACTTTAGTCAATATTGCTGTTTTCCGGACGGGCATTATACATGGACAGTAACCATGGAACTAGGGATGATTAGAAACAACAAAAACTCTATCCTGACAATAAGGAATAATAGTGTTATTATAAAATTTGTTCTCGAATTTAGTTAAATTCTTAATAAATATATTCATCTTTACCCAAACCTCATAAATAGAAATTAAGAGAAAGAACCTAGGCTATTTCGTGATTAATCCAACAAAACCTTGAGCTTCACAAACAAATCGATAAAATCGACGGGGGACCATAAATCTGGCCGGGCATAATAGATAGCGATCGGCGCAGACGACAGAAACGATCGGTTTATGCATATTCAAACAATTTTCAGACATTGACCTTATAAAGCGATCCGAACAATATGAAAGTGCAAAGGAATCTCGAAGGCGCCTCAAATATAGGTTAACATACTTTCAGGGTCATTCACAGTGATGGCTATGGGCAAAAATCGCCATCTGATTTCTCCTCGTGGCCGAAATTGCTGCGGGGAAAACGGAGGAGCGAAAGGGGGTACTTTTTCTACTATGCGCCAGGACCGCCGTTTCATTGAACCTAAGTGGAGTGGTCGTCCTTAGATTTTCATAAAAATGAATGCATTGCCCCTGCGGTGGTTGACCCGACCACGTGCGCCACTGCACTATGCACTCGATGTGCACGGCGACGGATCCGTATAGATTTTGCTCGATTGCAACACTCAATCAACGTTCAGGTTTATAAATAGAACCGAATGCACGAGCGCAGATGCAACCTGCTGTCAAAGTTCGTAAAACTGCTGACACAGTTGATCGCAAATGGAGCAGAGCGATGGGGAGTGTATCGCAGGGTTCCCACCTTGGACCCTGTTTATTAATTATTTAAAATTTTGCCGTACTTGCCGAGATAACAGTCTTGAGAGAGATTTGGAGATGTTAATGAAAACATGTAAGAACGTCACCAATTCTAATTAAGTAATGCAAAGTATGTAGGTACTATTGTAATATTGGCCAAAAATAAGACATCGATAAAGGATTTCTATGAGAATCTACCAAAGGATAACAAAAATAAGGATCGTATGGGGTATGAAATGTACAAAGTTGGCTGCTTTCGTTCTTCAGTTTTTAATGCTCATTTCCTCTTCCACTTCAATTTGCCATCTTTCTTTCTCTTCTCTTTCTTCCGCCATTATTGCTAGTAGTTAGCTCTTTCGGGAGTCTGTTATTCGCGATTCCTATTATATGTCCCAAGCTCCCTGTCATTAACCTGGCTGTAATAATTAGTTCTGTATATAAATGTAGTTCCTGGTTGGTTCTCCCTAACAATAACAATCCATCAATATTTACTCTTCTTCAAGACCTCTAGAAGTTTCAAACCCGCAGTCATTATTATCCATACTTTATTTACAAGCAGTTCTATTAGAAGTAGCATTGTTTTATACTATTTTTGGGGCCCTGTATTTATTGCTTCGACATAGTTACTTCCTGCTTGAACCAATCGTCCTAGTGAGGCTGGCGCCTAGATATTTAAAGTTCTCTATCTCCTCAAATATGTATTGCCTCCAATTTCTACTAAGAATTAACATGGTTGATCTCGTACTAAAAACTGTATTTATACATGGCATGTTCTTGTATTTTGATTTTTCTTCATTAATTTCTAAACCAATCTTGTGTTGAATCACCCACTACCACTGCTTGAAATGCGAGAAACACGTCTGAGCTAAACCATATCCTAAGGAGGAAAGGGAACGAACCCGTAGATAACGTTGTACACCCTTCTTAAAGATTCAATCGCTACCGGCCCTTCTTCCAAGCTTTAACATTTCAGCGTATTTCCATCTTTATCTGGGCCTTTGTTAATCTTCAGTTGCTTCACTAACTCTCTGGCTTACTATTGTACTAAGCAAATGTTCCCTATCCCTGTTCATATTCTATATTTCAGCTATATCATCTTGGTGTTTTCGATCTTGGTATTCTTCCATTTAAACAATCATTAAAATGTTGTTTCCACAAAACCATAACATCATGACACCCATTTTACGTCGGTATAATATTGGTATTTTTTTCGTAACATTGCCTCTGTTTCCTTATCCCTTTATATAGTGCTTGCACATCCTGATTTCTAAATAATATAATTACATATAGCATATAATTTGTTCACTACATTTCGTTTTCTTGCTCCATCTTGCTTGGTATATTTTTGTTTTCTATTTCCTCAATGCATTCCTCATCAAACCATTTATTTCCACCTTGTATGCCTTCTACTCTTTGTGGTACACTTTCTTTAATCGCATTTCTTATGTTATTACACGTACTGTCAATGTTAGTTGTTTCTCACAATTACAACACTTTGCTTCCATTTGTTTCTGCTTTTCAACGATATCGGCAAAGTTAATTCAAGTGTATAGGTACACAAAGTTATGCATAAATTTCAAATTTTTATTCTCTGCCATTTACAATATCTAAATTAAAACATTTTATTTAAAAAAATTAAAATTAACACATTTCAATCATTTTTACTGTACCCTTACTTTAACTAACTGTTAAGAAGATTGTCCTTTCATCATTTGGCAATACTCTCAATGCAAGCGCAACCAAGCAAAACCGAAGTTTTGCACATTTAGGTTTCATGGCACTTGTGTGTCATAGTCTTAATCCAAATTTTACATGTACCATCATATTCAGCTTCAACATGACAAACATTAATTAATATATTCAATTTTCTAAATGAGATTGAGCCTTTTGACCCTAGTAACCCTACCTCAAAAAAACTTATTTGGACACGCCTGTAGAGTACATATAAGCTACTACCTAGCAAAAACCTAAGGTCAATCCGAAATTACTGGCACGTAAGAACTACTACCAACTTTAGTGGGTTGCGTTAAAAACATTACTGTCCAAGAACCCCATAAAAATGTAGTCCAAATAAGTAAGGTCTGGAGGCCAAGGAAGTTTCCTTTCTATACCTTCATCTCCCTGGAATTGCTGCATTCAGATATTCACGAAGAAAGCTTGCAAAACGGACAGGCGCGTTCTCAAAACTGTTTTTCATTCTTGCTTACAGCTCCATGATGTATCGGTGGTTGAATAGAAAAGACCTCGGTGGCTGTAAGTATCTCTAATTCACCCGTAAGTTTCTCGTAGACATGTCTATCTTAAATAYATGGTTCGGAAGGAGAAAAAAAAGGATAAAACACTTTAAGACCATGAAGTACGGTTACCCCAACGTTTAGGTATTGATATTTCTATTCGTTTTTCATTTGACASTTTTTTTAGTGGGCTTTTTCAATGGGTTCAAACGCCCTTTAGGCAATCGGCGTGCGTAGCTCGTAAATCGTTACTAATTTTCACAAAATGACCCCAAAGTGTGGCGTAAAGTGTGTCCACATCCAAATTAAATAAGTACTTTTACAAAAGACAATATATAGGTGGTCGTATAACAACAAGCATAAACTTGATAAAGGTTAAACTCGTATATTTGTGCCAAAACGCAGAAATATCAATGATAGGTCAAGTTACTAACTCGCATGTATCTACATATGGTTACCGTACATCACATAATTAGGTACTATAACCGGGAAAATAAAATAAACAATTTAAGTAAATATTACCTATGTGGAAATATGGCGGAGTATTAAGGGTTTATCCAGGATTGCTCAAAAACAACGTTTGAATCGATCAACTAATAGTAATTCGTGAAAATCAGAAGCGAAACAACTGCGTTACAACGCTGCACTCAAATTCAATTAAAAGAAAGAAACTAGAACTGGAAGTTATAGCTGAAAAGGAATTTGCATAAATTAATTCCTACAGTTGTTCCTGCTCTACTCATCTTTCTTGGAGAGTCCCGCTTTCTCAGATACATTCTTCGAGGCTCTCCAATGTAATCCCGGTTTATCAGCAAAGTTCCTGAAGTCAACAGCTTTCGATCCGCGTTCAAAGTCAACCACGTATGCAATTTGTATTATTATTAGTGTCGCAACAAGCGGCTATCAATAAACTTCCCCTACAGGTCAGGCACTAGGCATTTTGCCTGTTACGGTACCCATCTTTTTCTCGGTCTGTCTGCTCTTCTTCCAGAGCATTTGTAAAATCTTGCCCTAACAGGCAGTCTGCTTTCGCCTATTCCTTCTTTGCGTTCTTTCCACTTATTTTATACTCTTTTATTTTATCGTTGACGTCGAAGATGTTTAGATCTTTTCTGATATCTGTTTCTTATTCTGTCTAGTCTTGTGCAACCTTTCACTCTTCTAAGAAACTTCATCTCATGTGTTTGTATTCTATTCTAAAACTTTCCGCCTTTTCCACTGCTTGTGTCAAATTTTGCCATTCTTCATTTATTTCTTCCTTTATGCTGTTTGCTCTAGTATTTTATTTAGCCTATCTTGATGGAGTTTCCTTATGCTTCCTTCATCCAGCATATATATCTTAAAAACTTCATCATTTATTTTCTTTGTAGATGTCTTCTCCGTAGCATCCAACCACATTTAGTGTTAGGATATTTCCAATACTGGCAGTAAAATCACCCATTAATATTACTTGATCAGTTTTCTTGTATCTATCCATGGTAGACTGTAGCTGTTCGTAAATGTTTTGGATTTCTCAGGTTTACCTCCTTCAGATGCATATATGGCGATTAACGTTAAATTTCCTCTTTCAGACTTTATTCTTGTTGTGATAATCCGTTCGTTTATGCATTCATAGTTATTTTTTTATCAGTAGTAAAATCCAATTTTGGCGTAAAATTTCAAGCATATATATGTTCTAATTATCGTTAATTATCGTTCTTAGACATGCACAAACGAATCTGGAACGTGACAAAAAATTTCTGAAATGTTAATGTGGAAGAGTGAGGGTTGTACCTCATCCGTACAACAAATTAGCAGTTTGAAAAATTATATTTTAGGCGGGTTTGTTTCATTACGTGGAGCAGTGTCGTCTTAAAAAAGTGAATTGCAACAATTACTGTTATACCTGGAAGTTTTTGAGCCATTGCCCCAATGGACAAATATATCAGTGTTTTAAGTTACTCGGAATGGTACAACATTATTGAAATTTTATGAAATTGCATCATATTTGGGGCTTCGTCTTTTATTGGCAAATATAGAGAGAATTTTATGATGCTTACGCGCTGAAAAAATTTAAATCGAAATAAACAAGCTTATAATAGTAAGAACCGAAAATGTGAATATTTCTAGGTCTTATAACGCCGCGAAAAACGAGTTATTTCAAATACAAGGAAAAAAAACTGCACGTGGATCACGAAAAAACTGTAAGCAACCAGTTGTAACTTGTCTACCTCTAGCCCTGGATGAGCCCCTTGACCGACCGCAACAATCGATGATATCATCTTGGAGCAGGTAGTTCAAAGACTCTTCGCGGCCAGGGTCAATACATCCATGGGGGAGCGACCTTGCAGGGTACACCAGACATCGTCTACTTCCACCTGCAGGCCGTTAAGCGGACAAACACCCGGGATACGCGCAAGACCTCCACGTGGAAGCTCGCTGTTGCGGGTATCGGAAAAAATTGCGCAAACTGCACGTCCTTTTTTTTGTTGGAACTTAAATGATGTTAATTAAGCTCTGAAAATTTGTTGAGGACTTCTTCATGCGAGACTAACCCCACTTTCAAAAAAGTGTCAGTTTTTTTTAATAGGAAGGCAGAGAAGAAACAGATTTTGCAAAAATTTTTATATCGCATCTTCCTTCTGTATCTCCTACACTGCTCAAAATACAAAAAAAAACCTTCTACACCGAATCTATGGCGAACGTTTTATGTAAAAGGTCTAACTGAATTAGCTGCATTTGTAGGCTTTAGCTTCTATGGTAGGTAACTGAAATATTTAGGTATTAAGTGACTTTTCAGAAGCTTAATTTTGCCCTTTATCAAGTTTAAAGTATCAAGCAACGATCTATGAGACTGACTTATGCAGAGGGTTTTACAGCTTGATGGTCGGCCGTCGTTAACTATTGTATTGTAAATGAGGGTTTTTACAACCTTATGGTCGGCTGTCCTATACTATTGGGATTAGTGGCACGCTTCAAAATTCCTAAATGGGCCGTATTCAAAAAAATCTTGTTGGCTAAAGTTTTAACTTTTCCACTATAAATTTTTGAAAATTGTTAGTTGTGATAATTTAGCAATTAATAAAACATAGCAGCTTTTATAACAAATTTTATTTAATGCAGACCTGATGCTAACTGGCGCGACCCGCGATCTATTTTTATGTGATACTTTATAGGGTTTAAATTTTACGATGTATAAAATAAAAACCTTTGCATGTCATAACGAATTTATACAAATTTAATATAAAAACATACAAATTAGTATATAAGTAGAAAATTATTTACATTTGTTAGAAAAAATTTACAATAGTGCACAATAAAATTTATACACAGTATCGATTATGTTCATTACAGCTTGTTAATAAGCACATTACAAGAGTCAGAAACTAAAAACAATTACTCACTATCACTTTCACTGCTACAATCACGATTAACTTCTATTATTAATTCTTGTACATGATTCGCTCTGAACCGATTTTCGATGTCCAGTAAATGCCGCACTGAATTTCTCCATGGATCGACACTTGTTATTTCAGCTTCGTGTCTAATTTTTAGCAGCAGTTCATTGCTAAATTTTCCACCGGTGTCCCCTCGTCGAATTCTTTATTTCAACTGCCCCCATTTCATTTCAATGGGGTTAAAAATGCAATGATATGGGGGTAATCGTAGAATGGTGTGTCCACATTCAGAAGCGAGAATTTTAAATTTCTTCAAAAAATTTTTTGTGCCAAACACTTCCAATTGTTTTTTTTTGTGTAATTCTCTTCGAAATATAATCTTCTTCTCTTAAAAACTCTTGAATGGTTGCCTTATTAGTTGTTGTATTTGGAATTTTATCCAGTTGTTCCGAATTGTAACTAGCGTTATCCATTACTATGACGCTGTTTGGTGTCAATTTGGGCAATAAAATGTTTTTGAACCAATTTTCAAACACTTCCGCATTCATATCAGAATGATAATCGGTTTAAAATCAGCAATAATCTGTTTGACCAGTTGCCCTACGAAATGTATTTGTCACAAACGCCTATTAATAAGTGGCTAAATGTAAGCATATAATATGTAGGTATGACTGAATAAGTAACAACTATTGCTTTTGGTACGCTTATATGCTGTAAAACTTTAAAATATAAGTAAACACATATGCTTTCAATACCGTTTATGGTAGGAGTAGAATAGTCCGACTTCTTCTTATTTCCAAAAAAATATATAGGTAGAAACTACGTATATGAACCTCCGGATTAAAAGAAAAATTGAACCTTTGAAGAAACAGGGCAGAGGACGATTGCACACCGCGATCAAAAATTAGAAAGTATGGGCTGCCGCATTGAAATTGGAATGTTTACCATTCATGGTTATAAAAATAGATACTACTCATTAAATTAAGAAAGAATACGATTTAGTCATACATTAAAAGCTATTATATGAGAAATATTTGTAGTTCAAATAATAATATTAAATAATGCTCATTGATTTATGTGTTCGGAAAAAAATTCAAAAAAAGCTTAACACTATTTTTCCACTCTACTGCAAAACAGTGGAACGTGCCGAACCCGCCTGTTATTTACGACAGCTTCAGGTAATATTTGTAAACCATGGTGAGCGGTAATCGGCTGTTCGTATAATGAGTTTCATAGCTTGTTGCTTGCAACTATAATAATCTCTACAAAATGTAAAAATATACCATACCTTGAACAGAAATTCGATTTTATTTAGGTCATCAGCAATATACAGGATGTATCTAAAAGGTCTTTACCCAAGTCTACCATATATTCCTTGGACAAAAATAAGCCGATTTAGTAAAACTTATCTTAGTCCAAAAGTTAATTCGGAGAAAGTTTTTGAAAAAATTAAAATATTTTAGCGAAATTTGGTACGGGCGTTTTTCGGGTCAAGGTATTCAACGCTTTTGATGGATCGACTGATATTTGCTTGTGGAGTCATCTACCTTATTTTACGCACATTTAAAATGTCATAACTTTTTTGCCCCCCATGTATATCGTTTTTGGACCAATACGTCTATTCTCCTAACCTTTTGCAATAAAAACAGTATACCTTGTAATGCATGTCAATTATTTGATAAATACGCTAAGTTTCAAGTAGGCTTAATTAAATAAACAATAAAATTATTATTAGTATACAACTTCTGGTTTATTGTTTGCATTGCCATCTGCGAACCAACAAAGCTTAGCGCAAAATAATAAATTTCCCTTCATTTTACTTTCGTTTTCTCCACTATCGTCGCTGCCAATTAGACGTACAAGCACGTCGGTCAGTCAGCGTGAAATATGCAACAATTAAATCGTTTTCATGCCTGGTCTGCGGCAAACTTTTTTCTTTCAGTGCATCCCGTAGAGGCTGTTGCACCTACAAATGGAAGCAAAGCTGATTTGCATTAAAATGCGCGCTAGTCTGATCCGCGTAGGGTAGTGCACTGTTAACGACGGTCTACCAGTTTTTAAATTTTTTCAACTCGGGACACTGCACTGCTATAAATCAGAGGGAGGCGATGGGAGCAACGATTTCTTGGACGCTTTTCGCACAAGTTTTGTTCTGGTGGAAGGTAGTCCGAGATACCAATGTAACGCAGCAGGTCGTAATAGCACTATTGAAATTGTATTTACGTATGCATATGTGATTTATTCGTTAAAATCTTTTCTATTCATTCACTTCTTCACAGCTTATGATCATTTTAATTTTCATTTGGTCCAGTAAAGTGAATCATATCAAATTATAACAAAACCAACTTTTTCTCAACTGCAAGCGCTATTCTTCCTTGGCATTCGTAATTACAACTTTAGTAAACCTAAAGAGAGTAGAGATCGCATCAGGTTGTTAGGTTTTCTGCCTTAAGCAAACGAGAAGTTTACTGAAGAACTTGTAGCAAGACTACAGTATCAGAATCGCTATATGACACTTCACCTTATCAGCACCTTATTTTGGTTAAAGTGTCAAGAAGTTGACTGAATAACATTCTCGTTAATTGTGCTCTTAAGCTAGGATAACATATCTGAAAATGAAGGTAAATTAAACTTTATTATTTACAAAAAATTCTCGCACTTTTATAAATAAACTACAATTTCTTGCAGATTGGCGATTCTAAATCAACTGTAGCTTCTTTTCCACCATCCATTTTCATGTTTAGGCTTAACTTTAATATCTCCAGGAGTCTTCTTAGAATTTAACTTAAAAGCACCGCGTACATAATTGAAAAATAATTCGAGGTTAGTAAGAGCTCATTTATTTTTACTTTAGGAAATGTGTCTTCTATAGTATTTTTTTCGCATGGTCAAATTTCGAACAAAAACGTTTTTGTTGACAATTTTATATATTTAAAGCACAAATCTTTTAATCCTTAATAACTGACAGTTTACTCTTGTGTATACTTTTCAGAAATTTCCTTACCGGACCCCTATTTTGATTAAATTTTATTAAAGGTGGGTACTAAAATTATACTACTTTGACATTAATTTTGTGACTAGTGAACTTATAAAAGGGCTGATGAAACTATATCACACATGAAAGTAAATGAGAATAAAACATGGTTAAAATTTCAAAACGGTGCCACTAATTCCTATGAACCGTATAAAATATGTCTTTGAAAAAATTAGTTTTTATTGTTAATTTCTGCGAAAAATTGAACTACTAGTGACATGCCATAGAAAATGTTTAATAAGTTCTTTTTACGTATTACAGATTTTGATGTAAAGAAGACTGAGTTATTGACGTTTTTCATCTATTCCCATAACATAATCAGGACGATATCTTAAAGAGTGTATGTTTTTCTCCCTTTTCTATTGGGACTGTAGAATTCAAAAAAACATTTCTCCTACGGGTGGCACTACTTGCCAGTAGTCAAGACCAAGAGTCCTCTAGAAGCCCATTAAGAAACTTAACTCATCAGAAAACTTGTTTACGAGAACGAAGTCTAGCAAAAGCTTAGTCAGTAAAGATTGGCAGTGCCTGTACGTCTGCACAATTTTTGTAAAGGTTAATATACCATGAGTGGTAACTTCTACCATATGGATATAAATACTGTTGAGCCAAATTCAACAACAGAAATTAACTGCTAATGATAGACCTGTAGAAACCTTGCCCTAGAAAATTTTAATCCTGATCTAATTTCCCGCGAATATTTAGCTAATATAATAATTTTCATATGGCAATAAGTGATAGAACGTAACAGATATTTAGACAATATCTAAATATGCCAAGTGAAACATAATCAGCATTCCTTTTATCTAGGTGGTTTCCTCTTATTATTGCCATATTGTTTAGCAACTGCAGTATCGACTATATAAAATAAATATGTTAACAGGATCGATACCAAAACAGAACCTAGAGAAAGCTTATCCATAGTAGCGACTAACCTGGTCTAGTCGACGACACATTTCTTAGCAGGATACCTTGTAACTTAGATGTTATTCTTCTTGCAAACTTGAGAACCATGATGGAAGAATTCGGAAATTAACGTAATCTTTACTAGCTGCTTTGCAAAAATTTATTTCCTTTAATCATTGTATTACACCATCTGTTAAAAATTCAGTAAAATATATTATTGGTATCACGATGTCCTTTTGTCTTTTCCACAATTCTGTTGGCAATTTAATTTGCAGTGGCAGGTTTATATTAATCAAGTTTTTAACATTCCAAGCTTTCGTTAGAGATTTCCACATTTCTCTCCTTTCATTGTCGAAACAAGACAAACCTTGGAGCAACCCATTTAATACGAAGACTAATTCTAAATTAAAAACAAGGCTCTAATGAGTAAGGGAAAGGAAGATAAAAAAAGATAAAATTCGGAGTGCTCATTTCAAAGATATGCCGTACCTGGACTACGTTGAGCGGACTCATCTACAAGAACTGAATTTTGGAAATATAAAATTAAATAGAATACCGCCGCCAACACTTACGCAAATTAAAAATTTAGTAAAGAAACAAAGGAACAATAAAAGCCTGATAAAAATGGAATATGCATTTCAACTAAAGATATGTATATGATTTAGTGTGCAAAATTAATGTGTTCCAGTAAAAAAAGGCGATTTTGTTTCTAATAATTATACAGTTAGTGGACAACGTGCTGTCTTGTTATATGAGAAAGTATGAACTTCGTTTTCATAGATCTTAAGCAGGCATGGTGAGGTAATGACTTCAGATATCTCGAGTGCTACTTGACGCAGGTATTTTTTACAAATAGGATATTATTTATCATCACATACATCAATACTTAGCATATAGTGACGATATTGGGTTCGTTAATATACTGTTGTAGGTACTCGATGTGGTGCAAAAACTGTAGCAAGCTGGGATAAGAGATTGGGAATTAATGTGTCTTGAAAAGTGTGAAAAGTGGCCATAATGGTCGAGTACTGTTTGGAAGAATAGTGTCAAAATGCTGAATACGAAAGAAGAAACATCGGAATCGCGATTGAAAAACACCCAGGAGCATTTTGAATAGTGCACAACGTTTGTAATCAGTTTGCGAGCTATAGGCATTGACTATGCAGTGCTATAGGTATTAAATGCAGTTCATGGAAAGCAGAAAGCAATAAAAACTTTATTATTCAACGTTTGGTAAATTTTTGCAGCCAGTATATTGTAAGTACGTCTTACTAAATCATGGGTATTACTTTATTTTAAGATAAAATTAAACGGAAATAATTTAACGTGTGATATTTCTGAAATGAATAATGATGGTAATAATTAAAACTGTTGGAATAGAAAAAAGTCTAGACGTACACAAAGTAATTTATAATCAGTCTTCCCTGTTTACTATGGGCCAGTTAAAATATTTTCAGTTAAATCTCTATGATTTTGGGGAAATTACCAAAACACCTTTTCAACATCTTCATTTATTTATAATTGATATGATACATTCTACATGGAGTATATTCAACCATACCATCTTGCAGCTTATTTGATAGTAGCAATGTTGCGATCATTTAATAAGTAGAAACATTGATTGACTAACCAAAACCATAGGATGCTTAATGGATGCAGGAATACTTGAAAAAGAAGGAACCTTTTCTTGCATAGCGTTCATGGTATAAATAGAATAGAACCAAAAACATTTACTGCCAATGTACGCGAAAGACTCTTAATTTTCACTTTGAATTGCTCGCACATGCAACATGTGTCTAGTTGGAGGCGTTCAAATCAACAGAAAATCTCTCTCTAAAGATCTTCAAAGAAAAATCAACAACAATTCAAACAGAACGTATACTCTCTCTTACTAAGTACATACATTTTGCTCCTGACGTCGGGATATAGGGGGGAGTATGCTGTGGTCAATCCAATTAGAAGAAAGTTAAAATATTGCCTTTCTGGAAAATTTCAAATGTGGCCTTCAGTGTTTTTCACATCACTTCCAAAAGTTGCATTAGGTTGTTTAATATCTACAAGCAGTTAGCCCAATCATCTACAAAATTCTTAGCTATATGTATAGTATTTAAAAGAACTAGTTTTTGATCTTAGCTTCACCATGTTGCACGGTCTCTTTGCTTTTATAATATTACAACCCGATAGCGTTTGTAGATATAAGCATCTTGTTCCTGTTGCACTTCGAAATTTGTTCAGGATTTCCCACAAACAAAATCATTAAGAGCTCACATTAATTTTACTAACCATTATTGTTGTTACTATTTCAGAAAAAAAAACAAATTAAAATTAATATTAAAAAGTATAATATGTGTCGAATGTGTCATCTCGTACATTAGTAGTAAACTGATTTTGGCTATCACAGAAATTACACAGAAGATATTTTTTATTGAAGTGCTTTTTATTAAGTATATTCACACAATTCCTCTAAATTTCTGATAGAGATTCCTTCCACATTTCTTTCACTACCTAGTCAAGAACTCGTTTCGTCCGCTGTTTCGGTCGTAGTAATTTTTGGCAGTTGTCCACACATCTCCAGTCGGATTGTATTGACAGTGGTATACGTAAATAACAGTTAAGTTGAACAGTATGGCATCTGTCGATTTGTTGAATTCTCTCATGCATTAATGCTGTGTCTTTTTTAAACAATTTGAAAAACTTTTTTCAATTGGTTTGGAATGATAAGAAACGTTGTCCAAAGTTTAGATTCCGGTTCTTCCAGCGTTTTTTGGTACATTGCTTATCCTCTTAAAAGACGGTATAAGTAGTACAGATAATCAGTACAGTTTACTACAAGTTATATAAAGTTATTGTATGTACTATTCCTATTCTCGATATTCAAGATCAATATGATTCTTGTAGGCAATATTTATTTATCAAACATATGCCATAGTGGATAGTGATGTATATTTTTTTTACAAATTAATAATAACAATTTAATATGACTTTCATTTTTGTTTGAGAATTCATGGTTTCTGGGCAAAGATCGCACCCTCTGCTCCATCTGATTTACCTCTACTTTAACTAGTATTTATTATACTCTTTTTGGTGTGCTAAATTATTGAGAACGGATATGATAGGGACATGTTTTTTAGCGCGGTTTACAACATATTGGACATGGTAGAGTATTCGTACTGTACCATCACAATTTATATATTCTTCCCATCTTACTCTTGTCTATATCATTAGTTGAAACTTATATAGTTTAGTTTTACCTTTTCTTTTTCGAATATTCAATGCTTTATCAGACACATCATCGCTAGTAGACTCTATTGTTTCAACTGGCACTTGCGCAGACTTTTCAGAAACAATACACATTAATGAGTTGTGTTCTTTCTGAATAACGTACTGGAAGTACTGATATGCTATTTATTAAATACCGGGATACCCCGGCACATATAGTCATCAAATAAAGACAATTAATAACTCATAATGCAATATTTAACAAGCTAGACAAGAAATGCGTTAGCATCTATGGTATATCAAAATAGCGCTTTACGGATAGTCAACTTGAATCTAGGGTAATGCAATTTTTTTATGTAGTAAGGTCGAGAATTATATATGTTACTAATGTATTACGAGTATCCTCTTTTAAACAATTCATAATTATCACAAGGTATTGTTAATTCTTTTTTTCAGTACATTAATATTATGAACGTCTGTTCTATACCTTATTTTATTATAAAGATATGGAGGTGATCTGCTCACTAAAATTTTATGGAAGTGACTAGCAGCACGAAGGTATCTTTTCAGTGAATTCTATTAGTTGTTTTAAAGTCTAAATAAGGTCAGTATACTACTGCGGCAAAATTGCATTCGTCAATATGTCCACAAAATATTAATCTAAAATCCATAATTAAACCCAAATTTCTAAAAGATTCAACAGAATCAGTGACCAGTGTTCATTGATAGTCAATACAATTTTGTTATATATTTGCTGTCTAGTAGCTTCATCAAATGTCTTTCCAAACAACACAGCTTTAAAGTACTATCTGCAGTTGGTTGAGGTGTAGACAGCACAGCATAGACATGCATTTTAACACAGCTTTATAGTTTTCGTTAAATTAACTAGCAATGGATGATCGAAAGCTACAGAACAAAACAGTTTTAGATCAGAATTTATTCTTTTAACCGCCACATTCAGATTACGAAGTTCGAACGTATAGTACAATTTTGTATCATCTTCATAGCAGTGAGTAAACAGAAAACAGCAACGGTCCCAGAATTGAACCCTGGGGCACTCCAGTAACTACCTGTTAGTAAAATAGCTCTCAAACAATTTTAATCCATACTTTTCTATGCCCACATAGTGTAAAATTGATAGAAATAATCTGTGATGCAATGTGTCAAAAGCTTTTGAAAAGTCGAGTAAGACCAATACACACAGATTCTACGAAGAGGCGTCTCACAACTAAGTATTGGAGTGGGCACTTTAGGTAATGGTCTGACCTTAGACTACTTTCAGGCATCCGGAAAGGTGCAACTACCTATACTGGTATTAATTATGTGAGTAATTATTATCTCATTGACTGTATCCAGCCATTTGCTACTATATTTTGGGAAAAGCATTTTGTTTGGGACAAAGTCTACATTAGCATTTCGCAAGAAGAAAGTATTTAAATCGTTAATAAACTGGGGAGCACAACTATAGCCCCATCCTGAATTTTACGTTTTTTTTTCGTCAAATACAAACGTAAATTAATGTAACCACCAAGAGGGATAAAAGAGACAATAATAAGAAGAAGACTATTCAGAGTAATTTGGTGCACTACTATAGCCCCGTCTAAATTTCACACAGAATTCAACAAGTTTTAACAAAACATTCCTAAATTAATAATGCGTTTGGCCTCCATTCTTTCTAGTTAGCTCAAAAATTCTAAAATTCATGCTTCCAACCAAATTATATAATATCCTTGATTCCAAATTGGCCGAATCCTCTGCTAATGAATTTTTGAGTTTATTTATGGTGGCATACTGTCGGTTATATCCACATATACTCGCCGAACTAAGATACCCCAAAGGTTTTCAATTGGGTTCATGTCAGGTGAACAAGAGGGGCACTCTAACAATTCGACATTTTGTTTGGCAAACCAAGCCATCGACACTCTACTGACATGAATCCTCGCATTATCTCGTTGGAAAATGAAATCTCGATCGTAATTGTTATATAAAAAAGGTACTAAATTTCTCTCAACAACTTCAATATACTCACGACTGTTCATTAGTGTTGATGGGTAAGCCTATGTTAAAACAGCTGCTTTTGTAAAGGCACGCCATACCATTAAAGTACCACCTCCAATCTGGACACTCAAGTTTAAATATTTTTCATTAGAAAAGATAATTTGAATTTAAAAAGAAACATGGTTTAATTCGAGGTTTAATTGTAAAGTTTTGGTCTACATTTTCCCAATTTCGATTCATATTCTCACGAGCAAATTCCAAACGGGCTGTTTTATGGTGAGGAAGAAGTCTCGGACATTTTCTTAGTTTTCGGCGATCAATGTGTTCACTTTTCTTTAGAACTCTCCCTATAGTCCATTTTGAAACATCAAGCCCGCACCCTTGGGCAATTCTTTTTCGACTTTTTTAAGTGTTATTCGCTGTAGCAATAATTCTTCTTCCAGCTCAGGGCAAAATTTTTTTCTTAGGGCCACCTTTCTTGTTTGTGACATACTGTTCAGGGTTTCGCAAATAACTGGCGACAATTTTACGAGACCGGTTAATGACTTGAACAATTTTTCAGCGAATAAAGCCTCCCTCTTGCAAGTTACATTAAATTACGTTTTCATTTGGAAAAAAACTGATAATTAAAGGTGGGGCTATAGTTATGATCCCCAGTGTCTTAAATTCACCCAAAACTGAATCTGTGTTTTTAGATGCTATGAATTTAACACTAAGTTTTTGTAGTTGTCTAAAACCACTACGTCTATTAGTTCTACTGGAGATTTCATGTTCTAAATAGGCTTGTTTTTCTCTATGGCCGTGAAATTAATAAGGTTTCTTAATGTTTTATAATATTCCCAATGAGCAGACAGGTTAATAAGACTAAATCCTTGTGGGGCTTTTTTACGCATTTTTATCATCAGCTTTAAATTCTCTGTTAGCCAAGGTGCTACTTTTCTGGATACTCTCGAGTTATTGACTAGTGCATGCTTATCAATAGCGGCAATTATACTATCCTCTTAAGAATTTTTTTTGCTGTTTACATCATGCATAATATCATAAATGATGTTCCAAGACACACCTCGCAAATCGTTCAAAAAGATGTCAACATCAAAATCTATGTAACATCTATACGCAACAAACTTCGGATAAAGCGGTTCAATTCTATAATAAATGCTGAAACTATTACTTCTAAAAGATTAACTTGACTTGGTGAAGGGTAATCTTTCAGAACTAACATTACTATATTATTTGTGCAAATGGACCAGTTTTCAATATCTACATGCTGAAATTAATGACAGTATGATCAGAAAAGCCGTGGTCAAACTTTACTTCCGCATTAATAATTATTCAGGCTATGTGCTTTAGTTCCTTGTATAATGTTAACAGCAGATGTATAAAAGTTGTTGGTAATGTGAACGACTTAAGCATACTGCTTGATACCAAACTGACTTTTATCCTGCATATCGAATATACAGGGTAGGCCAAGTGAACGTATTTCTTCCATAACTCCACAACTATTGAAAATATGAAAAACGTTTTTATATAAAAGTGATCCAGTTTTATATGCTGCATATTGTAAAAATATTTTTGAAAACAGTTCACTTCCGGTTATACCGGAAACGCATACCAACTTCCTTATTTTAAATAGAATACCCCGCATATTTTTACATTTTTGCATTCCTTGTTAATTCTAAGGTTTTTTTGTATAACATACCATACCTCTAAAATGTACAGTTTTCGAGAAAATAAGTGCTAAAGCAAAAAATCGTCGTTTTAAATATCTTCCAATGTGAGACACCTAGAAGACTGCAGTTTGTTCGCAGCGTAAGCTAAGAAAATGGCCTATCATTTGCGTCTTCAAGCAGGTTTATTACTTTTAAATTGAAAGTAATACATCAGGTGCCATATGAAATATTTCAAACTGCGATAAGTCATTTTTTTTAAATGGAACATGCAACTTTTTTTACACCATCGGATGCAAAATTAAATTATCTTTAATTTGATACCAGGTTGTCACTATCTATTACTAACAGTTTTGCAACAATTTGCGTTTTTCTGATTTTTTAGATTAAAGCCGCTTATATCAGGTACGCCTTGACAAGACCTGGGAGGCGGCAAAATATCGGCGCTGGCTCCGAAATGTGAGCTTCTGGAACCTTAAAGTTAATTATCCCACAAAACACTACAGAATATGTTGAAAATACACACGTTTCGGAGCTGCAACCTTCACTACTATCGCCGTGCATATTGTAGCTTGGCAGCAGTTACAATAAGGCGGCACAAAGAATTTAACAATTAACGCCGCCCGCGTTGCATGAATCATTTATAGAAACCCTGTATTTGAATAAACTGTGCTAAAACTCACCAAGGGCCAGCGCTGACCTGATATAAGCGATTTTAATCTAAAAAAATCAGAAAAACGCAAATTGTTGCAAAACGGTTAGTAATAAATAGTGACAACCTGATATCAACTTAAAGATAATTTAATTTTGCATCCGATGGTGTAAAAAAAGTTACACGTTCCATTAAAAAAAATTGACTTATCGCAGTTTGAAATATTTCATATGGCAACTGATGTAGTACTTTCAATTTAAAAGTAATAAACCTGCTTGAAGACGCAAATGATAGGCCATTTTCTTAGCTTTAGCGCTTATTTTCTCGAAAACTGTACATTTTAGAGGTATGGTATGTTATCACTTTTATATATAAAAAGTTTTTCATATTTTCAATAGTTATGGAAGAAATAAGTTCACTTGGCCCACCCTGCATAGTCTGTAAGGCTAACAGTTTCAGGTTGTTTAAAAAAATCAGAGATTTTCATGGTATTCGAACTGTAAATGTTTTGCACGTTAGTTTGGTGCGGCCAACTCTGAAATATGGAAGCATTATTTTGCTCCGTAAAATACACATTGACAGAATTGAATCTTTACAGAATAGGTTTGTCAGGATTATCTCGTGCAGAATACCTTGGAAGATTCTTGGTTCCATTGAGTTATGTAAAGCCAATGTTGGGTTGGATAGTTTAAGTAATCGTAGACATTACTTCAAAGTCTGTTTTGTGTACAAAATTTTGCATAATATGTGTGATGCTCCACATATACTTCAATCTGTCAGTGATAACGTACCTACATTTAACACTAGAAATATTCCACTATTTTATATAAATACATGTGATACGAATTATTTACAAAATTCGCCTTTCAATAGTACGTTAGCTAGCTATAACTCTGTTTCTGGAAATGCAGATTTCTTTGTTAATTCGTTTTCTAAATTTAAACTCTGGGCCAAGCGCGAATTGATAAGAATGTATGTAGCTGTTTTATATAAAGGCTTCACCGTGAATAAACATATTATTATTATTATTATTATTATTATTATTTTTATTATTTCAATGTAACTCGCTCTTTGGGGAATTTAGATACTCAATCGATGTCCTCTGTCATTATTTACGAAAGAAGCAACGACTAAATCAACAGAAACTACGTGCCAGCAAAATACAACTCATCAGAAATGTCTACTCCTCGGGCAGCATCTCTCCTCCGAAGCTCCGAGCATGACTGGAGCTTTTTCGAGGGGACGTCGACTCGCGCGCGTATCCGAGCGCATATTAAGCGGTCCTCCTCAACCGGCGCTGGGTTTCGGCTGACAAGATTTCACCTAGTGCACTAGATCCGCGGAAATGGGTCATCGGCAGCGGCACCGTGGAGGTGGGGCACGCGAGCTCTTCCAAGGCGCTCGCCGTGTCAATGACCCGCGCTGAACAGTTACAGTGTGGTACCGATACGCTGAAAATCTGTTTCAGAAGCCGGCTCCTCTCCGGCGAGCTGGCCGCGAGATGGGCGCGCGCGGGTCTCCCGATTTGGGGAGGCTTGGAAGATATGGATGTGTGAACCAAAAGTCCGGAGGAAGTATTTTTTACTATATTTGACATTTTCAAGAAAAGTATGTATAAATTTCTGGCGAAATAAATTCTTTAGATATATTCAGTGTTTTAGCTATTTAATCAATCGGAGGAAACAATACAAACACCTAAAAATTAACATAGAATTAAACACCCTGCTATTTTTTGAGTAAATAATTCGTTTTGTTGGTTTCCGCCAATGTTCTTCATCTGCTTCTCTGTGGATCATTCAACCATAGTCAGCCCTCATACTGTGGTCCCAATAGCCTTGATATCTTCTCTCCATATCGTTAATGTCCTGGTGAAAACGTTCCCCTTGCTCTTCACTGTAATCTCCAAGATTTTCCGGAAAATAGTCAATGTGGGAATGGGAATTTTTAAATTCATGTTGCAACCTGAATTTATATGACAGTTTAACATTTTTTGTAAGTGAGATTGAGATATTTAATGTTGTCTAGAAATTTCTGCATGACATTTTTAAAAGAAATCCAAGGTTTTTCTTCTCAAATTTGTCATAACATTTTAGAAATGTTCCTCTTGAATTAGTTTTTGATATCAAATAAATTAGGGAAACATGAACAGAGATATATGAAAGTGACTTCATCTTTTGATAATGTCTTGACAAATTGTTTCATTAATCTAAGTTTGATGTGCAGTGGTGGAAGCAATATCTTCTCAGGATCTATTAAATTGGAATTTCAACTTCCATTTTTTTCAAAGCGGCTAGTATGATTTTTCCTAGTGTAAATCTTTTGCTCTACTATCGCACTCGGAAATATAACATGGAAATTTTGTATAGCCTTGTTGTTGATCAAAAAGCATGTACAAAAAGTCATCACAAATTAGCCGATTGTGTTTAATCTGATTTATTTTTTCCAAAACACTTTTTAAGTTGGCGTAAATTTTATTTAAGTTGAACTGAATGGGCGACAGGTATTAGCAATATGTTGAAGAACAGCTTTCAGGCTTCTTTTCGAAGAGTTTATAGATAGCTTCCATTCTTGTGTCTCGTACTCATTGCCATGTGGAATTAGCTTTGTTACCGATGAAACATTTGGACAGACGATTTTGTGATGGTTTTTAGAATGATGTCTCATTACATTGTTCAAACAAAGATAACAATCGTTAGTATTATTTGTTTGCTCCCTCCACACCATAGGAGTTTCGAATGGCAATGATTTTAGTATGCCGTAAATCCATTGTCTCAGTGTTATAAGGCAAAAATAACATGCTTTATGTGGTACCCAATGTTTATCTTGTTGTCCTAACCGAATTTCGAAATAAGGAAAATAAGATTCTTTTACAAAGTCTGTTATATTTTTTCTTTGAGGTACATTATCCACTTATATAAAGTCGTTCTAAAGAGATGAAATTATTTATTCGCTATAATTACTACTATTTAATGAATATTAAATACAGGCATCCATCATTAAAAAACATGACGTGACACATAAAAACTAAATTCATTTTCTGAATCAGCAGCCCAAAATCCATATGTTTCAGGTAAAATTATCTAAAAAAACTTTTTCATCGCTGACTTTGTTATCGGTTAGATGCAGACGACCAATTTGCGCACCAGCATTCTCAATAGCATTATAGGTATGACTGTTTTGCACACCGAGAGTAGACTGTACTAAGAACCTACCAATGTGACACTAAATATAAAATAGAGGAGGTCAAGTTGAAAAGAACACAAATATCATATTTAACATGATTTATTTACAATATACTTAGAAAACTAATTACATATTTATATACACTTCATTTTATAAAACAAACTGTAAAGTTCAGAATATAATTCAACTAATTTGCTGTACATACTGTAAAGGAGTAATGTGATTATTATCTAGTTCATTAATTTTGGTTCTATGAATTTACTACGCTTTAGTACATTTGCATCTTTATGTGTGAACACTCTGTAATTTAATATAAGTCTCAGTCTGTACATTATTGAGGACTTTTAAAAACTACAAGATGGACGTGGGGCAGAAAAATTTTGATTAAATCGGGAATGAAAAGATTCACAGCGGTTTGTGGTTCTTCGGAGATTTGGTCCGTAAGAAACCCAAAGCTCTGGAGAAAAAATGGCTGAATTACCATTATAATTATCAATTAAATAATCAGAAAATTTATACAGCTTGTCACACTTTGACTGAATGCTCATTAAGTCAAAAACAATACAGTCTGATACTTCTTCGCCGGGCTTTAAATATGCCAAGCCGACAACATAATTTAACCATTTTCCTACTTCTATACTGTGTCCCTAAACGTAATTCTTGAATTTTTCTAAACCAACTCCGAAATAAATAGAATCTGCAGCCAATTAAAGATATATCTTGCCTTGTGTATACCTTTCTCGAAGTCAACAACAACAACAATTTGAGGTATCAGTGTTAAATCGAGTGCTCTGCATTTTATCTGAATTAACAAGTCATCTTCATATGTGGCAGACACCTTATTCGGGAGAATACAAAAAATTAAAGGTTTTGAATAACATGGATCGTAAATATTCGTAAAAAGTGTTTTAGGCAATAAGAAAATGTTCCATGATTCGAACTTGTCTGCTTCTATCAGGCAATTTTCCTCTCTGACTGTTGTCATGTGAAGAGATTTTAGTAAAGAAATAGTTTCTTCTCGGCACTTTTTGGGAGATTTTGCAGCTGAACTTTTTTTTATTGCTTCATATGCGACTTATTCAGATTCTAAGACCGCACAGATTAATTTGGTTGGTTTTTCTGAAATATTGTCAACAGCTTTTCGTTTAACACCTTCGCTCACTGTAACATTTATTAACAGTATGGTTATATGCACCTATTTGTCTATTTAGGGGCCGCTTGATATAGCTCATGAGAATGATTCAAATACTGCCGTGAAATTATATTTTCTTTCCACATTGTCTATACCTTGGCACTGCAGTTTTACACAGTACATCTCCAAAATGTTTCACCACTAGATGGCCCTAGACACCACCAACAGTTTTTTACCGCGTGTACTTGTGATACTGCTTACATCGATTTTTACGTTCTAATAAAGTGTAAACTCACAAAAAGTATCCTTTTATACAGGGTTTGGAACGCGGGCGGCGTTGATTTCTGAATTATTTGTGCCGCCTTTTTGTAACTGCTGCCAAGCTACACTATGCACGGCGATAGTAGTGAAGGTTGCAGATCAGTATCACACCACAGCTCCGAAATGTGAGCTTTCTGCAACCTTAAAGTTAATTATCCCACAAAACACTACAGATTGTGTTAAAAATACACAAGCGTTTTCTCACATTAAAATATATCAAATACTCGTAATTCAATCGACAGATGACAAGTATACGTCACTTTCCTGAGAGGCGGCAAATTGATTTCCAAAAGCGACTTGGATGCATGAATCATTTGTAAAAACCCTGTATAAGCAAAAGAGGCATAGTGATTAAGCCCTACCCATTATTCTGATTGGTTTGGAGCAAAGGGTGCAAAATTCAAACAAATAAATACTTCTATCTAGACAAATACAAGAATGAGAAAATTAGGATGAGCAATATAAATTGCAGTAAATTACTTCTAAATAGAATGAATTTTACCTCCCGATTACGGGAAAAATCCAAAAATATGAAATACCTTGGGTACGCAAAACGGTTGTACTAGTTTTGGACATCACAGGTAGACACTAATAACCTGAGGATTAAGTGCGGAAAGTGGACCCACCGAAAAATGAAGAGCGTTGTTATTTACAAAAAGAATAACTTAACGACATAGTAATCGATTATAAAATCACTTATTTGTGAGTACAATTATGATCACTAATTCATCGTTTGCACAAAGAATGCTTTAGAAACTATAGGATGCTGGAGTGTACATCCTTTGGACAATTGTATCTTGGTGTGGTTATACGATATCTACACCACCTGAAAATATGCATTTAAATCTAAATGAAGGCAAACGCCAAGGCGTGATGAACAACTAGGAATCGATTTCGTCCGATGATCCTGTGATCTTCGCATTTTTTTGTAAATATATATATGTGTATTTTTGTGTAATCACAGAATATCTACTTATAGGTAGGTACCACTATTTTTAAATTGAGTCAACTTGCTCCGTTCAATAACAAGCGCCGCGTTTGGTAACCTGATCAAGCCTCATACATTTTTATCGATTCTCTTGACGACGAAACTTTTTAATTAGGACCCGCCTCGTAAGACAATGCAGTTGTCGAATTTTGCAACGCGGGCACGTGTAGGCACACGCTTGCGCAAAAGCCAAACAAACGATAAGCATTCTGCACAGGTAAGTATAGCTGTCAGTTGCCCAGGGACTGGGTCAGTAAGTAGATATATGGATATGTGTCTTCAACTTTCAGTAGGTGAACAACCGGAGTTCTGTCCGACTGGTATATAAATGCCAACGAACTCGGTAATATGGATGCACACACACGCCTTTGTATACGCACACCTTCGTTACGTAAAAAGCCATAATTGTCATTACGTCATTGGGAAGGAATCGGTTTGCATACCGCCGCCTGTGAGAAAATGTCTGGTGGGACCGCTGTTTCGAAATCCGGATGTAGCAAGTTGCGTTTTGGCCGAAAATTTCATACCTTCCATTATGTAAGGGGGTATTGATAAGTTGCCAATAAAGAAAAGCTTAAAAATTTTATATGAAACTTTTTTTATTGTTCAACATAATCTTCCCTTAACTGAATACTTTGGACAGCGGCCCTGTAGTAGCTCTAAGAGTTTTAACGCGTTTATCTAACATTATACAGCTTCCAGTACTATTGTGTTACTAGAAAACTTGCGCCCTTTCAAACTCTTTTAGAGTGTGGGATATAGATAGTAGTCAAATGAAGTCAAGTCTAAATCGAGAATTGTGTGCAGGCACAGTCCTGGAAGAACAAGACACTTTTGGCGATCATTCCGCATCTTTTATCCAAATATTTTCGCACAATTTTGTGATCAATGAAGATCACACAATGACTATCGCAAAAACTTGAAGGAAGAATTTTGGAGCGACTTTTGGACCTGAAGCTTTTTTGATCTCGGAGGCCAGGTTGTATTCATAGCAGTGGTGGTCCGAGGAGAGGGGTGCATGATGCTTCTCGGCATGATGTTTTGTTTGTTTTCTGTTGGAATAATTTTCCGCGTGAGGCTTTATTATGTTTGGTTTTGAAACAATACCATTAAAATGTTTAGTATGTCCAGCGAGTAGGGGAGGATTTCGACAGACGACATCCAAAAAAAAAGACAGAAAATACAATTTATTTGTGAATTAAAATCACAAGCAACATCTGTCCTATATTCTCTCGCAGGAAAGTTTTTAAACCTACAAATTAGTGTTTCAATTCCTCCAAAAAATACTTTTAACCATTCCCGCCTCTGTAGCTACTGCAGAACGTCGCGACCCTGAGAGGGCTACTTATAGTCCTGCTAAGTCTGCTACCACCAAGCCATACAAGAACAGATAAGAAATAATAATAAGAAACAAGAAGCATAAAACCAAATATGGATGAAAATGAAAAAGAAATGGTCTTTCTTAAGACCACGTCTGACCATCATCTCTATAAAAAAGCAGATGTACTAGCTGATTTTGGTGCACATTGAATAAGTGTCACGTCCTATCCCTACAGAAAATACATTAAGGGCCAGACAGTAATAGATCCGAAATTAACGACTTGAAACTAACGATCGAATAGTTCCAATTAAAAGCGACAAAAATGAAATTTTCTACACCCCTCCCATCCAGCATTGGCGAATTAAAGTCCTGCATTTAAATCCCTGAAACCGGGAAAGAAATGAACAGATCCTACCCTGTTTTGTATACTGTGTAGCTAATTCAGATGTGTATGTCTTGGACACTATTAAATAAAATAAAATAACCATATCCTTGTGGTGGTATTCAAGTATCAAAAGTATTGAAAGTGAGCCACTTCGATGATTCATCAGCACAATTTCTGCTGCAGAAATAGTGCCAATGAGATAGACAATAGGTACTCTTTTTCCGTCTATCCAGAGAATTGGTTTTTCTTGTTGTATGATGGTGTACCCATTTACTATAAGAAGCCTTCCCTCCAAGCAGTTTACTAATGTGGATACAGAAACCACTATTTGGAAATTTTGCATTATCCTCTGCTGCATTTTTTGAATGATCATTTCTATCTCTTTAGTAAGTATTTTAGGTTTAACTCCGCCTTCGGGTAACATGCTATCACGACCAGATCGAACCCAGTGAAAGGCGTTTTATATTTTTTCCTAAATTTACAGCTAAAGCTTTTATTGCCGCATAATACTATTCTTGAACGATCTCAACAGGCTCACTTCCCGTTAAAACAGTCCGACAAAGTTTGTAACTGGGAGCATTTTGTATGAAACAGATGTCTGCAGAGTAAGTGCAAGACGTAGTCTTGGATTTCGAGTCACCGGTACCCGGCAAATGCAACAGTTATCTTCAAATTCATTTCAAATACAGTGATTAATAAACGTTTCTTGACAAATGTTGTTAAGTGGCGTTTTAGACAAACTTCTGTTGCTTCTTTACAACTTTTGCCGATTGATATTACTAGATGTTTAACAAATCAATGCGATATGAGGCATATTCGTAAAGTAAGGGTCATATGTAATTAAAATATTTTATTCACAGTTACTTCACTCCTAAGCACTTTTCGGAGCAATACACCAGCTCTTTCAAATAGTCGCTAGGTGCAAGGTTGGGACTGTAAGGTAAGGTAAGGTTCAAAAAAGTTCCCAACGAAAATCTTCTCCTTAGTTGTGACAGCGGTGTGGGGACGAGCGTTTTCATGGAGAAGGACTTTTTCCGACCAAAATAATTCTTTTATCTCAGAAAATGGTAGCCATCATTTTACGACCCTTGTAAGAAGATTGCTGCATTTTTTCGGTCTTGGTTTAGTTGAATGGCCTTACATAAATTTTGTGATATCCAAGTTTTCCGTGAAAATATTGAATATGGTGATGCGTCCAACAAGAAAGAAAACTGTCAATCGTTGAACGAGTCTGCTCTTCATCTTTTCATCAGCGACTGTCGCAGACATTGTTGGCTGCACTAACTAGCAAACAACACCATCACTTTTCCATCTTTGCAGGCAATCAATAGACGGCGCTATATGCGTTCAACTTTGTTCGGATCTGCCAATATTTAAATATCTGCACACTTTACGAATATTCCTCGTATATCCTCGCAAGGGCCATGAAATTTTTGTGTAGGTAATTACTGTATCCAAATTTTCCGGATGCTCGTCAGCATTAATAGTGAGTACTCTCAAAGACAGACCTTTGCATGATGGTGGTAAGCAACCAGCGTGGTATTTTTCAATAAAACACCTTTATTCTTACACTAAACAGATCACATTTAGAGCCTATCTAATCTTAGTTACTGTGCATTGAAACCTGAAGCCAGGATATGGTGAGTATGAGAAAATGTTTGAGGAAGCACGGTCTCCATAAAATGTCGAATCTGTTGTCGGATAATGCATAAATTGGGAGAAATAGAAATTGGTTACCGGAGTGTAATTATAAATGATGATGAAGACTGCACTATTTCTGTTTTGAAAATCAATAAAATTTCGATACAAGAATTCTATTCTAAAAAATAACGTTTAATAAAACTACAAAACCTAAGAGCTTTAATTTCATATTTTCTACTGCGACATTTCAGTCGTTGCAGATTACATAATGGTCGGAACCACCGCCGCATAGAAATATGAATTAATGTTTCCATTTAGACTGCGTTTTAGACTTGCCGGTCATCTACTGCATGATTATTTAACTACAATCACTTTTCCATGGCCTCATGTATCAAATACCCAAGACTACTTTTTATAACAACCCATTAGTGTTATTTATATGCACACGTTAATGTAAGTTTGGTAATAGTAATTTAGAACCGCATTCCAACGGCCTTTGCAAACGTACGTTGACATTTTTACCACGCATAACTCTATTAAGAAGGCAATGCAAAGGTTATGCGAACGTAGTATAGCTATGCGCACAATGCTATCGATACGACGCAGTAATGCACTAGTATCAAATCTGTTAGGTACCTCAGCAGCATAAACAAGTAAATGAAAACTGATGACAGTAATGCTGAGAAATATAAAAATTACTTTTTAACTTCATTAACTTTGCAAGCTGTAAAATTGATCTGTCTGTCTTAAAAGATGCTGCTCCAATGTTTATGTCTTTGGAGCTAAAATCTGCAACAATTCTCACACATTTTACAATGTTTTGTTTCGTATATACTTCCCTGGATTACTAGACTGTTTTTTTTTAACTTTTAAGTTCTGTAAATGAGATAAGCAAAGATCACGTTATTGTCTAGGATGATATGTTTTTTCCTCCTTCGCTTGTCATTTTGTTGTAAATTTGTTCCTGGAGATGCCCTAGATATTTATTTCGAATAATTCACATCAGGTTGCAGCATCATTTGACATGAACGCTGAGTGTAATCGGTTTAATTTAAAAAAAAACTAATCTTTTTCAGTTATATGATGATCTTTTTAAATTAATTGGTCGTTTTTACGTGAAATTCAAGATGTCAGTTCCTTTACAGTTCTTTTGAGCGAAGTATATACAAAATGAATTCTGTACCTAAAGCGTAAGTTTGGATATCCTGATATCATTCGGTGTCTTCGTGACAAGCTCTTAAGCTATATAAAAGATGCAGTTCTCATTACCACTTTAGACAGTTTTGTCAGTTCAGATCACGATCAGTTACTAATTTCATCAGCCTATAGGCGCTACATGGCTATGTTGAGACATCCATACTTAATAAACTTAATAAATTTTGGTCTTTCATGTTAAACAAGAGAGGAACCACGCGCGTTCCTGGTACTATGAATCTAAATAACCTAAGGATATCATAAATGGTTTTGCTACATTTATCCGGGTGGTCTATGATGAGTCTTAATCTACTGTAGTTTCTGAACCTAAAGTTTTGTTTTCTAATGTTGTTTCTGTTTCATTCCGAAGATGTTGTTTTCAAAACATTGAGGGTTGCTAAGATTTCCTTTACTTCTCCAATTTCCTCTTAAAGGATTGTGCTGGTATTTATTCCACACCGCTTTCACATCATTTGAATCTTATCCTAAAGACGTCTACTATTCCGGATTTCTGGAAGAGATCCTTTCTACGTCCAATATTTAAAAATGGTGACATAAATAATATTTCTAATTATAGGCCAGTTTCTATTCTGCAATATGAAAGTGTCCAAGAGCACAATTTATATGCATCAGTATGGTTTTACGCATAAAAAGTCGTCTGCATCTAATCGGGCTTCTTTTAGTCAGTTTGTGGCAGAAGACTTGGAAAATAGAGGACAAGTTGATGTCATATATATACGAGTACGGATATCGTTCAGTTAAGTAAGATGGGGAAGTGGTATGGCTTTTCTTCTTCGTTCATAAATTTAATTCAATCATATCTGAAAAATCGTTAAATACAGAACTATTTATCTACTTCATATGTTGCTACATCCGGTGTGCCTCAGGGACCAAATCTTGGTCCGTTGCTTTATCTTCTCTATATTGACTATACTGTAGACATAATTCAGTGCCAGAAGCTACTTTTCTCAAACGACCTGAAGATATTCTATCAGATAGACACAGCAGAGTATTCTTTGTGTTTGCAGAACGACCTGGWTAGGATTTCTGAGTGGTTTGCTGTTAACAGACTTTATTTGAATCTTTCTAAATGTAGTGTTATGTCCATTAGTCGCAAACTTAATCCAACAATATATACGTATCATGTTAGTAATGTAGCTCTCGGTAGGATATCCAGTGTTAAAGATTTGGGTATACTATACTTTTTGATGCAAATTTCTTTTTGTAGACCACATAATAATATTATTAACAGTTACAAAAAATTAGGTTTTATTTATAGAAATTGCAGGGACATTTGTAATGTCACGCTTTAAATGCACTGTTTTTCTCTTTAGTCAGATGTGGTGCTGATTCAACAAGTATTCAAATGCATGTGAAGGAGCTGCGTCTTATTGACGCATTCATAATCAAACGATTGTCATTCTCTATAATTTCGTTAAATATTGTAGTAACAATTTTGTAACACACCAGGTACATTTCTCCCATCGGAAAAAGATCCAACAATACGATTCCGCAAAATCATAGGCTATCTAAGATTTATTTGCGTTTAGGAACTACCTACTATGTTTAAATAAATAATACTTTTCAATAAACATCATATTTACTTTGTATATGGTGTACACAGATAGAAGCTATTCTATTCTATTCTCTATTCTATCTTCTGCGGTGCGACCCTGCAAAAGGGGCGGGGCGCTGCACTTAGACCTTTCGATCCATTGTGCCCGCACCGTAGCTTAGAAGAGTCCTGCCTTCTCAAAGAAGTGCAGTATCTCTTTCCAAGGTAATCTATAAAGATAGAAGCTACTTGATATTGATGAAAAATGTCTAAATGTTTTCAGTAAATGACACATTTCTTGTTTTCTTTTTGCTACGAATTGTATACTTTACTTAATCTTTGTAGGAAATATAAGGCTAATGTAAGTATTGATTTCCTTCGATTTTCAACATAAAATAGCGGATTTTTCTTGGGAGTTGAAGAAAAAGAACTAATATTAAGATGACGAAAGTCAAATTAACCTAAATCGAAACAGCCTTCTTGAGACGATATTAAAGCATAAAAAATATAATTTTAATATCTACTTAATGTCCACAAAAAAACATTCGAAAATTCATTGTGTCCATCGCATCTTCCGTTTGTATTCAACCGAAGACGCGCCATTTGCAAAATTTCTTGCCACACCCGCTCAAATTTGGGCTCCGCTCGTGCAATGCGCCTATTTAGTATGAATGAGAAAGTCACAGCCAAGGCTGTGCGGTCACTGACCTAATGCAACAGTACCAGGTGTAACTACAGTCCGGCAAGTAGTAAAGCGACCAACCTCCGCAAGCACGCACGCTATGAAAGAAGGGGTTGCTCGCCTTACGCACCGTCCAAGTCTCCGAGCTTTAGGCTCGGCTTGGGCCGAATATGCGGCCGCAAAACTGCGGCATTGCAGCAAAGGCGCGTATGGTTGTGTTCAAATTCTTAATGGTGCCCTTCGTGAGATCAAAATCAAACTGCGCGAGTCCAAATAGAGATAAATGGCTATTTACCTATTCAATGAACAAAGCAATATCTTAAATTTTCTATTTTGTTTGATTCCATACTATACCAAGCTACCTGTTAGTTTGCTGAAAGAAGTATCACTTCGTCAAAGTAATAAGAGTACCTATATTATACAATGCGCTTTAGTAATGACTATTACCCAGGATATTTTGTTTAAAAAAATTGGCTGTGGCCATCAAGGGGTGGTCTATCACCTGAGTGAATTTCCAGCCATCTCGATGTGTTATACTTATAATAAGTTGCATCGCCACGCATCAATTTACTAAGTGACAGAAGATCTGCGTTAGCAGTGGCCTCTGTATTGATTTAGATGATAAATTAGTATTTGCTTTCCATTTGTTCCAAATTTGTTTTTCCCAATTCGTTGTACGGTAGGTAGATTTTTGGTAATTTAGAAAAATGAAACAATACGTACATGGAATGGGCGAAAATGTACAATATTTATGTATATTGTGTAGATATCTATATTATTAACTAGTGGTGGCTAACATTAATTTATTACTTTACTAGTCAGTATGAATAGTATTTGAACCAAACAATATCAACCTTATAATAAAGAACGCATAGGTACTGTGAAATCAGATTCCCCAAAACTCAGCGGCACAAAAAAAAAACGATCCAGACGTATTTTTTAATATATTTGTTTCTGTTGAAAACGCATCGTGTCGCTATTTGTTCTTAATGTATGAAACTGTTTAACAAAAGAAGTAAAAAAGAGAAACAAGCAGAAATCGTGTTTAAATTCGTTTTGTTTTATTTTATTTTTAAACCGCGTCGTTTTAACTGCATCGCTCCTCTTCTAAACGTTTACATCAAACTACCTCTGGATCGAGAAAGCATTCGCTAGGCATTTATCAATTACCTACTGTCATACTGACAAACAGCTGAAAAGTATTGCTAAAATGGTTTTGAGTGCAACAGACTCAGCGAGAGCAATTGCTTTAGTTCAAGACTATCGGTTCCAGTATTATGCGGCTATAGGGTGTTGGGGGTTTCGAGATGTAGTGCTCAGCGAGCATTAAATCGATTCAGAGAAACAGCAGCATACACAAGAAAAGTTGGGTCGAGCAGGAGATGTACAAATCACCAAGATGGTCATTTTATGACGTTAAGAGTGTTGCGTATAACAGGGACATTACTGCAATTGGGGTGAGGAATGAATTCGAGGAGGTGAGAGGATTAGTTGTAAGTGAAAGAACTGTAAGGAGAAGGTTGAAGAAGTATGGATTATGTGCAGGAAGACCAGCAAACGATCCAGAATTAACCAGGGGTCACCGGGTTGAACGACTTCGCTTCGCCAGAGAACATCGCATTGAGGAATGGAGCAAAGTTCTTTTCAGGGATGAATCCAGATTTTGTCTCCGATCACCAGATGGTCGCCAGCGAGTATGGAGACGAACCGGAGAAAGATCTGCACAATGCAATATCGCTCCAAGGCTTAGCTATGGGAGTGGCTCGGTAATGGTTTGGGGAAGTATTGGTGTTGAAGCTCGAACGGAATTAGTGGTGGTTCATGGAAACAGACCGAATTCGGATAGGTACATTCGCGATATCTTGGAGCCCCATGTTGTTCCTTTTGCCCCATTTGTCGGCGATAACTTTTGGTTTATGCAAGATAACGCCCGTCCTCACCTTGTACGCATAGTAAATGATTACCTGTATGAGGTGGGTGTCCCACATATTATATGGCCAGCAAGAATCCCGGACTTAAATCAGATAGAACACGTCTGGGATATGCTTGGTAGAAAGATCAGAGCTGAAATTCCCGCCCCTGCAAATTTGGTAGCACTCAGGGAAGCACTAGTACGAGAATGGAAAAACCTTGATCAGGGAAGCATTCGGAACCTTTTTGAGGGGATGCCAAGACGCATAGAAAGCCATAATCCGAGCTCGAGGAGGCAATACACAATATTAGTTTTCCGAATTTGTTCTGTTCGATTATTCTTTCACCTATGTTCCTCATGTGGTTCTGTTACTTTTTTGTTCAGTTTGTTTCTGTTGTTTAATTAAACTCAGTATAGGGCTTCATGATGGTGTTTAATTTATGAAATATAAAACTTAATTATGGTTCTTAAAAACAAAAGATTTCCTAATACAACACATTTTTTGGCACAAAAAGCGCATAATTGTATTATGCAGGTTTTGTAACTATAGTATTTGAATTTGTTTAAATGTGGAAGTGTTTCTTGCAGAGGTATATCTCCCGTAACTGTATGCAGTTACCGATATCCGCAATGCATAATGTAGCGTTGATATTATAGTGCATTTGTGACGTTTGTCAATATTTCAGATCAATAGGTATACACTATTTTCAACAGGTTTTACCCAATTACAGAAAATACTTAATTAGCAATCAAAATGTGATGAAGTATTACTATATAATAGCAACACGGCTTTCCTTATATTTAGCTACAATGCTCTTAACGCTATCAACGTTTACATCACACCTACTAGACATCTCACTGAATAGTTTGCACACTCTGAAAAGAGACGATCTAATTTGCAAGTTACTTCTGCATTGTTTATTGTACAAAGTTAAATGTAGACGTTGAACGTAATCTTGGGACTAAAAATGCTACCTGTTCAAGTAATAAAGTACAGTCTATTTTGCTGTGTAATAGATCATATAAAAGTCTTAAGGTAAAACAATTTCTTCTAACCTCCAGTGACTCCAAGTCAAATACTTCGTGAGGATTCTTTCAACGCCTCAAAAACATGTTTTAAATACATTCTTTGCACTCACTCTAAAGAACACACATGGTTACGATAAATTGGGTCCCATCTGATACATGCTTATTCAAGCTCAGGTCTAATAAATATTACATACACTAATTTACACGTTCTGCTATCCGTAAAATTACCCCCGTTTCTGGTACAAAAGCCTAGCAGTCTTGAGCCAGACTTAGCAATCTGTGGTCAGCAAATGTTAAACGCTCATGAAACACTACTCCCAGATCCTTTACTTTTAAAGTTCTTTCTATAACAATACCAACTATGCAGTAGTTAAATAGTACGGATTTTTCCTTCTACTAAAAGGAATGGACTTACACTTAGACATATTCAATTTTATCAAATTTTCAGCAAAAAATAGTCAGTCGTAGACTGTATATCCATATATAGCTTCAAATCGTCGGCAAAATATAAAAATAAATTTTAATTTTGTTGATAAATTGTTGTTTGCTCATTATTACCATCAGTAAGTTTGATTTTTTACTTAGAAAAAAAGAGACGCGCAATCTTGACGTTTTAAAATTCTTTAATATTATTTTGAAGTTTAAATCCTTGAGTCTTGCAAAAATTAAAAGTAAACACCCACTTATGTGGTGTATGATTTACTATATTTGTTATTAATTAAGAAAAGTAGCACTATAAAAGTTCACACCTAATCAGAACATTAAATTTATATAAATAAACTTTTTTTTAATTCTGTAGCAGTTGTTTGTTGGCACCATATTGTATAGGTATAGTACCAGTCACTTAATTCGCGCTTGCACTATGTATTCACCGATTAGCGAGGATTGACACACAGTTGCGTGTCGCCTGAAAATGTTCCCTCGCACTTTTCAGTTCAACAAACTCTGGAGTCCTTGCAGACGCTCATCAGACATTTCGCCTCGACGCAGGACCGTACGCGTTACGCAATTGCTTTTTCGGGGTGTTACAMAACGCAACGGACTGCGCGTGTGTACCTCTTCGCCATTTCAACTCCGGTTGTTGAACTTACATTATGGGCCCAACAATTGCAACTTTCCAAAAATTAATATCACATCTCGCCCGCCATTTGCATAACGAATTACGTGCAGCCGGTTGGATTGCCACGTTTTTGCAGAAGACCGTACGGTGGCCGCTAGGGTTAACGGGCCAGGGGGGCAAAAAATCGCAATTCGGGATCGTACAGTTAACGAATTGTTGACCTGTTCACTGTGTTTGCCGAGGAGAAATTCAATTATAAAACTGGTATCTCTTAATTTTTTTACAGTTCCATCTTTAACCGTTTGATTAATGATTTTTGTCATTATGCTTAATAATAAAGTCTTTAATTGCATAAAATCTTAACATCTTGTGCCATGAAAGTAACCTCCTTGATTTGATCATAATAATAATAATTAAGATGGCGACACATAAGCACTATTGGCGATCTTAGAAGCACATTCGATCGACCAGTGGAATAGGAAAAAGTTAGGTTCTGACGAGAACTGACACGGGGCACAGTATAGTTAATCTTCTCAAGCAACCAACTACAATTTAAATTATGGTTCACTAGATTATAAAGAAATGCGGCAATAATACAAGTACGGCGAGTTTTGAGTGACACAAAATTAAACCTGCTTAAAAGAGTTTGGTGACCACTCGGCGGATAAAAACCATCGGCTAAAAATGACAGAAATTGAAGACATTTTCTTTGTACATATTCGAGTTAATCTATATAACATCTATAAAAAGGATACTATATTAACGCCGTGTATTCTAGCCTAGTACGAATAAGAGGACAATATAATAATTGTAAAGTAAGTAAATTAGTGAATTCCTTACAATTTCTATAAATGAAACCATAAGAATTGTATGATTTTGCAATTATATCTAAGATATGGTCGTTAAACGTAAAGTTTTGATCAAACACAACCCCGAGATCCTTAAACTTATTTATTCTATTTAGGACTTCATTATTGATTTGATATTAATAAAGTAATATATTATGTCTACGAGTGAGCGAAAGCACATTGCATTTTGGAATATTTAAATCTAATCTATTCAGATTACACCACGTTGTTAAAGAATTTAAACCTTTTTGAAGGATCAAACAGTTGTCTGAAGAAGAAATGTTAGTGAATAATTTAAGGTCGTTTGCAAACAATAATTTACAACAATTTAATGAGTCTGGTAGGTCGCTGATAAAAAGAAGAAACAAAAGGGTACCTAAATTGGATCCTTGAGGAACACCTGAGTTTGGCTAAAATGGGTTAGAGACAAAGTTAGCATACCGAACCCTATTTTCTCTCCCAATAAGATATGATTTAAACAGTTGAATAAGTGCGGGAGAACAACCAAACGATCATTCGATCAAACGCCTTTCGAAAATCAATAAATATGACGTCAACTTGACCTTGAGAGTCAAGTACTTCAGAAACAAATTGGCTGAAGCAGGCCAAGTTGGTCACAGTGGACCTCTTGGGCATAAATCCATGCTGAAATGGTGATATAAAATTATTAACACATTTGACGATGTTCTGAAAAATTAAAGATTCGAATACTTTGGCAAAGTTACAGATGAGTGAGATTGGCCGATAGTTTACCTGTTTTAATATAGGACATACGTATGTTGACTTCCAGATCTCTGGAAATTTTGATGTTTGAAGTATAAGGTTGAAAATATAATACAGAGAAGTTGCAAAAATTGAGGCACAGTCTTTTAAAAGAAAACTAGGTATTCCATCTATGTACACCATGAGTTATTGAATTTTTAGAGTTGTTTAGTGCATTTAAAATTTCATTTTCAGTTAAGGTGATTCAAGGAGACAGACGTTGGATAGACTTTTGTTTTTAACTTAAAAGTATGATCGGATTGACGAAAAATACTATTAAAAACACGCCAAAAGAATTAACAATGTCTTGTGAATTTGAAATTACACGATCGTTAAAGCGCATGACGCCAGGGATTCTGGTGTTTCCTTTCTTCCTTTGAATAAATGACCAAAATTTGCGCGGATCGTTATTGATTGCGTTTTCAGTATGTAATAGGTAATTTTTGTATGCTGCATAAATTAAAGATTTGCTTCTACTACGATACTGTTTGAATAGATTAAGATAAAAGAAAGAATTACCTTCATTCGTCGTAAGGCATATATTTTAAAACAATACAGATTATATGATACGGGATATCTTCTTAATCATTTTAAGAGTCTTTGCTCAAGGTATAAATCTTTAACTAATATTTCGTGCAAACGCTAGTTGTCAGATGTTGGAAGATCTGTTTCACTGTATCCTCGTAAATTTTGGTCGTTCGTTCATCTCAAGAGGAATACTTCCAGAATTCCGCCTGGTATGAAATTTCATTCTATAGTAGACTACTTTGCTTCTTTAAAAACGCATATACCGTGCCCAACAATGGTGACAATACTGCTCTTTCTTTTGTTGACACACAAGTGTTCAGAACAATGTGTATAAATTGTATTATAGAAAATGAAATTTATCCTGTTTTGAAAAGGGCGAAAAATACTTTTAGTACTGGACCGGATGGAGTTCCCAGTTTCATTCTAAAAGATTATGCTCCGGTATTTGTATCCCCATTGTTTTATTTATTCAATCCGATACTGAAATACTAGTGTTTGGAAACGTGCTTACATATGTCGCGCCTTTAAGAGGAGTTCTGCAACGGATATATAGGACTAACAGACCCATTTCTATGTAACTTTGCAAAAACTTTTGAAACGATATTGTTTGGGAGTTAAACAATCTATTTCTCCGTTTCAGCATGGTTTTGTCCAGATGATGTCAACTATTACTAATTTGGCTTGTTTTTCTCAGCACCTCGCTGAGTTTGTGGACGGCACAGGTCAAATAGATTTTATTTACACCGATTTCAGCAAGGCATTCGGTCAGGTTGACCATAATATTTCGATTCATAAACTTCGTTTTCTGTTTTTCTTCACCTCCGCTACTGTTTTTCAGTTTTACAGTTTCTTCAAAATAGGGTCGACTGTCCTTGACTTTCGGCAAATGGGTATCTTCATAAAGCAACATACCGAAATCATTTTAACTGTATTCTCCATCTGTTGTTACTGCTTCACCAGCATATGCAGAAATTTAAAAAAATCGTCCTCCACTTGCTGTTAGAAGGCGTGAATATTTTTTACAGTCATTTTGTACAAAGATACCGATCCTAGCACGGTTTATCAAATTAAAGGACTGTATAAAGAATGAGCTCAACAATGAAAGAAACAATTCGAATCCATATGAGTACAATGAACAACAGAGACACTTTCAACAGTTAATGTAAGAGACGTAAACTGATGGAAAATATTGAGGGAACAAAACTGCAACACCCAGTTCATTAGGCGATACGGGAATCGTCAAGATTCATGCTTTGAGGGCTACCATGATTTTCTGTATTTCCAGAAACTTCTACTACAGCCACCAGACAACTAAACGCCTATAAGGGGACTTCAATTTACTGAAATAAAAAATTAAACGTATTTTTTATCGATTTTTGACGTGCAATATCTTAGTTATTCGCCTTGAAATTAAATAACTAAGACCATAGTCCCTTTTCTTTAAATAACAAGCAGGTAACGTTATTCCTCCAAAATAAAATTCTATTATTGAATACAGTTTGTATGAACTAATGTTTAGATGATTAGCTGCCGAAGGATAAAGCAAGATGAGTAAAACTTGAAATGTCATTTTATGAAAGACTGTGTACTATAATTTTAACGCAATCTATAAAGCGTTTTTGCCACGAACTTTCTATAGCATCGTTTAAGTTATAAAATTTTTGTTTTGACCACTTCCAAGTATGTTCATCCATATGTTCATTCAAGAGGATAAAGGGGTTATTTGTATTATTATTATTATTTAATTAGGGGTGCAAAAGTCCATAAAGAAGATGTCATCACAAACCATGACACGCTTAATGTCATGGTCAAACAAATCAGTAGGTATGATATCAGTTTTAATAACATCAAAAAGAAAATTTTGAGAATATGTATTGTGTGTTACTTTTGAAGGTAGAATAGTAAATTTCATATCGTAACTACATCAACTTTTTAGGCTCTAGCTGTTAGGAACTGTATGGTTGCTGACATTTCACAAACTGCCACAAACTTCTGCTTAATCTCTTAGTATCTGTTGTCTAAAGCATTTTGCACTACATAGGTCTTTAGTTAGAGCATGATTTTCTGTTAAGTAAGCAAAAAGTTATTTGTTCGGCAACGCTTCAAAAATAAGTATCATTAATAAGTTTACAGTTCCGTCACCGGTGAACTTAAAGATATTGATATTACGATTCGGAGATCTCTTCAAAGCAGAAATCGTTTCCTGTGTTTTTATGTCCCCTGCTAGTGCAACCAATCGACCATTAAAGCATTTATGAGCTGGTGGTATTGCACAACTGGGAAATACCACGTTGGATTCCAAGGAAGAACAATTTTTACAAATCCCACACTTTACCACTCAACCAAATAATGCCTTGCTTTCTACGGACGTAACTGTACAATAATCTGTCCAACTTTCGTCAATAATTAAAAACTATGATCTTCTGTTAGTAGTGCACACTTCACACTGTATCTGTAGCGCATGTATGCTCATATCTGTAAATATGAATACGACAAGAAAATTTCCTTAGGAAACTGGACATCGAATTATGCAGGCAGTGAAAAATGAAATAAAAATAATTAGCGCAAATTATTAGAAATAAGCAAGGAGACAAGAAAATTTAAAATACGGTTGGTAATGCTTTTGATTTGAGTGCCACAGGAATAGAATTATGTAATTTAATAGCACTGAAGGTAAAAGATCTAAATAAATTATTCCCCGAAAATATTGTGAAAATTACATTTATGTGTAAATATAAATCTACAACAAGAACTAGTCTAAACATGGGAAGTAAACATTAAGGCAATTTTTGTATAAAAGCCTTGAACAAAAACAACATTTATTCATTAATAAATAAGCACAATTTTTAAAACCGCAAAAGTTTTGGCACTGTCAACACATTTAATCATCAGATTTGATATTATTATATGGTTTTATTACTACATAGATCGTTTTCAGAACAGCAACAACCCACAAAACATTTGTCAGGTTGAGTTTTAAATTGTTTTTGAATATTCAAAAACAGAAGCAAAATCTTGAGTTTCTATTAATTTTTTATTCGAGGTATGAGTGTCGTCAGCAAAAGGGTGAATACTACAGAGTTTAATGCTACTAGAGATTTATGTTTGTATAATAATTATAATAAGGGGTCCCGAGGAACACCAAACAAAACTGGTCCAGGAATTGACTCTTGATTGCTTAAGTTTACTTTTTAGAAACGATTTAAATAACAAGCGAAGAAATTATCAATTAATGCATCAAATCCAAGAAAAGTGAGCTCAGCGCAAAGTAACGATCGATCGTATCGAACGCTTTAGCAAAATCAAGTAAAAGTAAAATCAAGTATCTACTTTTAATAATGTTATCTAGTATATGAATTAACAATGAACTGGAACTATAAATGTTTCTAAAGACAGATTAAAAAATGAACAAAATTTTGTTAAAACTAATACATTCATTAATCTGGGTGTAAATAGCTTTCCCTAAATTTGCATTACTGGCATTAGAGCCGAGTGCGTTAGATTTAAATTTTAATATTACATCTAATCGTAGAATACTTTACATGATCAGGGCTTCGGTCACAAATAAATAAAACAACAATGGTAATTTTTAACACTTAAATTCAATTTTGAAGAACCTACTTTTTCGATAAAGAAGTGATAAAAAAACACTTTTTCTAGAAATGTTTAATAAAGCGACAAATATAATGAAAGTAACAATTTTAATGCAATAATATGCAGTCTGGTCCATTATCTGCACTTGCCACACCTTGTATTATTCACACGAGCCATAAACATCTCAAAGTGCGTACTTCAGAATTGACGAAATTGTCTTTTGATTCGATTTATGAGTTCTTCAGTTGTTTCAACTTCCCAGCCGGCCTCATAAACTTTCTGCTTTAATTGATACCACAACCGTACGATTGATATCCGGCCAGAAGATATAACTTCCATTGCTGTGATATTTTCTTATAAATGGAATCGCTTTCGAATACATTCCTCTGAATAAATATTTAGTCCTGAAGGAGCGAAGTAAGGAACAGATCGACCTGCTTATCGCTAACCAAGCCAGTACTTTTCTGTAAACTCTGCCCGTCTTTTGAAAATTACTTCCGAATTAACTTCAGCTCCCACTTTGTAGAAGTAACTCTTATTAACGGCAGTGTCAGTTCCATCTAACGTAAAATATGACTCGTCGTCCCATCACCGCAGATGTTTTATTTGATAGCTTCGTATACCCCTCTTGTAGCTTACGCAATAAGCTCTTTTCATTTTTTTAGTTGCTTCCCAATGTATATCGGAACGGATATTCCTTTTTCCCTGAATATTTTTCCTATTATTCATGACTCACTTTAAATTTTCGTCCCAACGTTCGATACGATTGTCCAGTTTTCTCAACTACTGCTTCAACGAGTCGTTGTTTCTTATGCGTAGGCATTTTCCTTGCAATTTTTCCATTTCCATTGATTTGGTTTAACGTTTTTCTACACTCCACACGTTTTATGATATCATAGGTAGTACTTAAAAAACTCCCATATTTTTAAAATGCTTTACAGTGTATGGTTTACCATCATAAAACTCGCCAAAAAGTTTTCTCGTGTGTTTTCTTTTAGCGTTTTCATACTGCCACACAGAATAATAAACAAATCAACAGTGATTATTTTAACACTTGTAGATTAAATAGTAGTAACAGCAGCAGTAATTGTTTTTCAAAGATAACTAAGATTGATTTGTTACAAGGAGATAAAGCTATGCCCGATTTTTATTTGACATAGCCTTAGTTTAATTTTTTCTTTGACGAAGATCGCAAATATACACATGTCATTGTTTCCTAGAAACTAACAACTCACATTTTTCAGATATTTGGAATACAAGCAAGGCGAAGCTTTTTGGTTTTTAATTTTTTTTTAGTTGTAACGCTCTATGTATAGTTAATCGAACTGCACTTCAAAAAGATAAATTAAGACCAGTTGATTACTGAAATTCAGACAAATCTGTCTGAAAAATATACCCGGCAACACCGCTTCGAAAGGCAACAGTCAGGCCGTTGAACTCGCCGAAAAATAGAAGTGGGAGTAGAACAAAAAAAGAGTTAAATTAGTATATTTAGTAGGTCAGTGGACCACAACTGAACGTCCTTTTCTTGGACGTTTTCTTCACAAGAAACGATTGTTTTTTTCACAGTACAATTTTCCTGCGAAGGTACCCCGCTTTCTAATAATCAATCTTTTAAAAACGTTCCGGATGTGCACGCATAAGAGCCGGACAAAAAAAGGAATGCTATAATGATGATGGCGGTCTTGGCACGAATGTGGTACACACCACTCAAATTGAAGCTGGACTGCTGGCTTCGGCATGTAAATGTTAAATTACGGCTGGTAGCAGAGAGCAAGTCAAATTCGACTCGAATGTCAACATGCATGAAAAAAATAAAAAAGAAGATTGGTGAGATGTTCTCTAGAAGCATTCTGATAATTTACTGAATCTAAAATCACTGAAAAACTGCTCATTTTTGGAGTGTTCCCAAGCTTCATACTCCGACACATGTTCATCCTTATCAGTTGTTTCTAAGAATAACCAAAGTTACTGTCTTCGTTCTAACTGACTGACTATTCAAAGATTTCAAGACACTATCAACCGCAAACTGTTAATTACTTTACAATACATTGGATTTAACAAGGTATTGAGTTTGTTCGTGGTATTCTATCATACATGTTAAAAGTTTAATGCCATTCCAGTACGAGGTGTGCCCCAAGGGTCAATATTAGGCTCCATTCGCTTGTTCTTCTCGGATCTGTATCCCACCATCAATAAAATACATGTGCATTTTTATCTCCATACAGACGTAATAGACCTTTGCAACATGCACAATAAATGGTTGATTATCATCACTAAGACTTAATGAATAATATATTTTAGAATAGATATACATACAGGAACAGGGAGAACAACATTACAGTAAACTTCTGAAGATTTAAAAAGAAGATATGAAAAAAATGTGAAAATAAACTGGGCTGTACACGATATAAGGGTGTTTATATAAATATCAGTGATCTCAACAAAAAAAAGGACCAACAAAAAGATAATACGAGAGAAAGTAAAGAAAAGAAACAAATTAAGAGTAAAGTGATAAAGATATCTACAATCAAAGAGAAACTTAACCAGATAGAAAAACACATAGTACAGAGGCAACCACAATCAAAAAGCCATAGCAGTATATCCTTATAATCACAGAAATCAGATATAAGAGTGTTGGAAAAAGGGCATCTACTTACATACAGTAGAGTACAGTACGATCAGGTAGTAGCAGCAGGTATTGGTTGCATAATAATAGCACATCTGGTAAAGCAAAGAACAAATTGGAACAATATAAATGAGAAAAAGTTGCCAGTGAAAACAGACATTGGAAAAAAAGTGTAAACAAACGATAATAGATGAATTGGCTTAAGCTTTCACGGCGGGCGTTCAAATGACCGATCCATTACCTCCTGGATGTCTGCTACAAGTTACTAGAGAAATAGTTCTACCAGAGAATAGGATCTATTATCGAAGACTTATACCTCCGAAGAAACAAACAGTTTTTAGGAAGAACAGAAGCTGCTGTGACCAAGTCTTGGCTTTAACAACATATGCCGAAGCTGGTTTCCAGAAACGATTGAGGACTGGAGTAGTGTTCATAGACTTATACTGTGTATATTTAATATTTTATTATTTAATACTCTCAAATGTGGAAAAACTGTGAAGCTTATCGAACAAATGCTGCCCCAACGTCAATTCAGAGTGTCTCTGAAAAAGAAAAGTAGCAAATTCACGTTTTTGAATAATGGTATTCCACAAGGATCGGTCCTCTCGCCTATTTTTTTCAACCTTTACATAAGTGAGCTTCCAGTAACTCAATCGAGAGAACTTGTGTATGCAGACGACATGGCATTGGCTTTGCAAAGTAAAAACTTTTCTGTACTTGAACAAAACCTTGGCGCTTGTGCCCTAATCCATTGAAGATAGCACTAACTTGTTTTCATCTCAACCATCATCAAAAGGCAAAACAACTTATAAAAATCTAATAAGGATCTAATGCTACGGTACATGCTGACAGACCTGACCTGTGTGATAATGCGTGACAAATGTGTGCGATTTTTGCAAAACATACGAGGCATGTTTTTTAAGTAAGTACCGTTTTGCGATTCCGCCGCCGCAGCGCTACGGTCGGCGTTCCGCGCATGCGCGCTGGTTACCTACATCTCTTGTCTACGCACTGACGCCATTACAGTTTGATTCTTCATTGTATACGTTGTTTACTGAGCGTTTAAGATGCCTCCCACAATCGTGAGTCCCGCCGATTGTGAAGTACGGGCTGTTATACGATTTCTTAGTGCTAAAGGCGTAAAACCGATCGATATTCATCGTGAGATCTGTGAAGTTTACGGACAAAACATTATGAGTGATGGAATGGTAAGGAAATGGGTGAGAGCATTTAAAGATGGTCGCACAAATGTGCATGATGAAGAACGGAGTGGGCGTCCTTCGGTCGTTAATGAAGATTTGGTGCAGAAAGTGAACGAAAAGGTGAGAGAAAACAGACGCTTTACAATTTCATCATTATGCGACTGCTTTCCTCAATATTCTCGTAGTGTTTTGTATCGCATTGTGACCGAGAACTTGAATTACCGGAAATTGTGTTCAGGTTGGGTTCCGAAAATGTTGACGGATTTGCACAAAACCCAACGTTTAGGCAGTGCATTGACTTTCCTTGAGCGGTACCACAATGAAGGTGAAGATTTTTTAGACCAAATTGTTACTTGTGACGAAACATTGGTGGCCTACGTCACACCAGAATCGAAACAACAATCCATGGAATGGCGACATTCATCATCACCCAAAAAAATGAAGTTTAAGCAAACAACTTCTGTCCGGAAAATCATGTGCACAGTTTTTTGGGGCAGAAAGGAGTATTGCTAGTGGAGTTTCTGCCTCGTAATGAGACAATCAATGCAGCGTATTATTGTAAGACATTGAACAATCTGCGTCGTGCAATCCAGAACAAAAGACGTGGCAAGTTGAGTAAGGGTATCGTTTTGCTGCATGACAATGCCCGTCCACATGTGGCTAATCGGACCAAAGATCTCATCAAATCTTTTAAATGGGAAACTCTAAATCATCCTCCATACAGCCCTGATCTGGCGCCCAGCGACTACCATTTGTTCCTGCACTTGAAGAAACACCTGGGTGGTCAGCGTCTTCAAGACGAAGTCGAAACATTTGTGATACAGTGGTTAACAAGGCAGGCGGCAGAATTTTATGAGGAGGGTATTCAAAAACTAGTGCCACGTTATGACAAGTGCCTCAATATTCACGGAAATTATGTAGAAAAGTAGATTAAGGTACAGGCTTTCATGTAAGATAAAATTATTGCGATATCTTTGCACGTCTTTTTTTAATTCCATAACGGTACTTACTTAAAAAACATGCCTCGTATATAAGGGACCTCTTAGATTTAAAAGCTCGTAACCAACCAAAGAAAATAAAGAAACGGGGAAAAGCAAACGCGATCCAGCAGCAATATATTAAATTTTTTGCTACATATTTGCTCTGACACATGTTTACTTAAGATATTCGCGATACATCGTCGGATGCTTGCAAAAACCGCTACGCCAGTCTCTAAATCAGCTGATGACCAGTTACTTGACATGATTGAGAGATTAATAGTGCGGGGACATTGATTTACTCGGTTGGCCTGTAGAAAAACGCGCTGCAGCATTTGTAATTGCGGCGGACGTAACAGTTAATAAATTAAGAAAAAAACGGCTGTACGTCGCCCGCTCGGTGTGGCACAATAAATAATCGCGAAAATTATTATCGGTTCGGTTCGTACGGTACAGAGTAATCTGGTTTTTTCACGTGCAACGTCCTCTTGCTTTAAGTAGGGTACAAGAGAAATACGTGTGTCGCACCTGCATGTAACAAGAAACGATGACGGATGGCCAGTTCTGGTTTCGAAATCTTTGTGGAATATGCCAAAATTAATAGGATTTCAAATATAGTAATATGTCATCTTGATGAGTGCTTCAATGTAGCCTAGTCATTTAATAAGTTTGCCATAAACGACTTGTTTTTTTCTCACTTTTCGAAGATCTAGTGTCAAACCTGATAAAAGTTATTACTTACAAGAACAAAATTAACATTTTCGACCTCACAGTAACATGATTCATCTGTTGATGATGCCATTAGCTTTGATGACGCAATTTTTTATGCAACGAGAAGTTTATTATCAAATTAGATTCCACACTGGGCAATCCATCTCGTCATTCTCAATCATCAAACCGTAGGCTTGCTAGACAAAATTGATCAAATGGGCTTTCACTGGTACCACACGAACCTTATTCGCAAAATTCCTGGCTAAAGAGATAAGATACTGAACTTTTAAATGTTTTTTTTGGGACATTGGAAACTTCATATATTTCCATATAGGACAAGTCGGGTCAGGTCAGGTCAGGTCATAGGTTTACTATTTGATTAAGCCTAAAACATACAGTAGTCCAACACAAAACTGAAAAAGTACACAAAAATACACTACTTTCAATTTTTCTGATAGTATGCCATAATAAAAGAATTTCAATTAAAATGCAAAAAATAGCTCTAAACGTCCAAGACACAAAAATAAGTATCGTGAAATCCACTTTTCTTCTGCATCTATTCAAGCCTTTAGCCTGGCAGCATTATTACTGGACCAACCCACTAATCTGGGTAAGCTTTATTAAAATATCCTCTAATTTCAACTGGATAGTGAGCTACAGCTTCACTCTGTTGTAGCTACATTAATCGCCAAATACAGGATGTACCTCAAATTAAAAGAAAACTTATGTGGGAAGAATTTTTCCAGGATACTGTTGAGATATTCGAGAGCAGATTCACCAAGTGCATTGGTATAGAGGGAGACATGGTCGAAAAATAAAAAATATAATGTCACTGTAGTTTTAGGTACAATAAGGGAGTCGGAGGAGGAGAATTTGGATCCACCCTCGAATTTAAACGGATTTCGGGAAGCAAATTTTGTAAGAGATTTTGAAGATATTTAAGTATGTATTTTTAACAAGAAACATTCCCGCCCATGCGTTCAAAAACTACTTATACTGGTTCTTAAAGTGTATAATTTGAGATTGATTTGTTGTATCATATAGTAGTGACAGTTACGTCTATCAACAATGCCACTTTTATGAAAAGTAGCTTACCGAGAGTGTTCTTTTCGACCTATTCAAAACGGAGATACTTATATTTCTTAAGGAATGTGTACAATGAGAATTTAACGTATACTCTTTTCATAATGTGTTCTAATGTTACGCTTACTGTTGTAATAGTGAAACAGCTTCGTGTATCTAGCCAAATTAATACAATTGTGATACAAAAGAGCTGGTGCTTCGATGTACATATTGGTTCACGAAACATACAAGAAGAACATTACTCAACAAGAACTGTTCAACAACTACGGACCTAAAACAAGATATTTTTAGATGGGAAGGAAAGTAGAGACATCGACAGAAAGAGGGGTAAGAAAGTACTGCGATTATTTTGTACAGAAACATAAACAAGCCCATCTAAAAATAATTGAGATAGTCATAAAGAATCTCCAATAGGAAAAAACTAATACACAGACGAGAATTATCTCGTAGAGCAATATCACCCCATCTAAAGCTACAAGAAGGCAACTGAAAACTCGTAAGAAATCGCTCAAAGAAGCGTCAACACTATTTCGAAAAAAACAAGACATGTGAATCTAACAAGTACATTAATTTTTAGTTCATAATGTGTTCTAGTGCTACACTTTACTGTTGTTATTGCGGTTGTCGTTTTGTGAGACGGAAACTGCGGAAACTTGCCTTCGAAGCATACTGGGTCACCAAATATACGGAAAAAATATTACCCAAAAAACACAAAACCCCTGCAAGAAAAATAAAAACAAAAGCATTCCGGCACTCTTAAAGGATCCCCAGTAGAAAGAACTACCTAATGAACGCAAACGAGAAATACCCCCCGGAACGTTGCTCCATTTATAACTCCAAGAAATGAACGGATACACACATAATTCCAGAAATCTTCTTATAGGAGGAAGAAAATTAATGCTGCTGAGCTAAGCCAACGTTAAGCACATAAATATCTAAAGAAAGCATTCACTAGTTGGATGCATCCTGCAAACCTTCCCAACCCAATTCAATCCGACTGGAAGGACCATTATGTTGGGACTCAGGTTTGGTTTAGCAAATAAGCTTTCGGCTAGTAACGATGATAAAATGGACGGTATTTCTTTAGCTCTTTTTATTGCCTTTAATTTACAATTCTACCTTGACATATCATTATGTATTTTTTGCCTGGTTTTATAAACATTTTACGTAGCGAATGCAACATGCAAGCAGTGCATTGGGACTGGATATAAATGCTTAAGACAACTATCAAGAAGCCTATTACGCCTCCAACCCAGTGAAGACGACTGGCCCGGGGGTATATCCGGGAGCTGCATAAATGCCTACCGTACGCTGGTTCAATCAATTAATCAAGCTACAAATATGCTAGAAATAGGGAAGAGAGATGGGAAGGCTTTTTATCTGCCAGCCCTGTCGAGAAAAAACCCTTAAATATCGGAAACGACGTTTCCGACCACACCACCATCCGATCTCATGCAAATCGAGTAAATCTGGCACCCACGATCGTAGTGCACCAGACCGTGGGGTCGATGGCCAGCTGGAGTAAGGTGTGTGTAGCCCTGGTGCTGACGCTTCTACTATCGTGTAACGGATTCACTTTCACTCTCACAGGTGGATGATCTCTCGGCCGTCCATTATAAAGCAGCACAGCACCGATTATGTAATTCCAGCTGTGTGCATGTGCGACATGTTGTGTACGCACCGGCATGAATTTTTCGCACGGCTAACTGTTGTCTCAATTCGGATGGCGAACCGGATCTGGTACACTTTTTTTATGTTTGCGACGTGCGCCCAAAAAATAAGAAGGCCATGCAAAGGGGACTCGGTGAAACGAGCCATCCGAGTCGCCTACAGATGCATGTACTGTGACGACTCCTCTGAAACGTCCAGTCATGCCGCAACTGCTCATCGGGTGCTTGTTTCAGGATCCCGTGGAATTTTCGTCTCCTTAGGTCTCTTCCTAATTGTTCAAATGGCTACATCCAAAATTTCGTTAAGGAAGACGCTTCGTTCTTCAGTTATACCATCCGTATCTCTTCTGTTTTGCATACAAACGGACTTATCTATCAAGTTTTATGATATTCATGATCGCACTCTGCAGCACTAGCAATGAACATTAAAAGATAAGAAATCCGGTTTATTTTTTAGTGCCAACTTTGACAAACAGTAGGAAAAGCTACAACCGATTCATCAGTGTCAAAGACCAGATCACAACAAAAGATTTTACATTCATTTTAATAAATATATCCACGTCATTACATATTTCATTGCACCATTGACTCATACTGTTTAATGGTGGGTTCAAATGTTTTAATACTTCGTAAATTTACCCTGAGAATGCCAGATTGCGAAATTTGCATTGATCCATGGATTATCTTAAAAAGACACGTGATAAAAAATATGTCGTTTCGAGTAATCTCTGATAGACAAAAGTTGTGTTTTACAAAATACGAGCGTCATGTCAGAATTCCTGAACACAAAAACACAAATATATTTTTAAAAATTGCAATAAAGTCGTTCAATATAATCCCCTTGCATGTCCAAAACACGTTGCCATCGCTCCGGCCTTAATGTAATGTTAAATACGTCAAGATTCTTCAGCAGTTGGAACGCGTGTGCTGTTGCAGGGCTTTTATCCTTCCAAGTCAATAAATCGGATTTCACTAAATTCTCATATCCACTGGAGGAACAGAACGAAATCTAGAGGACTCATGTTAGGGTTGCACGGGGGATGTTAGAGAATTTCACAGCAATTCTTCTCGCAAACTCCTTTGACTGACACTGCTTTATGCGATCAAGCGTTATTGTGCCGCTCATCTACACTTTTGGAAGCATGCAATTAAATTTTCTACAAAGAAGACAAATGCATTTGTCTTTTGGTATTTGTCTATTAATTGTTTGTCCATGCGGTCTTCTTCCAGTATTGTAGCCACAATAGCAGCAAAGTGTTCTTGGCAGCAGTATGAAGTCCAATGCCCTGGGAAGTTTACACAATCAAGTTACTGTTGAACTATCCACACACGACTCCTGGCAAGCTTCTTGTAACGCACTGTGAATTCGTTTATTTTATGGACACACTCTTACATCAGTCAGTTAAGATCCTTATTATTCAATGTAAAATTTGGTGTTTGGGTCAATAAGTAATAAGAAAATGGACATGAGCAAGATAAGAATTTTAGAACACCTTATCTACTGTATATTTATTTCGTAATACTATTTCTTTGTAGGAACTGAATAAGTTGGCTTTAATAGAACATCTATTGACAATACCCCCAAAATTGGAAAAACTGTTTGACCCCCATTATTAACTTCATAATATCAAAGTATTTAATTATGTACATTGAACAACTATATATCTTTTACAGAAACTTTCCTCTAGGTTATAGATCAAATAAGCTCTGGTTTATGTTGGTTGGTTTACTGCTTTTACTAGCATTTTGTATCTGTTAGTTGCAGAACGTTTAGATCAACAATCATTTTATGCTGATATTCCATCACATGTTCCTTCTTATCCTAAAGTTATGTTTTGGCATGACGAAAAACCGAACTACAATTTCTACGTCTTGATTAATTTTTTACTCAAGTATTTTTCAGCTTTTTAAAAAGAAATGATTTTTCTTATTTTTATTACCCATTGTTTTGTTTTTTGTTAAGTAAAATGCTGGTAATACTTAAATAACTAAATATAACATGTTTCTTTAGCTTCCTCGATATCTCAATGTAAGTTAAAATCATTCAGAAATCGAATTAAGAATGCATTTTTCCACTCAAATGAGTTAATGAATGTAATTGAAAACAATGACATCAGCGGTGTGCAGTTTCCCAGTAAAAAATTAAAAACTATTCCTTTTTACTGAATGGGTCAAAACTATTAATAGTGGAAACTGATAATTGTGGTAAATTAACAAGTGATTCATTGGTAATGTCTGTAGAGAAAAGTGGCGGCAAATAATTAAACATACGTGTAACCATATGCTTGATATAACTTGGACCGAAACGTCAAAAAATAATACTTTCTGTGTTTCCAGCTAAAGCTTGCAAATGTTGTTGAGAGACATTTTGTAAACGTAAAAAATTAGAAAAATCTTATGCTCATTCAGTATTTGTTTCGTATATTAAAACTTAATCTTACAGTCGGTTTCTCTGTTATCCAAGTCCCCACATTCTAAGTATTGGAAAATTTACTTCCCTAAAAAAGCTTGTGAGCTTTTATATTCTACTGAATATGTGTTTTTCATCACAATTAAACAGCTTTGAAACATCATTTGAACGTCTTGCTTTGTTTACAAAAACGGCTATTACGGGAGTATTCAAGGAAATACAAGGAATCAAGTTGGGCGAATCTACTGAACCTTTTAATATTTTGTGAAGAAAAAGCAAATCGGCCATTAGCTTTCGCTTATCAAGGCATGGTATACCGCAATCTTGGTCAAATTTGTGGCAATTATTCACCCAGTCTTAATTTATATGTGTCGTAATGTGGAGACCATACAATAGGTGCTAAGTTGAGTTTGCTGTAAATAGACCTGAGGTTTTTAGTAGTTTTTGGTCAAAAGTGTCCCCCAAATCTTTCACATAACGAACGACATGTATATAATTAATGAAAAGTGATAGTCAAACGAATATAATCTTATGCTTCTAGTAAGTGTAATGGTACAACAATTACTACGAAGATTTTTATGCCATCCACAAAGAGAAGAAATCATTAATATAAATTGAGAACAGTAGAGGCCCTAAAATTGAACCCTGGGGCATGCCTGAAATGATCCAGTAAGGCGAAGATTTAGGGACAATTATAACAATAAATTCATAACAATCTACTTGATTAAAATAAAGTAAGAACCAACAAACATGACAACTTCATATATAAAAAAAATATAAAAACTTCCCCAGCGCGCTCAGCCATCCTTCAGCACCATGACGTAAAAACACTCCACATTCCAGGTCTTGTGATCGCCTGCATCAGTCAAAAATTCTAGACCAAACTTTTTATGGAGCACTCGGTCTATTGTGATCGTTGGTTGACAAAGCCGGCCAGAGGAGAGTATCTCTTCTTGTTCGGGGGCTGAGGTTCAACGAACCGGTGCTGGGTGGCCCCAATTCGTGGCATCGGTCATTGGTCCGACCTACCAGCCCCCGTACTCAGTGGTGGAAGATGGTCCACAAAAAGACTGATGCAGATAAACGAAAATACCGGGACTTTCTTTCCTCGATCGGTTTTTCGCGAGAAATTTGTGGGCATTGGTGGGGAATTACGTAAATTAAGTTGCAGTTGTGCCATTATAAATGTATGGACAAGGAAGGCTACCAACTTCTGGTTCGACTCAACCTTATGAAAAACAAAAATTTATTATGAATGATGGGATTTTGGTATAGAAGCTAAATAATAAAATTTAGCTTCAAATTAAAAGTACTATTGCACGCAGGTGATTCTTAGTATACATCCTTGCATGGGCGTACCGAGGGGGGGGGCAGCTGCCCCCCCCCCTCCCCTGGATCTGGGTTGTCAACTCTAGGCCCTTCCAATTTCCCATACATTTAGCGGGTTAATTATGTGTGTACAGCACCTAAAAATTGTCTTATTTACAAAATTGTAAATACAGTAAAATTTATAGGCAAGTGTATTTCACAATTTTCATATAGAACTCATATTTGTCCGTTGCAAATGACCTTCTCTAATAAGTCGTTGTCAAATGGTTTCCAAGCTTCATCGATGCCATGTGCATTTTGAAGCTGTAACTGCAACATTCTTGTTGTTACGAATCGTTGTCTTAGGGCGGATATAGCTTTAAAAGGCTATCTTGGTCAGGATGAGTTATAACACGATTTCTGCTTAGTTCAGCTCTTCTACCTTTTCCTATAAAGATTGTTAAACTAACTACTGTTATATGGAATCACATCAGCATCTGTTATATATTCGGTGATAACTTTTGTACCAAATTTCTAAATTCACATTACATTACAATTGATACAAAAAAAAACTAAAAATCAATCCGAACTCACGTTTATGAAAGTCAATTTATTTAATCTACGTTTTAGGAATCCAGTAACAGCATTATCAGCACGAATTAAAACTCGGTGTGTTGTTAAAAATGCAATTAAATATATTTCAGTTTATTTAAATGAAGTTTAATTTGGTTAAAATATTAAGCAGTAGGTTAATTTTTGAGAGCAATGCACTGGGGATCTAAGAGGGTTGGCTTGACGCATAATGCTGAGGCATTTGTCATTCTGAGTTCTAATAATGTTAGTTATCCATCGAGTCTCTTTCCCTGGGGAGTAAAAATTACTACAATTGTATCTTTAGCACCTATACATATGAACACCCAGCTTAAATATCTAAAGCTTCTGGTGTGAGAAGTTGAAACTGTACTAAAAGCGCATGGGTTAATGCATTAGTCTTTGATATGTGTTAATTCTGAATCAGAAATCGTGCACCTATTTGAGATGAAATTTATGTTCCTTTGGTACTTCGTATGATATCATTATACATTATGTGGATCACGGATCTTTATTGTCCCAAATAAAACTCATTTTTTGTTAAACGCGAGAGCGAAGCAACTGAATGCGCCTCACCTAACTGGGTTCCATCAATAACGGAATTAGTAATAAAGGGGATTTGTATGATCAGTGTACATAGAAAACATATAAATAATTTGGGTCCTTATTTCACAGAAGATGTTTTAAGTCGCCTTGCAGAAAATCCACGAAGATTATTCATGGAATAAATACTTCATTAATTACTTAAATACCTATATCTTATAAACATTTATTATTTCTATTTATGTTGAATTATACTCTACAGGACGTTCCTGCTTTATTCCCCTCCTAGACCAAAAGCTGGGTACGCCCATGAATCCTTGAATCTATCTCCACGCCTAAACTTTATGGACTTTCTGAAATTAATGAAAGCTGTGCTAATAGACCAGTGATTTCTCATAACTTCTATAATTCTTAAACAATTAAAAACATCTGACTTTATAATTCATTATTTGTTTTCTTTAAATAATATAGGTACTTCACTTGCTTCACTAGTCAAAATTATATGCAATACAATTTGTAACTCCTTTGACAATTTTCTACCTATTTTTATTCTACTTGTAATGCCATTGTAAAGGTTTTTGGCAGCTTTAATATATAGGTCGCTGATTCCATTTTCCAACATTGCTAACCACAATTTACTTAGAACGACGCTATCATAGGCTTTTTTAAATTTTTAAAGATTATGTCAGTCTCTAGACTTCTGGCCAGTCATTCTTCTAGTACCTAGTTGTTTTAAACAGAATAAATTATCTGGGCAGGATCTGCCAACCCTGAATCTACTTTGTTCCTCTTCTTCTTCATACTTACGGTTTTTCCTTATTTTACCACACAGGCTTGAAAATGAGTTTATTATATTTAGCCCTTTATAATTAAAACACTGTTTTCTATCACCTTTTTTATACAGGTTTGAACTATAAACTGTTTTCCATTCGTGGGGTCATTCCTCACCTCCTGTGAAACAGTTGAACACATATTCCAGCAGCTGCATAAGAATATCAGGTCCATTTTTGATAAGTTCAATAGGCACTCCCTTAGGTCCGAAAACTCGTTCATTTTTCATCGTCATAAGTGTTTTTCTTATCTCTGATGGCGTTATCAGATCGTCTTCAGTTAAGGTGGCACCTATCTAAGTATCCCCCATATTTCGCTTGCTCTGGCATACCCAAGGTGTTGATCAGTTTGTTTATTATTATTTATTATCTGAAGTGCAATAACGATAATTTGTTATTTCAAATTAATGCTATTTATTTCTTTTTTCATGTGTCTATTACACTGTCTTCAGCATCACTATCGTTAATTTATGGATATGCTTGATATTACTCTGATATAAAAGCAAATCTCAGAACTAAATAATATTACAGAAAAAATGGCTAAGCTACGTTAATCTGTATTTTTACATTGAATTGAACCCCAGTCTTAGAACGCTTACCCTACTATAATTGAAAAAAATATTCAATCCAACCCCTCGAATTTATGGAATTTCAAAAACCAAAAACATGGTTCCAGTAGAATCCCTAGTACAGTTTATAACAGGACTTCAGAGTTTTTCGACGAACAGGGGATTATAAATGCCTTTGCAGAGTACTAAACGTAATAAGATCACTGTTGGCGATGGCCTTATTCCCAGTTTTATTATTCGTAACTGCAGGTACGCATTTGCTCTAAGTATGTCAATTTTGCTTAATTGAATAATTATGACTTCCTGTCCTGTTCTGAAGAAGAGACATAATGCTCAGATTTCCAACTACAGACAAATCTTCATCTGTAGATTTTTGCCGAACTGCTTGAACAGACTTTTCTGAAACCATTGGTTCTAGAGGTCTGGTAGATGTAATCTTTAGAGAATTCACCAAAGCTTTCTATCTAGGCTATTAATAAAGTCGTACTAAGAGAATTTTTTGTTTCACATACAATTTCTCCTTTTCGTCAGAAATTTATGTTACTTCTGGTGTTCCTCAAGGATCCAATCTTGGACCTTTCTAATTTATATTATTTATAAATGATCTACTATATTTCCTTTCTTGCCGAGTTCTTGCCTCTTTCAAGAATATACTAAGTTTCTTCATATAAACTTGAATGCAATTGTTCATGGTGTGAAAAGTTCGAGTTAAATTTAAATGTCAAGAAATGCTGTACTATTACTTTCAGGCGCAGTCACACGCCTCTTGAATCCTTCTATTACATTAATGATAATGTTCGTGAAAAAGAAAGACTGATTTGTCTTTCCTCACTCATCTTCAATCTGTTTGTAGCTCTGCTTACATACCCTTGAGATTCGTAATTGGAGTTGGTAGAAATTTCTTTGATCTGGTTCCCTATTTATGTATCTCATTCGATTCAGCTGGACAGAATTCAACGGTGATTTTTAAAGTTTCTTTCATTTGCGATCAAGATGAACTGCTATGTCGATATGGTATGGCTCCATTATGTGATAGAAGTGATGGCACTTGCTTCAACTTTATTTTCAAATAATAAAAAGTAAGATAGATTGTCCATCGCTTCTATCTCAAATACCTTTTTATGTGCCACGCGCTATAGCAAGACATGGATCTACTTTTCACCTCATGCTCGCAAGAACAAACGTTATGCGTTGATCACCAATTCTTGTTGCCTGCAGAGTTCGGCGTTCAGAAGATTTATTTATTTATTTAATTCATTATTTTTATCAATTTCAAGTCAAATTATAATTTTGAATTAAGTAGTTATTTTGGAGTTTACACAAAATTGTGGTAGTTCAAGGGGAACACTTTGTATGAAATACAGCTCTCAGGAATTGTATGTGCATATTGTGCATAGGGATCAACTACTCTTAGTAACTCTAATAATATTCCAATGACAAAGACTGAAAACTTCTAAATCACTTTGCCAACTCCAACAATAAATTACCTATGAAATTATACTTTCTGCTGGAAATGTCAACACCATAAACATCTTCGACGTAACTCTAACAAAACGTATAAAAATACGGTACGACTATGTTTAAAAGAACGAAAATATTTATTTATCCCTAAATGCATAACGTATTTAACTATAAAGGTTTAGATTAGATTATAATACTGAATCGTGAAGACAGAAAAAGTCTCAGGTAACACATCTCCTTCAACTAAACCTTAAAATCTGCAATCAGAATTAACCATTCTATCAATTAAGGCAACAAGATTTTCCTGTGGTACTCTCAAACAGTTCCTTCAGGTCAAAAAATCGCCCGATCTCAACGGCCGTCTCAATAAACAACTTTGAAAGCAGCCTGTTACTTCATGCTTTACATACAAAAAGATTACCTACAGAGATTTCTCGTTAAAGCCTTCGTGCTGACCCACAAACTTAACTGAGCTGTATGTCAGCGTTCCTCGAGACACCTACAAAATGGTCTAGTTTCTTTGGGGGTCAAAAAAAGCTCAACCTGCTGGCATTTTATCGTTCTTCGGAACCGTCCGGAGTTCACTGAAGCAGCCGTGCCACAGATCGGTACTGATAAATGTCACGCTTTTGTGGCAAAACGTTCCATTAACTGTCCCAAGCAAGTGGGCAATGTGATATCCTCGATTCACTTTGCTGGAGAATGAGATACAGTTACAGTTCACCCATGGAAAACCCATTTTCTTCATCAAAGTGGAGAGCACAACTATAGCCCCATGCTGAATTTTCAGTTTTTCTTCCTCAAATGCAAACATAAATTAATGTAAGTAACAAGAGGGATAAAAAAACGAAAATAATAAGAAGTAGACTATTCACAGTCATTTATTAACATTTCCCGTATTTTAATAAATTTCTAAATTTCACACAGAATTGTACAAGTTTTAACTAAACATTCGTAAATTAATCATGTGTTTGGCTTCCATTCTTCCTAATTATCTCAAAATTCTAGAATTCATGCTTCCAACCAAATTATTTAATATTCTTGGTTCCAAATTGGCCCAAACCTCTTCTAATGAATTTTTGAGTTCATAATACTTTCCGTTACAGAAAACATATAAACAACTGCATAAAAAGGCGTTTATTAACCTAAAGCAATTGTTTTCGCATAGAACATACTTGGATGTACGCGTTAAGTGACACAATGGTATTGTCTCACTTCAATTATTGCAGTGAGGTATTTTTTTCGTGTCTTGATGTAGCCACTAAGGCAAAGTACAGAGAATACAGAATGCGTGCCTCAGGTTAGTTTATGGGATTGGGAGACGTCAACATATATCGCATAAGCTAGTGGATGCTGGCTGGTTGAACATGGATAAGAGATTTTTGCGGCGAGTGTCTTGCTTGTATCATAAGGTAGTTTACCTTTGGACTGCACCCTACCTTTATAATAAAATAACTTTTCGTAGTGACGTTCATAACATTAACGTCAGGTTCAGGGGTAAGCTGAGTCCCCCATTTCATAACTCATCGTTGTTTGAGAGATCGTTTTCAGTGCAGATTTGTAAAGTTTACAATTCTCTTCCTAATAACTTAAAAACTCTTGAACCTGAGAAATTTAAAAGACATCTGCGGGAGTTTTTCAACGATTAATTTTGGTGCCGTGGGGGGTGTCTCTGGCATCTATTCATCTGGTAAATAATTGTTTTGGGTAATTGTTCTGGGAATTGGGGTACAAATTCGCTCTTGATTAATGTAGTGATTAATTTTCTATGCTTATTATGTAGTCATATTCAACTAGATTATTCTGATTATTATTTCGAGTGGTAGAGCAGGGGACACAGCTTTGTGTCCATCTGAACTTCGCCCTTTGTTTTCTTTTTTTGTATAGTAAAAGCAATAAAGGATATATTATATTATTATTATTTATGGTCGTATACCTGTCGGTTATCCACATATACTTGCCGAACTAAGATACCCCAAAGGTATTCAATTGGGTCATGACAGGTAAACAAGATGGTTACTCTAACAATTCCACATTTTGGTTGGCAAACCAAGCCATTGACTCTACTGACATAAATTCTCGCATTATCGTGTTGGAAAATGATATCTCGTTCGTAATTGTTATTTAAAAAAGGCAATAAATTTGTCTCAAGAACTTGAATGTACTTTCGACTGTCCATTCGCGTTTATGGGCAAGCCAAAAACGCCTGTTTTTGTAAAGACACCCCATACCATTAACGTACCACCTCCAAAGTTTTGTTCTGAAAAATACTCAGGTTCTCTCCTCAAATCTCACCAATAACAATTGAAACCATCTAGACCATCAAGATTAATTTTTTCATCAGATCATCTGTTTTTTTAAATAACATGGCTTAATTCGAGGTTTAATTATAAAGTTTTGGTTTATATTTTCCCAATTTTGATTCATATTCCCACGACCAAATTACAAACGGGCTGTTTTATGCTGAGGAAGCAGTCTCGGACATTTTCTTAGTTTTCGGCGGATAACGTGTTCACTTTTTTTCACATTTCATTTTAAAACATCGAGCATACACTATTGGGTATTTATTTCTCGACTTTTTTAAGTGTTACTTGCTGTAACAATAATTTTTCTTGCAGCTCTGGGCAAAATTTTTTTCTTAGGGCCACCTTCCTTGTTTGTGTCATACTGTTCAGAGTTGCGCAAATAATTGGCGACAACTTTACGAGACCGGTTAATTCTTTGAGCTAATTTTTGACGACTAAAGCTTTCATCCCAAAAAGCTAAATTTTTACCTTTTTTTCCAAATTATTGACGTTCGATCACAGCCACCTAAAAGTTTTTTTTTAAGTGTAGCTATAGTTATGCACCACGCAAATTTTAGAAATCATTCTTGTAAATTACATTAAATTACATTTTAGGGCCACCTTCCTTGTTTGCGTCATACTGTTCAGAGTTTCGCAAATAATTGGCGACAACTTTACGAGACCGGTTAATTCTTTGAGCTAATTTTTGACGACTAAAGCTTTCATGCAAAAAGCTAAATTACCTTTTTTCCAAATTTAAAAGTTTTTTTTAAGTCTAGCTATAGTTATGCAAAACGCAAATTTTAGAAATCATTCTTGTAAATTACATTAAATTAAATTTTTAAGGTAGCAGTGTGTTTAAGAAAGAACATTTGGTAAGCAAACGCCGAATTTGTTGTAACATTATCAGTATTTTTATATTTTTCAAATTGTTTGAGATGTTAAAAAGGATTTTCAAGTTTGTCCGATATAAAGAGAACTACAACCGTTACATGAAAAAATGTAATATTTCTAAATGAATCAAAACTGGAATTTTGTCTTTATTACGTACAAAGAGAAAAAAAACACTGCCTACCCTAGAAAAAGCAATATTTAGTCCAAACGAGGAAAATAATTTAGACAAACTGGACCAGCAAACTTTTAGCGGGGTACCAAATTTGAGCTTCCTTATTATGAATGACGTTAAAAGAAAACTTGAATATAAAATATTTAAAAAGAAATATTTGTATTAAATTATGTGGAAACTATTATCGAAGGCAATTTTGAGAATTACACCAAGTTATTTTTCAAAAGCATCTAATCAAAACGGAATTTTAAAAAAGTTTTTAAGGTGAAAAAGAGAATGAAAAATAGTTAATTTGTATCTATAACGGTAAAAAGCAAAATAAGGAATAATATTGCCTGTGCATGTTGATTTTCAAAAAATTTCAAAAGGTAAGTGAAGAGATTTGCTACGCAAAGTTAATAAATCCAAAAAGGGAACTTCTGTTTCATAACTGAAATTTACGTTTTTAAATCTTTAATTTAACTGTATAAGCGTTTTTGCGAATTATTACATTATTTTTAATTTTATCGACACTGTGTATTTGATTAACAGTGGAGAGATAAGTATTTGAAAATAATTCTAAAGTACTTAGAAATTGGTCAACACCACCAAATGGAAAATTCTTCGAAAAGGAAAGAAAAGACATAATGAATGGGAAAATCATTCATACCAATTTAAATTGCCATACATATAGCAAATACTGTGGAACTAATATTTGACCAGATTACTACTCTACACTCGAATTCAAATCGAATTTCATTTCAACAACCGAGAATATTAATTAAACTTTTAACAAAAATTTAAGGCGTTTTATTAATGTTTTAATACTATTTAGGAATTGTAGAACCAAAACAGGTTTATAAACCAAAAGGCATGCTATACTTCAAGTATTTTTAGAAGATTCTTGTCACTGAAGTTTTGAAATATCCAGCGGTTTTGCATGACATATTAATAAGCACGCGGTTCCTCTCGAGCAATAAAAATGGCCATTTTCAGTCGTCGAAAATTAACACGCAATTCACAAAAACAAGCAACCGCGACACCATCTATTTTATCTTTTTTCGGCGGCCGGCTCTAATAACCTGCTTTTTGGTCGCAAAGAGAAAGGGGGGCCAACTTTTACATAAAATTTAATGCCTTCAACAGGTTTTTTGAGTACGACCACAGCAGGATGTCGGGAGATGGATACATACTCTCGTTACAAGAATCTGGAACGTGTTTACAAACAGAAAACCAATTACTAACAGCTGTTATAAATTGCCTCTCAGCAATTAAGTATGGCCCACAAAAAAATCGCCAAAACTTTCCAAAAGGTCGCCGATTTGCATGCGCTGCCGGCCACGGATCGGGAATGCCGTTGACTATGTCGCTAACGCCTTAATAGCATTAGTGAAAGCGCTATTGTCGGGAAATAACCGAAAGGCTGCGTATATGGAGTACGACCTTGAAGTTCATTGAACTCGGACTACGCTGACAGGGGATTTTCTTAGCGCGAATTTCCCACTTCCCAGATTGATTCCACATCTAGCATTTCTGTTTATAGACAACATACGACATAGATACACATATTTCAAACAAAATATAATCGAAGCCACATCTTCAATTTGAATTATGTTATTTTTCAAAAATAATCTTTCAAAAGCATAAATCGTCAATTTAAATTGCGTTACCGCTGCGCGTTACCATAGTAACGTTGATGCATCGACAACTAAAACACGTGGTGACATTGTACGATGTTTTAAACTAAATTAAATGGACAAAGCAGCGTTATTTACATAAAAGATAGAATTACTTACCATTTTAGCTGATTATCTATCAAAAATTAGCACACAACAMACGAACACCAAACCAAACAAAACGCCGAAATTTGAGGTTAGGAGCGGCGTTGCCACGTTAGGAATTTTATCTCTAAAGATTAAAAATTATCAGAATTCGGCAAAAAAACAAGAAAAAATTATTTTTAGATGTACAGATAAATTAGGCACTGATTTCGATAAAACACAGGCAAGCTTTTTTAACACCACGACTCTTCTACTTGTGCTCAAGGAACCTAAATTTTAATATACACAATCATGAAAGGAAATTTGTCGTAACAAAATCTTAAGATTACAGCAACTTAATCGCTAAAAAAAGCGATTCCTCTTCCAGTAGAAAATTCCATGAAAAAAAAAATGAGTCGCGATTTTAACATTTCCGAAATTATGGAATCCAGTCTTTTGATTCTCTGCTGCGAAAATTTTTGTGGTTGTCCTTTTATACACTATAAACAGTAGAAGCACGCTTACATGAAATAAAGTCAAATGCCATGACATCTTTCCAGGCAAGAAAAAATAAAGAGAATTGACTGCATCCCACAAATTCAGTTTTGATGGATGAACCATTATACTTGTACTTTTTGTTATCCTAACATTTATTCCTTAGAAGCTAGCATAATATCAGTATTATTCCAGTGAATTTCTTAGCTTCATTAATTTGTAGCCATCCCTAGATCTTTGTTTGATTTGGACCTCTACTACCTATGTAATTCGCTTTTTTAAATGCACCTATAAGCTACCAGGAATTTTAATCTAACGGAGCTCGTGAGCACAAGAAGTATAGATGAGCACATGTACTGAATACATGCACTCAAAACAAGTGCTGAATATAAAATATGTTCCATATTACAAAAAAGGATGTTTTAGATGCTAACTGTAACTGTTCACGTGCAATTTTGTTATTGCAAATATGAAAATACTTTTTAAGTGAACCTAATCCTTTTTTCAAAATCATCATCATACCTATTGTTGTGAAAACCCCATTCACAATATTAAACGAGTATGTAGCGACCTTTGGTAGCGAGACCGAATTACAGGTTTCCCTAGTTACCACATTATTAAAAAAAAGTAACCCCGCTAAAAATCCCTCTAAACGTCAGGCGTGATCCCAGTTATCCCTTGTTGTTAATTACCAGTTTTAAAGTTGATCTCCCAGACGTTTGTTCCCTTGGGGTACACTCCGAGCTGGAAAACGGCTACCCCTTTGCAAAAATTACATTTTGGCCACGTTCCGGTAAGGTGTCAGAAAAACTACGATTTTTGCTGTCAAACTGACAGCGACCCCCGGCAAATACCATTTGCCACCCCCAACGAGTATTATACTCCTGACGCTTCGTCATCCCCGGTGCATACTATTTGCCACCCTCAACCATAGCATACTTCTGACGCTTCGCCATCCCCGATGCATACCATTTACCACCCTCAACGAGTAGCATACCCCTGACGCTTCGCCACCGGAAGCAGTGAGCAGCCTGAACGTTTTTCAGGTACTGACGACTAACATTGGTAAGCGAGCCTGCCCAATTTTGCTTTAATACCAGAGTGTCGTGGTAAAAACTATCTCAAACGCACAAACGCTTATAAACCCCCTTTTTTAACGTGCGCATATTAGATTCGTGTGCGTATTAGTATTGTAATAAATAAGTAGGTAGTAACATTAGAGTTAGACTGAATTTTGTCAAAGTAACACTGTTCTTGTAAATAAATTTAAGTTTATGGAGGCGTGCGTTTTTTTGCGTTAATAATAAAGTTTCTTACAGTATAGAGATCTGTGGATGGTTCACTACTGAGGTGACCAGATTAATCACCTCCCCTTCTTTATGGTAGGTAACAAAAGGGAAAACAGTTGCCTATCCATAAAAATGGTCCTTCGGGCCGGATCCGTGAAGTTTCAGTTTGTTAAAAATTGTTAATTGAACTTAATTCGCGGAACGGTATTTATCTTTTTTATAAACTCGCCTTCAGCTCATATCGTTAACGCCTCCATAACACTTTTGCCTACGTGCTTATCTCCTTGTCGTTCTCTTTGTTAAAATAGTTTTAGTATTTGCTTATATTGTCAGAAATGGATGATCTAGAAACCCACAAAAATAAACGCACTCGTGCAAAAGCTAGCTTAACTAGAGTACAAAACTGGACTGAACAAAATAAAACCAGTGCAAATAGTGTGTACCTGTTAAAGACTAAAGAAGAACAACTCAAAACTGCATTTGAGGACTATTCAAAGGCGCAGGACTTTATCGAAGACATATGCCCTGATAATGAAGACAGAGGTGACATAGAGGATAAATATCATCAAACTTTAGCTATTATTTGGGAATTAATTCATAAACTCGCCCCCACTATTAATGTTTCGACTCCCTCTGCGCCCTCTTTTGCATCACCAATGTCTATTCAACTCCCAAAAATAAATATAAAGACTTTTACCGGTAAAATGGATGAGTGGACACCATTTTATCAATTGTTTAAGGCATTAATTGCTGATAATGTAAATTTAACAGGTGCTCAGAAATTTATGTACTTGAAAGGATGTTTGGCTGCTGAACCCTCAAAATTAGTAGAAAATTTAGCTGTAACTGATGATAATTTTAGGATAGCTTTAAGTTTGTTACAAAAGCGATATGAAAATAAAATCGCTACAGTTAATGCTCACTTTATAGCACTATTTGAAGGTCCCTCTATAAATAAATGTAATGCTACGACACTCAGGGACTTTGTGACAAATGCGAATAAAAATTTAGAAGCATTAAAAAATTTAAAATACTCACACAAACAATTGTGGGAATTTCTCTCTATTTACTTGTTAAGTAAAAAATTAGATTTTGGATCCCGCAAGGCATTTGAATCTGAACGCAAAGTAGATGAACTGCCAACTCTTCCAGAGTTCATAGAGTTTTTTGAAAAAAGGTGTACCGTATTAGAGAACCTAGCTAGTACTGATACACCTCCGCAGAGAAAACCAGTGAAAGCATCCACTTTTCATACATCTGTTGTAAGACAAGTACCTCAGAATCCGTCTTGCTTATATTGTAATGATGCCTATCACAGAATTTACACTTGTTATAAATTTAAAAATTTGTCTGTCGCGGAAAGAAAGCAATTTGTGCAAGAAAATAGGCTTTGCTCTAATTGTTTAGGATCGAAGCACTCACTAACTCAATGTAAGACTAAAGGTTGCGCACTGTGTTCCCAGCGACACCACACTCTGCTGCACTTAAATTATAGCCCCAAGAACACACATTCTCACGAGTCTAGACCTAATCAACATAATACACAGAAAGTATCTCGCTCTATACCTGAAACCAGTTCATCTAGTCAAAACCCTCAGTCGAATGGAAATTCTCAAACCCAAACTTCTCTCAACATGTCAGCCCATTCTACACAAAATTGTCATGTTTTACTCGCTACTGCTTGTGTGAAACTCTATACTTCTGAGGGAAATCAAATAATTGCACGAGCTCTCTTAGACAGTGGATCCCAGAATTCATTTATAACCGATGAATTAGTAAAGACTTTGGGTTATGCCCCATATTACAACCCCCTCTCTATTTCAGGAATCACACAGTTTAGCACTAGTTGTAATAATATGGTGAATGTAACTCTGTACTCAAATGTACTCCCTCATAAACACTTTGAAATTTCTTGCGCCATTTTACCCAAAATAACTTGCAAACTCCCGCAAGTCCCCCTAGATCCGAAAGGCTTAAATATTCCTAGCGATATTGCCTTGGCTGATCCGAACTTTTTTGACCCATCAGATATAGATATGTTAATTGGTGCAGATCTATACCCTCATTTACTCACCCAAGGTATTTTCAATCTAGGAAATCACCTTCCCGTACTACAGAACACTTATCTTGGTTGGATATTATCGGGAAATGTGCAGAATATATGTACTCGACTTAATGCACGATCAGTTCATTTTTGTCATTGCTCAGTTACACACTCAATAAAGCCCAATACGGTTTCTCTCTTTGTTCAGTCACAAGCTGAACAGACCCCAATTGATCAGTTACTGTCAAATTTTTGGAATTTGGAACAAATTCCAAACAAACTCCCTCTTTCGCACGAAGATAAATGTGCGGAAGAAATATTCAAACAAACTACAAAAATCTTGGAAAATGGTGTCTTTCAAGTTAATCTTCCTTTAAAAACTCCTAGTGAAGCATCAAATCTTGGTGATTCACTATCAGTAGCAAAACGAAGGTTCTTTAACTTAGAGAAGAAATTTATAAAACACCCAGAATACTTCAAAGAATACAAAGGCTTTATCGATGAATACATATCGTTGAACCATGGAAAATTCATCCCGCTTAACCCGATAAATCCACACTCTCAACCAAAATGTTTTCTTCCTCATCATGCCGTTATAAGAGAGCAAGCTACCTCCACCAAGGTGCGAGTGGTTTTCGATGGATCTTGTAAAACATCAAGTGGTCTTTCCCTTAACGACATTTTGTTCAAAGGTTTTCAGGTACAGCCTGATCTCTATGACATACTTACCCGTTTCAGAGCTTTTAAATATGTACTAACATCCGATATCGAAAAGATGTTTCGTCAGGTTATAGTTAATCCTGATCAGAGATTTCTGCAAAACATTCTTTGGAGGGATAGTCCCCAGGAGCCCTTACAATGTATTGAATTGAATACTGTCACTTTTGGTTTAAACTGCTCCCCGTATCTTGCTACAAGAGTGCTTAAAGAAATAGCTCTTACAAACATAGATTCATTTCCCTTGGCAGCAAACGCGATGCTTTATCAATGTTACATAGACGACATTCTCTGTGGATGCGATAACGTTGACGAATTAAAAGAACTATTTATCGAACTAAACTCTCTTTTGAATGCACATGGATTTACGCTACACAAGTGGTGTTCCAATTCGGAACAGTTTTTGGAGAACATATCTGCAGAAAAAACTAAAGAGTATGACTTCAAAGTTGATGAAACTCCCAATAAAGTCCTTGGTCTTAAATGGAATCCCATTTCAGATGTGCTTTTCATATCTGTACCGCAAACACTCCCAGTAGGTGAGATTACAAAGAGAAAAATATTATCCGTGATATCTCGGTGTTTTCGATCCGCTAGGTCTTATTTCACTTGTCATAGTTGTAGGCAAACTCCTAATGCAATCACTTTGGCGTCTTAAAATAGATTGGGATACGCCTATATCAAACGAAGCCATTCTTCAAGAGTGGAGAAACTTTGTAGTAAATCTTCCTCGATTAAGGGATCTAAAAATTCCTCGATATCTTTGTAAGAATAAAACGATTGTCTCCACACAAGTGCATGGATTCTGTGACGCTAGCACCAAGGCATATGCAGCTTGTGTGTATCTTCGCGCTGTTTATGATGATCGATCAGTGTCATGTAATTTAATCTCGTCAAAATCTAGAGTCGCTCCAATCAAAACAGTAACTCTTCCCAGACTCGAACTATGTGCAATGGTCTTGTTATCCAAACTCGTCACCCAACTGTTATCAATAATTGGGGACAAATTCTCAATTGACTCCACTAATTTATGGTCGGACTCTCAAATTGCCTTATGTTGGATAAAATCCCCTGCCGCTCGCTGGTCTGTCTTTGTTGGGCATAGAGTAGCTCTAATTCAAGATTTAACCTGGAGGTGTGAATGGAGACACATAAAATCACAAGACAACCCAGCTGATCTTCCATCCCGGGGTGTGCTACCTCAAAATGCTATTAATTGCAAACTCTGGTTCAATGGTCCAGCTTTTTTGCATGCTCAAAAGGTTGAGTTTTCTGAATTCGAAAACTATAACACGGAAATAGAACTCCCTGAAGAAAGAAAAGCTAATTCCAGCCTAAATCTCACCAAACATGACTTTTGGAATAATCTATTTCACAAGTTCTCTAGCTTCTCTAAGTTGAATCGAACACTCGCTTATCTTTTAAGATTTATTTATAACTGTAGAAATTCGAAGTCTCAGAACACTGGGATTATTTCTGTGAATGAACTTCAGGAAGCCCGTTTTCTGATTGTAAGAAAATTGCAGCAACAATATTTTCCCAAGGAGATCACTGAACTGAAGAGTAACAAAACTCTAACAAACAAAGGTTTGCTTTCCCTAAAACCTTTTTTCCAGGAAGAGAATCAATTGATTCGTGTGGGTGGTCGATTGGAAAATGCTGACATTTCATACGATCAAAAACATCCCATTTTGTTACCATCTAACAACTACGTGGTCTCTCTAATGCTCAAGTATGAGCACTTACGACTGGCTCATGCCGGAGCACAAACAGTACTTTCTAATATTAGATTGAGGTATTGGCCCTTAAATGGTTTAAGACAGATAAAAAAAGTCATACGAAACTGTCTCATATGCCATCGATTCAAAGCCCAGCCGGCTCAACAGATTATGGCTGATATTCCCAGAGATCGCGTGCAGATTACGCGTCCATTTCAAAAGGTTGGAGTAGACTACGGTGGACCTTTCTTCTTAAGATCTTCCAGTTTGCGAAAATCATCCCTTATAAAATGTTATATAGCTGTATTTGTTTGTTTTGTCACGAAGTGTGTTCACATAGAACTTGTGAGCAGCTTGTCCACTGAAGCCTATTTGATGACTTTAAAACGATTTATCTCTCGTAGAGGAAATCCCACACTCATCTATAGTGACAATGCCACCAACTTTTTAGGAGCCAGCAATCAGTTAAAAGAACTGCGTGATTTCTTTAAAACAAAAAGGCATTCAGATGCAATTCAGGAATTTCTCTCTAACTCCGAAATCGAATTTAAATTCATCCCTCCAAGGAGTCCTCATTGGGGAGGCTTATGGGAGTCAGCGATAAAGGGCGCTAAATATCATATAAAAAGATTGATAGGTAATGCTCATATCACCTTCGAGCAATTTTCAACCATACTTGTACAAATCGAGGCTATATTGAACTCGAGACCTCTCTGTCCCCTATCTAACGACCCTAATGACTTAAGGTGTATTACTCCAGGTCACTTTTTAATAGGATCAGCTCTAACCACATATCCTGAAAAGGATCTCTCACACCTTCCCGATAATCGCTTATCCTTTTATCAACTGTTATCCAAAATTCAGCAAACGTTTTGGAAACGCTGGTCGGTAGAGTATCTTAATAGACTTCAGCATCGCCCAAAATGGCTACATTCTTCCGCAAACTTAAACGTTGGTGAAATTGTTCTTCTAAAAGAGGATGACTCCCCTGTGATGTGTTGGCCATTGGGAAGAATATTAGAAATAAAGGTAGCAGCTGACGGAAAGGTCAGGCTTGTTAAAGTCAAAACGCAAAAGGGAGAATATTTCCGCAGTATAACAAAAATTTGCCCCCTTCCCCAAGATGATGGTGCTTTTGCCAATAGATAGATACTCTTAATTTGAAGGTCCCAGACTTCAACCCGGGGTGTATGTTGTGAAAACCCCATTCACAATATTAAACGAGTATGTAGCGACCTTTGGTAGCGAGACCGAATTACAGGTTTCCCTAGTTACCACATTATTAAAAAAAAGTAACCCCGCTAAAAATCCCTCTAAACGTCAGGCGTGATCCCAGTTATCCCTTGTTGTTAATTACCAGTTTTAAAGTTGATCTCCCAGACGTTTGTTCCCTTGGGGTACACTCCGAGCTGGAAAACGGCTACCCCTTTGCAAAAATTACATTTTGGCCACGTTCCGGTAAGGTGTCAGAAAAACTACGATTTTTTGCTGTCAAACTGACAGCGACCCCCGGCAAATACCATTTGCCACCCCCAACGAGTATTATACTCCTGACGCTTCGTCATCCCCGGTGCATACTATTTGCCACCCTCAACCATAGCATACTTCTGACGCTTCGCCATCCCCGATGCATACCATTTACCACCCTCAACGAGTAGCATACCCCTGACGCTTCGCCACCGGAAGCAGTGAGCAGCCTGAACGTTTTTCAGGTACTGACGACTAACATTGGTAAGCGAGCCTGCCCAATTTTGCTTTAATACCAGAGTGTCGTGGTAAAAACTATCTCAAACGCACAAACGCTTATAAACCCCCTTTTTTAACGTGCGCATATTAGATTCGTGTGCGTATTAGTATTGTAATAAATAAGTAGGTAGTAACATTAGAGTTAGACTGAATTTTGTCAAAGTAACACTGTTCTTGTAAATAAATTTAAGTTTATGGAGGCGTGCGTTTTTTTGCGTTAATAATAAAGTTTCTTACAGTATAGAGATCTGTGGATGGTTCACTACTGAGGTGACCAGATTAATCACCTCCCCTTCTTTATGGTAGGTAACAAAAAGGAAAACAGTTGCCTATCCACCTATTGTGTTGATCTTTCTTTCAGCTAGTTGCATTCCATACCATCACTACATTCTGATTGTATATAGTGATCAGCGACTTTCATTTTTCAAGGTAGGTATTTGTCAAACTGGCAATAAATACAATTAGGGGGCCATCCCATAGGCATTACAAACAACACATGCAATAATACTACCTCTATTCTAGTGGAATCGCAACTGGCAACACTGTATAGAACTACCTGTTGCACTGTTCTTTATTTACCTTTAAATTGAGTAATTTTTACAACTTTTAATGTTTTTATTTGAGCATACAGATTCTAAAATTTAACTAAAAATCTGATATGTACGTAAGTTTAGTAACCCCTACATTTCGATAACTTTACTGTCACATCCAACAGATAGAAAGTATTGTATTGCGAAAAAAAATTCAAAAATTTTTATTTGCTCAATCGCTTTAAAATGGTCGAAAATGTACAAAACCAACATTACAACAAAAAAATTTCTTGTCTGTGTGTGGACTTGATAATATTCCAAAGACAACATACGAACTTGAAATCTGGCATACATATAAATCTCAACTATCCAAAGCGACCTATTATTTTTGGAGTAAGTAGGGTGTAGGGAAGGGGGTGAAATTGGAAGGTAACTACCCTTTTTCAAAATTTAATTTTTTTTCCTTTTAGTATGATTAGTAATATAACTGCGAGAATTATTCGTACCTATAAATTTTGGTGCAATAAACGGTTTAGAAGATATTAGCAACCACCGTGACTTAAAAACTGGTTTTCCCTAAATATCTCCGAAAATACTTAATATATTCAAAAATTTAAAATACCATCAGATTGGAAATAACATTTCTCACAAAAAGTGTTTTTAAAAAAATTCAAAAAATTGACATTTTAAAAATATTTGCAAAAAACTGGATGTTGGCCCCTTTCCACAAGATTTTTTTTAAATTTTGCTACTACAAAACAAATCAAATTTCTGATCGAAAAGCGCTCTTGCAATTTTTTTATTAAGTTAATTTACGAGTTATTTACAAAAAAGATTTTAAAAATGTATGGATGTTTGCTTATATTACGGGAACAGTTTGTTGTTCCAAAAAATCCGTAGACAAAAATCCTCAAAACCTTATTATTGATGGTATAATATAACAAATAAAAGTGTAAATGTCATTTTGACAATTTGATTCAATTTGCAGCAGTTTTTTTATAGTAACCGACATAATGTTATCAAAATAAATTTTAAAAGCCCCTACAATACTTGCTGGCTACAGCTGTAAAAAAATGTGCAGGTAATAAAAAGCAGGACAGAAAAGCATTCAGTATATTTGATATTATTAGTATCACGGCATTTTATTACAAACGTACAATTTAGGTCACAGAAAAATCACTTTGCAATTGCACAAAATGACAATCACCTGTCATGATTAGTAAAAATATATCCCGGTGTACTGCAGAAGATCATGACAGATGTTGTTAGTTCGATATGAAAACTGTAACCACGCTGAAATAAATACGATACAGAAACAATATCATTTTTCAACGCAACTGTAACGACCATAATTAACTAGCTAAGATGTTAGTAAACGTTAAGAAATTTGCTAATAAACGACTAAGACAGTGTACAATGTTAAAAAAAGGAGATATACACCGTAAGTTGTACGTACAAATTCACCTAGAAACAAATTGTATTAAATAACAAACCTTGCTACTCGAGTTATTAACATCGTGACTCCTGCCTATAAAAACTTCTAAATATTGGTGTATACAAATTTCCATATAAATTTAATGAACACATTAATCGCACCTTAAGTTCAACACCTTGGGACTTCGTGAAACGCAATTTAAACGGAACCCGGATACAAAACAATCTTTTTTAATTTGGAGTGCAAGGTAAGTTACAAAGAACGTCCAAGAGAACACCCAACGACAAAACTGAGGCACCTAGTTGAATGGGTTATACAATATCGATCACTTTTTTAATCCTAAGTATATTTGAAGCCCACGTTCCACTACCTATGTACATATTTATTTGGCGATGTGTTTCATCGAAAAACACGAAACTAAAGCCCGCTTTAGAAAAAAATGCGTAAAAAAATAGCATTACCTAAATCATACGCGCACAATTGTATAAATAAAAGCAATATTTCAGGGGTCGAACTAAAGTTCTGGTAACAAAATAATAAAGAAAAATACCTGAATCGTGTTATTTAAAAAGAAACTATCGAACCATCGATCACTATACTTGTGGTAGACTCGTACCCACCTCCATCATTTCATCTGTACTGTAATTATTTGAACTGATCTGCTGCTGTTGGACGCTATAGTTCAGACCCATATTAATGTGACCTAAATTGCTACTGTGAGGGTCTAATTGATTTAGATTGTTTCCTATGCCCTGATTGTGGACCATGAGGCCGAAGTGGGTTCTTGGCGTGCTGCCGAACTTGCGAGGGGAGCGTGCCTTCAGGATGGACGATTTGTACATATCTTCTAGAACCGAAGGCGCTACATACGTGAAACCCTGAAAAAAACATCGAAACTAGCAACTACTTCAACTCATGATTCCTAATAAGTTCTACAACATGTTTAGTTCTCTTGTAGGAAAAAAATTTAAATATTGTTCATAAGTAATTCATTACATTTTTATATAATGCAGATTGGTATGTCATGCTAACTCTTGATTCAAAAGTTCATTATTTCAGAGATTTTTATCACAACAAAAAATACTTCACTTTCTTAGTAAGACCTTTTATCCTTTTTCAAAACAAGTACACATTGAGGCATAAAAATTGAAACACATTTAATCTTTACATTGAAACATAAGTATAATGTTCGCAAAACTCCTGGTGCTTGGCGGGCAGAGTTCCTGCCTCGTGATTTTGTAAATGTTATTCATTTTGACAAGTATGCAACCATTCTAAATATGTTGAGTAAGAAAATTAAGGAAAGTTTAGTTTGATAACTTGTGTTCAGTCATTGTAAAGTTTGAAAACATGATACATATGTGCCTATTTATAAAAAAGTATTAACCTAGTAAATTAAACCTTCCTCAATTCTTAATCAACGTTTTTAGAATGGCAGGAAATTTGTCAAATTAAAGACCTTTCTAAAATCATTATGCAAAAACCACCTACCAAGCATCAAAAGCTTTTGCGAGCATAATAATGGCTAACAGTCAAACTACCTCAACAGGTTATTAGAATCAACTTTTTTGTAATAATAAGCATGTTCTACAAGTACATTTATTATCAACAAGTATTTAAACAAAACAGCAATAATAAACAATATTAGATAATATTGATCGCTGTCTCCTGAAAACACTGACAAAAAGTTATTAGTCTGATGTTTCGATTACACCTGTAAACTTTGTCAAAGACGAAGAACCACAAAATTTGCCTGACACAAGTGCAAACAAAGTTTTGAAAGTACATTACAAATCACCAAGGAAGTGAGACGTCATAGAAACAATGTGCCAACCTGATAAAAAAGAACCTAACGACGAAAAAGGAACTGCCTACCTACTAGATATACACGAAGTACTATTGAAATTGAAGTTGAGTTTGTCTTATGTACAAGGCCTTTCGAAAAAATTAAAGAGGATGCTTAGAAAACACAATATTTTAGTTATTGATAGTACATATAATAATTTAGATAAAATTTTAGGTTCTACTAAAGATAAAGTACATTTAGAGAGTGAAGATGTTTACAAAACTCAACAGCGAGTTTGGTTTTAGTGATAACATTATTCCTTATGTAAATATAAGAAGTCTGAATTCAAACTTTGAAAAACTAGAGCTTTGTGTTGAGAGTCTGAAATTCAAGCCAACATTTCCACATAAACAATTATAAAATGTATTATAATAATAGAATAATTAATAAATCCAATGGAGTACATAAGAGAATATGTCCTGGAAAGTACAAACATTGAATTAATAGGTAGCTTGAACATTCTAAGCTCTGTAATAAAGACTGATAATGTGTGAGTTAAAAGTTTCGGTCATATATAAATCACATGATTCGGATATGAATGAATTTGTCTCTAATCCTGCAGATTACCTAAAAAAAATGTAAATATTGCAAAAACCACTGTATAATTGATGACTTCAACATGGATTTATTAATTGATAGTAGTATTATTAGTACGAATTTTATTAGTGAACTTATGGAAAGATAATTTGTGCCTTGTTTCTTGGGACTAACCAGGCCCTCTCAAATTGATTGTGATAAAGGTTCATGCATTGATAATGTGTTCATAAAAAATGACTCGATGCATTCTGGAACATACAAATTGCTTGAACTATTTAACGATCATTACGCTTTATTTCTGAATTTGCATGTAGGAATGAATGCTTTTACAATCCAAGCCTGTTGCTAACAATAAATCTGGCTGTGTAAATTATAGTAGATTGAAATATTTATCTAGTATAATTAATTGGAACCATATTCTTAAGGTATCTACTTCTGTAGAACGTTTTGTACATTTTTCTGGTAAATAAATAAAGTCTCTTTGCATTCAAGACTAGATTTATCATGACATTTAAAACATCTAACAAACTTACCTTAAAAATCATGTTGGCACTTTCGCTTAACGTAGACTCATCCGGCGAGTCAACGGGCGTCTGTTTCGTGAACTTCGAATCGAACTGAGAGGTATCGTCTTCGCTAGCCTASAAAAAAAGAGAAAAATTAAGAGCTCCCGACGGGCCGACCTCAAACACCGACAAGAATGGGCTTGAACGGTGGCTCGAGCCGCCTGGCGAGCACGTCGTCCCAGCTGATGTGCTTGAAGAACTGGTGGGCCTTGACGGCGACGGCGTCGTCCGGCGCGGCGCCCAGCCTGCTCGCCACCTGTCGCTTCAGCAATTTCCTAACTAGATCCCTGGCGTCGGCCGTCAGGTACGGCGGCAAGTTCAGCTTGCCCTTAAGTATTTTCTCTATTGTCTTCTTGCGGTTCTCGGCCGTGAAAGGTGGCTGAAATCAGTGAACCATGAACCGATGGGAGTCAGAATGGGGGAGGGGGAGGTATACCGCTCCTGTCAGCATGTCGTACATCAGGGCGCCCAATGACCACCAGTCCACCTCTTTTCCATGGCCGCTCCTTGTAAGTATTTCGGGAGCCCTGAAATAAAATCAGTCAGCCAAGGGTGCAGAAATGATTGAATATGAACCCACAAGTTTATATGAGGCAAAATGCTTTAAATAATTAGGGCTTCAGTCACAATTTTTTTAAGGAATGTTATGCATTTTTTGTACCATTGAAGCCCTTATCCAATGCGATGGAAAACTGATGAATAACAAATAATACACAATTTGGCAAATTAAAAAATACACAGATGGTGGATAGTTGCTTCAGGTTTGCATGTAGTATTTGGGCATTTCATAAGAGCATAAACAAGGTATTTATCAGACACAAAAAAATTAAGAGTTGATCGCCACAAATCTACCCACTTAGATGAACAGTTGTTACATAGAGGAATAGTTGTTAAAAGTCAAATGTTTGCATGTGGGTATTCAATAAAAATAAAATATTAAGGGGGTAGTTTAATGGTGATGGACTTTTTTCGTGCCAGATTGATATCTTTTTTATGCTTTTGTGATGCCCAGATGCAAAACTTTATCTGTACCAACTATTCCACTACCGTCAGTGTTTTTTTTTTTAAGGGAGCAACTTCATAGTGGTCGACTCTGAATTTTTTTGAGTTTGATTAATTCGTTTTGTGCTTTTAAGATGCCCATATGCAAAATTTTAACCTGCGGCAACTATTCCTCAAAAATCTGCGATTTTGTGAATTAGTAAGGAGTAACTTTATGGTGATTGACTATAAATTGTTTCGTGTCTGACTGATGTATTATTTATGCCATTAAAGACTGTTTTCGTACAACATTTTAACCTCTAATAATTAAACTACTTACTGTGACAAATTTTTATAAAACAAAGTTGTTTTACCTTTAGGGTACAGTTAGATGACAGGTATTTGTGTTTTTGAGAGGAGAGATTCAATTTAACACATTATACGTTGTAGGATTAGCATGCAGCAGTTATCAATTTTGCATGTTAACTTATTATTTATTGTCTATGACCAGTGGCAGTAGGTATTTTAGCAAGTAGCAGTCACTCCAACCATGTCATTGGGTTGTTCAGTTTTTCGAACCGCTTGTGGGACAGGTCCTTGTTTTGCTGATCGATTAACAAAAATAAGCTTTTTTAGATATTTACTAATCATATAATTGCATATTGTATCAATCTGATTTTTATCCCCTCCAATTTCAAAATAAGCTGCAAAAAAGTTATTCAACTGAACAAGAACATAGAAATACTTTCTAATTTTACACAGATCCAGTTGTGTAAATTTTTTCATTTGTTACATTTCTAAAATGGGCCTTTATCGATTATAATATCACAATAGAGTGAGAATAAATTGAATATAATTCAATAGAACTTCGAGAACTATTGCCAAATGGCTACAGTTCAAGAATAAGAGTTCTGGAGAATTATAATTATATACTATCGTGTGGTATTAAAAAAATTATTTTTTGACCTCATACAATCCTAAGTTTACCATTGACTTCGTCAGTTGACGGTGTGCTATTCATTTCGACAAATAATGATAAACGTCAGATTTGACAAAACTATTATGTTTAGAAATAAAAACAAAGTACTACAAATTATTATGGTGATTATTTTTTGACGCCCCTAAAAACCAATCAAAAAATTCAATTATGTCACTGTAAACAAATCAAAACACAGTTATAGTAAAAATTTTAACAACAGCAAATTCTCAGTGGAATAAATTAAGGTAGGTTTTGCATCGAAGCAAAGATTGTTGGCTTGACGCCTGTCCTCAAACTATACTAAAAATGAGTGGAACAAGATTTAATACATTATCACGTCTTCACTCGATGAAATCGATAAGAAGTTCAATGAAAATATATGTAAAAACACTAAGGTGAGCAAAGATATAATATTGAAAGTGTTTCTGCTTGTTATATAAAAAAACAATCCTTGGAATATCAATCGACAGTTCAAGTTTTTCTCACTCTCTTGTGATATTATTGCCAATAATTAAGCTCTTCTGCTTATTGCCAGTAAAAGGTACTTAATTAATTAAATTAAAACTTTCTATTGGTTGTTAGAAACATCAAAATATACCTACTAAAGTGGTTCAATATAGTTTATTTTTATTATATGGAATCAAAAATTTTTAGAAGGAATTGCTGTTTTCTTAGTTACAGGTAACTGAACTGAATCTGACTTACATGTACTCAATGGTGCCACAAAATGTGTGCGTCACGATTCCTTCTCGAATATGCTCTTTACACAATCCAAAATCTGTGAGTTTGACATGTCCTTGCGCATCTAAAAGAATGTTTTCAGGCTTCAAGTCTCTGTAGATTATTCCTTGACCATGTAAATGTTCTAACGCTAATATGATTTCAGATAAATAAAAGCTGAAATTGAGACGAAGTTATAACAAGATAATATTCGAAATTCAACTTCAGTACCATGCAGTATCCTCTAAAAATATTCCCTCCCTTTCCAAATGCATAAATAATTCACCTCCGCTGAGGTATTCTAATATTAAGTATAATTTCCCACCAGTTTGAAATGCATATTTTAGATCAACAATGAATGGGTGCTAAAAAATACATATTAACCAAAATGCAGGGCGAAAGAGACTAAGAAAATTACCTTAACTTCCTCTAAAATGTTCCTTTCGGCCTTCGTGTGGGCCGTGTCTTTTTGATTTCGAACTATAGCGGCCTTACGCAACACTTTCATTGCAAAAATTGTATCCCTATCTTTACCCGTTATCTTCTTAACCTGAAAAACTTTCCCGTACCCTCCTTTGCCCAAGACACTTCGCAATTCGAAGTCCTGGGGACCAGTCTTCTCTTGCCCCGGGTTGACATTCTGTTCAGTGAGCTGAACCGTTTCTGTGCCATCGCCACTTCAAAAAAAATAAATATATTGCATGTTATATGCTTTCAGAATGCAATACAAGTAATTAACCTTGTCCAGTAATGAAATTATGTTAACGATGGCTTTAATCTGTTAATTATCTATGGATTTATCTCCTACTCCATCAAATTGCAAATCACAGCACAAGCGCATGTATAAACAAAGGCAGTACTTACTCAACAATAGCATTTACATCAGGATTTTGGTCGTATCCACCCTGGACAAAGAAAAACACCACTTTACTATATTAAATCACTCGAAATATGTTGACATTCTCATATTACACTTGCAATATTAACATAAGGTGGAGAAGTGACATTGAAAATAAAAATCATGACTCGATACATTTCTCTAATTACACCGACAATGAAACACTAAATGCGTCACTTATGGAGTGCAAATTCCACGAAAAATCACAGGAATTACCTCCTCAACTTCAATAGCATCGTCTTCAGAATCGACCTCAACAGTTTCGACATCATGCAATTCGATATCAAACACCCCTGCCATTTTTGCACGACAATCCCAAAACTTTACATTGAGAACAGCGGATATTTCCTCCAGCGTTATCGATAAAATTATCTAATGGAACTGCGTTCTGTTACGCGGAATTTATAAATAATAACTCTCCAGTCACCACAAGCACCTTGCGATTACTGAAATAGGGTTATGTCAGAAATACGGGCCTGCCAACTGCCAACCTGTCACTTSGAGTAACGGGGGAGTATTGAATGAAACGGCGAGGGATGATTGGTCGAAGTGCAAAAGGCACTCGATTGTGGTAAAGAGTGGGAAAATTTGAAATGAGCAAAACACGTAACATTGAACAGTTTAATAAAATAAACTGGTAAATTTACACCAATAGTTTCTTCTTTTGACCCTCTGCAATAAAGGCTTCGTCAGACTCATTCTCATCTGCAGCAGTATCCTGAAAAGAGCCGATAATCGGTTTAATCAAGTGTTTCACAATATGTGCGGCTTTAATTAAATCCCACTGACCTTTGTCTGTAATTCATTTTTGGAGAAATGTTCTATTATCACTGAGGCATAACAGTCACCTAATAAATTATTTGTAGTTCGAACTCGATCCCTAGAAAAATAATATTAAATCAGATGACTCAACAGAGGATAATTCCTTACGCAATCCAGTCTACTGCAAACAGTAAAGTTACATATTGTGAAGGAATATCTAATGCAGACAAAACTGTAAATAGCAGAATAATGGCTGCACTTGGAATACTAGCTGATGAAAAAGAGACTATAGTTGTAGTTATACTGCAAAAAAAAACTCTTATGTATGAAGTAATACCACAAAAGTACTGCATCAATTATTTACCATACTATAACTAATTCACCAAAAGCCAGTCGAATTCCATTCATCTGAGCTATAAAAACTGTAGCCACAGATATATACAAAGCTGTTCCATCCATGTTAGTATTTGAGCCAAGGGGCACCACAAACCTTGTGATGCGTTTATCCACCTTTTGCTTCCCTTCCAGTATTTTAAGTGTGAGTGGAAGGGCAGCTAAAGCTGAAGCCGTCACAAAAGATGTTACAATAGGTTCGATGAAAGATAAATAAAACTTGTAAGGGTTTTTGTGCATGATCAGGAAATAAGTTAGGGGCATGATGAAGAATTGGTAGATGATGTGCCCAGTGGTTTCTGTTAACATAAATATCGCCAGTTGCGAAAACACCTCATCAAGATTGTGAATTGAGAGAACTTTCCCAGCTATTATGCTTGAGATACAAAGCGGAGTAAACCAAATTATTCCTGAAACCATCTTCATCACAACCTCAAAAGTGACTTCAAAAAAATTTATCGTCGATTTCGCTCTTTCACCCAACGTTCCTAGGATCACCCCAAAAATTAGGCAAAAGAATACAATGCCCAAATTGTTGGTACCCGGCCTGGAAAATTAATGTTAGAAACAAATTTAAGCATAATGCGGAATTTACTTGAATTTTAGTTGCCTGACTAGTATAGTTTGCGGTTCGGTTTGATTTTCAGAATTGTATTCTTCAAGCGTGGTATTTATATAAGTCGTGTATTCCTAAAAATTAATAGTGGCAACACTGGCAATTCAAAACCTTTGCGACTTACCTGCTCAAAAGTCGCCTGAAATATATTCTCGGCGAAAACGTTTCTAAACTCACAATAAATTCATGAGATACTTAAAAAACTTCATGATCTACATAAATACCTTCCAAGATCCATTAAACTGTCCAAAGCTGAAGTCTGCTGTCTCTCCTGGTGAATATGCGTTATGGGTTTCTTAATATTGGGATTCCCGGGATGGATCAAGGTAGCCAGAGATACGCCCAAAATTGTATTAAACAAAGACGTCACAGTAAAGAAGGTTAACGTCCTCATAGCTATTTTCCCGTTTAAATTCGTGCTTATACTCGATGTCCCTGCTATAAGGCTTGATATAATGAGGGGGAGAGTTACTAACTTTAGGGTACGAAGGAACAGCTCTCCTGGATAAGAAATTAGCATGACCTGCTCCATCGACGGTTTCAGGGGTCGTAAGGCAAATCCTGTAATTTTTTCGTGGCTTTCCTAATTCATATGTTCGTCGTCTTACCAGTTATCAAGCCAGAGAATACTCCAGTTAAAGTTGAAATAAGCAGGAAGTTTTTTGAGATCCATTTCGGCAAGATAGCACGCTTGCTGAAAGTAAATTCTTGCTTTCTTGCACACATTTGACTAGACTATTGATGCCGGGAGTGTTACTGCAGATATAGCAGTTCGGATATGTTAAATTAATACTGATAACGTGCGGAAATCGTGTGAGGTATACGTAATTTCATAATCATATTAATAGAAGAAATAATTACTAGGTATTTCATCATCGTGCCGGTTCTGTCAGATAAGCAGGCACCTATTTTTAGTGTAATGCACTTCAAAGGGCAGCATGTAATCGCCACAACTGCTTGTATAAATTCCAAATTATTTCTTAATTATATAAAACGTGTTTGATATTATTAAATAATCTCGAAAATACACACTACATATTTTGACTGTACTTACTCCTAGTTACAATTTGGTACTAATGCTTGCTTTTGAGTTTTCTATACTTTACTGTGAATATTTAGTAAAAAGATACAGTAAAATTTATTTTTAAACATAACATTCTATTCATAAAATGCAAAACAAACAACTGTTCCTATGGAATAAAAGCAATTTTAGTGAACACATAAATCAGTGAAAGCAAAGAATAATGTTTTCATTAATTTGCTTTGTTATACTTTGATGTCGATTCAAGTTTAAATATAATGAAATATGTTATTTCTTTCAAGCATATTGGTTGTTGTAATAGTGTTTACATTTGAAATAGGAGTAAAAGACCATACCGTCTAATTTCAACATTTTCCAGTAGACAAACCTGACAATGTAAACTTTAAACTTCTTGTCATGCCAGTTAGACTGAGATTTTTACATTTACACCGATCTTCAAAAATCCAAAATAGGTACTAGGTATCTTAGGTGATTACCACATATTACTTAGAAACAAACATTAAAATTTCATTGTTCATTGTCTAGCATGCCATTATTCCGAAATCAGACGAGATCTAACTCCAAAAGACTAAGATTTCAAAACTCGTTATGTTAATTACAGCACCAACACCTAAATAATAAACTTCACTCTTATTAAATATTAGATACAATTTTACTTTTATGTGCTTTTGACGCTAAACCTAAAATTAACTTTTTAGTATCCTGGAATTATTTCAAATTTTAATTAGTTTTACAAATGTAGTTTCAGATTTATCCAACACCAACAATCGAGATATAGGCAACATGCGTCAGATCTGTTTAAGTTCCATCAAACCATAATTTTTTCACTGACATATACTTTTATATGAGATAAAAAAATAGATAAGACGAAATTTTATTAAATAAATTACACTTTAGTATCGAACAAACTTGTAAGAACCTAATTTCTAGAATGTCTATGTTTAATGTGTTTTGTAGAACTTGAGTACTTTTCATGTGAATGTTTCGAATCTTTTGATCGGGACCTGCTTCTAGACCTTCGTTTATGCTTCTTTGAAGATTTCTTATGACGTGACCTACTGTGTGACCTTTCTCTAGTTTCCGGTGATCGTCTTCTGTGCCTGTCTTTTTTTCTTTCAGGAGAAGGACTTTTATTTCTAGAGGGTGAAATTTTTTCTTGCTTGATACTTGTTGAACTTAACCGCTGTTCTGTATCTTCATTATTCGAAGACTTCTCCTTGTATTCCTCAAATTTTGCATTATCTGGAAAACAAACGATGTTTAGTAAAATGTTCAAAGTCTATGTGAAAACGTACTTATTACTTTGGAAAACTTTGTAAATTCTTCCTTTGTGACAGGTACCAACAAAAACTCATTGAGGGAAAGCGTAAGATCTTTGAGTGCAGTTTTAACGATTACTCTACCAGCTTCGTCATCAAAACCTTCAACCTAAAAGGAAATATGGTATATGAAACACAAGAACTGGCATTTTATAATATTTTATTACTCACCTGGCAATAACAACCTTTATGATGTCCAGCTGTGATTTTGGCAAACGCTCCCTTTATCAATACCAATTCCTCTTCTCCTTTACCTCTAACTTGTTTATTTTCACTATTGGCCATTTTGTTTGCACCTAGCCCCATTCCTTTAGGTCTTAAAGCAGGTTCCTTGACTTGTGGTGCCACCGTTTGATTTTTACCAATAACCATCCCATCTTTCCAACCCATCCCTCTGAGCATTGCCATACCATACTCGCTGATTGGCACATTATCATAATCATCCAAAGTAGGTTCTTCTTTTCCTTCGATGATCAGTTCATCTTTTCCTGTTGGTAGAGTTAGAACCTTGGCGGATGGTGTAGAAACACTAGTCTCTTGCGCTTCTCTTAGTAGTTCCCTTGCTGCTAGTTCGTCTAGGGTTAGTTCTGAATCAGGCCGATCATCCACCTCCGTTTTCACTTCGTCCTTTATCCTTCTACTTTGTTTGATGCGATCAATGATCCTGTTTGAAGATTCATTCAGTGGTATTACAAGTGGTCCTTTCACTTCTTCCACAGCACTGCAAAATTACAAAAAAAATGTTTGTACAGAGCGACAAGAGAAAACTCCAACTTACTCTTTTATTTTTATGTTCTGTCCTTCCAAGCATTCAATGATCTTCTTTCTTATTTTCGGAAGGTGCCGCTTTACTTATAACAGAAGGTTTTTTTCGCTAGTTTAGAGAACCCGAAAGAAATTTTCTTGGGTTCCATTATAAAACAACAAACAGCACGATATATTTTTTAACGTTGTTTTGAGTTTGAGGTTACTTTGCTGGTTTACTGTCATTTGTCAATGTACACGTCAAGCCATATACCCTATCCAATGCAAATTTGCCAAGTTTACCCGATACTATTTGAATATAAGCAAATTTAGAGTATTTCCAGTACAAACATTTGATCGAATATCTACTATGCGAATGAATAGTAGAGTTTTTTGGAAGTTTTTAAATAATAATAGTAAAATACTTGTTTTTGACCCTACTTCCATTTTTTATTTATTGGCAAAGCCAAATGTCAGCGTTTCAAATTTCAACCGTCAAGCGGCTTTCTTCGGTGGCTTAATACAAAAGTGTTTTACTATTATTATCCACTTTGCTCCTTTCTATAATAGGTTTTGCTAAAAATCATAAATATCTTTACACTCAGAAGAATTTCCATTGAATTTTGGCAGTATTTTAAAATTATGTTAAACGTTTCAGCACCAGGGGTCATAACATTAGTTATAATAATAATAAGAGGAGTAACATGTATAAAATATAAACATTACTAGATTATTAACAATATGCAACATTAAAACAATTTTTCTATGATGAAAAATGGAAATTGAACAACAAACTGTTGTTGATTTTGATATATAGATTCCTAAGACGTACTGGTTTTTATATTTCGAAGTCTTTTTGTCATTTTTGGTATTTTTCCCGAAAATTATTCCAAAACCAATCACAAATATATGTGTAGTTTCGATCATTCTATCTGGCAGCGCGGCATCGAACATCGAAGTAAATCATAAATGTCAAAAACATCAAGCGTCATGTTTAAGGTTAGGTGTTCCAAAATAAACTAGAAACTCTGGGGGTACTAATTCGTTTTTCCAATGGATCGCAACAAGCCTGCTTCCAGTTCCAGAGGTCCCAAAAGCAAAATTACACAGCAACCACCAGACCTGTTCATCGCTCTTGGTCAAAAACCGTCTTCTTCTAGAGATGTCGATCCCAAAAGGCCTGTACCTCTTCCAAAAGCCACCTCAACATCACACTTGCAGCCTAGCACAAGTAAGGGCCCCTCGGACAGAAAACGAGAAGGAAATTCTTCAAGTTTACAGTCAGGTCCGCAAACGAAAAAGCTTAAAGTGAATATACCTGGGCGACCTACAACATTAACACAGCCGGGGTTATTAGGAACGGATAGGATTGTTACGCAACCATCTGCAGAACCGTGGGAGTCATTGGTGTTGGAATGTGAACCGCAAGAGGTCTTTGACCAAATTTTAATGTCGGCGCAAGCTGGTAATACAGATAAATCAGTGTCGTATATCTTGGGAGCAATTAAATCTCTTCGTTCCCAGAGGTTTAAGCCATGTAAAATATTATCAAACAGCATCCTATTAGCTTGTCAGTGTAGTCCATCTCTCTTTACCAATGAACATATAGTAGCTGCATTAGTTAGTGTGCTAAGGAAAGACGCAGCTTCAGGATTGAAAAACCCTAATAAGAGCAATGTGTTTTTGAACACACTATTTATTAATATTCTCGTACATGCATTTTCGGATGTCAGCCACTGGCCAGAAGTTTTTCTAAAAGTAAGTGATGTTGTGATGTTGCATAGTAAATTTATTGTACCTTGTTTTGTTTTCTAAAATTTTAGCTGTATGTGGAAGATGCAATGGCAGATAGAGTGTGGATTGATAATCCGTATTGTAAACCGTTTGTTGACAATGTAATCACAGCATTTAATACTAAACAACCCCCAAAATCTTTGTTGACATCTGAAACATGGACGCCTGCTGGTAGAGATACTTCAAGTCCGCTAACTGTAAATGCTATTGATGAAGATGAGGGTGAGTAAAAGGATTCCGGTATATTTTTATCTTTATTTATTTTTTGTATAGTTTTATTTTTCATATTTACAATTATTCTGTCAGCCAATTCCTTGTACATGGACCTGGAATCGTACAATTGCATTTTGCCGATTCTTAGAAACTAGTTTTTAGCACTGATAGCCGGAACTGGTTCCGAGAACAGATTTCTGGAACCGCTTCCTGGAGCCGACACCCGGAACCGATTCCTTGAACCGATTTTAGGGCCAGTTTTGTAAATCCCAACCCAAAACCTTTTCCTGGAAGTGAAACCGAAACCGATTCAAAAATTGATACCGAAACTGCTATATGAATATCATAATACCTAATTCTAATCAAATACTTTAAAACATTTGGCAATTTCATTCTAATATTTAGACCACGATGGTACTTTTGGGTTTTGAATATTTGTTAACAGTTTCATTTTTGGTATCAGTTTAGCTTTATTACATACTACGATAAAGGCTGTCACTCACATTATAAATATACATAGAAAAGATTTTTTAGAATAATCTTAGTAATTTTAACTAATACTTAGAACTAATAAGCCGAAAAATATAAACATGTAACATAATGTATTGTGGATGATACACAATTACAAAGTAAAATAAAAATACAAATACCATAAATGTGTATGATGTATTTAAAATATTTTATTTTTCAACATTGTTGCTCGTGTGATAGCTGCGTTTGGCATTATGAGTCTATCTGCTGGTATGGATGTTGCAGGAATGCATAAAGATTTTTTTCAAACCTTTTACAACGAATTATTTCCAATTATTTGACAAAAACGTCAGTGTTTCATACAATACCAGAATCAAATTTATACAGACTACTGTTTGAAGACGTAAACCAGCATAAWTGGATATGTATTCAGTGCATCAAAAACCAAATTTGACTTTTTCTGAACTTTTTGCACAAAATGTACTTAACTGGACATGATAAAACTGGAAATCAGTAAATTCAAGACTACTTTGATATTGCAATATTGACATTTTCACAGTATATAGATTTAAAATTTTCTGTAAAATAATAAGCAATAGTGTTGCATAGTAGTGCAATCATTGAAGCTCATAATATTGGGCAAAGTATTATTATTGTTAGACTTATCAACAAAACTCCAAAAGCATCTGGAATCAGAAGAAATACTAGATTTTATCTCGGATACATAATTATTATGACACATGTTTGTAACATTTGTACATTGTGTCCATATTCCACAACATAGTTTTAGGCGAACATCGAACAACCGTCGAAGCCTGGAACCTCAGAACTATCCCACGCTATACCCAAGCACAAGAAGTAGTTGAACAAATCGTCCTGGAGGCCATCAAGGAGCAACTGGCCAGACGCCAACAGCCCGAAACGATATCGAAAAACTTCGTCCGTTTCTTGAGCACTGCCTGTGGACTCGTCGAGATAAGAGTGATAGCGGTGTCCAGGATAGAAACCTGGCTGCACAACCACAAACTGATGAAGCCCGCCCAGGAGCTGCTCGCCTATTTGTGTTACAACTGTTCAGCCAAGACGCAACGTGATCTGGAGGTCGTCGCTCAGCTGAGCAAACTTAGGCTGAAGAACAAGCCGATGGTGGCTTTCTTCAACAACTGCTTGAGGGAGATGGTGATCAATTCTTCCGAGAATTTGTATCCATTGTTGAAGTACACGATTTACAATGAGCTTTCGAATGCCAGGAACAGCAACAATTTGCTGGTGGTGGGGGCATTGTTTCAGGTTGCCCCGGAAGCTAGTGCTGATGCTTTTGCTGACATATGCCTGGTAAGTGGACAGAAGGAACTGGTTTTATAAGATGAATTAAAATGGGACACTTGTCTGCTCACTTTACCATTAATGTTATTAAAAATCAATAATTATTATCATAAACTTACAAGAGATTTATCAAAAGATGTCACTCCATGTGTTGTCGGTTTTTCTAACAAGTGGTGCCATATCATCAAAATTCTAATTTTTCTTCAAGAGATTTCTGAATCAGCTTCTGAATAGAATACACCAAACAAAAAATTCTTCCTCTTCTTCTTTAGCTTTTCCCCTTTAGGAATAAGCCGTTTTCAGCTTTTATCGCTCTCGATCTTCCTAGTCATCTTCTTGAAGTTCCTTACTTGCTACCACTAGATGTATGTTTCCATTCTAAGATTCTCTTTCATCATCTATGTTCAGGCATGCCTATTTGAGGGTTTTTGCTATGGAATATGTGATTCCCATATTTCATCAATATATATCCTATCTATTGGTGTTAGTTGGAAACATCTTCTAAAAAAGTCTATTTTCACTGTTCTTATTTTGTTTCTAAGCTTTGTTGAGAGGGGCCACATTTAACCAGTGTATTGGATGATGTTTTCCAGGACACTGTGCAAGATTCTTTTCTTTGTTTCTGGGGTGACATTCTTCCTCCATACTATTCCATGAAGTGCTTTCTGAATCTATTTGTAGCTGTATATAGGCATTCATCCAATAGATATATATTTTGTATTTAAGAATTGATGCTTAAGCCCCATTTCTCATATTCTTGATTAAGTTTTCTTAGCATATATTCCATATCTCCCTGATCTTTCGTGTGACCTTCAATTTTTGTTCCTATCCTTTAACATTTTCTCTACCAATTTTCTAGCACCCGTTCTAGACAAATATCGAATAAAAAACCGCTACAAATTGAATCAATACTTCCACATTCAATTGTCAAAATGACATTTACGTTTTTATTTTTTATACTATACGATTAGTAATCCGTTTTTGAGCATTTTTTTTCTCTACACATTTTTCCTAAGACAAACCATCCTCGTGATATTAGCTAAAATATATAAATTTTAAAATCGGTTTTTTCCAAATAACTCTATAATTATTAACTTAACAAAAACATTACAAGAGCGCTTTCTGATCAGAAATTTGATTTTCTATATAATCCAAAATTAAAAAAAAATCGTACGAGCAGGGTCCAAAATAGGTTTTTTGGAAATATTTCGAAAATGACAATATTTGGAATAAATTTTCTCAGACACTTTTTGTGAGAAATTTTATTTCCTATCTGATGGTATTTTCATTTTTTCAATATATTAAATATATTCGGAGATATTTATGAAAAACCGTTTTCTTTAAGTGACGCTTTTTTGCTAATATCTTCTAAACAGTCTGCTGTACCGAAAATGTATAAGAGCTAATAATACTCACAGTTATACTACTAATCACATACTAAAACGAAAAAAATAAAAATTTGCAAAAAGGGTAGTTACCCCTCAATTTCGCCCCCTTCCCGATACCCTACTTACCCCACAAACAATAGGTCGCTTTGGGTAGTTGAGATTTATACATTTGCCAAATTTCAAGTTCATATATTAAGTCTTTCGAAAGTTATTGTGTCCACAAACAATACCACAGACACACAGACAAGAATTTTTTTTTTGCTCAAATTTTGTTTTTTTGCGTTTTCGACCATTTTAAAGCGAATGAGCAAATAAAAATTTTTGAAAATTTTTTTCGCGATACAATACTTCCCATCCGTTGGATGTGGAAGTAATTGTATCAATCCTTTGTTTGTGTTAATATGCACTATGAGTTTGTTGTCTATTGTTATAGTATTTTAATTAATTTTTTTTTGCCACAGTTATCCATTTTTCATCGTATATTTACACATTTCATTGTTGCCATATTTTTATTTTGGGAACATATGCCTTTTGCAGATTTATAAAGGTCAGGTCAGGTCAGGCTCCATAGCCTTTGTCAAATCAGTGATTTGGGACAGGCAGTGATAAAGTTCTACCTCTTTAAAATTTAAAATAATATTTAAGTCGAAGTTAGCTAAAACAAACTTTATAACCATGGTGATGACTTAAAATCTACCTTTAGTTTACATTATTTTAAGGCATCATCGTTCCTGACCAATTTAATTCATACTGATGTTCGTCCTTTCAGGAACTTCTCTTAAACAAAGACGACTACCTCCGTCCCTTGAGGGCCTTATTAAAAGAGATAAATCGCGTACTACGCCACGAATTCAACCTTCTAACCTTAGTACAAGCCCTACTAAGAGATCGCAAAGAAATAGCCAACCTCATAAAAGATTGCGAGTTCAAAGATCGCATCTTCCTCTCGCTGGCCGATTTGGTGTGCATGKGCATGCTTCTCTGCGTCAGTCCGCAAGTGAGGGATGCCGCATCCCAAAGCAAACGGGACGTCAGCGTCCTGCAACCGTTCCAGCTGCAGGTGAGCAACATCCAGCGAGAGGTGGTGACTTGGCTGCACGATTCGGCTCTGAGGATGTTCACGCCGAGTGTCAACGATTTCCATCACGTTCTGCACAAGGTCGTGTTCCTCGAGCAGGCGGAGTCCTACTACAAAGTGGACTCGTGGCCGGGAGAGAACGAGAGGAACGTCTTCTTGCGGTTGGCCAGCGAGGTTCCTCTGTCGCAGGGCACTTTGCTCCGGTTATTGCTGATTGGGATTTCCAAGGATCATCCGGTGGGGGCGAACGACATCTTGGAGATTTGCGATCAGTTGATTCGGAGGGCGGCGAATTTGCCGCAGGACTGCCTGCCTCCTCTCGAAGTGGACAAAGTGGAGATAATCGATTTCTTTTTCAACCTGTGCGTTTATAATTACCCAGAGAATATTTGTTTGCCTGCTGGATATATGCCACCCAGGTTGGCTATTTCCACATTGTACTGGAAGACTTGGATGATGCTGCTGATTCTGGCCGCTCATAATCCTAGCACGATCGGAAGCGTTGCTTGGAGCAAATATCCAACTTTGAGGGTTTTCATGGAAATGTGCATCACAAAGTAAGTTAATTGTTTTTGTTAAACTTTTACAGCCATATTGTCGGAAATGAATTTTAGGAAAAATATAAAATGGTTCTTATTACTTTCACTTAGACAGTGTTATCAAATAAAATTATATTTACATCTTGTATTTAATATTTAGTGACAATATATGGTAATTTTGATTAATTTTATCTAAACAAAGTTAAAATCCGGAAACGAAGTATGACATTTATATTATGTTTAACTAAAACATAATTAATGCTCAAGTAAATTTCCATAAATAATATAACTATAATTTCGATCCAATTATGACACTCAAGGTAATTTTTAATTAGATGCAGAAAAACTTTACTTATAGTTAGAGCAGGGTTGCCAGATTCAGGTAAATTTATCTAGATGTAAGAATTTGGCATGATATGAGGGAAGACCATTTTTACAACTTGTATTTAAAATTTAGTTAGCTTCCACACAATTATAAAAATTATTTATTATAACTGTACATGAATGTTAGTGGAAATACAGAAAAACCTTACTGCGCTTTGTAGCTAGAGCGGGGTTGCAAGATTATGGCAAAGTTCTTAGATTTAGGGAATTCTTCCTGACATGAGGAAAAATAGTGATTTTTATTAGCCCAATGTTAAGAAAGTACAGAAAAAACTAACCACATATTTGTTTTTATTTATTGTAGCTAGAAAAGGGTTGCAGGTGAACTTTATCTGAGTTTTAGTGAAGATAGAGAAAAACCTACTGCATTTTAGTTATTATTATTATTATTTGTAGATAGGACAGGGTTGCCAGATTCAGGTTAATGTCTTCAGATTTAGGGAAACTATTTTTGTAAGTTGTATTTAAAATTTAGCAACAATAATTAACATTATTGTTTCTGCTTTGCGTTTCAATGCAATCATTATTAAGCAAAATATTTTATTTTCTAGTCAGGATGCCCGAAAATTTGATAAAAAAGGCACCGTTTTTCAATTTATATTACTTTGTTTTAATTACTGTTCCTATTCTTCATTATCCTTTACAGTGGTGTTCTCTTTCAGTCATTTTACATTTCCACCACCAACAATGTCCTCTGAAATCGAAGACTACCAAACAAAAGAACAGCAGCTCCTCACAATCGAAAAACAAAACATACTCGAATTCGAAMCTCATTTAGCAGCCGCTAGTACGAAGATTGAAATMACTGAACACACMAGTTTACTGCTACCCCAATTAATACAGCTGCGTCCCCTGGGTGAGGCCAGACGACCACCACAGTTGGTGTTGGACCAGCTGCAGACCCTGAACACCACACATCGTTTGGGCCATTTGTTGTGCCGATCCCGCCATCCCGATTTCCTGTTGAACATAATGTCGAGGCAGGGCGGCACTGCTCACATGCCGTGGCTGGCTGAATTGGTGCACAGTTCGGAGGGGGCACTGGCACATCTACCCGTCCAGTGTTTGTGCGAGTATTTGCTCTCTACGGCACCTACAGAAAAATTGACGAAACATAGCCAACTGCTGGCCCATTTGAGGATGGTGGTTAGCGGGAACAATCCGTTAAACGCCTGTGAAGTGCTTGAGTATCTCTTGCGGAGGCTGACCTCATTGCATGCTGCTAGCAGGGAACAAGCAATAAAGGGACTCACGTTGATATTGGCTCCAACTGAAGAAGCTGACTCAGCTACTTTTAATAACACAGCTTGGTTAACACAGTACCTTCCTCAGTTTCTACATATTAACACAGTACGTCCAATTTTGGTGCAGTTCCTTCGACAAGCTCTTCTAGTGGAGACAAATCCTGTTCACGTGTCAAATTACATCAACTTCTTAGCGGCACAAAGTGTCGATGATTCTTTGCCTGATCTTTTGGAGCTAATACTGGACCTAGCTTCTTTGATAGTTGAAAGAAGCAGCGTGACGAGCTACATACTCCCAGGAGAGAATATGGAAACATTGAGATCCCTGATTGCGATATTTTATCTTTACCTGCAAAGGACAAGAGAAAATTCGGATGAAACGATCCCCTGGTCAGAAAACCAAGACCAGATTTTCGTAACGTGGGCAACAGGTGAACAATGCACTCTACAGGTATGACTCACAACTAATTTTACAACAGAATCTCCCAAAAACTCAACCCTTAGGTGCTCGTGGTTCATGCTTCCATCATCCTCTTAACCTATGGACAAATCGAAAACTTCCCCAGCTTTGATTTGCTCTTGGACCTCTGGTTTCCCGTCGACATGGAACATCCCAATGCCTACCTGGTAGACACTCAAGAGCCGGCACTCTTGGTGCCCGACTGGCTCAAATTGAAGATGATCAGGTCCTCAGTTCCGCGTCTCGTGGATGCAGCCGTTGCAAAGCTGGAGGCTTCACAGTTGGTCCTATTTATTCAGTCGTTTGGAATCCCGGTGGTTTCCATCAGCAAGTTGTTCCAGATACTGGACAAGGTTAGTAGAGCGGGGTTGGGGTCTCTCAGGGTTCCTGTTGCGAATGATTTAAATATATTAGCACAAAGGATTTTTACCCTTACAGTCACTTTCAAGGTCTTAAAACTACACCAACTGATGAAAGTTCAAAACAGAAGAAGTGGTGTAGGGAGGAAGATTTTACAGAAAATTAAAAAGAAACGTATTGTATTTTTGTTTTTATGATTAGCTAGCACAGGGTTCCAGCGTCAAGTAAATTTCTTTAGATTGAGAGAATTCGGCATGACATGAGAAAAAATCGTTTTTACAAATAACATTTAAAATTTTGACACTACTATGAAAATACAGAAGAAAACTTACTGCTTTTTTATTATTAGTTGCAGTTAGATCAGTGCTACCAGATTCAAATTAATTTTTCTATTTTTAAGGTATTTGGTTTGATAGGATAATTCAATTCTAGAAATTAAATTTAGAATAATTTAGCCACTATTTTGGCACAACTATGGAAATTAAAGTAATCTTTATTAACTTCGTCAGAATGTTAGAGAAAATATAGAAAAAGCTCACTGTTTTTTTATTATTACTTTTACATAGGACCCAATTCCGGTAAATTATCTAGAATTAGGGAATTTGCCATGACAAGACAAAAACTCAATTTTAGAAATTCAATTTACAATTAACAACAATTGAGCACAACTACAAAAATTAGAACAATTCTATTAATCATCTGAATTTTAGTGAAGAAATACAGAAAAGCCTTATTTTAATACTTGTAGTTAGAGCAGGGTTGCCAGATTCAGATACAGTTCTCTAGGTTTAGAAAATTTGGCAGGACATCGAAAACACAATTTTAGAAATTAAATTTAGAATTTAGCAACAATTTTGACACAACTACGAAAGTTAAAGTAAGCTTTTTTGTTATTATTTGTAGGTTGCCATATTCAGGTAAATTTTTCTGGATTTGGGAAAGTGGTATGACACGAGGAAAAATTATTTTTACAAAAATTTGGTGACTATCTCCACATATTTACGAAAACTAAGGGGTTTTTTTATTAATTTTATCTCAATTTTAGGTGAAATACAGAAAAAAACATTTTGCTATTTTGTTGTTATTACTTGTAGCTAGAGTTTTTATTAATTTAAAATTTTAGGCAAAATACAGAAGAGAGCTAATTGTATTTTTGTTCTTAAGTTGCTATTACTTGTAGCTGGGGCAGGGTTACCAGCTTTAGATGAATTTCTATAGATTTAGAGAATTTGGTTTGACGTAAGAAAAACACGTTTTTACAGATTGTGTTTAAACATTCGAAACATTTTCGAGATGGCTATAAAATTCAAGGTAATATTATATACTATTCACTTTTCCCGAATTATGGGAAACTTACTATATTTTTCTGAATTATTATGTACTTGTAACTAATGCAGGGTTGCTAGATGATTCAAATAAAAACTAGATTTAGGAATTTTCTATGACATAAAGAAACTACACTTGTTATATTTTCTGTTTTATTGTTTTTAATTAAATCAAAGTTGCCAACTTCAGCTAAATTTCCCTAAATCTAGGAATTCTATATAACAGCAAAAAATTTACTATTTTTGAGAGAATTACAAAAATAAAGGGAATCCGTATGAACTATTAGAAACTTATAAATTCCTAGAAAGTCTGAGGCATTCAAAAGTATATTCCAAACCACTAAACTAAAATATATTAACACAAACGATTATTGACAGAGTTCATCTTACATTTGCTTTCAAGGTAAGTGTTGTGGATCCAAGGCTAGTGGTGGACTCAGTCCTAGACAAGAACTACATGATTCAACTGGTGGAAGTCCAAAATAGAAGAGGTGCTATAGGAGGGGAGATTTTTGTAAAGGCTCTGGAGATGGCAAACCCAGTAATAGAAGATGACGAAATCAAGGTACCATTGGAAATAAAAAAGGAAATACCAGTCCCAGTCAGAAAGCCAGCAGTGGACAAGTATGCTGTGCTGTCACAGAATAGTGCTGTATTCCAAGGAACTCCGGGTGTGGATGTGGCTAAAAGCATTAGGGAGATTTGCAAGGTAGGACAAGATTTTGCAAAATAAGGAATTCGACTACTGATAGTTCGATTTCAGATAATTTCTTTGGATGCCCAAGCAGCTGATGTACTTGTGAAATATTTGTTGTCACTTCCTGTTTTGCATTTGGCTGCAGTAGTAAAGAGTAACGTCATCTTTACATCCTTATTTCGCCTGCTCTTTGCAAAGCCTACCATTAATAACAACGGTTTGCTTTTGGCAGAAAGTCTTCTCCCACACATGGAGAACAGTCTTATAAAGTCTATTCTAAATGATTTTGTCCATAAAACGAATCCCGTCAAAATGGAAATGGAGGATATTGATAGGAAATTACCTGTCAAACTCGAATGTGAAAAGATGGATGATACAGTACATCTTGGTATCTCGCTGGGGAGGAAGCTGCTAGAGCACGATTCAGAAGTGGAAAAGACAGGCATGTTTGTCGATTGGTTGTCTGCTGTCGAACTGGAAATTGTTAATTTGAAACATGAAAAACTGCAGGTAAGTGTTCACGGTGCATATCAGTGAACTTGGAGACGTCATGACTTTTTCTAGATGGATTTATTGTTTTCGAGGAAAAGATTGCCCTTCTGTCCGTTACTAATGTCATTAGTTCTTCAGAAGGCTAATTGGTCGACTTTGCACGGAATTGTGGAATTTTTGCTTGACGGAAATATTAAAGATCGTTGTCCAACATCTGTACTTGATTTCCTCACTGCTTTGACAAAAAGCCCTAGGCTTTGGCAAGGAAGGGACAAAGGGACTCCAAAGCATTACCACTCTGAGGATATATTACAGCTGGCTGAGAAACAGGTAAATATCTTTCATTTAGTTTATTGAAATTGAAATTCCTTTGTAATTTTAAGGTTTAAGTTTATAAACATTAATAGTGTAGCATGAATTTCAAAATATGTTTTAAACTTTATTGGTATCAATTACAAGTAAATGTGTTATGAGGTGTTAGCTGAAATTGGGAAAGCAATAATAGTTTGAGTATGCGGAGATTTTAATAATTTTCTTTACAAATGGTGGTGCGATGTTCACAGATGGGTATAAAATTCAGTTTCTGAAATTGCAACACACCATATAGATGCCACCTTGAAAATAACAGTGCAAATGGTTTTATTTAAATTAATTTTCAAAAGTAACCAATAATTATCAATAACTATTGCCTGGAGTGAAGGATGTGTTGAGTGCCTCATATGTCAGTTCTTGGACCTCTGTTGTTTGTGATTTATATTAGACATTGTAAATATCGATTTGCGCTGACTATACACATATCTATTATTATTTCAATGTCGAACAACTGCTTCTTCCAAAAAAACAAAGACTTAAGGCATTTTGTTAGGGTAGCAGGCAGGGACACCTACTCTTCACTTAGGTCCAGCTGAATCTAGAGCTATAACATTTTTTGGTGGCTCATTGTTGGCAGTATTACGAAAAATAGTTATTTTGTAATTAGAACTAAAGTGATAGGACAAAATGAACTGTTTAGTTATGTATATACCCCCCCTCCTCGTTCAGTGACATGACAATAGCACTTTTTTTTGTGGAATGTTTTTTTAATGTTGCAGAATTATCTTTGATTGCTGTTTTCCTTTCCTTAATATTTTGCATAATACTACATTTTTATACGCATAAGCTTTAGATGGTCAACTGTCACATTCTGTAAAAGTGGGTATAAAAGTTACTGTGATATTTACACTCTTATTTTTAAGATACTACTATATTTTAAATTGAAAACAACATTCAAAATCTTTTTAGGCGACCGTTTTAGTACAGTACGTCCTAGAAGAAGCCACTCTAAAAGACGAGGACTGGGAGAAAACAATGGAGTCCCGACTCCCATTGCTTCTGAACAGCATCCGTAATTTCTCGGAACCTTCTGTAAACTTTTTATTATCTCAAGCTACTGGCGAGCCAAAAGCCTTCCTCCTGCTGCTAATGATCTACATGTCCATCCCGGCGACAGGAAAACACCTGAACAACATGAAAACCGAACACTACACCGATAAAATCACGAATTTCACTTCGACCGGTTCCATCGACAAAATTTCCCACACTCTGCTCAGCGCCTTGACTGCGACCCCCCGTAGCAAGGACTGGACGAAGAAGAGCCAGGATTTGGACATCTGCGCCAGGAAACTGGCGGCAACGCATCCCGATCTGGTCCTGAGACAGTTGCCGATGCTCGCCGGCAGCCTGAGGGGACGGTTCCAGTACGAGCCGTCCATTTTGAAGAGCAGGGGGCACCTGATGCTGTTCGGACAGGTCCTCGGCCTCTTGGAGGTGCTGCAGCCGAAGGTCTTCCTGCACACCGAGGCATTGTGTAACACATTGGATTCATACTTCAAGCTGCTGCAGGCGCACGGAAAGAGCATGAAGGAGCTGACGGTTATTGTCAATAGGATCGTGATTTTCCTGCAGAACTGGATGACCAAGGACATCGAGAATGCTTTGAAGTACTTGCATCAGTACGGGAATATTTTAAAGTGAGTATAGACGAAATTTTATAATTTTAATTTTTAAAGATTAATCTTTACCAAGTCTAATTTTATCCATTTTATTTATCAAAAATTGGCGAGCCATCGTCAGTGCCTTATGAAATGAGTATTACAAATTAGAAATATGCAATCTTGACTTCAAACAAAAAGTAGCCTGCATGCCAAAAACACAAATATGAATTCAGTGGTCAAATAAAGACTTTAGAACAGGACTACTAAAATTACAAAAATCATTCAAAATTGTAAAATTACTGTTATCTATGTATTATGTTACACAGGGTGGCCAATTAGTGCGATAAAGTAAAATAACTTGTTTATTGTTAAAGTTAGAGAAAAAAAGTTGAGACATAAAACGTTCCTGATAAAAAGGTTCATAACCTAAAATTATACAGGCATATGGCCCATTTACTTGGTACAGCACTTTACTCTGAATTTTTTAAATGGAACACCCTATATATTATTGCATTTTTGGTTTCTACATCAAATTCTAAGGCGACTTTATTAAGTATACATGTGGTCTAGGATACGCCATTTTGGCGTTATAAGGCATTTTGTGAAAAAAATATGTTTGCAGGGCTCTTGGAGATAAATAATATTTCTAAAATTAAAAAAGATGGAGAGATGGAGTTTTCACAGTTTTATAGGGCAGACCTAATACTATCTCACAAGGTAAAGATTGTTTATTTTCACATTTCACATTTGTGAATAGTGTCTTTAATTTAGATAAATTCGAACATGGCTAACTTCATTTTTTTTTAATAGAAAGATATGTTTATTTCTGTGTCATCAAATGCATCTTCTAATTTCCTTTCACTTGATATAAGGGTGCCTCTAGGTGTTACTAATACTTTTTGAAAAATTTGGAAAAAACTGGCTTTTTACTGTTTCTGCTAATATCAAGTTAGCCTTGCTTATTCATCTTCAACTATTTTATCAGACAATAAAGGGTAGCTACCGGTTTTAGTAAAACATATCACGCTGTGCCACACTACTTTTTCGTTTTTAACAATACCTATAAAATTATATTATTTTCTTCTTAAATTCATTATTTTAGAATTTGTTGCATTTTCTTTAATTATCGATTGTTGTTTGTTGTTTTTATTTTCACATTAATTCATCATTTCATTATTATTAAAAAAACAGGTTTTTCCAATTTTCTCAAAAAGTATTAATAACACCTAGAGGCACCCTTATATCAACTGAAATGAAATTAGAAGATGCATTTACTGACGTAGGAATAAATATACCACTCTATTTAAAAAAAACCAGTTAGCCATGTTCGAATTTATCTAAATTGAAGGCACTATATATAGTATTAGATCTGCCCTATAAAACTGTGAAAACCCCATCTCCCCATCTTTTTAGTTTTAGAAATATTATTTATTTTCGAGAGCCTTGCAAATGTCATTTTTTTCACAAAATGCCGAATAATACCAAAATGGATTATCCTAGACCATATGAATAAAGTCACCTTAGAATTTGATGTAGAAACCAAAAATGCAATAATATATAGGGTATTCCATTAAAAAAAATAGAGTAAAGTGCTGTACCAAGTAAATGGGACACCCGGTATATGTCTGGATAATTTTAGGTTATGTAGCTTTTTACCAGTAACATTTGTGTAATACCTTTTTTCTTTAACTTTAACAATAAACAAGTTATTTTACTTTATCGCACTAATTGGCCACCCTGTATATTTCCAAAATGTCTAAAAAATTTAATTTTTTAAAATTAATTCATTTCAGTAATTTTTATATGTCAAAATATCCTTTCTTTTTCCAGTGAAATCCAAATAGCCCAACCAGGCGTGCGTCCCCTACTCTCAAGCGTATCTCTGCCCACCGCCGATCAAGTGGCACCCAGCGAGCTGCTGGTTGGTACGGCAACGCCCCCCGCGCCCGATCCGTTGCCCCAGCAATGGCCCCAGCTCGTCCAGGCGCTGCAGTCGTCCGATAACCTCACAGCCTTGCAAGACGTCGATCATTTGACCAGCAAGAAGCCCCAGCTCCTCGAAAAAATATCGCAGACACTGTTCAACTCGCTGGCTTCGCCCAGCCAGGCGGTCAGATCACTGGCGTCGCTCCTGATAGTGAGACTGTTGAGGTACAACCCGAACATTTCGAACGAGGCCCTGCCCGCCGTTCTGTCATGCCTGAACAGCAGAAATCCCGACGTTATCTCGAGTATTTTAGATAGATTGCCGGAAATTGTCGCCAGTATGCAGGAGCATGCGGAGATTATTTTGACGCGAGTTTTCCATTTGGACAGCAACTCTAGTGTCATTGCCACTTCAATTTCGAAGACCATAAGTTTATTGAATTTACAGTCGGGTTGTTAGACTTATTATGTAAGATTAACTGAGTTTGTATTGTTTAGATTAAGTATCAATAAACTGTGTCTCTCTTTTTTTCATTGATAGTGTGATACACTGTACTTGAATTACTTAATATTCGACTGTTTTTACAGCAGCCATGTGTTCCCTTCACTATGTTTATACAAAAGAAGGGGCAAGGAACCAAACTATAAACCAAACTTTAAAGATTAGAGATCTGTCAGATATCATCATTACCATCTTCATTATTGTTATAATTAATTGTCATCTGCTTGTCAGATTCCATTTGTCACACCATATTTTGCATCCATGCTGCTCTCCTTGCAGGGATTGTAACAAAAAAATTCTCTTTGGGCACTAGTTGATTTACATGCTAAAAAAATGTTTTTAGTTCACAAAAAAAAACATTTCACTCTCTTTTTTAGCAATATTTGTCTGAAGACGCTTTATTTATAGAAAGATAAAAACAGAAGATGGGTCAAATATGGCGGCCGTGAATTCATATTAATATTGCTTTGGTGTTGGTTATATTCTGGCCAAGGGTTTTACTTGAAGCTTTAATCGCTTTTCATAATTTTCCTCATTTGTTTAGTATTATAATACCGGAAATAACATATTGTTAGGATTTAATACATTTACATAAGCAAACATAATGTTGCCTTTTCGTTTTTCCTATTCTATCTATATGAGCTTTCGGTACTAGGAACTACTTAACGATGTATCGAATATCGATATAGGATTCACATTGATATTACAAAATTTTGGTAAAGGCTGTTTCACTAGCCAGACGTCAATCAATACTATCAAAGTTGAAGTTGCATTGTGCTGAACCTGTATTGAAATATCAATTTGAATACGGTCCTGGTAAATTGTCACCGCAGTCACGTCAGACTTCCTGAGTCTGGTAATAGCTAGTCAGTATTGCTAGATTATCTGTTTTAAAAGAAAATCCACTGTTATCGCGCCTAAAATGTACTATTCTCTTGTTTTCATTCTAGAATCCTCAGTTCCAATTAACTGTCTATGAGTTTTGAATATACATTGTAACATTTCTACTATAAAATTCAAAGATAATGAACAGTGCTTACTTCGAAACACTAAAATTGATATTGCTTCTGTAGCCAGCATATATTTTTGAGTTACTATTAAATAAACATATGTGCTTTACATACAACCTGCTAATATTTTCAGTTGTATCTGATATGGTAAGTAATCTATGTATGTCGCATTCCTCTACCAACATTGACTTAATATTATTGCATATAAATTTGTTGAAAACTTAACAATGCAGGTACCTTAATAGTTAATACCTGCTAGCACTGTAACATTGGTAAATTACAAGAATTATTTGAACTCAAAATAATAACGTTATTCTTTTGGTTCTAAAATCCTAATAAAACTACATAATTCCCAAAATAATAATAAACTATCTTTGTTCGTCTGTTGCTTGACATATATAGTCTTTAATTTATTGCTTTGTTCATTAATATAAATTATTTTTATTTACAAATATATAATTATTATATCTACTGTTCACATAGGAAAAACTACTGCCCTAGTGTTGCAGAAAATATTCGTCTGACAACACTGTACTTATTACCTATCTGTTTAACCTACATGTTGGCAAGTTCAAACTGTTGATTTCTATTATTTTAAGCATTTTATTGTCGCGATAAAACGTGACGTGACCATAGACCATAATATCAGTATGTAATTATTGAGCTTGATTTTAAAGAACTATTTTCCTAAAGACTGAGTTGAACAGTAACGAATATGCTGTTAGAAGATTTCAAAAATATTTTGTCGACAACTGCTTCAATTTCTACTATTTTACAATTTTTAACAGGAGCGTAAGTATATTATCTATTTCATGAGTGTTTTTCACACTTACATTGGTGCTTTCCAGGTTGGTTTGTCAGAAAATCGTAGGAAAAGGAAGCACCGGAGATGTTTCTCCACTGCCTTTCGTCAGTGGTTGCTTGTCTACCAGTGTATGGCTTTGTTACGGTGTTCAAATAAATGATAGATCTCTCATACTTGTCAATATGGTTGGTGCTACCCTTTTTTTTGCTTACATCATAATTTTCTTTCTTTACAGTATTAAGAAGGTAGGAATATTGTTACATTAATGCGAAATGTGTTAGATTTATTTTGTTTTAGACTGTTGTAATCAAGCAGTTTCTTGGTTGCGTGATGGTCCTAGGATCCGCATTAATATACTGTCAGTATCAAGAAGACCGTTACTTAGTAACCAAGCACTTGGGACTTTTATGTTGCTGTGTAACACTTCTTTTCTTTGCCTCTCCGTTGGCATCTTTATTTCATGTTCTGCAAGTGCGCAGTGCAGAAAGTTTACCGTTCCCCATTATTTTTGCAACATTTTTCGTTTGCCTCCAGTGGTTCTTGTACGGTATTATATTGGGTGACAAATTTATACAGGTAAAATGTGATATTGGTGTGTACGTAATGTTGAAAGTTCTTCTTCAGGTACCAAATTTAATTGGATGTGTGCTGTCTGGGTTTCAGCTGAGCTTATTTTATGTGTTCCGGAAGAAATACAGTCCCCTTGAAACAGTTTTAGAGTTTTAGTGACTGCTTATGTGATAACTTCAAAAAGTATATTGACCCAGTTATGTTTTGTATGTTTGATATACCAAAGCTTAATGTATATTAATTTTAATAAATTATTTTAGTACATGGACTTTAAAATTTCTTCCAGAACGTACTGTGTGTAGTAGTTCTTTTGCACGTTGCACCCCTAGTAGGTCAATAATCAATATTAAGACATCTGTACAAGTGTGTGTATCTGTCAAATACGCGTATAATAAAAACAAAAACAGTGGTTGTATTTATTAAAAAATATTTACATACGCTGGAATATTTCTGTAATAAGCAATTACAAGTGCAGTTTTCTAGTAGGAAATCCAAGTGAAACTGATGTAACCTAACCTCATTCGTATGTCTACCTGTTGCAATTCAGAACAGTGGCATGAGTTCCCCCGATTCAAGCATTTACCACGAAAAACAAGTGAGAGAACTATGTGCTTTACACGCCCTCAACAACTTATTCCAGCAAAAGAACTGTTTCATCAAGATAGAATTGGATTCCATCTGTCATTCTTTGTCACCTGATAACTGGATCAACCCCCATAAATCAGTATTAGGCCTAGGCAACTATGATATTAATGTGATCATGAAGGCTCTCCAAAGTAGAGGACACGAGGCGATCTGGTTTGATAAGAGAAAGTAAGAATGTTGGCAGATGAGTAATTGATTGTAAAACTGTCATTTGTAGGGATCCCTCTTGTTTGAATCTTGATAACGTAACAGGTTTAATTTTTAATATACCTAGCGATTATAAGATTAGCTTCGTAACACTGCCTTTGAGACGAAGACATTGGTACACCATACGCAAGATAAATGGACTGTATTATAACTTGGACTCCAAACTGGATGTGCCACAAGTCATCGGGAAAGTTAGTATAAGACCATATAGGTTTATACTCATTATTTATTCATTTATGTCAAGTCCAGGTCATTAATATAAATTAAGAACAAAAGGGGACCCAATATGTAGCCCGGTAGTACACCATAAATATTTAGTTTTTAGTCATTAAGAATAGTTTTTATCCAGTACACATTAAGTGTTTGTCCAGTGATTCATTGACATCAAAATATGCTTTTTTAAGATGTAATGAAACACATTTGATGCAAATTTGTGGTACTTTCTGTTTATTCATTGCACTTGGGGGCAACGATGATATAGAACACCAGTGGAGTACCCATGTCGCCAGAAGCAAAGTTTTCTGAGCATCATTGTGAGGTCTTTTCTGGTATTGCTGATTTCAAGCTTTTTATTATGTTATGTTACTACCATTTGTATTGGTATTTCCACGAATTTTGTATTACACTGAAACAGTTGTAATCTAAAAATGTTTTACCAGTGTAGGTATTAGCTTCATGTGAGATTATGTGATGTGTTTATATATAAAAGATACAGGTTCTGTTAGGCCAGTTCATTAGATTGTCCTATAATTGCAGGAAGAGGAATTAGTCAACTACATAAAAAACGAGCTGGATTCCAAGGATAAAGAAATGTTTCTGGTTGTAACAAGTGAAGTTGAAAAAAACCAAAGCTGGTTATTGGACAGGTTGAGCTATAACAAGAGTGTAAATACTTTGCAAGAAAGAGATGCCGAAATAGTCAAGCTTGGAGATATAGGCTGTGATGGGGTAATACTGAATGAACAAAACGAACTTTAGAATACTTACATAAGCAATGAATTATTGTAATGCAGAATTTTTATTTAGTTTCTGTGATAATCTGTTATGTACAAGCTATTATTTACAATAAAATACTGTTACTCTTTAAATGTATTTATTTATTATTTCCTTACAACACTCAACAAATGAACTCAATCTTGGGCTAAGGGGAAAAAGGACATACTCAGATAGGCAACCCTTATGTCTCATGTACAAACACGTGCCACAATAGGCAATTCTAATGGTTGTTGCTGTCCAAAATAATTGGCACATACAACAGACATTTAAGACGAAAATACAATGTATTTTTAATTGTTTATTTCCACATGCAACTTGTATTATAATATTTCCTCTTGAGTTGCTTATAAGAGTGTTACCCAACAAAATAATGTTTCTCGACCCTATATGTTACAGGAGAAGCAAATGTCTGATGAAAACTAAAACAAGAAACAACTGCATACACACATTAATCTATTTTTATACAAGTATTTGAAAATTAGCGACGCTGGTAAATGTATCTTTTTCATTTCCACTGAATTTAATTATGAAAGTACCTATCTCTAGCAGAGTGCTAGTGCTACATCTCACATCCGAGTTTTTAAAAACCAAGATTATATAAACAGTTATCAAAAATAATGATATTTCAAGATTAATTTAAATTTTATAAAAGAATAAAATTAATTTACAGATGTTTGCATGTGAAACCCACCTCAAAATTAAATATGAATTCTTTTCTTTTTTCTTCTAACTTTACCTTTTTTGGAGTTTAAATATTCAGATCAAAATAATAATAAAGGAGAGGTAAGTATAATTTTTGAATGGACCAAACTTCTAAGAATTACTTAAAAATACAAATATGAATATTAATGCTTTGGTTGACCTTACTCTTGTTTTGAGTGATAATGATTTCCAGCAAATGATACACAATATTTTAATGATTTTTTTTATTACGTTTTTAAATAATTATCTGCATAATAGTATATGGTCGTATGTGGCTGACAGATGATGTGGATATTTTGTGAAGCTAAAAAATAGTTTGCAATGGTAATACGTTATGCAGTAATTTTAATGTTGCAATACTATAATTATTAGTATTTTTATCTTTACTTTTTAGCGCTTTGATAAAAACATTCATGTTAATATTTATTGCACAGGTAACATGTAAGTATATCCTAGATGTATACATAGGTATTGTTATCTTGTATAAATATAAAACCTTTTACTATGGTACAGTGTATAATTTGAATTATATCGTATAGTCCAACAACCTTTGTACATTTGAACAATTCCATAGTAATGCTAATGCAACTCTTTAAAAACTTAGTTGGTGTATTTATGATAGGTAGAAATATTTATGTTCTATCTATCGAAGAAATAAATTTGTAAAATATATGTACATTTCCAACAATTAATATGTTGATCTGACATACAATAAAAAATATGCACAATTTATGCCAAACAGTAAGAATTATAATTTTAGCAAAGTTATTTGGCAAACAGCCAAAATTCTATCTGCTGATACTAAGCCCAATACACACAAAATTATAATGCTGATGCTTCTGAAATAACAGACGAAATTCAGATTGCTGATTACATGTAGGTAAAATGCACGGTGCAAAAATTAAACATGACAGACATTACAAAATAAATAAAATTACGAAAAATGATAGAAGCACTGGCCTATTAATTCTACATATTTAAAGTCAATGATGAGATTGAAATAAAGAGCTTAATCAAACCTTTAAAAGCAAATGTCTCTGTAGGAGTAAACGTAATAACTACAAAAATTATTAAACTGTTAGGAGAAGAAAAATGCTGACAGCATCAAAATACTTTCAATAGGAAAATTTTCTACAACTTACATTTATAAATCTCAGCTGTAATAGCTACATAGGTAATTTCAAATCGTGCTCTATTCTAAATTAAGCAGCATCAAGAGCCATAGCTATTGTAAAGAGCAAACACTTTTCGAGAACATTCAGTTTAATTTTTCAGTAGTTAGGCAAAAAACTGCGGCAAAACAGTTCAAATTGTAGATCGCATCTTACAATTTATGATATGGTCTACTGTACTACATCTTACTGAACAGGTCCGCTGGGATTTATTGATAGGTTGTCATGGAAACGACTTGCTAAAGCCTATTAATAAGTCGTTTATTGACTGGTCGTCATGGAGACGACTTGCACGAATCGTTTAATGAACTGTATTTGCACCTTAGTTGTGCTTAGGATTTTTACCGATCGTGATCTGTTTTCCTTAATTCGCGTATTTAGTAGTTAAAGTTAAGTATTTTTGGTGTCTGTTTTATTGTGCTTAGTGAATGACTATCTTGCTGCTGATCTCTTGCGTTTTCTTTGATTGCCTAACGCGACGGCGGAAAGATGAAGACGACGAAATGAACCAGGTAGGGTACTGTATTCATTGTTCGTGCTTTGCAGATATTTGGAGATGTGGGCATTTATTTAATTTTTGATGTTAGTGTTATCGCGATTTTTGTTCTAAATTGGGCGACATAGAGAATGTAAAATGCTGGTCAATTCGTAATGAGTGGAAAATCCGTGAACTAGGGAGATCAGTTGCGTAAAAATAAGTCGATTTAACTCAACTAATCTTTCGTGCCATACTTAAGGGTGTCAAAGTAAATAAGTACAGGGCTTCCATAAATGATTCAAGCAACGCGGGCGGCGTTGATTTCTGAATGCCTTGTGATGCCTTTTTGTAACTGTTGCCAAGCTGCAATATGCATGGCGATGGTACTGAAGGTTGCAGATCAATGCCAAACCCATTCAAACCACAGCTCCGAAATGTGAGTTTTTTTGCCACTTTAAAGTTAATTATCTCACAAAACCTTACAAAATGTGTTCAAAATACACACTCCCAAGCGTCTTCCCATATTAAAATATATCAAATAATTCAAAGACCGACAGAAGAAGAGTATACGTCACTTTCCTGAGAGGCGGAAAATTAATTTAATCGATAATTTCCATAAGCGCTCTGGATACACGATTCATTTATAGAATCCCTGTACAACTTAGCTAATACGTTCAGATCACATCGAATGCAATTTGGCATTTTATGGAAAATTGTTAAAAAAATGTGTTATTTAGTAACTTAGAAACAACTAATTCGAACTATTGAAATGCTATATGAAATGAGAAAATATTTAATTTCGCATCCTATATAGTGCAAAAGAATTTAGAATATTTTATTTAAAAAATCAATTTAATTTGGTTGGAAATGTTCTAACTTAACTAAAGTATCAATAATATATTTATTTGTTATATATTTCGTCTTTGAAATGATAGAATGTATGCGCTTTAGGGTATGCAGGTATTGAAATCGCCATCTTTCACAAAATAACTAAGTAGAGGTGCATTTTGGACCTAATATTTGGTTGGTAATGGTATACAATAATAAATAATAAAAAGTAGGCGTTCTTCCTGTACAAGAAGCTGTTGTATAAAATATTATGAAGTTATGGAAGAAATAGTTACGTACTTGGTTCACCCTGTATAAATACGGCCCAAAAATATCTAGAAATCATGTAGTTTTAATTTTTTTTTAAATTACATAAATTAGTATTCTCGGTAACTATATCTTGAAATATATGAATATTATTTCGTAAATTTAATGTAAGAAGAATACTAGCTTGCAATAACTTGTAGTAATTTGTTTCCATATAATAAATACATATACAATATCTGTGCCTAATTATAATCAGTTTTCCTTACATATTGCTGTCACTGCTATAGAGTTTCTCAGCTATTGTTAAAAAAATATCGGTTTATTATGTTGACAATTGACAATCTTCTGTTGTTCCTATCGTATTAATTTTATATTTCTTTCTCTTTGTTTGAGCACGCCATTATATCATTTAAATAAATCAGAAATTTCTTACACGAACACTAATTAGCAATTAAATTGGCAGCAGCGGTTGGGCTACGTTTACACAAAGTTTTGTTTGATGATCCTCTAATTGCGATACTCCGTGCTGGTAGCAAGGGCTGACCCTTCATGTTCGGTGTGTGCTCAGTTGGCCGGTCTTTGTCGGTAAACGAGTAACAAGAGTTCATCTGTGAAACCCACACAGTGATTTGCATTTCCAATCGCGGTGTGATTTACTAGCCAATTACTCATTTCCGTGGAAAACCAATTAATGGAGGCGAGAGCTGCAGTTCGTGCTGTACTTTAAATAATTTCAACGATCAGGTCCATTGTACGGGTTCGTTATATTGGGATTGGGAATAGCTGTGAAAGATTGGGGAATGTTTGTGTTACAAATTCGCCGACGGAAGTTTGTATTTCCTTCTACATTGCTCTACCAAAATTAATTGGCAGCCTTTTCGCTATATAAATAAATTTATATAACGCAGTACTAAGACAGATGCCTTGCCTTTTGATGGAAGGAATGTCCGCTCCACTGTGCTAACAAAGTGACCGATGTTTTTCGAAATATATTCGCCGTGTATCTCCCTGGATTTGTAAACTGAAGAAATATTGGTCTTGTCTTGGAAATGCTTTTTAATGTGATTTTTCCTACGAGCTTTTCACATTTTTTGGACGTAATGCAATMTAATATAATATGTTACCATAATGTGGGTGCCCCTTTTCATCCTTTTTGACGCAGTGCAGTGTAGCATCCCATATTTTTTCAAAATGTGTTGCTATTTACTTTTCTCTTTTTCTAAAGATTTAGTCGTTGATCAATCTACCTTTTCGTAATCTTTTTTTGAACGTCTTTAGAGCTACGTAATTTATGAATTTCTGAGTTCTCATGACGAGGACATGTTGGATTTAACTGCTTCCAATCGGTAAAATCATTTAATCCAAGATTATGATCTTGAGATTTAGGAATAGATATACACAAAAAAAATCTGCCTTTTTACAACAGACAAGCCATTTCTTAAAAGTCGTTTAACCGTGTGCATAAATTTAGTAAATCACTTGTCAAATCATGTTATATCATTTAAAGAAAAAATATAGTATAGTAATCTATTTCTGGGTTATGTTCTACATATAAGTATGTTCTCTCGGCATCCATTACTTAATGGTATTACCCCTATTCATACATACAGATTTAAACTATTTTATTTAATATATTCCCAAGTGTCTTAGTCTCGTACCTGTGGCTCTGAAGTTTTCGTTGAACATTGGTCAAATATTTGAAAACATGGTAGACAAGATTTTGGCTCTCTTGTTTTTTTTTGTACAACATATGTACCTTCGTAGAATTTGGAACAATCCGCACCACTTTAAGAAGTCGTAGATCAGAATTACAACGATGATTCCTAGTAGCGATAGAGCTGTGGTGTACCACGATGATTTCTTTATGATTAACCGGTTATTTAATTGTTGCTGAAGTTGCTCGTCAAATTGGCTTAGCTTTACTTGTGCGTATTTTAATTAATTGAACTCAATGCCTGTTAATTTGATGGGGTCTAGGTGTATTTCGTTGATAGTAATATTTTCCTGGAGTTTGATGCAGCAATCATCTTCATCGATGTCAATGAATGGAATTTCATTTGTGAGATTTGATGTGAACATTACTGAATGAGCTTCTAGCATGATATTCTCAGTGTAGAGGCCTTGCAATTTTCTTGGAGTTGTAGAATCCCGATTTTGGAAATGGTGATTTCTTCAGCTTGACTGTTCTTGCATATGATGGTAAGCGATTGTTGGTTGGAAATAGTGAATAACCATCAGTTGTCTCGTAGAGAATGCCATAGTTCCGTTGTTGCCATTAGATTCCTGATTTTGCAAGTTTTCGGAATAGATTTTGTTGTTTTTCTGAAGAGCTTGATTTCGCAGTCTTCGGCTTCATTTTTCTTTGTGATTGGTAGATTCTTGCAGATCCAATACGTATAGTTTACTTCATAGACTTTTAAATCTTCTATTAAACAAAGCAGATTTTGGCAATATCCTTATCATTCAACTTGTAAGTTTTATTCGACAACAAAGTTTTGAAGAATAGAAATTATATTCAAACCATGCACGAAAGATTTAGCTGTTAAGCTTTTGTGTATAAATATATTCTAATTCTACTATCATCAGCGTATGAAATACATCAGGCGTAAATACATCTCTTTTTTAACAACAGGGTCCACTTCAGCCTCAAAACCCCGAAAATTTTCAATAATTGGACGTGTGCAATATAAATACGGCTTTTTTAAATACCAAGGTGGCCATGGAAAACGCCGAGAAATCAGTCACACAGCTAAGCGTCAGTAGCCCTGGAAAGCCCGGCGTGCGCGTGCAACTTCCCATATTTTCACAAAAATTGCGTGGAAAATTCTGACCGCGGTGTGAAACAGACCGTTTCGTAGTGATTTAGTGACGTGGTGCTTCGACTAATCTAGTTTTGGCCATCTTATCGGGTTCGCACGGGAAGAGATACCGGTGAGTTTAGTTATTACTTTTTATCGCGTAGGAATAGCGTTGAAACACCTTGTATAGGTAAATTACGCACTTGTTCGTTGCGTTTATGTGATTGTAGTTTCGAAATTCGTTTAAATAGGATGGTTTAATTAAGTTTTGTACGATAAATGCTTCGTCCAGTTCAAAACACGGTAAAAAACTTGCATGGATGCGGAGGTAAAAACGCTACGACGCGGTGCTGGTATTTTCATACGCCAGCGGTCGTCAAACGGTTAAATAATCTAAAACTGTTTGTTTCACTTATACGGCATGGGATTTTTAGTATTGTGGTTAGCTTTGCTCATATAGGTAAACATTTTCAATATTTTCGTTGTGTTGGATGTCCAAAATCTAAATACCAGCACAGAGGCTTTAAAACATAATTCAGTACTTTTTATCTGTATCACCATAATAAACAAGAACTACCTAGGAGGTCTCTACACTGCAATTTTTTGTCACTATTTAATTCATTTATTTACTTATAAAACTATTCAATGTGACACTGATCTGACCTATTTATGTTTGTAAATCACTATTGCCGTCTACACAAGTAGCTCCTTCCACAAAAACAGGGCCGGCGGCAGCTCGTGGTAGTATGGGTAGACCTACCCACTCAGAAAATTCCCGAATGGGTAATTACCCACTCGGAAAATTTTCAAAAATGTGTTTTATAATATTCAATATAAAATATAATATTTGAAAAATGCGCGCTTCTTCGAAGAGCGTGAGAGCACTTGCGCAGTGATTAAGTATTATAGAGCGCACGCAGCGCAGCGATCGATAGATAATCGATACATTATTAATACTACTACGTATTGATGCATTTGTATTTTGTATTGTTTATGTACCCATAAAAACATTCGTAACAATTATTGAATCATTTTTTAACCTAACTACCATTGAACACTCCTCACTTTTCGTATTAAGAGGAAGCCATAGAGCCATCAAATGAGCGGTTTTTCTCAGATTTTCGGTGCAACTTTTAACAAACGATTTTCAGTTTTTTGCAATTCAATGAGTTCACACAACTTGAGGTATAATATCAGAAGACGTGTCAAATCATTAAATTGTAAAAAATTCAAAATCCTTTGTTAAAAGTTGCACAGAAAATCTAAGAAAAACCTCAAATTTGATGGCTCTATGGCTTCCTCTTAAGTTAATTGCTTATGACAATAGGTAAGTACAGCTATGATGAGGGGCGGGGGAGGGGGGGGGGCAACTTAACTTTACTACCCACTCGGGTTGAACATGTTGTGCCGGCCCTGCACAAAAATACTTTTAAAGCAAGTTTTAATGGCACGATTAAGGTTTTTAATAATGAGTGCAATTAACAATAAATCCCAATGTTGAGCTGGCAATTCGAGTTTCGTTAATGATATAATGTGTTGATTATATATTATATATTATATTTCCTGATGCGTGGAAGATTTCTGTTGTCAGGCCGCAAGCCAAACTACCCGTTTCCACAGAGCTTAAGGACACCAGGCCCATTAACATTTTACCAATTCTTTCAAAAGTAGACTTTTCAAGAGCATTCGATACTGTTAATTATCAGATACTTTACACTATTTTGGAACATGTTGTTTTTGGGCAAGCAGCTTTATTTATATAATAGGCTTCAGTCTGTTAATTTAGATGGCAATTACACTGCTTACGGTGGTAGTGTGGTGTCCCTCAGGGCTCTGTGTTAGGACACAGATATACATCTGTAATAACCAAAAAGGACAGATATCTATAATATAAACATTAGATGCAAAGACGCTATTACTGTACCAAAACATAATCAAATTTTTTTATTCGCAGCTTTACATACATAATATAAAAGATCTACAACTCACTCCCAGTAAAACTAAGAAATACGGGACTAGACTTATTTAAAATAAAACTACAATAATCTATTTAAAAAAATTGAACAGTTCTGATTGACATTTTCTAATCCTTCTTGCATATATCTTTTTCACCTATACATCGTTCATCTAAATTGAGATAACTGCTTTTCTTTTTAATTGTTTCTCACTTCCACGGCTCTCATCAATAACAACTTAATACACAGGTATAAACGCTATACGCGTAAAATTCTAAATTTGTTTTTCTTTTCATTTTTACGGTTGAGTGGAAGAGAAGGGCGATGCCACTAATCATAAATGTCATTTGCCACTAAAATTTGCCGTTTTGCCCTGCTACGAATCCTGGTATTCAGAGTCATAATAATACTATTATGTACATCAATGTAGTGAGCAAATAACGAATTATTATTATTATAATTATTATTACGGTTATTACTATTATTATTTTTCTAAATGTACTTTTTTGAGCATAGACAGTATTTATTAAAAAAAACAGTTCGAGGACGTACGTCCTCATACAAACAATCAATCTTTAAAGAGAATATAAAGTTATGTGGTATTTGGAAATGACATCTCTAAGGAGATAGACAACTCTAAAATCCGCATTCGATTGTTAATACATATGAACATAGTACACACATGGTATACCTACAATATTGATGCTTCAGTATGCCATGAAACATGATACATTAGGACCTGGATGATGGTTCAGTGCATTGTCAATAGCTGCAAAAAAATAATTAATCAATAGTTTCCTAGTTAGGTAGGCACATAGTCAAAAATGATATTGTACTCTACGCGTTGGCCCGACTTTGCCCCTAAAAAGTTATCCAAATTGGTATAAGCTTTTTTTGCATCTTTTGCTTGAATTCAGCTATTTCTATGTATAAAAGAACAGCCAAGTCACGTACTAACTATTTAGATCGTAAAATAGTCTACAGTAAAAGAATGCTTCAACCGAGTGTAGAATTGATGAAAAAAATGAAGCTTTATACTTTTCATTACACTACAACTTTTTGGATCACCCACGTATGCACTAATCGCTTAAAAAGATAAATCAGGAATCTTTACAAACCATGTCTTCAAAAATTTTAACCCAAAACGGGCCTCTATTAAATTTTCTCCGCTAAATAAAATACTCCTAGTGTTTACGTTCTTGCAAGCACTTTTTTTGCGGCGTATCCGGGCGTACGTGAGCAATTGTTGGGCAAAAAAGGGACCAGTCCATTTGCGGGCCGGGTGAAGTAGCTTTTAATGCGTCGTTTATTGAATTAGTATCGCCGATGATAACTGTGCGTGATGATGTGCCGGTGAATACGGGGTGTTTTTCAAGATTCGTTTTCGAAATTATTGACTTTTGAGTATTAGTGACGTGTGTGGACTGGTGGAGGAAGACACCCCACACTACATTTCATTTAAACTGTAAGCGATTTCGCTGTTGGAAGCTTTGAAGAATTTGATAACTAAAGTGAACAAACAAGCACGTAGGTCGAAATGGAAATTCGCTCGAAATAGATTTTTGAAAGGCACAATGTAGTCTCGTTAGATAGCATACGTTTATTAATTTTTTTATAATGAAACACCATTATTCTTAAAGAGAAAATACGTAAACCCTTAAGCTTAATTTTCATTTTCTTGTGTAATTCTTCAATTGTCATACAAAATTATTTTTGCATGCCTCATAAATCATACGTCGTATAAAATTGGCCTGATCATCTTTGAAAACCTTGGATGAACCAACGTCTTTTCGCACTTTTCTGTCCTAAATTCCGTTACAGCTATATTTTTTACAGTTGATTATGAAATTTTGATCATCATTCTACTGGCTTTTGCGATAGCCCCACTTTCTCCCTCTCGATTAATCGCTTAATCGATGATCGATCATAATATTCCTCTTTTTGTAAAGGAAATTTGAATACTTATTGAAAACATAATACTAAAAACGAAATAAATTATTGACATGATAGTTTTACAATTCATAAAATTTAGTTTTTTTTGCCTACCTTTGTACCTGTTTGTAATATATTTTTTTTTCATTGTTCCAGGTGTGTAGTGTTGTGTTAGTGCCAATCAGTGCCAGATGTGGATCAAGAGGGGCCAAAAGCTGCGGTCTTAACCAGGCACTGTGAGTTTCTCAAATTCAATTTTTTTCCTGAAAAGTGACACCTAATTTTTGTTTCAGGCAGGGGGAGCAGTTACTGCTGTGTCTGGTTGGGTGAGTCAATGAAAATTAGTTGTTTGGCACGTGTTTTGGATTATTTGTATGTGGGTCGCGTAAACTATACTATAAAAGGGCGTGCGTTAGGGGAAGGGGGCGTGACAGTGTAGTGCCTTATTTTAATGTATGTAAGTAATTATGAAATGTTATATTTATATCTTAATCTTTCGTTTTCAGCAAAGTTTTCACAAAACACTGGTAAGTGAATGAAGTTATCTGAACTATCCACTTCACGAATAATAACAAAGCCTAACGTTAGTTTCTTTTTGTTTCAGGAGATATTCAACGAATCTGATGGTTACAACGGTATTTTTGAGTTAATTAGTTATGTACATGTTAGGAAAAATAAAATAAATAAAACTGATCCCCTTCCTTACATCATGTCTGCTTTTGAACGAGATTACTAATTGTTTTCTGAGCTTCTGTTCGCAGATTCTTCATTTAGAGTTGCCAGCTTCCAGAGTCCAGGGAAATGAACTTGTCTATGAAATTAAATCAACCAAAGGTAGGTCTATATGTATATCAATAGCTTATTATGCTGCTCCAAATGAAATAAGGTTATATTGCTCTTGTAAAGTTCCGACTACCCGATAATTATTGTTCGTTTACTCACAATAAACAAACTGAATTTGGTACAGCAGTTAATTTTAAGCTTAGCTTTAATTTTCTTGTATAGATCTTCAATTGTCAATACAAAATTATTTTTGCATGCCTCATAAATCATACGTCGTGTTAAATTTGCGTGACCATCTTTGAAAACCTTCTATGAACCACCGTCTTTTCGCATCTTTCTGTCCTAAATTTCATTTACAGCTATATTTTTTACTGTTGATTGTGAAATTTTGGCCATTCTACTGATTTTTGCGATGTCCCCACTTTCTCCCTATGCATTAGTCACATGAAGGAAAAATAACGAAGTTTGAAGACTTATTGAAAACATAATACTGAAAACGATATGAGACTCTTAGAAAATACGCAATGTTCATAAACATTCACGCAAAAGGTGTAGTCTTGCAATTGATAAAATTTAGTTTGTTTTTGGCTACCTTTGTACCTGTTTAAAATATCTTTTTTCATTGTTCCAGGTGTGTAGTGTTGTGCTAGTGCTAACCAGTGCCAGATGTGGATCAAGAGGAGCCAAAGGCTGCTATCTTAACCAGTCACTGTAAGTTTCTCAAATTTTATATTTACAGTATTACAATAGTACATGCAAAATTATTTTGTATGCCTCATAAATCATACAACGCGCGTCGTATTAATTTGCGTCATCATCTTTGAAAACCTTCGACGAATCAACATCTTTTCGCAAACTTCTGTCCAGAATGCCATTTACAACTATATTTCTCACAGTTGATTGTGAAATATTGGTCATGTCATTCTACTGGTTTTTATGATGACCCCACTTTCTCCTTCTACGTTTTTATGTATTCATAAACATTCAGGTTCAGGTGGTAAATGATTATGATTTCGTTTAATTATTTACAACATTATTGTCAAAAACATCTCCGCCATTTCGAATTCTTCAACAACTTTGACGTTGATTTCACCTTCTTGTGGGTGGGAAACTTCCACCCATTCCACGGTCTTCCCATTTTTATAATTAGTAAGAGCTATAAGTGTAGCAGTAATAACTCTTTATTGTTTTTTAACAAGCAAGTTTTAGCTTTATCTTGGACTATGTGCATTAGGCGTACTATTAGTATTATTTAATAATTAGTCAGTGATGCTTTCTTTATTTGTAAAATTGTAGTGGAATATTTTTCTTGTTTCGTTGTTGTTTTCTAAGACTAGAAAGCATTCAAAATTCTTGTCTTTTTGCTAGTAAGTCTTTAAAATAAAGATACGTCGTAAATATAGGGATATTATAACTTTCCTGAAAAAACAATTATTTTCAATGTGGATCACATTGCCAAAAAGAGCGTTTATAGCCTTTTCGAATGCGCCTGGGAGATATACTTAACAGCCGCAACAGAAATTTCTATAGTGACTTAAAAAAGTCCTATAAATTTAAATAAAATCAATGTGCTCTATTTGTCGCCAAATTAAGTGAAACAACTTAAGTTATATATTTTTATATAAAAGACCATCTTGTCAATAACCAACAATGAGAAAATTTGTTAAATTGTGTCTAAGGGTGGGTTAAGTTAAGAAAAAACATAGAATTAAATATTGTTAAATAAGTAACTTTTTGTTCAACAGGTAATCTAAAAATCTACGCGCAAATGTTTTTATGATAAAAAATTTACAACTATAATTGTAAACTTTCTAGCATGATGTTCTCGGTGTAGGCCTTGTAATTTGCTTCGCGTTGTAGAATCCCGATTTTTGAAATGGTGATTTCTTCAGCTTGACTGTTCTTGCATATAATGGTAATCAATTGTTGGTTGGAAATAGTGAATAACCATCGGTTGTCTCGTAGAGGATGCCATAGTTCCATCGTTGCCATTAGATTCCTGATTTTGCAAGTTTTCGGAATAGATTTTGTTGTTTTTCTGAAGAGCTTGATTTCGCAGTCTTCGGCTTCATTTTTCTTTGTGATTGGTAGATCCTTGCAGATCCAATACGTATAGTTTACTTCATAGACTTTTAAATTTTCTATTAAACAAAGCAGATTTTGGCAATATCCTTATCATTCAACTTGTAAGTTTTATTCGACAACAAAGTTTTGAAGAACAGAAATTATATTCAAACCATGCACGAAAGATTTAGCTGTAAAGTTTTGTGTATAAATATATTCTAATTCTACTATCTTCAGCGTATGAAATACATCATGCGTAAATACATCTCTTTTTTTAACGAAAGGGCCCACTTCAGTTTCAAAACCCCGAAAATTTTCAATAATTGGACGTGTGCAATGTAAATACGGCTTTTTTGAATACCAAGGTGGCCATGGAAAACGCCGAGAAATCAGTCACACGGCTAAGCGTCAATAGTCCTGGAAAGCCCGGCGTGCGCGTGCAGCTTCCCAAATTTTCATAAAAAATGGGTGGAAAATTCTGACCGCGTGTGAAACAGACCGTTTCGTAGTGATTTAGTGACGTGGTGCTTCCACTAATATAGTTTTGGCCACCTTATCGGGTTCGCACCGGAAGAGATACCGGTGAGTTTAGTTATTATTTTTTATCGCGTAGGAATAGCGTTGAAACACCTTGTATAGGTAAATTACGCACTTGTTTGTTGCGTTTATGTGATTGTAGTTTCGAAATTGGTTTAAATAGGATGGTTTAATTAAGTTTTGTTCGATAAATGCTTCGTCCAGTTCAAAACACGGTAAAACTTACATGGATACGGCGGCAAAAAACGCTACTAAGCGGTGCTAGTTTTTTCATACGCCAGCGGCCGTCAAACGGTTTTGGAGGCGTTTTCCACCGAATACCAAACTTTTTTATTTTTCTTGGGCGATTTTCGTCAAGTACTATTTATTTCATTGTTGTAGTAAATAAAGTTGAAGCTGAACTGGTTTAGGTATTTGTAATTTGTTCGTCAAAACGTTCTGTTTTCGACAGCAATGATTTCCAACAGAAAACAGTTTTTCAAATTGTTCGTAGTAGGTGATGTCTAGTTAGGTAAATGGATAATAAAGGCCAACTAAATATTACGAATCGCTAAATAGTCCTTCTTCGATCTGTGTATTTCTATACAGTTCACAAAATGTTTAGCATTGACTTTTTTAACAGCGACATACTGCCATGTATAGTATTGTATACATACATTTAAGCTTTTGTGCCCGCTGCATCAGATAAGCCCCAAATACTGTTTTAATAAATTTAATGACGCTCTCTTCAAATGTCCAACAGCAACGAATTTTGGATGGTGTATAACAACCATATCGCAGCCTCAAAAAGATTAAAGTATAAAAGCATTGGAATATGCAAACGATTATATGCTAAGTTGATTAAGAACATAATATGATTAATATACAACAAACATAATTATTGAATAATAAGAATAAATATGAATATATAAGGTATACGCTTCGTATTTACTGTGCTCTGCTTTTGATTCACTTTCACTTCACTATAAGATTGTTCAATTTTCACCTTGTGCTGAAGTCGTTTGGATCGTCTGAGGAATGATGAATCGGAAATTTTGTCATCTTCTCTTATGAAAGCGATGGCTTGTAGAGGGTGGTTTAACTTGATGTTTTATACGTTGTAGTGTACTCGTTTAGTTAGTACTTCTTAAGCCACTGAAGATGACCGATGGGCTCTAGCAATGACAAAAAGAACAAGAAAACCTTGTTTATTCAATAGTCGAGGTAAAAAAATAGTCGTGTTTTCAAGCGTGATTATTTGTAACTCATAGCTACAAAAATAGGCACTGATCACTATTGTTTCTTTTGCCTCATAAAAGTGAAGAAAATACCATTATGTGACGAACATTTGAAGGGTGTATTTGAGAAATGTGAATCGGAGAATAGACATTTAGGTCTTTGAAAATGGTAATTTACTTTGAAAAATCGGTTTATGTAGCCACCTCTCGTGTGCATTCATTACTTAACCCAGTTTTGATGAAAACAGAAACACAAATTGGTCAATCTGTAAAATCTATGTACTGGCCAGCAAGTGAAGTAGAAAATTGTCTTGCCTTTGATTGAAATGAAATACAACCTAGGATTAACTTGTAACAAAATTTTATGTCGATTATATATTAAACACATTACTGTAATCCAAATTTAACTACCAACGCTATCGAACTTTTCACTCGCACTTTAATCATCCTCACACATGAAATTTGTATTTGGCTCGTCTCATTTCACCCGAAAAATTTCTGACATCGCATATCGCGGTGTATAATAATTAGATTGGGTTTTAAAGTAGTATAATCACACAAAATAACCATTACAATAACCTCGATGTTTTAACTGTAACAGAGTCACAGACCGATGTGTGAAACTGATAATGTGCAATCCACATTTAAATCCCATCATTAACAATCCCAATTTACAGGCGTTTTACCAGTATCGGGTGCCAATAACTTTAACATTATTCATATCTAGGCAAGCAATAATATCTAATTCGGTTTATCACGTTCATCGTTATTAAATGGCATTGAATTGGTAATGTGTAAATTTTAGGGCCGGTTTTATACAGGAAAACCTCTTTAAATGCAAATTGATGTAACTAGATTTATGTGGTCTGCAAGCATTGCGAAATTATTATGCCACGGAGACCGTTGCGGCAGATAAATCGTGGTAAAATGCCGGCATAAGAGGAAGCACTTATGCAGTTTTGTCACTGCGGTTCTCTGCTAACGTTCAAGCAAAAACTACCACGTATTATTATGTACACTCTTTGGTACATTTCGAGGAACTTTTCTCAAAATTTAATTAACAAAAATCGCCGAGTTTTTTGTTAGATTATTGGCAATTTTGTTTGTTGATTACCTCAAAAGTTCAAGTATCGTAATAATATCAGTAGTAAAACATACTTTTATTCGGTTAGACATTGCCCGGTGCAAGCTCAAAAAGTATACTATGTTCATTTTCAGCATGTATGACTGCTTGATGTCTGTTTATTTTTTACCAACTTCTTATATTTTTTATGTATCTTAAACTTTTTAGAATAATTTGTGGTCAGCATTACCGTCTATTTCCATTTCTTTACCAAAGTCTTCCCATGATTTGTTTTTTGCCTCCTTAGCAATTCCTATTATGTTCTCTTTTTTATACTTTTTGTGCTTCTATTCCATTCTATTTACAATGAAATGCGGGCCTAAAAAAATATTCTGAACAACTTTTTCTAATAACTTTTTTCCATATCTATAACGCCAAACAAAATATTGAGAATCAGTCCTATCTGTTTATTCGTAGTAGGCTGAGTTTAAAATTCATAATTCGCTTAAGTATCTTAAAAAATATGACCCGTCACCGTTTATGACTGTGCAAAAATTCAGATCTGTTTTCCTTTAAATAACTATAATATGAGGGTGTCTGTATATGTATATATAAACTTTGCGTTAAGAAATAAATTAGTGCTTCTAGATCTTCTAGACCGAACCCCTGCTGTACCAAGAAACAGAGGTATTTAGAAATGATCCCCTCAAAGACCTGTATAAATAAAAATTTGCATAACTAAAACTGATTTATGGATTGGAATCAAGAACGATAGTTTCTAGTACTATGGAAATGCTTCATAACTAAGAGATTTATTGAAAGTTATAGGAAAAGGTTCAAACAAACTTGTAGCTCATTGTTTTAAGAAAACATATAGAATCAGTTTTACCTTTCATAAACAAAGTTTTTTGGATGAAACCTTTGCTTCTCATTTCTTATAACTAAACACAGTTCTTTTACTTCTTTGTTTTAAACTTCTCCACAACAGATCGAACTATTCATTCATTATATTTTATTTCTTTTCTCTGAGCACTCTTTTACATTTTCCCTTTCATATGAGTATTTCCTCTTTGCATCTTCTGTTTCGCTTCGAAGAATTTCCATTCGTGATGATTGCTGTCTACTTTTTAAAACCTTTTCACAGTTATCATCGAACCTTTATTTCCCATATTTTTTACCCCTCTTCACCCTTGCAATGCTTCCTTGCGTATACGTATTTCACTCTTTTGTTTCGGAATTTCTTGTGAAGGCTAAACGCCTACAAAGTAATGGTCTGAATCGGCATAAGGGCCTCTGTAGTTTCTAACATTCTTGATGTTCTTTTGATCTGCCATTTCAATGAGTACATCATTCATTTTGTTTACACAGCTACCATCGGCAGTTCACCAAGTTCTTTTATAGATGTTTCTCCTTTAGAAGTCTGTACTTTTAATAACTAAACTTTTTTCTTCAATTAAAATTCGCCCATTTTCGTTACTCTCCTCATGTTTGCTGTATTTTCCAGTTACAGGTCTATACCTAACTTCTTTTCCAATTTTTGAATTTGTATCTTTAAGTCAAATTTTGGTATGTTTTCGCATTCTTTATCTAGTATACAGTAAAATTCTTCTTTTACTTCAATCTTTCTGTCCGCTGATGGTGCTGAATATTTACCAAACTCAAATTCTGGTACCTTCCTTTAAATCTCATATAACAAATTCTATCTTATATAGCCTTGAACTGTAGTATTGCCTTTCACTTTCCATAAATTTAAACGTATCTCATTTTCCTTGTCCATAGCTGTGGTCAAATTTTGCCCAGCTTTGGCATTTTTCTTCTTGTGCTTAAAGTTTTTTGAGATGCCTTTTGCTGATTGAACATCTTTCAGTGCTCCCTTGCCTTTATGCCATATATATTGCTTCATGTCCATGTTCCTCCCTACTTACCTTAATAACCGTGCACAATGTAATATAAAAAAGCCAGGTATTCTTTGAGCTTTTTATAGCGTCCAGCAGTCCACAGGGGCGTTATATATAGCGGGCATTTACATAACTGTAGGTAATAAAGCCCGGTGGTGTACCACAGGGTTTAAACGCGATAGCAATTAGTGCTCTCATGTCACATTGCAACAGACTCCCTTGCAATTACACGTAAATCAACAAACCAGAACTTTAGCACGTACGGTCATTAACACGCAACACGTGAAACGGCGTGCTGTTGTTAAGCCGCGCAGGTAATTTGTGTTAATGAACAAACTGTAGAGTTTGCACTTGCAGTCGTTCAGTAAAATATATCTACTGCAGAAAAATCTAAATGTATATAGAGTAGGTACAAAACATTTAATTAATTTCATTTACGAAGCCTCAGCCATAAAAATAACTTTTTTGGGATCTTATCTAACAATAAGAACACACATCGGTTCTTGGATTTCCTTTTAGTGTTTGATTCAATTTTTCACCTTTTTACCTTTGCTTCTATTTAACACTAACTAACACAGAATTTAGATAATAATACTAATAAACAAATAACTAAGCATGCACCTACTACCTCAGAAGAGCAAATCATCACAGAAAATAAAATAAAGAGCATTATCAATCTTCAGAGTGACATCAAAAATAATAAAAATCTAGATACCGACAAATTTCAAGTAGTCAAATCCAGAAGACGTAAGTTTCAACAATACTCTGAAACAGGCACTGCTGAAATTACAAATAGCACAGAAGAATCATTCCAAAGTAACAAAAACGAAAAGAAATTATGGTTATTAATTTCGAAAGTAAAAGAAACTGTTAGTGAAGAGATAGTACAGAAATATATTAAAGGCAAATGTAAATATATAACACTTCCGTAGTGTTTAAAATACAATTAATGGTTTACACTGAAGCTTTGCCGTATTGGTGCTGTATGATATTGTTTGACCATTTGATTTTGAATAAATTTTCACGTTTTTCTTTAATTATTTACTGAATATCATGTAAGCATGTTTGACAATTGTCAATTGTTTAGTTCGTTATTTAAAAATAATTTTCAAAATTTGAAATTTCATTTTGTGAAAACAGTCGCGAGTAAAACAATATGTATTGTTTTTCTACACTGATTTGTTATCTTACAGTATTAAAAACTGAAAGAGAAAGATATAGACTTATCTAAAATGTGGTCAGTAAAACTTACTCCCTTTCTTAATAAATGCCTTGCACACAGTTTTTTTATTTGTATATTTCCATCTATTTACAGTCCCTGTTTATAAATTCGTGGAAGCCGAATTTGAACTTATTTATAGCAATAAGTTATTTACCTTTTTCACTCACTTTACAACTGAAACTGGAAATTGCTTTGATCATTTGTCTTAGCCCAAGTATTGCACATTTTATAAATGGGCGGCTAAATTGTAAACTTATAACCAATGAATGACGAAATATCAGGAACAGGAGATTTTGAGAAATATAATATCCTCAGTAATAAACCCCTGTAATTGCTTTATTGGGGGGAACCAGTGGAACCCAACTCGCATAGGACCTTCTAGCTAGCAGGTACACAAGATATTAGTGGGACCCAACTCGTGCCTTTCCTAGAAGAACTGAATAAAGCAGAAATCTTGTTTTGGCACCTGACCAAGATAAGCTTGGAAACCCTTTGACGACTTATTCAATGTCAGTTTTGGATGAAAATTGTAAAAAAAAACGCGTCTATAAATTTTACTTCATTTACAATTTCGTAAATACGTAATTAATTAACCAGTTAAATGTATAGAAGGTCCAGGGGGGAAGGGCAGCTGCCCCCCTTTCGGTATGCCTATGCTGTGAATAATTATTTAAAAATCTTATATCTTTAGTATGGGATGATTGTTATTAACTACTAACTTCCAGTTATAAGGGAAGTAGCCGATAACTCCCTTATTTGAAATAAAATACACTTCTACTATTAATTTAAGGGTTCAAGGTCATGTATATCTAAAATCAACTGCTCCAGAGATATATCTGTGGAAAAATGACAAACTTTCACAATAGTCTGATTTTATGAGACCTCAGGGACTGTATTTTCCCGTCTTTCATATCATTTGACTTCATCAAGTCTATCTAAACATACTCTTCGCTAACAGACGAACTTATCAGCAACGTCTTGCGTAAACTTCAGTTAATATCGCATATCCTCATTACTCTACACCAGCTTGCACAGGTCTCACCGAAGTTGCCTAGGACGACGCAAGTTTGATTCCCTCCCCTGTAGTTATGAAAATTCATGAAAACGCCATACACACCTTTAATAATAGTTTTACACGAGGCGGGATACAACTTGACGGTTCGGATAATTTCGTTAAAACTTGGTACGTAATGTGTGAGCGGCTCTAACGGCGTTAGCCTGATTGAAGGGAAACTGGCTTATATAGGGAGCCGGAGGATTACACCGGAACTTCATCGGGGCATCGGTCTCTAGTGTGCTTTAACCGCTAAAATTCCAACTTCAACCCGGGGGACGCAGTTTGTCTCGGTGAAGTTTTTCTTGAATTGAGAAAGCGGCTTAGTGTTGAACTTTAAGAGTATTAACCGCAGGCAACTGCGTCGTTACTGGCTGCTGGTTGTTGGCAGTTACTAGAATCTTCGTCGAAAAGGACCATTTCATTTTGGCTCTAGATGCTGCTCACTTACCTTTGGGGCACCGTTATATCAGTTATGGAAGGATATACCTACTTTCAGTAATAGAATTTTTTGCTGGTTCCGATATTTTCTAATCCAGAAGTCTATAGCTTGGTTAATTCTATAGTAATGCAACTCTCTTACCGTTTTTACAACCCTGCAATGCTATTTACCTTTCATTTACAGGCACAGTTGGAACGGCAAACTCTCTCTTTGTGATTTTGCGAATTTCCAGTGTCGGTTTTAAGCCGTTTTAAAACTCGTTTTTTGTTTGTGTAGTGTATATTATTCTAAGTAGCTTTTAATCATTTGATTAATAAGACGTTTTACATCGATCGTTTTTATTTACGTCTCAAAATGAATTGTACGTAGTTTTAGATGAGTAGCAACATTATTTTGCACAAGCAAAGTATATCTAGTTATAATGAAATTTGTAGTTCAACTAGACAACATGCACATCTGAGCATTTTTTAATATGCAAAGAAAAATCTCGCATTCTTAAATATTTTTATTTTGATTTTTAACATTCCTGTAATATTTATATCCTGTGAATATGTTGAATGCTGTGCTAGCCGAAAATTATAAACAATACATTTTAATATTTTTAAAATCTTGTAACTATTGGAAACATGCGGTTAACGGTTAACATAACTAAATATGTAAATAAAAGACAAGTATTCTAAAAGAAAATAATAAGAATATATATTTTTTTTATCTAAAGCTCTAAATGCAAAAAAAATAATTCCATACATCTATTATATTTTTACAAAAAAATCTAACAAGTTTACACTGACATAACTTAAATATATTAATTATTATCATCATCATCACTACTGTCAAATTCTGAATCACTGTTAGCATCATCATTAACATGTATTATAAAATTTTGTAATTTTATTCTTTTTCATGTAATCAATTATTTCTATTTTTTGTAGCTGATGCTGGCGCCTCGTTCATGAATTTTGAATGATAACTCGCGTTATCCATGACTATAACAGATCCTGGTGGTAGCCCTGGCAGTAACTGCTGCTGAAACCAAGTTTTAAAAAGTGTAGAGTCCATGTCACAATGGTAGTCAGCAGAATAATTTTGGATCTGTTTCGCTGACAGTAATAGGCCATTTTCCACCCATCCATCACTTCCTCTCGCATGAAGAATTATAATTCTTTTTCCTCACGAGGTAGTGCTTGCAGAACGCAGTTGTTTGTCCCATCTGTCAGACCTTTTTTATCAAGTCGTGGGTGTCGTACCACGTTTCATCCAAATATACGATATTACGATTTTCTTTGGCGGTACCTTCTGATTTCGTTTATATAATCCCATCTCATTCTTTTTGGTCGGGTTGATTCCATTATGGGACAAACGTTGGTTTATTGTACTATAATTAAAACCGATGCTCCTCAAGTATTTTCTGAACCACTCTTCGCAATAACGTATGTCATATCCTAATTCCAAAAGTTTTAATTTCAGTCTTGCCATAGTTGGAACTTTATTTTCCTTATACATTTGGTAAATCCCTTTTTTAATTTCTATCTCAAGCTCTTTTGATATATTTAGAATTTTGCGTGATTTTCTTCAATTGTCTTTATTTTCAATAATATCTCCACAGTCGTGTAGGGGACACTAACCGTTTCGCATGTCACTTTTAACGGAGCACTGCACTCTTTTTTTATCAAAAAATTGTATAATTATTTTATGATTTCTTTGGCATCTTGGGTAAAGTAACGATGATTCCTCTTGTTTTCTTCAATTTGCACTTCCATGCCAGCGTCAGCAACTTCATTCTGAGCGGTACTTGGAGCAGCTTTTTCCCAAAGACGGAATATTTTTCGCTTCTCTTGTCTCGCGCACAGAAATACTAAGACTGAATGCTAGTTTTGGTTTGACCGGTAGTAAACTTTAAATAATCCGGCCCTGCTTAACCATCTTCCGAAAATCGGACCTAAATTTATGGTAATCCGGTTATTTGCGGTAACTTGTGAGGGGCCGCCTGCTGTTCGAGATGAAAGATAAATTTTATTGCAGGGTTGTAATAACGGTAAGACAGTTGCATTACTATACTACATATATTTGCGGAATTGCAAAAGCCTGACGACGTTAAGCAGTCAAGTTTTTTTTTGAGAAAAATCTGAAAAGCATAAGAGAAGGAAAAGGTGTTAGGCTCAAATCACGGAAGACATAACAGAGAAGTTGGCAGAGAATGAGGCTGAAAAAAGTTTTATGACACTAATGCCATGAACAGAAGGAGGCGGATGACAAAAAGCAAGTAGTAGTTGAGGTGCAGATGATTTTGATTTGCATTTGAAGGAAAAAGGGAAGGTGTTGGAATCATCAGGTAGATGAAAGAAGGACGGAGGTATAACGTAACAGACAGACAGAACAGAGAAAAACAGGAACTATTAGTGAACAGGGAAAGGAGCTGTTGGTTGAAGGGACTAGTAGTGGAAAAGGACTGATGTAATTAACTTAGTGAAAGGTGCGAGGACGCACACTATGCCAGGATGGACCGTTGATAGACACAAATTTAGTAGGCGCGGACAGAACAGTTGGTAGGTGTAATAATGTCAGTCAGGTTGTAAAGGGTCTTTTTGGTGCTTGTAAAATTCTCTAAAAAGCTAAACAAAGGTTGTTATCGGTCAAGTGGTGTATTTTGAAATGAGGAAGGTGCTAACAAATAATATTACGTGCTAAGCATGCGCACAGAAAGAAGCAGTGAGTAAATAAATATCTGGATGCACTTCTGTCTTGGGAAAAAACACCAACCGAACAAGGAGAATGAGACAATACTTCAAACTTGATGCAACTTCACAAACATCAGCTATCAGTATGCGTTTTCAAAAACGGCTTATGAAAAGTATAAAAATGAAGTTTTTTTAACCTTTCCATCATCCACCTAAAATATAAAAGGGGCTTCAGAATCTTGTAGGAATTTTTTTTCTTTCTTTCTTATAAGACTATTCTCTTGTGTCAGAGGATGAGGAGATGTGGCATGTAAATATCTGTCTGAGTATTGTGGTTTTCTGTACACTCCTGCTAGATGCTATATCACCTTTAACGTTGGCGCAGAACAGTAAATGTAATGCGATGCCGTTTATTGCAAACATGCCTTGTTTTGAATCATTTGTATTAAAAACTCGATAAAATTTACAGTATTATATTTTCAAATATTACTTTTTTTGTATACCGTTTAATTAAAATATCCCTGCTTTTTATTAAATTAACGTAAATAGCGTCAGTAGCACGGGGTCAAACACAACATGCCTTTATTCCAGGAAAATCCAATCAGTATAGTAATTACACCATTAAATTTAATCAGTTGCGTAAAAGGTTTCAATTAATGCAAACGCAGATGTATCATTGAGCTACACCAAAGGGTGCATTAACTGTTTTACGAATTAGCACATCGCTTTAAAACTAACGCATACAAGTTCAAGCGCATTAAAAACTGAAATCTTTATTTACCCGTTTAAATTTATTATTGAGCATGTAATCCCTGGAAACTTCAAAGATGGTAAAGGTTAACGGCCCGCTTTGGAGGGGAAAGGCATTTTGCCAAAGTAAATTTATCATAGCAGAAACAAAGCATTGTAACTTATTTCTTTGTGTAAACGATTAGAGAGACCACAACAAACGCTAAGGGGATTTGGGGAAAGTGACAAGAAGAAAAAACGGGAATTTAAATAAAGGGGTTTCTGATTATATGACTAAATCCTTACTTCGTTATTTGACTGTTGTGTGACAATTTGAATCGCTTATTTGAGATACCCAATAAGTCCTAATCTTAGATTTCTGAAATAAGATGAGATAACTGTTCACTGTCAAAACTAACAATATTATACTGTACGGGGTCATTTTTTTGAAACAGTACTTACATCTTACATTAATTTAAATACAGTAAAGAAACCTTTTTGCAACGGGACAACTTTTGAGATAAGGTTTTAATATAGGTACAGGTTATTTGCAAAATGTATCATTTCAAAATAATATAATAATAATACATTGGAAAATAGCATTTATTGATTTATTTAATGTTCAACATGAATACACAAAACAAACAACCCAAAACAAATCAAACAATATTCGCACGCCACCCAGTGCCCTTAATATAAACCAGCAACTGTGATTTGAAGCGTCTAAGAGATTTAGCAGATCTAACATGAAGTGGCAATGAATTGTATTTTATAAAACCTTTAAAAATAGAGATTTAGAGGCAGTTGCGTAAGTTCTATTCACGAAAATATCACCAGTATCTCGAGTTTCATATTGATGAACATCGTGTGCCCTAACTATCATTTTTGTTAGGCAGGGTGGCATGAGATTATTTATTATTTTATATATAAAGACCATCGTAAGATACAGCACCCTATCCGCAGTATTCAACCACTGTCGAGCAATCAACATAGTCCTAATCGGCGTGAGCCTGGCACACTTTAGAATAATTCTCATTGCACGATTTTTAAGTTTTTGCAAGCAAGACATCTTGTTAAGGTTGAACTGAAACACTATCGACGCATAGTATTCAAAATGAGGTTGTATAATAGTTTTATATACTCCAATGGCCGTTTCTGTAGAGAGGAATTTAGCCACTCTTGATAAGAAGAACAACTTTTTTGATATTTTCTTTTGCATGTAGTTAAAGTGCTCATCAAACGATAACAAGCAGTCAGTTGTGAGACCTAGGTATTTATATATCCTTACAATATCAATTCTACAATTGCAAATATGCAAATCTATTTTATCCAAATCTAAAAATTTATATTTGTATTTAGTAGTGACAATCATACCCTTAGTCTATTATACATTAAGCTTTAATCTATTTGAAGCTAGATACTGCTCTACCTTTGCAAGAGTTTTATTCATTTTTGCTATTGCTACATCTAAATTACAATCACTTTCAACAAGTAATGTATCACCCGCAAATAAATTAACAAAATCACAACCAACAAACAAATCAATATCGTTAATATATACTGTAAACGACAGAGGCCCTATCACACTCTCTCTGTTTTCTACTACTTAAATAATTAGCCAACCACTCGTGCACCTTTCCCTGAAAACCATATTGAAATAATTTTCTAAGCAATATCGACCTGTCATTTGTCTCAAAAGCTCGCTTCAAATCGAGAAAAACACAAACAATATTCTTATTAGTGATAATATCAGCATAAAATTTACTAAGAGTCAACTGGAGGGCACTCTCACAAGAGTGATTTTGCCTAAATCCGGATGGATAACTCAACAATATTTCATATTTTTCTACGTGCTGTTAAGAGTTGTCTGTAAACTACCATTTCCAATATCTTCTCAACAACAGGCAAAGTATTAATTGGTTTAAATTTGCTGCACTCAATAGTGTTTACCTTTGGTAAGCGAAGTGTTAATGATATTCAAAATAACATGACCTATAGTTGGAAATATTTTTTGTGCAATCATTCACATTGAATTTATTATCCAGATTATTAGCTATTTTCCTTAGTTGACTCATATTCACTCGGCTGAATTCCGACAAATTTGGATACATATTGCTGTTTGTAAATTGACATGTATCATTGTAATCTATATCACTGACAATTGAACTAATACTTTCTATAAAATAATTATTGAACCTATTCGCAATCTGCACAGTATCTCTTACTAAAATCATATGATCATCACAGTAGAAAGGAACACAACTATAGTCACACTGATTTTTTGTATTTACAAGTTTTTTTGATGTTTTCCACATCATACTGGAGTTATTCTTAAAACAATCAATTTTTTGTGGTAGTAACGTCGTTTCTTCCCTCTAGGAAAACTTACAACCTCATTCCGCTTTGATTTATACAGCTGCCAACTGAGCACCCTGTTTTGCTGGTTGCTACACCTAAACGCTTTATATGCAATGTCCTGTTCCCCGATTTTGTTTTTAACATCACTATAAAACCAAGGTAACCCATTTTTTATATTAAAAGTAATAATAATATTTTTTTTGAAATTGTTTAAAGTTATTAAATTTGTCGTTTTAATGATAACATCATCAACATGCAATACTATGTCAACACTTTCATTTCTATGCATTTATTTAAGAAATTTAGCTGTTTTAAAGTCTAATTAAATCTGTCAAATCAACATCTGGCTGATTGTTTCCGACTATGCAGTGACAACATAATATCTCACATATTTGTTTAATCTGTAACGATAACCGTGATGTGTTCTAATTAATTAATAACCTCATTGATAAACTTTCCCGGTAAAACCTCCATTTCTCCTTTTTACGCTGCATAATACAAACTGGAGCTCTAAATGGAAAGAACAGTACATCAACTTAGAAAAACTCGACTGCTCTACCAGATTATCCTCGGGTTGTCTCTTTTGTCCATTTTCCGCGAACTGGGAGACAATTAACCGTATCCAAAGAAGTGGAAGTACATTTAACCGATTGCTTTAATTTAATTTAAAGTCCACACTTTTCCGGGAAATTAGCGGGAGTCCTGTAAGATGGATCGGACCCACTTATTTCTGACTAAAATACATCCCTCGACTGCGAACTCTGACGCGTTTTGCTGTATTTGTCTTCAGTCTAGCCGAATTTTTGCTTCGTCTATGCGGATTGGGGTTGATTTTGATTTGTTAGCAAGGAAAGCTCTAGCTGACTGATGAATAGAGAGATGTGTGGAAGAGTAGTGATTAGATGATCAGTGATGAGGAAATCATTGAGAGAGTCAAGTTTCGTTACGTTTCATCAGATGCCAGTTGACATTTTTGCCTTCATACCTACTTTGTGCATACTCGCATAGTAATGCAACTCTCCTACCGTTATTACATCCCTGCAATAAAATTTATCTTTCATCTCGAACAGCAGGCGGCCCCTCACAAGTTACCACAAGTAACCGGATTACCATAAATTTAGGTCCGATTTTCGGCCGATGGTTAAGAGGGGCGTTTACCTAGAGCGAAACGGGTCATTTTAAGCACCTACCGTTTTACATTTTACCGAGTTATTCGAAACTCTTTCGAAGTGAAATTTCGACATCGTCATGACAAAAGATGTAGCTACAACGTAGAGTTCGAGTTTTTTCTGAATTTGGTAGGGTAATGTAAATATTTGTTGTTATATTTTGCTCGAAAATGCGTATTTTTGGCGAGCTATTTCTCGAAAACTAAGGCACATAAACGAAAAAATCGAACTCCACGTTGTAGCTACATATTTCTTTGTACACTACCAAAAACATGAGCACGATAAATAAGTAAAAACATTCAAAAAATCTAAAACCGCAAACCCTTCCATCACGAGAGCGAAATGCGAATGCCCATCCCCACTAGGTCCGTCGCGTGGTATCCAGTGAACAGTGAGGCTAAGATACAAACCGGTCGGGAATGATCGAGCGGTATACGATCTATTCCGATATGACTGAATTTCTAATATTGTATGTCTAAATTCACGTGACATAATGTTAAAACCTCTTTCACATTAATTTACTGTCTGCCAAAGCAATGGGGAGGCGGAAGGAAAATTATTATAAAAGTTCCTCCAGAAATCATAGTCGACATGCAGTTAGAATCAAATGTTCATCTTTACAGAAACAAATGGGTTATTCCATATTTTTAATAACCTGGTATAATATCATAGTAAGTTACTAATATCATGCTTACTTTTTTATGCACGCATTACAGTCAGCAATTTTCCGAATATTAGTTTAGCCCGTCTGTTGCTCGTACATACGAACATACGATCTCTGCGTGATTTCAATCTATCAGCTACCCTCTTACGTCCCATGTCCCGCTGGTAATATGGGTTGCATAGTTTACATTTCTGCCCGATCGCTCCAAGTAAATGCCCCTCTTAAGCAGGGTCGGATTATTTAAAGTTCACTAACGGTCAAACCAAAACTAGTCTTAATATTTCTGTGCGCGAGACAAGAGAAGAGAAAAACGTTCCGTTCTTCGGAAAAAGCTGCTCCAAGTACCGCTCAGAATGAAGTTGCTGACGCTGACATGGAAGTGCAAATTGAAGAAAACAAGAGGAATCGTTGTTACCTTACCCAAGATGCCAAAGTAATCATGAAAAATCTATACAATTTTCTGATACAAAAAGAGTGCAGTGCTCCGTTAAAAGTGACAAGTGAAATGGTTGGTGTCCCTTACACGACTGTGAGAGATATTATTGAAAATAAAGACAATTAAAGAAAATCACGCAAAATTCTAAATATATCAAAAGAGCATGAGACAGACATTAAAAAAGTGATTTACCAAATGTATAAGGAAAATAAAGTTCCAACTACGGCAAGACTGAAATTAAAACTTTTGGAATTAGTATATGACATAAGTTATTGCGAAGAGTGGTTCAGAAAATACTTGAGGAGCATCGGTTTTAATTATAGTACATTAAACCAACGTTTGTCCATAATGGAATCAACCCGACTAAAAAGAATGAGATGGGATTATATAAACGAAATCAGAAGGTACCGCGAAGAAATCGTGATATCGTATATTTGGATAAAACGTGGTACGACAACCACGACTTGATAAAAAAAGGTCTGACAGATGGGACAAATAACTGCGTTCTGCAAGCACCACCTTCAAGAGGAAAAAGAATTATAATTCTTCATGCGGGAGGAAGTGATGGATGGGTGGAAAATGGCTTATTACTGTCGGCGAAACAGATCCAAAATTGTTGTGCTGACTACCATTGCGACACGGACTCCGCACTTTTTGAAACTTGGTTTCAGCAGCAGTTACTCCCAGGGCTAGCACCAGGATCTGTAATAGTCATGGATAACGCGAGTTATCATTCAAAATTAATGAACAAGGCGCCAGCATCAACTACAAAAAATAGAAATAATTGATTACATGAAAAAGAATAAAATTACAAAATTTTATAATACATGTTAATCATGATGCTAGCAGTGATTCAGAATTTGACAGTAGTGATGATGATAATAATTAATATATTTAAGTTATGTCGGTGCAAACTTGTTTGACTTTTTTGTAAAAATGTAATAGATGTATGGAATTATTTTTTTTTGTATTTATAGCTTTAGATAAAAAAATATATATTCTTATTTTCTTTTAAAGTACTTGTCTTTTATTTACATATTTAGTTATGTTAGCCGTTAACCGCATGTTTCCAATAGTTAAAAGATTATAAAAATATTAAAATGTATTGTTTATAATTTTCGGCTAGCATAACATTCAACATATTCACAGGATATAAATATTACAGGAATGTTGAAAAACAAAATAAAAATATTTAGTAATGCGAGATTTTTCTTTGCATATTAAAAAATGCTTAGATGTGCATGTTGTCTAGTTAGATTACAAATTTCATTATAACTAGATATACCTACTTTGCTTGTGCAAAATAATGTTGCTACTCATCTAAAACTACGTACAATCACTGAGTAAAAGAATTTTATGCTCTAAGGTACAATTCATTTTGAGACGTAAATAACAACGATCGATATAAAACTCCTTATTAATCGAATGATTAAAAACTACTTAGAATACTATACAATACACAAACAAAAAACGAGTTTTAAAACGGCTTAAAGCCGGCACTGGAAATTTGCAAAATCACAAAGAGAGGGTTTAATTTATGAGGGGTCGCGTGCCTTTCCAACTGTGCCTGTAAATGAAAGGTAAGTAGTATTGGAGGGTTGTAAAAACGGTAAGAGAGTTGCATCGATATTCTTTTTATTGCGAATTATATTTGATAGAATTACCTATCATTTAATCAGTAAATGCGAATCCGTAATAATGCTTTGGCGTAGTAGATGATGAGGTTAACTAGGTTGTCCACACTTTTATTTATAGCACTACATCTTAAAATGACAGATGGTTATAGATGTTACTTACAGACTGGTGACTAACTAATCGTTACAGATTGGGTACCTACTTATGGCTAATTACAGTGCTTATTTATACTGGTGGTCAATGTCGATGAACATCAACTGACCAACTGTTTATTATTATTGCACAGTAAAGCCACTTAATCGTTCTTTCCTGTAGGTGCGCTATGTAGGTCACTATACACTCTTTCTCTCCAGCAGATTGCTGAAAACTTTATAACGCTTATTATGAATTTTCTTATTCGACTTCGCTCAATGGGCTGTTGTGGGTCCTTTTTATATAGTATTATTGTTTTTAAAATATGTATATACTTGCCGGGGTGTCCTGTAAATGTCCTCAACTGCATGTTGATGAGCGTGCGCTTCCATCAGGGTAACCTGTGTTTGTAACGTGAGCTCTAAATGGGATTCTGAAGCGTTCTCGATATACATCCCCATGGATTCTATAATTTCAATTTTTTACACGTGCATCAGTTGTCTAACTTGAAATACCAAAAATTTTAAATGTGAAATTTTACTGGAATGTAGCTTCAGCTAAAGCTCAGTGGGAAAACGCGAATTCAAAGTACGTACTCGTATCTGCCTAATTCCACAAACATCGTTCAAAGTGCCTGCGGTTGCGGTAATATTCAGTTAAACCTCTGGTATACCGAGGATTAATCTGATCCTAGCTGCGATTAGCGCGTATCAATCGGCCACTAGTATAGGATTACATGATGATGTAGATACATCAAATCAGGGTTATTAACAGATTTCGACGAGATTTATTGAATGAATCCAAATTCACTAACAAGTGCGTTTTCTTCAACGGCTGTTTTTGTATTCATAGATTGTTTTGATTTTTGTGGCCGACACTTTTGAATTAAGTTCTGCGTTCAGAATTGTAATCGATGTAATTGTAACAGAATACCCATCTGCATCACAATTAGATAGATGTCATATGAAAGTTCGCTCCTATATTATAGTAGCTTTTTAGTCGAAGCGCTTTAAAATGCTGATCATTTAATCAGTACGGTATAAAGAATAAATGATACTGGAGCGACAGTGTTTGTGTTATTATGCCGGCAGACGTTGTCATTGTCAGCAAATCCTCAGGAATTCTCAGTCACAGGTACTTAAAAGACAACGCAACATAACAGTAATTTCATGTAACACTCACTTTCAGGGTAGGATTTGAAGCGAAATGAAAGTGCATTACGTCTACGTTGATGTTTTGCGGCTCGATTAACTTCCCTTCCTTTTTAATTACTTATTCATGCCGAATATCCACATTTTGCACAGTCTAGCACACCAATGAGAAAACCTAGCACACTTTTTGCCTCTTAGATATTTGGGAGGGGTGAAGACTTTAAATGCGTGGGCAGAATAGTTAATTAATTGATTAAATTCAGTTAATCACTGTAAACGGCTATGTAAATATTTTCAGCATAATATGGTCGGACGATTTTGTCTATATCAGGAATCTATGTTACTCGAATATCCCTAACGGCATATACTGGATGTCCCGCATTATGTGGGCAACCTCTCTTAATCTGAAAACTGAAGTAAAAATAGCATTATTTTACAGTATAGCTTTTTCGAAATAACGCCCGCCTACTGAGATATTAACTCTTAAATATGGGATAAGGGAAGCAGTTTTTCAAGATGTAATGTTATAATTTGTTCAAATTTTGGTAATTATTATTTCAAGTGGAAGCCGTTAAAATGATGGGTACATTTATTTAATAAATGTTTTGAGGGGCCGGGAGGGGGCCAAACTCCCACATTTTGACCCTTAACGGGTAAGTATTGTGTATTGTAAGTATCTGTTTTTATAATCTATGGGTCTTGTAAACAAAAAAAAAGTACTCGTTGTTCATGCGGTTAAAATTTACCCTTTCCAAGCAAATTGCAGTTGAATGTTAAAGTTCAATTTTCACTGCTTTACTAAATCATTTGTTCTTGTCAAATTGGTCGTGATAAATAATAAAACTGTGGTAGTTGTCATTGTTTCATTAACATTTTGATAATACCAAAAATTCTGAAATATTCTTATAAATGAGTACGATAACATGCATTTAATGATTTCTTATAGTTGAAACTTCTTATTTTGAAAATCACCTATTGTAACAATTATCAAATTTATATTAAAATGTTAAAATTTTTGCTGTCATAGGGGGTGAAATCTCAATCTTTATTATTTGTTAAAAACAAAATGATATTAGTTAAGCAGTGTAAATGTGAACCCTAACATTCAACTCCAATTTTCTCGGAAAGAGTCAATTAGAGCCAAATTTGTTTACGAGATCCAAAGCCTAAAAAACACATATTTTTGGGAAAAATATTTACCCCTTTTAAAGTTATGGGTTATTAAAATGTGAGGGTTGGCCCCCCAAACATGTGTGCATCACTTTAATGGCTTCCTCAAGTTTTATGAAATTATATCAATCAGCCTAAGAGATATTTTTGAAAAAACTGTTTGTTTGAACATCTCAGTAGGCGGGTGTTATTTAAAAAAGTTATACTGTAAAATAGTACCTATTTTTACACCAGTTTTTAAATTCCGAGAGGTTGCCCACATAATGCGGGACATCCAGTATATGCTGTTTGGGATATTCGAGTAATATAGAATCCTGATATAGACAAAATCGTCCGACCATACTATGCTAAAAATATTTACATAGTTGTTTACAGTAATTAATTGAATTTAATCAATTAATTAACTATTCCACCCACGCATTTGAAGTCCTCGCCCCTCCCAAATATCTAAGAGGCAAAAAGTGTGCTAGGTTTTCTGATTGGTGTGCTAGACTGTCCAAAAGGTTCTTATTCGGCATGAATAAGTAATTAAAAGAGAAGGGGCGGAGGGGGGGACAACATTAACTTGGTCCCCAAATATTTTTTTAAATAGAGAAGACGGAATATGTGCTAGCTGTATTGAGGGGTGTGCTAGCTGTGTGCAATCCCCCTATCTGGATGGATAGGGTGGTTGGGGGGGGGGGCAAGTTAATCGAGCCATGTTTTGCGATGGGTTATTTTAAATAGTTCCAATTACATTTATAATTATTACTCCTACTTCTCCTACATCCAGGGCAAAGCACTTTTGACTTGCTATTTTTACTATTTTTTTTGTAGGGAATTCCACTGTATTAGTGAGATTTATGAAATTAACTATAACTTCCTGAACAGTATAAGGTATTACACAGCACAAACATTCCCAAAAGCTGAAAAACACCACCAAAAGAAGGCGCGTGCGTGCTGTCAAGCAATTTACGCTCACTTGGAATACTTGTCAAAAACGACACCAGTATGTGTATTGCTTAGCTGGCATCACGTATATACGCCTTTTTGTGTTCTCTTTAACATTTTTGTTTGCATAGCGTATCTGACGAATATAAATTTCAGCAAATTGTGTTTTCGATAGCAGCTTTGAAACTTATTTTTCAAGCTGCATCAATAGATTCTCCGAGCATTTAATATAAAAAGTCGCTTGTTGCTTGGCCACGCAAGGAGACGCTTTTCCATGAACACGACAATAGTTTCTTTCTGAAGATGCAGGCGTGCTCCCCCAAGAGTTAGTGCCGTTCTGATAGTGTGCTAATTGCATGCACTTCCCCCAGGTGCATTAAATTACAAATGGCATTTCCGCTTGCCGTCTGGTTCCGGAAACTCAATATCACAGTCATTGGTCGCGCCTCAAAGGAATTCTACGCGAGAACTATAGCCCTCGGTGAAGAATTTACACGCTAGTGGATCCCTAATACGACAATTCAAATCACTTTATATGCCCGAAGCGCCCCTAAGACTAATTCGATCGAACCAACCGTAAAAGTGCTATATACTTGCTTTACTCTCGCAGCAAAGAATTCAGCGCGGCGGTATGCACTATTTACAGGGAAACGCTTTCAGAAAATCACCTGTATTTATAGGTCTGATGCTTAGTGGGGCTGATTTTGGATATGTAATGCATTTGGAGTAAACATATAGCCAAACTCGTAGAAAGTTCTTCCGGATTTGATTCCGTGATCGTAGCAATTATTTTTGACGTTTCGTCGATCTTATTGTCTCCCAGCCGACACAGTTACATATAATTTATGTAATTATTATATAACACCACTTACTTAAACCATGTTCGATATGTAACATGTATGGTACATGTACAGCACATGTTCTGAAAAACGCCAGCTCAAACGTGTGTCATTTGCAAAATCTATATTACATAAAAAAGCTACATAGCAGCCATGTAATTTTTATATGTTGTTGCGATGTAGCTGCTCTGTTTATGGTACAGATGTGATACCAATACGTTACATATATTTTATGTCATTAACACGTAATGTCACTACGTTTGATACGTTATATGTAAGAACATTTAAAGTTCATGTACTTGAAAATACCGGCTCAAATAGGTGTGATCTGTAATACATCTGTTACATAAAAAAGCTACAAAACGGACATGTACCTACCTTTTATATATTACAGAGTATATACAGTTTCATTTACTTTATGTTATTTATATGTACTTCAGATGTGTTGTACATGCATAAATGAAAAAGTCCTTTCACTGAAATAAAATTTATTCGAGATGATTACATATTACAAATATGCATAATGTCTTATGGGCATATAAGCTATCTACACAAAAGTAACCTACTATATTTTTTCTTCCGCGACACGCGTCTGGCGGAAAACATCTTTGAAAGGATTTGAACTAAAGTTAGTGTTTTAAATTGCAAACAACAGTATTAAAAAGTTCCTTTTCTTATCTGCAACTTTAGAAGTTAATGTTTTGAAAAAGATGTATAATAAAACAAAATGCAGAGTAATTTTTGTATGTCCTGTAACACCCTACAGTCTGTACAAGTAAGAAGAAATAACAAACATGCGATGATTATGTTTTATATAAAAAAATATAAATACCACCCACCTTTTCCGTATTAACCTTTATCCATTAAGACGTATCCATCCATATTTGCCTTAAAATTGTTAGTTATTTTTAATTTTTAATTAGTATTAAAATTTTACCTTTTAATGCTCTCGCGTAAACGCCTATTCCTATGGCCAAACCAGGAACAAGCATTTGTACAATGGTTAGTCACAATAGCTTTTGAACATCTACAGACGAAGCCTCTGACATTTTTGTCAATTATTTGTGACAGATATTGTCTCTCAAATCATTTTAGCCAGTACAGTCATACATATAAGATTTATGTCACTATAATATAACAGTGTTTACATACAACACGTAAGGTACATGAATGGTACATATAACTAACAGCTATAATACCATTATAATGTAACAAATACATTACACACAAGGTACACGCAGGGCACATACACTATCAGATGTCGGCTAATATCAGTTACAGAAATATCTAAATCTTCTTTCTCCACCATCTTGTATGATCCGAATTAGTATTGATGCTCTTTTACCTTATTGTAGAACATTGAAGACTAAAACTGTGCCTGAGTTAAGCTCTCAATGGTCCAATATATAGAAGAAGAGCAGATGAATTTTTTTAAACAAACTTAAAATTTTAAAGTTTAGTGATGTTTTAAGTATTTTCTGACAACAATTTAACCTTTATTTGAAGAAAAAATTGTTTTTAAATCAAAACACAAAAATAAAAAAATTGCAAAGATCTTATCACTTAAAAGTGCATTGGCCATGAACCCACGGTATTTTTTACACGGTTCTTCGAAACGGGACCTTACACCAGGCGACCTGGAACTGGTCCCCAACGAAGAACTAACGTATTCGAGATCGTCGTGCTACGGCTGTAGAGATCAGAAATCGACTTCATCACGCCAGGAATGCCAATGTAAGCCAGCGGACAGTTAGACGAAGACTTGGAGAAGCCAATCTTACCAGTCGTAGACCTGCAACAGGCCCAGAGCTTCTTAGGCGTCATCGTGTTGCGCGACTTCAGTTTGCCAGAAATCACGAGCACTGGGGTGAAGATGAATGGGGACGCGTTTTGTTTACCGATGGGTCCAGATTTAGCCTGCGGTCTCCAGATGGTCGTAAGAGAGTATGGCGAAGACAACAAGAGCGTTTTGCAGAATTTACCTTCAGTCCCAGGGTAGATTACCATGGGGGCTCAGTTATGGTGTGGGCAGGAATTTCTCTGGAGGCACGCACAGAATTGTACATCCTTCCAAGAGGCTCCTTAACTGCTGCCAGGTACATTGATTAAATTCTCGAAGATCTTGTTGTCCTCTATATTGATTTTATTGGACATGAATTTCTTCTAATGCATGATAATGCCAGACCGCACACCGCGAGAATCACACAACAGTAATTAAACAAATTAAAATTCCTGTTATGGAGTGTCCAGGTGTAAACCCAATTGAACATGCTTGGACGAAGGATGCGAAGTCGTGTTCCTGCTCCTTTAACTTTAAATCAGATGCAGCAAGCTCTTTTAGAGGAATGCGAACGTATTCCTCAAGAGGACATTCGCCATTTGATTTTAGGCATGCCAAGGAGAATACATGCATTACTTCGGCAATACCCGTTATTAAAAATGAGTCTTTCCAGTTTTTGATAGCAAATTGTTTCAGTTTTGATTAATTTAATGTCATTTTGCAACAATATCAATTCGTAAGAATTTAGGATGGCAATGCCATCTGTCAGCATTACACTGACATGATGACAAAGCCACCTAGCTGTCTTAACGGGTACTACTTTCTAAAGGAAGTGACCTGTAGTATATAAGTAAAACCAGTTCTATGCCATGCTGTCTACACTAGACCTAAACTGCACTGATGAGCTGTAATGACAGCGAAATAGATCTATCTGCAGTTGGTTGAGGTGTAGACACCACAGCATAGACATGCATTTTAATATCACTTCGTGCTTTTTCGTCCTCATTTATTAATTTGTAACAAAACAATCTGTCTTTCTAAATAATCGTTCAATTGTTGTTAAATAATACTTAAAAACATCTTATTATGTCTCTATTTAAGATATTATAATAATGAAACATCACAAAGCGTCTAAATTTTTAATTGTGAGTGTACTATTCAAAATAAAATTTCTGTTACCGTCTTCAGCAGAGCCTACAGAACTTACCATTGAACATCCAGAACGAAAAGCTACGATACCGGATAGCACTAGATCCGGAATAAATATAACTCACTGCGGTATTTACAATTTACATGTAGTGCAAAATAGATTGTTATCGTCTTGTTACTGCTTTTTTTATATAACAGTAACTGTGTTGTTGTTAAAATGTTATATTATGTAAAATGAATATTAAAAAAATCATAAACAAGTTTCGAAAGAATGATAAAATATTTTAACATTTGTTTTGTGATCCAGACCGACAAATATTTTGGCGTTCTAGAACATAAAAGTGTTTTTCAGCTACGTGACAAAAAAGATTCCCTTTGTCAACTGAAAATTTAACCAAAATGTCAGCTTTTGATAGTTTTCAAAAAAATGATTTGTAAGGATGAACCCTCCGCATACCTAAATAAAAAAAAACAAACGAAGCAGTAAAGTAGTAAAATTGTATCTGTTGGTCTCACGTGTATCGCGTGAATTTTGTCCGCCGCGGAAATTACACCGGAAGAAAACGCGGCGCAATCCATTATTAATTTTCGAATTTCAGCGGTACAGCATCGCTGGTCCGCCGTATCAACACGCCCTCGGCGATCCGGGGGCTAAACGCCAAGAACCCACCCGATTCCGGATGCTACGGCCGGAGTTCCAGGCCACTCCTGGTTCGCCACACGCTAATAACTCAGGCTCACGATGAATTAGGCGATGTGCTCGTTACATGAAACGGTAAACTTCATGCATTATTTATCAGTTACTGATGCCACCCCCGCGGTTAAGTGGCGTTCGGGCCTTATTACCCGTCTCTTTGTCGATGTTTCTCACGTATGGTCCGCTTTTTTTGGTGCACAGCCCGGGAGAAGCTTTTGTATCTGCGTTTCGTCGATGTTCGATAGTGCTTGAATGAATAATGAGCTGAAGAATCAGATCCTCAGAGCACAACCGCGCGGTGGACTTTGTCAGTGTGCAAGATCCCGCTCCTAACGCGCAAAATAGCCAGACATTTTTTTCTTGAACATTCGACATACCCATTAGATATGATTTTAAATTAGACTCTGAAAAAATAATAATTATTGGGAAATACTATATTCAAACAGGAAGTTATAAGCTCTTCTTAAGGGATAAAAATGTTATATACAGTGTGGTCCAAAAGTAATTGAAACTAGTGCTTGAGTCTCGGTCTCGGTCTCGGTCTCGGCCTACTTGGTCTCGGTCTCATGACGAGAGTCTCGGTTTTTCTGATAAGTGGTGGTAATACTAATATTTTTGAAATCCCGATATATTCCTTTTACAAGAATGCCATCAAAGGCGATATTAGATATATTTACAACTAAAGTGCATCGTAAATATCTTGAGATATATCTTCTACAGCTACGCGGTGGTGGTTACGGGTGATTAAGCTTGGCATTTCGGTATTTGACATCTGTAATTTTTTCTTTTAAAATAACAGTGCAGGGCACCAAATACATTTGTAAGCCGTATTAAAATTATATGCGATAAATATATTTGTGTTAGCATAAATATGTCAAATTTATCGTTATTTATCAGATTCTTATAACATTTTTACATACAGTGATTTAAAAAGTATATACTTTTGTATATATTAATTAATTTGAGATTTCTTAAATAAATAATGATATCAAGTTGATCATGCAAGTAACTAAACTTTGCTATCCGCTCCATCACACTTGGTCATAATTGACAATAAAATGCATACAAATTAATGTATTGCGCTATAGTCTTCATAGAATTTATGTACCTACGCAAGATGGCTTGTTGATTTCATAGTAATTATAGTAGTTGATTTGACTGCATTATTGTATTTTATTAATTATTTATCAGGCCAAAATATTAGATTGAATCTAACAGTGCTTTTTGTGCAATTAAAGCCAAGTGCGCTGTAGCTGAAAATAAAACTTAGTTACCTACTTCCCCACTTCCATCATACAATTATAATTATTTAGAAGAAACTGATATTAATTCTTACACTTTACATTTGTCTTGTCTGATTTATTTTTTGGAAAATACTTTCTTACGTCGCCAAATATAGAAACCAATGTTTTATAAGAATCGTAGAAAAATATGTTTAAAAAAAATGTTGCTAGGACTATTCTGATATAGGTATCTACCTACACAAACATGATTATTATATCACGTCTTCGCATATAACTTTTATTACGATCTACAAACGTATAGGTTAGTTAAAGGTACTTTTTTAATAAAGTTATAGGGGTTAATACTAAAATCATCATGTACGCTGTATTGCCATTGACCATTGGTTATAAAAACTACTAATTACAAATTACAATACACTGTCATTGATGCTATCTGCCACGCCACTGTGCGCTAGGGAACGCCGATATAGCATTTATTAACAAATCTTTTCAAGTAACATTTCAAAAACTATTTTAAACATTAAACTGCACTGATGAGCTGTAATGACAGCGAAATAGATCTATCTGCAGTTGGTTGAGGTGTAGACAGCACAGTATAAAGCGTTGTGCTTACATTTCGAAACAAACATATAATTATTTTTATCATTTTTATTCAAGTAACATTTTTATTCACCAAACATAAATCAAAGATTTTTAAACTGAAAGCATCGCCTTTCCTGCAAATTATTACGTTTGTTGATGATTCTTATCCTTGCAAAGGCTTTTAGTGTTGCTTGAATTTTGGCACAATATGTAGTTATACGGTAAATATTTTCGCTGTTTTTGAGGATATTGCATAATGCATAGACGTGCAGGTAATATTTTATTTTATGCTATTAAGCCATTTCTGAAAATTTGCTTTTTCTATAGTCCTAGTACTTGTACTTGACTAGTAGTTTACTGTTCCTGTAAACATGTAAAATCTTTCAGATAAAAACTCACTATATAATTTGCAGAGCTTTATCGCTTACTATTTTATTACTACTTGAATTAAAACACTACTAAAATTATGTAGTAATAGAATTAGGTAAATAATTAAATTATATTGTGCTAATTTAGTGAACTAAAATAATGGGTAAGAATATGATAATTGTGTTATTTACACTTAAAAGTGTCATGTTTGAAATCATCGTCACTAGTGTAAACAATTTAATCCCACCTTTTTATAAATATATTTGTGTAAAAAAACGAGACTCTCGAAGCCTCGTATGTTCAGTTTCGGTCTCGTATGGGTCTCTGTACTTTAATCTCGGTCTCGGTCTCGTATGAATTTGTAAGAAGGTAAGATATCACGGCCAGGGATGAATTGAAATCTTATTCTGTTTCGGTTGGCCGCGCTGTTTTCGCTGCTTTCGGCGACGTTTCGCCCGCTGTTGTAAAGGGCATCATCAGGACAAACCTATTGAATGACAGAGAAGAAGATTCTGAAAGTGGGGATAGCCGCTGTGTTATTGGGTTTCTTTTAGATAACCGTCTTCCTGGTTGATATTATTTGGAATTTTTGGAAATTTCTATGACTTCTCGTAATTTTAGTGCTGTGAAAAAGGGGACTTTCACTAGAATTGACACAATGTCGAACAAAATATTGTGACCTTTTAATGATGATGTTCGGATACTGCTGTGTGGGTGAGGAAATCTGATTGTATGCAGCGTTTGTGTGTATTAAGCCTGGTTTTAACGGATCTGCCTGTTTCGCCGATACATACGGCACCACACAAACAAGGGATGCTGTAAATACCTCTAGAAGATAGAGGATTTATTTTGTCCTTTTGAGATGGATAGATCTGATATGGAAAGGGGCTGGACGATGAGTTGTTTCTTAAGAATTTTACTGATTCTCTCTGCGACACCTTCATGATCAGGAAGTAATGCAGTGGATCTATAATTTGGGGGTGGTAAAGATGACGATTAGTTGCAGACTGTATCTCACGGTAATTATACCCGTTGTTAGTCAGACTGATGCTAAGTGTTGCAATTTACTTCGAAATTGGCTCGGTTCAGAAATTGACAGAGCACGGTTAACGAGAGAAGAGCGTTTTTGTGACGTATGATGATGAGAAGTAGGAGAGAATTTGTGCTTTCGATTTCCATCGTAAATTTTATATCAGAATGTTGGGAATTAAGGTGATCTAAGAAAGTCGTTTAGGGTCTGAGCCGGGTCATATAATGACTAAAGCTATTTGTTAAAAGGCTTTGTTTGTCACTACTGGTGACAAAGAGGAAGCCATAGGTCTACAAGAAATTTGCCGGTAGATTTACCATGTAATACCTTTAAATGAGACATTTTTCTGCCAAGTCCGCGAATATATTAGTCTTATTGTCCCGGGATAATCATTGACGCCTAGAATGTCCTCTGTTCGAAGGTGAGTTCCGATAGAATATTGACAAGCTGTTTGGAACTGAGAACATGTGAAGATGTTTTCCCATATCATGGGAGTGTAATCTTACACCGTCGAGCCTCTGTCTAAATAACTATCGTAATGCACAATTCTTCATAGCGCGCGATGTAATAAACCAACTGTTAGTTTGTACAGAACCGATTATCCATTRTAGGCACGACGGGATTCCATCTCACTTAAGAGCTTTGCTCCTTTGGAGCAGCTCTACAATAAACGKCGTTTCCGACAGCCAACGTGATTAGCGCTTTCTCTGCTGTTATAGTAGCGCACTTATTGGCTGAAAGGTGCAGTAGGTGCAAACTCGGCGCTCGGCATAATAAACGTCTGAGAGAGTCCGTAATGAATCCACAGCGAAAGCTTTCATTAAGCCCCCGATATTCCCCCACCTTTTTCTCCTTCAATTAACAAACGCTCATAGCGGATATTAGGTAATCCTAACGCAGGCAGGTCTCTGAACATGACCGGCATTTTAGGACCAACTTGTTAATTATGAATACTTTAATTAAATACTCGGCAAACGGCTCAGGGGATGGGCATGCGACACGATATTTCGTTTAAATCGTTAGGAAATTTTTGACAGTGCGGAAAAGTAATTATTTCGTCGCCACGGGAAACGTTCGCTTTTTGTTTCAAGGTGCCGCATTCATTCGCTTTAATATAATTAGTTATTGTTCCATGACGTTCAGTTGGGGTTGAGCTCGATTTTAGCTAAGGGGAATGCTCATTCAAAAACACCCCACAAACAGCTAATTAGTCAGAAGCAGTTTGGTGCTGTCCAACCAGAGGCTTTAAGCATGACACATCTCAATAAAACTAAACCATATATGTATACTTGCAAGAGTAAATAAGAATAGTATACATCATATTTAGCTCAACTTACGCATAAAAGGTGACGGTACCTAATCAAGCGCATTTATAATATTTTTGGTTGAATTCTTCCTCTCGAATTCTTTCTATATTATGAGGGTAACCCCATGTAGCACATCCATATGTCATGTTTATAAGGGTGATACACACCGGCCTAGTACATGTTCCCGTCGATGGCATCGGGGAAGCTACCCCTTAAGCAGGATGAAATAAATCATCTGCCCTGATCAATCCACTCTTCTGCATTAGATGGCAGTGAGGACAGTTCTTTCACACACCAGTCCGCACGCCCATGTTAAAGGTGACGGTCTGCTTTGGTCAGTTTACTCTTTACCCCTACCTGATGAGCTGCAATAGGGCGAAATTAGTCGTAGGGTAACTGAGTAACCTAAGAAGTGTTCGAGTTCAAATTATTTAAATTCATACATTTTGAAAAAACTATCTCGAGTTTGCGGCTCGATTAACTTGCCCCCCCCCCCCAGCCGCCCTTTTTGATATCCATCCAAATAGAGGGATTGCACACAGCTAGCACACGCCTCAATACAGCTAGCACATATCCCATTTTCTAAAATATTTGGGGTTGTCCCCCCCCCCCACCGGCTCTAATCTTTAAATTACTTATCCATGTTGAGTAAGCACCTTTTGCACAGTCTAGCACACCAATCAGAAAACCTAGCAAACTTTTTTGCGTGTTAGATATTTGGGAGGGGCGAAGGACTTCAAATGCGTGGGCGGAATAGTTAATTAATGGATTAAATTCAATTAATCACTGTAAACGGCTATGTAAATATTTTCAGCATAGTATGGTCGGACGATTTTGTCTATATCAGGAATCTATATTACTTGAATATCCCAAACAGCATATACTGGATGTCCCGCGTTATATGGGCAACCTCTCGCAATCTCAAAACTGAAGTAAAAATAGTACTATTTTATAGTATAACTTTTTTGGAATAACGCTCGCCTACTGAGATATTCACTATTAAATATGGGAAAGGAAAGCAGTTTTTCAAGATGTAATGTTATAATTTCATCAAATTTTGGTAATTATTATTTCAAGTGGAAGCCGTTAAAATGATGGGCACATTTATTTAATAATTGCTTTGAGGGGCAGGGAGGGGGCCAACCTCCCACATTTTAACCCTTAATGGGTAAGTATTTTTTCCAAAACTATCTGTTTTTATAATCTTTGGGTCTTGTAAACAAAAAAAGTACTCGTCGTTCATGCAGTTAAAATTGACCCTTTCCGAGCAAATTGCAGTTGAATGTTAAGGTTCACATTTTCACTGCTTAACTAAATCATTTGTTTTTGTCAAATTGGCTGTGATAAATAATAAAACTGCCGTAGTTGTAATTGTTCATTAACATTTTGATAATACCTGAATTCTGAAATATTCTTATAAATGAGTACGATAACATGCATTTAATGAATTCCTATAGTTGAAACTTCTTATTTTGAAAATCACCTATTGTAACAACTATCAAATTTGTTTTAAAATTTAAAATTTTTGCAGTCATAGGGTTACAACTAATTTGATAGAAACAAAATGATATTAGTTAAGCAGTGAAAATGTGAACCTTAACATTCAACTGCAATTTGCTCGGAAAGGGTCAATTTTAACCGCATGAACAACAAGTACTTTTTTTGTTTACAAGACCCAAGGATTATAATAACAGATAGTTAAAAAATACTTACGCGTTAAGGGTTAAAATGTGGGAGGTTGGTCCCCTCCCGGTCCCTCAAAACATTTATTAAATAAATGTGCTCATCATTTTAACGGCTTCCACTTGAAATAATAAGTACCAAAATTTGATGAAATTATAACATTACATCTTGAAAAACTGCTTCCCTTCCCCCATATTTAAGAGTGAATATCTCAGTAGGTGGGCGTTATTTCAAAAAAGTTATTCTGTAAAATAGTGCTATTCTTATTTCAGTTTTTTGATTGCGAGAGGTTGCCCACATAATGAGGGACATCCAGTATATGCTGTTTGGTGTACTAGATGTGTGCAATCCTCCTATTTCGATGGATATCAAAAAGGGCGGTTGGGGGGGGGGGGGTAAGTTAATCGAGCCCGAGTTTGCATTTATTTTAAAAAGGAATATAAACCACTCTACAATTTCACATAACCTAAGATCATGTAATTTTACTTTTTACTGGTGATGGCAGCTTAGCTGCCGAAATACGGCTCTAGACTTTCTAAAATATTGTAGCAACGGTGTTTCGTATAAAGGTAGTTTTAAGGATAAGGATTCCTGTCGTAGATTGAGTTCTTGTGCACTAACTTACCTTGATGTGCGTTTTAAAGTTTGATGTAAATTAAAAAAAAAGGGTTTTCAGTCTGCAGGGTACTGACCTCCTGACGCCCCGAACTGTAAAATAAAACTCAGGCTAAGTTGAGAAATTCCTTAACTTCCACGGCACAGAACATATTTACACACGTCTACCTTCTTCACGTGTAACTTAATTTTGAACGGAAGCCACTTCACAGTTCGCAAATAAATCTAGAGAGCTCTTGCCCTCCAACTTTACACTTTGCAGGAAACACCGAGCTTTCGATTTCTTTGCGCATAAAATTTACAAGACTGCATCTCTTATAAATCTGTCTTAGGGAATGTTACCATTTTTCAACAAAAACTAATAATTCAGTGGCTTGGTTTACATGTTTATTCTGTTTGTAGTGAAACGTGCAAATAATTATCTAGGTAAAATTAAAATGCATGTCTATGCTGTGCTGTCTGCACCTCAATCAACTGCAGATAGATCTACATATTTCGCTGTCATTACAGCTCATCAGTGCAGTTTAGGTCTAGTGCAGACAACACGGCATAGGACTGGTTTTGCCTATATGCCAATTTGTCAGGCTACAGGTCACTTCCTTTAGGAAATAGTACCCGTTAAGGCAGCTAGGTGGCGTTGTCATCATGTCAGTGTAATGCTGACAGATGGCATTGTCATCTAAATTCATAATTATCTAGGTAATAGAATAACGGTTTAAAAATACTGTTGTATCTGACATACGAGTATTATCAAGTAGGTAATAAAGTCACACCTCGCCAGCTATTCGGCTTTGCTGCTTTGCTACATGAGATCTGTAAAGGGGTGGTCCAGAATAACTAATTCATGTGAGATTACACATTTTGTACCTGAGACATTAGATATAAGCGCATATGGTCGTGTGGGATCTGGTGTTGCGCAGGGATCAAACTTGGAACCTTTATTGTTCGCTATTAATTTGTAAATCATCGCGAATATTAACTCTTACGCAAACTACACTATTAATTAATGACTAATATGGGAATTTCATCGATCATTTTCAAAACTCTAATTTCATTGTAAGAATCTGTTGCTGTTCTTTATATTTTCTTCTTCGGTGGTGACAAGAAATAGCGTCCCGACCTCTTATTTATTTAATTACCATGTATCTCGTACCTCTTTTATTATTACTTTGACAAATTATTCTAATGTAAGCAAGCACAGAATTTGTTTATCGGAAAACCTTTTTTAATCCACAGTACCTTACACAATGTGTCCTCGCTTTTGTTATATATACATTATGCAGCTTTCTTCGAAGTTCAGAATTACGGAGAACAACACTTTGTTCTTGCTGTTTGATGTACGGTTACTTGCCGTTCCATCCTCGTATTTTTCAGGATTCTAAAGCTTTGAAACCGATTCTTAGAAACGGTTAGAAGTCAGTGTAATATAGTAAAATGATATTTGTTATATGATTCGTTGCATTCCTGCTGAAAGCTGGACTGTAGTCAAAAGGGCAAGTACGAATCGTCTCGAATACATTCAATTGTACAGCTATACTTCCTTTGTTAAGCATACGCAAATTCGCTTTTCTCAAATTCCGCTGTAGGATACAGTTTCATAAAAAATTCATATCTTTTTACGACGATACCCTTTGTCGAGTTGTGCTTTACAACGGACGGCTTGCTGACGCCTTTGTGTCTTTTGTAAGAAAACATCTTGCCTTATTCCTGTTTTACTATATCTCAGCTTTGCAGTAAATAGTTTATGTATTCATGCAGACGCGTACGTGCGAATGAATTTTACATTTTGTATGGGCGTGGAAGCTGCCAAGTTTATGAAACGAACGTATCCAATGAAAAATAAGATTAATGAATGAAGGTGATAGTCCATGTGCTTACAAGATAAACTCTGTCTATCTTTGATGCACTTATACATATTGTTACGACGTACGAGTTCGAAAACTTTTAAAACCATCGAATCTAAGTTTAAAGATCAGAAAACTGTCAGATATCAGGTTCTGATGTACAAAGTACGTTGCTAATTACCCAGGGAGGACTCAAACAACATAACACAAGAATAGCCACTAAATATATTACACTACCGCAATTCATATGCCCAAGTAAATGGAGACAATATGCCTACCACTGCAGCAGCGCAGTGAAGTGACATTAATAAAATGTCAGGTTATTGTGTTATCAATATGGAGACAATGATGGAACACTAGCTAAAATTACGGTCACTAAATATGTTACAGTAAATAGTTACAACTAACTCTCTTTTCTATGATAGTTACCTAGGTAGAACTCAAACAACACTGTACATCAGACAGAGCCTAATATTTGACAGTTCTCTAATCTTCAAGGTTGGGTTTGATACTTTCGTTTCCTCTCCCTCTCTAAAACAATATGCGAGGCATGTTTTTTAAGTAAGTACCGTTTTGGAATTAAAAAAAGACGTGCAAAGATATCGCAATAATTTTATCTTACATGAAAGCCTGTACCTTAATCTACTTTTCTACATAATTTCCGTGAATATTGAGGCACTTGTCATAACGTGGCACCAGTTTTTGAATACCCTCCTCATAAAATTCTGCCGCCTGACTTGTTAACCACTGCATCACAAATGTTTCGACTTCGTTATCGTCTTGAAGGCGCTGACCACCCAGGTGTTTCTTCAAGTGCAGGAACAAATGGTAGTCGCTGGGCGCCAGATCGGGGCTGTATGGAGGATGATCTAGAGTTTCCCATTTAAAGGATTTGATGAGATCTTTGGTCCGATTAGCCACATGTGGACGGGCATTGTCATGCAGCAAAACGATACCCTTACTCAACTTGCCACGTCTTTTGTTCTGGATTGCACGACGCAGATTGTTCAATGTCTTACAGTAAGACGCTGCATTGATTGTCTTATTACGAGGCAGAAACTCCACTAGCAATACTCCTTTTCTGTCCCAAAAAACTGTGCACATGATTTTCCGGGCAGAAATTGTTTGCTTAAACTTCACTTTTTTGGGTGATGATGAATGTCGCCATTCCATGGATTGTTGTTTCGATTCTGGTGTGACGTAGGCCACCCATGTTTCGTCACCAGTAACAATTTGGTCTAAAAAATTTTCACTTTCATTGTGGTACCGCTCAAGGAAAGTCAATGCACTGCTTAAACGTTGGGTTTTGTGCAAATCCGTCAACATTTTCGGAACCCAACGTGAACACAATTTCCGGTAATTCAAGTTCTCGGTCACAATGCGATACAAAGCACTACGAGAATATTGAGGAAAGCAGTCGCACAATCATGAAATTGTAAAGCGTCTGTTTTCTCTCACCTTTTCGTTCACTTTCTGCACCAAATCTTCATTAACGACCGAAGGACGCCCACTCCGTTCTTCATCATGCACATTTGTGCGGCCATCTTTAAATGCTCTCACCCAATTCCTTACCATTCCATCACTCATAATGTTTTGTCCGTAAACTTCACAGATCTCACGATGAATATCGATCGGTTTTACGCCTTTAGCACTAAGAAATCGTATAACAGCCCGTACTTCACAATCGGCGGAACTCACGATTGTCGGAGGCATCTTAAACACTCAGTAAACAACGTATACAATGAAGAATCAAACTGTAATGGCATCAGTGCGTAGACAAGAGATGTAGGTAACCACCGCGCATGCGCGGAACGCCGACCGTAGCGCTGCGGCGGCGGAATCGCAAAACGGTACTTACTTAAAAAACATGCCTCGTATAATCAATTTAGGTGGATAAAAGTCAAATCAAAGTTTTGAATTTCTGAGTGGAGGACGTTGTTATTATTAATTGCTAAGCCGCTTAAAACTAATATTTCCTACCTTACCACATTTGTGAACACATGAGTAAAGAACTGCTGTTTACAAAATTGCCAATTCCCTGCAGTGGGATTATCCACATTTATTATTGGATCTACATTATATTTACGTCAAATTAATGTAATAATTTGCAAATATATGCTCATATTCAATAAAGAAAAACTTTGTCACCCCCAAGACCTCCCAAGGTCGTTTCTTTTTAATTCATTTCGCCAGTATTTCTAGTTTTTAAATGTGTCGCAGTTTTTATGCGAACTTTTGCGTTTTAGGCGAAATCCCTGGCCTGGGATCAGCACAACGCGCCGTTCGATTATTACATTCCAAAGTGCTCCTCCCGCAGTGAAAGACTGCAGAAACAAAAAGTGGTTAATTTGGAATATAAAAAGGTATATAGATTGTCTGAGCCGTTATAGCAACGAATAATAATTTATTGGCCATATTATTAGTCTCATCGGACCCTGTTGTTGCTTCTTTGCGGAAATCAGTCAAAAAATAATAAACACCCCCTGGATTCCGAGGTGCTTGATTTACTAAAATGCAGTACTCCGAATCAACACCTGTCGGTATCAAACTTAAATCTTGATTAAACAAATGATCTGTCAGAGGTCTGGAACATCATATTATGATACGAGTACAAGTGAAGAAGAACAATAATCACTTGTAATATTCTTTATTTTATTTAATCACTTATAATACTCCTAGTTTTGTTTCATTATACAGGGTGTCCTCGAAATACACCGACAACGTTTGACATGTGATATAAATTTTAATAACTTTTTTCAAATAAAACAATTTCCGAAAACGCTTTGTTTTTGATATGCAGGGTGTTGAAATTGAATTTAAAAAAATGATTTTTAAGACTGTTCCTGAACTATAAAAGATATCATTTTTAAATTTGATGAGAATCATAACGGCATAATGTACAATAAAAATAGGTTTCTAAAGCACCAGTGGCGTGCACTGGGGTAATGCAGACCATCCCTTTTTAATAGAACTTATAGGTCTGTTGATTTTAAGCAAAACTAATAAAGTTCTGTATTCTCAAATCGATTGCAAATAAAACATGTCTCTTTAAAGTTTGCCATAAAACGACTCATTCGTCCCTAATTTTTGATTGAAAAACAAATACCATTATTTTGTGAAGTCACAAAAATGTTATTGAAACTCACAACGCTTAAAAGTGATGGAGAATACAATTTTAAAACCTTTTTTCGAATTACATTTTTTCAGAAAACGCCTTGTTTTGATATACCTACGGGGTGTTGAAGTTGATACAAGTGGTTCGTGTATTGTGCTGTGTCGTAATGCGAATGTTCCTTATCGTACAAGAGGAACAACAAAAGTGTCGAAACAGTAATATGCGTTAATAATAGTTAATACTACAAATCTGTACCTGTACTGTAAGCACTCACTAATGTGTTCTGTCTAACTGAAGTAGCTCCCTGTTTGGTGTCTCGTTATTATTAATAAAATACCCCTTTGGAATGTATTGAAAAAAAAAAGTTTGTCGTTTTGTGATGTAGTATGTGATCCAACACAACACATCAGAAAGTTTGCGAAATGGTTAACGAGTTGGTTGTATTTGCTTTGCTCATTATTTACTATTGGTCATCTCACAGCACCGAATCTCTTTATTCCGAGAGAGTACTTTTACCTCGAAGCTTAGGTTTTTTATGAACTTTTCAATATTAAATATTAAGAAAAAGCTCAATAGACATTTGCTTAGTTTATACTGAGGTAAAATAATGATGGATTTCCTTGGTCTTTAGTATTGAATTGTTAACATTTCGATTTAAACATATTCTGCATTCAGTGAAAATACTCTGAGTACCATCATGTTTGCATTTATTATTATGCCCTTCTTTATTCTTATTGTTCATTCTAGCGACTAAATTGAATAGCATCTTAAGCTGACACTGCATTTTTTTCCCGATAATCCTTAGTGTCCAAATAAAGGCATATTATTATTGGGCAGTATTCATAGTTTTGTACTATTATGTTCTATTGTTGAAAGATAAAACATCTAGGAAACAAATTCTTGCTGAACCCAACTTACTGTACATTATTTTAGTATTCGTTTTCCCTTCCTTTTTTAATGCAAAAACGTTTTACGCCTTCCCCTGGAAGAACATTCTGTGGCGTCCCCCGCGATATGCACCTCGACCCCGGGTCAGGACAACACGGGAAACCTATCACTATCGTTTCCCGACCTTCCTTTTGGTTCCCGAATACGCAATCCTTCCCTATAAATTATAAATAGTCTTCGTCGGACGGCGGGGCGAGAATAATGCCGTGCAAATGGATTCGTTTGATCAAGCACTAGAGAACAGATCGGCACGAATCCCCCTGAGATTCCGAACCAATGTCCGGATATCCGGCTTCTAGGCGCGAGGTTAACTGCACTCTATCGGCGGGCATTGATGTTCGGGTATCACATTACGGGTCCGTTTTGTGTATCTACTAAGCTTTGTCGGCTCGGTGAAATAATTTGCACTAACTGAATACAGGACTGTGCTGATAATTTTTTGTGGAGTTATTTATTTAATAGGGCAATCGCATATTCAATATTCCCCCGATTGATCAATGGCGCAGACAGTGTTACAATAGAGATGTTAATGAAGTACTCGAATTAATATCAGAACTTATATCGAAGTTAAGTAATAAAATCTACGAAACAGGGGTTTGTCCCAAATAATTAAAAACAACCATCATTATTCAGTACGACAGTACCACTTTTTCGATTTTCCCCTATTTTCAGTACGAAATCGTTTCATTACTCATGAGCATTTTGCTATAGAATAATATCAAGTAACAATTAAATTTCGTATACAGTGCACCAACATTATTTTTCTGGTTTTGGCTAAAATTTTGCTCATTACTACTGCTACAAATCTACAAGTCATTATAGAACCTTAAGTAATAGTTATGTAGCAATTTAATTGCAAGACAATTTAGTGAGTATCACGTTGTAATTTCATAATAAGGCGTTAAAAGGGCAAGCTTATTGGTTGTTTGTTTTCTGTAAAGAAATATAAAATGCCTGCTTTTGATTTTACGGAAAAGAAGGACTTTTTCGGCAATAAAACGCAGTTTGAGGGTATAAGCATCCTTCAGATACATATTAATTTTTGTATAATACTTGTGATCAGAAATGCATAGAGAGCAGAAATTTAGAGTGCACTTCTTTTTCTTAACCGCTGATATATGATAACTTACATCAGCTTGCACTGAAATGCATCCGTTTGCGCACTTGATACAGCGTTGGATAAAAAATTTTGTTACACATACCTAGGTATATGAAATATAAATAATACTTCTGTTTCTCAATTTAGCCCCAATTCAGTACGCTACCAGTTCAATTCAGAATGTTTTCCAAGTCGCTGCGGCAGCACTGAAGATATTCAGTGCAGCAAGAGACCAGTGAGGTTGATGCATGGATCAGCAATGCAAGTGAATCTTGCTTTGTGATAAGGCAGTGTCAGTTCTCATTTTTTTTCATACAAATGGCTGACATGGCGGACAATACCATAGGGCCTTCTCTTTCTTACTTTGTTGTTATAAAATGCATTTTGGTTTTGTTATTTTTATGAGAATGTGTTTGATCTTGTTTTATAAGTACCAATGACTATACAGGGTCCGCCACCTAAAACCCACCGGGCTCGTATTTTCTTTATTTTTTTTAAGTACAACCTTAAGTTATATGTCAAATTGTAGCTCTTTTTAAACTGTTTAAAAATAGCTTGGTGGGTGTCCAAAAATTTTTTTGCAGATTATCATATTTTGTGTTTATAGTTATTTTTTATAAATATTTTTTAACCTTACCTCGTATAATAAATATTGCTTCATAGTTGAATGCAGACTTTTGTCTTCTTCAATTTGTATCATTACCATGTATGCGTAATTTTTACTCCTTTTTAGTGAAAAACAAGAAAAACTAGTGCCGCCATGTTCTTTAAATACGGTTGTTCAGCCTAGATACCCATCGCTGCACACAAAACCTAAAAATTTTAAGTAACTTTTAAATAAATCAAGTACAAAATTCGTTCTAAAGAGAGAGAGAGAGAGAGAGAGAGAGAGAGAGAGAGAGAGAGAGAGAGAGAGACGTGACGAGGCTAGTAGACGATGCCGATGTAGAAAACCAAACTAGCTTCATCGCAGAGTTTCGCTTTCTAGCCTCTCTCTCTTTAGAACGAACTTTGTACTTGATTTATTTAAAAGTTACTCAAAATTTTGGGGTTTTGTGTGCAGCGATTGGTATGTAGGCATAATTTGTACCATAATAAGCTACTAAACTAAAACATAAAAAACTGTGAACGGCCCTATAACACAACATGGCGGCGACTAGTTTTTCTTGTTTTTCACTAAGGAGTAAAAATTACGCATACATGGTAATGACACAAATTGAAGAAGACAAAAATCGGCATCCAACTATGAAGCAATATTTATTATACGGCGTAAGGTTAAAAAATATTTACAAAAATTAAATTTATGGACCCTCACTATGCTATTTTTAAAGAGTTCAAAAAGACCAACAATTTGACATATAACTTAAGGTTGTACCTAAAAAAACAAAGAAAATACGAGCCTGGGGAGTTTTAAGTGGCGGACCATGTATATTAATTTTGTTACAATTTGATTTTTTTAGCTGTTCCGTTCGAGTGTAATATAACAAAAAAAAACTGTTTTTAACTCTATTTGATAATATTTATTATTTGAATAAAATAATCAACACGTTTATGTAAAACAAAATGTTAGCTAGGGTGAAGTTCTGGCTTCAACGCTGCAGCAGCCAACGTGTTAATCAGTTATCTGAAAATTCCAGTCCAATATATTTGATCTCAAAAATTTCACACCAGAGTGCGACAATATTCGAAAAAACTATAATGGTAAGACTAACCAAATTTCTGGATTTCCACAATATTATATTGGCCGGAGCCTTCGACAGTCTAACGTACCTGGAACTTCATCAGTTACGTCATAGTAGTGGCTAATAGCAGTAATCGGAAAATTGAGTTTTCTGAGAGCTATTTCACAAAACGAAACAACTTATTTAAACAAAAAATGCGGATAATAAAATTTGCGCCGTAATATCTGCCATCTCCACTTCTACGCAGCTAAGTAAGCATTTGATCAAAATATGGGGATGTTTTTTAATATTTTTGCCTTGATCATATGTATCTGTAGTACTAAGCATCAACACCCGAGGATGCTGTTAATTCTAAAAAAATTTATTTCCAGGGTATTAATTTTCTTTCTTATTTATTACTTTTTAGGACGCCAACGTGAAAGCATTCTTTTAATACATATTTTTATATACTTTTTATTTATTACTTTTCAGTCATAAGCAAAGTAAGAGACTGCAATATCATTTGTCAATTACTATTATACTTTCTCCCTGATATACTTTTTTCGTTACCTGATGAGCCCTAATAGGTCGAAAGTAGGGTGAGAGTGGATGACCAGGGCAGATGATTTATTTAAAACTGCATAACGTGTTCTTTATTATTACATTACATGGTTTTTTGACTCAAAGCGTCATGTTTCCTTACTATAACTATTCGTAAATGGTGCAGGCTTTACAAAATGGTATTTACCTTTAAGAGAAAGCATTGATGTTCTTGGAATGAAAAGCACTCGCTTAATTAAGAGTGGATTTTAAATTAATTGAATGTAAAGTAAAAGCTTTTCCATCCTAGAAAACCAGCTCAGACGTTTTCTCACTATTTACCACTGGAATGTAATGGCTAATTATTCTAATTTATGTTCAGCCTGCAGAGACTACAAAAACGCAATCGCTCGATTAAAAAGTTCTGATTGAGTTAAAATTGTTTTGTAAACTAGATGCTTCATAATTTGTTTACGAGCGCAAAAGTGTTTTGCATTAATTTACAAAAGCATATTTCTACGATCGCCGTGAAACAAAAAGTATGTGACAAATCGATTTTAAAATAAAATACAATAATACGTCATAAAACTAACTACATACATAATTAAAACTATAAATAGCAAACGCAACGCCAATAAAATCATACAGCACTTCATTCGTTTTCTCTAAACCTTAAATAACTGGTAAACACACCATTTCGGTTCACCGGGCATTGTTTCCCAATCCGAAAATTTCAATCGGTGTGCCGTGCTTCCACAGCAAGTGTGATTCGTTTTGATTTGCACAAAGCGATTGCATTGGACCTTTTCGAGTCGAACTCTTTCAATAATATAAGTCAATTGAAGTTAAGAACTCTTTCAAGTTGACTTTTTTTTTAACGAACTGTGGTTGCCTAGGGCTCAAACCCAACAAAAACTCGGTATAGCCTCAGATTTGTTTTCATTTTAAATACATTGAATGTTGGACAAGTTTTAATGTACAATTTTGATTTCATCAGTGCCTAAGATGAGATTGAAGTCAGAGAGTTATGATAGATATGATACCGGTATTGGTGTAAGACTAAGAAATAGATATTTTTAATTTATCTAGGTGGACAATTATTTAATGTGATCAATAAAAATTTACATCCATTCTTCCATAAAACATACCTCAATCGGGACACCTTCATCGATTTTTCTTTGTTGTCTTCTTTCTTGAGTACTAAACTATTTGTATATGTACCCCATGGTTTTTCCAATGCGTCACAATAATGAAAATATCGTAATCAAAAGTGGTTACTACCAGAGTTTAACACGCATATAACACTTGTACTATTAGAATTTGCTTTAAGTCCTTCAAATTTAAATGTTTCTGTATGGAAGTTAAATGTGTTTTTCTCTTTTGTTTCAGAATCAGTGACAACATACTACGCTATTAAGGAAAATAGGTGAGTTTATTGTTGACACAATTCCTTTTTATTGGATTCTGTTTATAACAGCATAGATGGTCCTAAAACCTTAATTAATCGAATACTTTCAATATTAACAGTACTGTTTGACTTATTAAACAATCGTTGTAAACGGCATAGTAGCATACATCTTTTTAGTAGAACAGTCGAACTTATTAAAGCATCAAAATGGTTCAGTACATCCACATTTATCAATTAACTATCATTTATAACATATACGGACATTCTAGTTCATCTTCTGTAGCTACTAGAGGCTTAAATGAGCTCGCTTCTGAAAATTTAAATGTTTACCCAAGTCATACGTAACAGTAAAATTACTGAGTATTCTTTATATATGGATGATCTATTTACTAGCGTTAGAAGCATGGAAGACAAATATGCATTACAAATATTACCTGCAGTAAAAGTAAGGCACCTTTCAATAAGCCTAGTTTTGTCTTGTTCCATTCTTATACATGATGAACACTGTAAGAATATATTTGAAGAGTAGAAGTTTTAAAGGGCTAAGTGGCGAAAATATGGAACCAAGATAATCAAATATGAGTATCTTGGTAACCTGTAAACATCATTTTAACTTCAAATATATATATTTTACAAATAAAAGCTCTTGACTATTTATTTCTAAAAAATGTATAACGCTACTGAAAAGGACTAAGTTCCATAAACAACACAACATTTTGTTAACTTTTAGAGGTTATATTACAAAATGGTATTGTAATATCTCAAGGTTCTTTCCCAATAAATTTGGGTAAGTTTGCGCCGGCTTGTTGGATTGTTACAATATCGGTGACGCTTTCTGTATTAATCCAAGTAAATAGATCTTTTGTTTTATATACACGGCTATATTATGGAAATCGGGACACAATTCCAATGTGCAGCTTAAAATCAACGTAAAATAAAATCAAAAAGATATCCTAAATTTAACGGATGTATAGAAAGAGAGCTTACATCTTGAAAAACTTTTTCCGCAGCCCATAGATCTCCTCGATATGTTGCATACTCTAATCCACTTTTCCTTAAATATTTTTTTTACATTCCTTTTTCCTCCATTTCTAGTTTGGAATGACACAAACCACAATTTAGAACTTACACTCTTCATTACTTCAACATCGTCACATAGCAACTCAATGTGGCCATCATCAACTATTACAAACTTCCGCCCCTTCTCAGTTTACTTAATACGAAGTAAATTATTTCATGTTCTGGGATGCTTGAATTATATTCATTGAGGCGTTTAATACCACTCGGCGACAGCGTTTGTTATTGGTTAAATTCCATTAGCTGTATCTAAATCTGTGATAGATGCCTACCTCTGTGGGAGCCGGTGGCTGTGCCCTAACAGAAATTTATCGAAAAACGTGGATCGTTGATTTCCATTTGCGGGGATTTACCCCCCTTTCCAAGATTTTGTGGTGGAGAACAGAACTCGTCGGTCTTGAAACATTATAAGTGTTAGATGTATTTTCGACAATAATGATGAAGATGTTTAGCTCTTAATAAACATTGTAACGAAAAACAAATTGAATATCCAACCACAAGTATCAACTATCCTTAAGGCTGTTCATACGTTTTGAGCCAAATAAAATTTTTAGGGCGGCAACATAATTAGTCCACGTGGACGTGACAATGCCTGTCACTATATTGAAGCTGCACTATTGGTCGGCAAGATAAGTTATGACCCTCTAACCTGTCACTCTAGTATTGACAGCATATTGCACACAAACCAACCGTTTATGAGCACGGTAATTTACCATTTGGATAAAAGTTGCTTTTTCTGGTGAAACTCTTTTAATGCAATTGAATTACGTGTAATTAATTTTACACCAAGTAAATTTATTACATTCTTACAACTCTGACTTGTACCCTCTACTTTTTTGACGAAGAAATACTTTTATCAAAGTTTAAAAAAGTAAAGTAAGTAATAGTATGTTTTATTGTAAAATACAATCAAGTTAGATTTTGTTTGTGAATATATTTGAAAATCTCAGAAACGTGAATTTTTACTATTAATAATACTAATCGCTGATTTTTATGTACATAAAGAGAGAAGCCGGTTAAAATTTAAACTCGAAATCATAAAAAAATTATTTTTGTTTCTGTAAACTAATGTAGACAAATGACAATTACTGTTAATATAATTTGGTGATTGCAGTGCACAAATAAAACACAGTTTTTAATTTTAAATCCAGTTAAAGTTTCAAATTCTTTTGCCAAGTCTTCATTATCACTGCCCCAACGCATATATTTATTGTCTTTGAAGGGAGAATGAATAAAAAACAGCAAGAATATCATAGGTATTGGGATTCCGGCGAAATACAACACGACCAACATTGGAAGCAGTTAATCTATATGATCGTTTTTTGGAACCACCTCAGATTAACAGATTGACCTATGCTATCCTTTTCTATTTCATCAAGTCCTGTTGAAGTTTTTGATGCTCTTTATAGTCATCATCGATGACATCTTCTTCATCAGATTCATTGTTGACTTGGCCATGATCTGAATCGGGACCAACGGACTTGTTTTTCTTTTTTGTGGTTGATCATCTGCGAAAAGTCTTCTACAAGCTTTATCTAGTTTCCGCTTAGGAATGCGGCTCATATCTTTTTTATGTAAATTTTCCGGGGGTTCGTTTGGCAAATTTTCGATGAATTATTCATCTCTGTTGCATTGCTACTCATGTTTAATAAAAAGTTATGAACATTTTGCACTAATATTTTAGAGCATGTCGGTTAATCGCCAAGTAAACCACATTCGTCCATTTCAGAAATGAAGTTCTCTTTGTTTGGTTTTGTGCAAAAGTAATTTTCACCAAGTACATGCATTGAGCAATTTTCAGTGTCTCTAGATAATCCTGCCAATTGTTCATCAAACGAAGTATCCTCTGTTTTCCTGAAATTTAGGGTGTTCTTTATTACTCGTCTCATTCGCTCTATGTTAGATTTCAAACTTTTCCGCAGCTTCACAGGTAAACCTTATTTTTTGTCGAACTTAAACGACTTTTTGGCCATTTGATGCAATTCTGAGACAGTTTATCAGCAGATGGTTTGTGCATTTGGCGAACTAGTTGTGGTCTGTAAGGTTTTGCGGTCAGGAGGCTGTTGCCGTAACCTATCAGTTTTACATACTTCAGTCCGTGCATATCAATACTTTGAAACTTTCAGCAATTATATCAGATTCCATTCAAGTAGATATTACTTTCCAATTTTTTTTGCATCTGTGCTCTGCACTGGGATTGTTCTCTGCCTTTGCACAATTGATGCAAAATTTATTTCGCACACCTATGTATAGCAATTTTCCTGTTTTAACCCCCAAAAGTACTTTTTCCGCGTGTGTATTCAAAACTAAAACCTTCGAGTAGCATCTACGGTTTCCCTAATGATAAAACCAATTAGTCTATGAGTACTACCAAATACTTTTCTATAAAAAGTAAAGTATTTCGTGATACCTAACATAAGCGAGCGTTTTGATGGAAACAGAATTCGATATCTTTGAAATAAACAAACGATTCCGACTTGACAAGTTTGATGAGTTAACAATAAAATCCTGTCTGTTTCCTTGTTAGCAAATATCCACAAAGGTTTTTTTCATTTTATTAGCCTGCAGCACAAGATGTAACGTATTTCAATACAATCAAGGTATATTTTCGATACAATTGCCTCTAATATCCCAGCTACCTGCTTTCCTGTGCGTCCTAGCCAAATCAATATAGATATCATGCAGAGCAGGCCGGCTTTTACTTGCATAACAAACCGCTTTTACATGCAAATACGGTTTATATGTATGCGACTCAGCCTTAATAATTAACAAATGTTCGATGGGGATAGACTTACGGCAGGGGGTATTGCAAGATCCATTATGTATGCAGTGAAAATAGATGAATTGAGGCTAGAATGCTCATACGGTTGATTGCAGTGTTAAATTTGACACGCGGCAATGGAAATTGATTGTTACTACTTACCAATGCAGGTTCTGTAGGTGTCAATACTATTTTTTCTGCAAAAAGGTGGTTTTTCATCTAGTTTTATAACACCTCGGGTTGTACAGTATAGAACGGCTCGTTTGGTTGGTTTTAACTGATGCTTTAAACAATAAAAAAGAGCTATAATAGCTGTTCCCTTAGTTGGATGATTCCTTCACGTCATAGCTTTGCGCCTGTTGTGCACCCGACTTGACAATGAACATTATCATCCTGCTTTGAGCTTTCCTTTCATTTTGAACTATATGCTCAATTTGAGACTTACTCTGTTTTTTTGACTTCTATCCTTATTTTGTGTGCAAGTCCTAGTATAGGCATGAAATAAAGCTTCCTAACTTTTGAAACTCCGGGTGTTTTTAATGATAAATCCTGGCATACTCATAGCTTCAGCACAAACTAAGTTCATTTGCTGAACAAACGATAGTTTGCAGTCCACAAGAACACCTAGATCCTTAAAAATACTACAATGCTCTAACATAGCATGAATACTTCATAGCCCTACATTTAACTGCTTTTGAGTTCAAGCTCTACATCAGCATTCTTGAGTTTTTTGCTATATATATACACTTTAACCACAACATTATACAAAGCGAACCATATATGATAAGTAAAGTGTACTGCCATGGAAAATACTACTTAGATACTTTCTAAATAATGATAAAGTTATTTTGCCTGTATGATATGTAATGACTATAGAGATTTAATTGGGTTTTTTGAGGTAGATTTATTAATTAAAAAGTATTGCCAGCTCTGACCGGTATACCGGTATGTATGGAATGGGGCCCTGATGGTGCAGTGGTTAGCAAGTTTGACTAGTTATCCAGAGGTACTGGGTTCAAGTCCTGGTTAGAGCTGGGCATACTTATTCATGAATATATCTATTTGCTAAAAAACCAAACTAAATCTCTTTTCTAAAACTAATGTGATTTATAAAGCTCTCATTTTTTTTAGAGTTAGAACGTTATTTCACACATTTTGTAGGACTAAAAGTAATGTATATTGACCTTGAGGACACTCGTTAAAATAGACAGTTGAGTATAACATTAAATTATTAATGACAAGTAGTTAAAATGACAAATACAGATTATTAAAGGTCATTGTACTGAACCGTAACCTCTAACGGGCACAAGAAGTAAGGCTTTGTGTAAATTAATCGTAGATGCTTAGACTGTAAATGTAGCTTCAACAGAGATGTATTCATTTCCCGTCTTAATCAAGCACATTGTGTTTCTTTTTTGTCTCTATTTTGAAATGTTTTAATACGATTCTGCACACATAATATGGATTATGGACGTATAAAGGAAGAATGAACACAGAAACATTGAAACAGACACATAGATATATACTTCAATGGGTCAGATAATGATACCAGATATTAAAAATTTCCAATAAAAACGTAAATATCTCAGAAACTACTAGTAACAGATAACGACAATATTACCATTAGAAGGCGATTTTAATTCTTCAACTACAACGTGGAAATCATGGCGTTTTAAGAAAAAACGTAGTTATTTTTATGTAAATTATCAAAAATTGGGATTCGTAAATTGTATTTAAACTAAAATGGATTTATCAGTTTAAAAACTGCAAATGATTGCCTATTATTTCCAGAAATAAATAGTAAAAACTTCTTACATCTAGTTATTTACTTTTCGAAGATTCAAATTAGCGCACTCAAAAAATCAATAATATTAGGTTGTTCCACTTAAAATACGTTTATTACAGTCCTACCTGCGCTTAGTGATTCATCCTGTATATGTGCTATATCGTTAACCTCACTCAATTCACTATCATAGGGATTTGGCATTTTGAATCTAAAGCTAAAGCTAAAGGCTACCGCTATAGAACAAGTTTTTAATATAGCTGGTCTGTTCAATTGAATTAAATCTAGATTGCACTATGTGCAACAAAGAAAATCTTCAAAAGCTTTACCCACTATTCTTTTCAGTATACTTATAAGAAATAAGTTCGGTGCAATAGTTTATTCATATAAAATGGCACCTTCTCTATCGAACAAATGCCTGAACCACTTTAGCGTTGCCCCACATTCTACTGTTATGATTATGCGCTTAGGTACCATTTCTGCGTCTGCTATGACGCTGTAACGATCCAGGATAGTGTGTGTAGCATGGCAAGGACATCCAAACTGATACGCGTCGGCTGTAATAAAACCAAAAGACACATTTGCAAGAACGGGATAGCCTTCCGGCCGTATCATTGGCATCAGGCTGCCGACGAACGTGTGCGGGATAAAAAATAAAAACCGGGGTGCTTGAAGGATAAATGATAGGAGAAGGGTTCAGCCAAGATTTGATGCCATAGACTGAAATTGTAGGAATGTTATGCTTTAAGGATTGTATTCGATTGTCTGCGTAAGTTCTATACGAGTAGATCGAGCTGTGTAATGTATTACCTTTACTGATCTCCTGTTATTATAAAGTTAATATATGGGATCTGATATCATTTTGATAAGGGAACATCAAAATCTGGATTATACGGTCCTGTAATTGGTTAAGGCAATGCAACTGTCAGAGAAACAATAGGTTTCTATGTCAGGAAAATAACCAAAAAGCGTTGTGTTAACTCTAAATAATTGTTAAGCGAACTACTAAATCCTTAATTTTTCAAAACAAATAGCTCACATGCCTGGATCGATTATGATTATAACAAGTTTTGTAATCTAAGATTACAATATACAATATAAAAGTGTAAGGTGAAACTTGTTCAAGGCGTTGGACTGAAAATACTTGGTAATGCGATTTTGTTGATAATGTTACAAAACTATACTAAAACTACACCAAACATATGGAACGCAGTTTTACTCTTTATTAGAAGACAATGTTTCACTGGCGGTATATTTTAGGTACTTTTATTTATGTTGCTTGTATTTTTATTTATACGAGGGCAAGTCGTAAACCCAAAAATTTTAGCGCTAAAAGTCTTGTCGAACTAAACAATTGGCGTAGAATTTCTCTAGAGAAACTGCCATTGCTGTGTAGTTCGTGTATTCGCCGCTGCCTAGACCTGATGTTTAAAAGAATAAAAGATTCCGGTTTAAAATACACGTTATTGTATAATGTATCGCAGAAATCCTTGAAATAAATTACTGTTGGTTTTAGCGACGAATTAAGCAGAAAACGCCGCTTTGATATGTAATCTAAAATATCAGAAAATTAAACTATCCTGGTTTGAAGGCTTCCGTGGTTGTTGTCGATGACATGTTGTTCTCCGGGCTGGTTCCCACGTTGGTTATTAGACCTTGACGTTTCGACACTCATGTCGGTGTCTTCCTCAGAAGTTTCAGAGCTACTTCTGAGGAAGACACCGACATGAGTGTCGAAACGTCAAAGTCTAATAACCAACGTGGGAACCAGCCCGGAAAACAATATGTCATTAAACTATCCTGTTATATACGGAATATAAATAATGTTTCTAAAGAAATATTCGAATTAAAACTATTGTTGTATAAATCTGGCAGTATATTTTAGATACATGCATGAATGTTTCTACATTTGTACATTTACAGATAATAACATGAATTATATAAATTTGTTTTGCAGCGTTTTTGGGTTTGTTAAAATTTTTGCAGTACTTTTGATTATTTACATATTTCTCGTACCGAAATGCATAAATTAAGTGGACGTTGAATTTAAAATTCAGGCATAGTTTGCTTTAAAATAAACTTCTTGTTTATATAAACGTCCTAGAATTTTTCAGATTGTTAAATTAAAACGATGGTTTGATATGTGAGAATCTTACTACCAAATCTATGTTTCAAACGTTTTCAAATTTCTACGATTGTAGAATTTATAAAATAGTTTCACTTTCACACATGTTGTTGCGTTGATTATTAATACAAGCTACAAAAACTTATGTAATTTGACCCTTCAGGCTGTGCATAGAGATAAAGCTGCTTACCTACAATACTATTAGGCATCTGAAAACACAAAGCATATGTGGAAAGCCATACAAAGACTGGGTATAAAACATAGCAGAGATATTAATATTCCGAGTAATTTAACTAATGTGAATGAAATTAATCAATATTTTACGTCCATTTTTACACCTCCAAACAATTGTCGGGCTACAACTGCAGAATATATGGCAAAAAAACCTAATGATGACCTCCAATTTAGTTTCCATTTGTCTACCCCTGATGAAATTAGTCAAATTATTTGTTCCTTAAAATCCGACGCTTACGGCAGTGATAACGTGAATGCTTGCATGTTGAAATTATGTTTGCCGCATATTTGCAATCACATAACGCAAGTAATTAATTGTTGTTTATCCAGACGCAAATATATAGTTACCCAATAGATAATAAAATTATATCGGATATGCAGTCAGGTTTTAGAAAAGGCCATAGTACCGTTGGTACATTAACTACCATCATTGATGACATCATAACATCCCTAGATAGTGGTTGCGCCACTTCTCTAGTTCTTTTAGACTTTTCGAAAACTTTCGATACTCTCGATCACAACTTGATGTGTGCTAAATTAGCTTACTAGTTTGACATCAACTCCGTTAGCTTTTTCAAGTCTTATCTAAGCGATAGATATCAGATTGTTAAATTATGTGCTAAGACCTCATATCTATAAAATATTACTTCGGGTGTTTTTCAGGGCTCAGTTTTGGGACCCATCTTGTTTCTTATCTATACCGCTGATCTTTTACTTAATGTAAAATTCTGTAAGACACATTGTTACGTAGATGACACGCAAATCACTTATTCATTTGATCCTAAACAAACAAATTTTGCTGCCGAAGATATAAACAGCGATTTTAATAAAATTGAAAGATTTTCTAAAGACCATAATTTGTAGCTAAATCCACAAAAGTGTTCTGTTATCTGCTTCTGTCATGAAATGTATAGGACTATTGTAAAGGCAGACATGAAGCTATATATTTCTGGCAAAAAGTTAGAAATCGTCGATCAGGTAAAGAGCTCAGGACTGATTATTGACGAAAATTTGAGATTTAAACAACATGTGAACATGTTAATGAAAAAATGTTACTGCTTCTTAAAACTGCTGTATAATAACATAAATATTATAAACTTCAAGCTGAGAAAAAAACTCTGTGAGAGTCTAGTATTATCAATAATGAATTATTGTAATATGGTGTATTATAGTTGCTTAGACAAATACACCAGGGTTCGCATGCAAAAAATACAGAATAGTTGCTGTCGTTTTGTGTATCGTATTAGTAAATATGATCGAATATTTGCTAGATTAAATGAACTGAAGTGGTTGAGAGTTCAAAATATTTTCAAATATAACCTAATCACGTTTGTCCATAACGTGCTGCTTTTTATAGACGTGATCTTCATAACATAAATGTACGTCACGTTAATAGTCTTTCATTACCTCCCATCGGTTAGCCACGTATTTTTCGTACAATTCAGTCATTGCGTACAACTTTGTTCCTGGCGCGATTAGACGATTGTCTTCAAATGTTTTTCGTAAGGAAATAAAAGATATTCTTTTGTCAACGCAGTGAAGCAAACCTTGGGCTGACTGTTTTGATCGTTTTGTTTGATGGTATTATTTATTGTATTGATTATGATTAAGCATGTACTATTTCTCGCTGTTAAAGGTTATGTTGAATAGCTAAAGCTAGACTTTGCCTTAATAGGAATCAATATGAAAGGCTGTATGTTATTCCTAAATAAAACCTTATTATTATTTTTTGTTTCTGTTGTTTTCAGCTTCCTATTTATACTTTTTATCTTCATACTTTAGTATGCCACTTTCTTGGGAATGTTATCAAATATGCCCTAAATTCAAACATGCTAAACAGATTTCTTTTTTCTGCTTGTCTTTTACCCCATTGTAAACAGCTACAGCTTTCAGCAGTCTTTCATGAACTTTTGCTATTACATCTCTTATTATTAATACCCCTCTAATTTCAGCAGTCATTTATAGGTAAAGAAATGACCTGAGGCTGACTCAAGGAAGTCAATCTATGAACATGACTGTAATAAATTCAGCGAACAACGAAACAAAAGCTAAACGCCCTAACATGACAGCAGAGTGCCCTAAAGAAAATGTGTTACTCCAGAGATCGAAATGCCATTACAAGTCGACGCGCTGCGGCTGCCGGGGCGTTCATTTTTTATACCAAATCGACTTGTTCCGCAAAAAATTTATATGTAAATTGCGAAATAATACAACATTATAAATGTATTGTATGCGATTTGCATATAGATATGTTTTGGGTTTGCGATCGCGACGGTGTTCAGCAAAAGTTATATTTGGTTTTGTTTTCGGTTCTTATGGAATATTAAAATGCTATAGCGCCGCTCATAAATATGTATGTCGGTGCATGGAGCATGCATTTCCTTATAACGTCGTGGGATGTCGTGTAATTGCTTCAATTAGTGCACTCGCTCAAGCTCTCGAACTTTTTAATATCTCTAATGCACATTTTTAAACGCAAAGGGGCGATATTATTTTAGAACTATGCGGATCCCCCGTCAAACAGGGAATGAGCTCGGGTAATCAGCAAAGTTTTAAAACTATTCCAACTACGGTTTGCCATTCATTTTCCAAATTGAAGCGGGGATATCTATTATTAGCAAAGCAGACGTTCCGAATTTCGATGCAAGCTTGCCACGTAGTTTTTGGCGGATGTACTTCCCTTAAAACACTGGGAATTATGGGAACGCACGAGATGCGGCTTTATGTGATTTATCGAATAAAGCAAAATCGTAACCCCGRGCGTAGTCGTTGCGAAATGGAAATAGGTAGGAGCTTGATTTTGTTTCGCACGCTTGTAGCTTACGGCGGCGGCACAGGCAGARCKTGATCAGCTTAAAAGTTTTTTTTCTTGCAAGTCAAACTATTTAAGAAACGCAGACGTACATTTCAAACTTAGTTTGAGACTTGTAGCAAAATGAACTGAATTTGGAGCGATTATAAACGTTTGAGGAACTTTGCACTTGCATCTATTCGTAGGGAAAAAGCGGCCTATCTGCGCTCGTTTAAATACAAGTTAAATATCAGGCTTTATTGGCGTACGGGTTTGAGAAAATCCTGAAATTCTAAACGACTATCTGATTGATCGCGGTGTTAACCTCGAATCAAACCATAGCAACACCAATAAGAACGCTTAAAATTCGTTGTTACCATGTGTTAGATATGAAGCCTTTATCTATGTTTTTGCCACCTATAGGCAGCTATCCTTGATTGTTCTTCTGTTGAGCTCAGTTGAAAATAAATGCTCGTGGCACATACTTTCATGGACGTTTATTTTCGGTCCTCCGCAATTCAAATTAATAGCTAATTCGTTGCTATTCAAATTAATAGCATACGTAACACCATAGTTTGATCTGAGGTTAACACCGCGATCAAATTGATCCGCGTTTCTGCAACTGGCCCTTAGTGTATTAAATAAATCAAATCAGGGTGCAGAGAGTATAAATTTCTATTCAAACCACAATTTTTCAAGCAGTATTAACTTTAATTTTAGCTTAGCAGATAGAATGGAAATTCTACATGAATAAAAAGCATAAAATCGTATGCACGTGGAAGTGATGGTCTATCATTGCTTTTTATCAAATTATATCTGCCCAACATTATTAGTCATATCCATTACATAGTGAACACTTATCTAAAAGTCGGTTATTTTCCTGCTAGATGGCGTCAATCTGTGGTTGTTCCTCTGACTAAAAATTGTAATCCTAATTCTGTTACAGATCTTCGCCCTATTAACTTATTGCCAGCCCTGTCCAAAATACTTGAAAAAGTTGTTCATAATGAAATAATAATTTATCTCAACGAAAATAATATGCTTCTCTAGAACCAATCGGGTTTTTTGAAAGGCTTATGGCACAACATCCGCTTTGTTAAATCTAACTGATAATATTGTTGCGGCTATGGATAATGCTGTAGTTGCTATTTCTTTAGACTATTCCAAAGCATTTGATAATATAGACCACGTACTATGTTCCTACTATGTTCCTATGTTCCCAATAAGCAGTATGTGTGTGAATAACAATATTACCTAAATAAAATTTACTTAGTACTCGTATTTGTAATATGTACCGAGTACTCGTGCCTGTACTCTGACTACAATTTTTAAGCTGTTCTTGTGCTTGTACTGGGTACCTATTTAACCAAGTACTTGTATTTCATACTTAACTAGATTCTGCTTGTACTTGCGATTTCATTAATAACACAAAAAGCATCCCAATACCTTGTCACCTCCCAATCTATAAGATATTGTCAATAATAGTTAAGTATGTTTCTTGTTCTAACTTTAATGCAACCAACTTGGTCTTAACAGAAATTCATTTTTTGGCCCAAGCCCTTTATCGCCATATTGCGTTCCTGACTGCTATCGCCTAAACACAACGTGAGGATTATAGCGGCTCTGGAAGTAGGATAACTAACTCCTTCAATTCCAAAGTTCCAAAGTCAAAGTAGAACGCCAGTGCGATGGGTACGCGCCCCATTTGCTCCAAGACTTCATCCCGTCTTTATTAAAAGCCGAGGACTGCAGTCTCCACTGAAATAGACATCACGAAATCGCGGCACTTTGACATGGTTTTTGCGATGAAATCTAGCCGTTATTTTATCTAAGAGTTTTGCAACAATTAGAAATGAGAATTTGCTTTTTGTTTATTTTTGAGAAAGAAGTTTAATGTGTACAATGTGCGTGGTTTTAACATCTTTAATTTGTGTAAAGTTTGCTACTCATTGTATGTTATTTGCTCTTGTATTGACGCGATTTACTTGAGTTATATAGAGGCCCAATCTTTAATCGTAAGCCAATATACTACATGCATTACGCTATTATCTACGCGTAAACTATGTAATATTTTACTTTTAAAGTTGACCGAAGAAAATAGCATTTTGTAGATAAACACAAATCTAGACATATTTAGTTTTTTATGGTGACATCATCAGATCTTGTCAAAAAGCCTTAAATGTCAATATTACTTCCACATCCGACGGATGGGAAGTATTGTATCGCGAAAAAAAATTTCAAAAATTTTTATTTGCTCATTCGCTTTAAAATAGTCGAAAACGCAAAACACAAAATTTGAGCAAAAAATTTCTTGTTTGTCTGTGTGTCTGTGGTTTTGTTTGTGGACACGAAAGACTTAATATATGAACTTGAAATTTGGCAAACGTATAAATCTCAACTACTCAAAGCGACCTATTGTTTGTGGGGTAAGTAGGGTATATCAAAAAGGGGGCGAAATTGAGGGGTAAACTACTCTTTTTGCAAATTTTTTTTTCGTTCTTATAAATTTTTGGTGCAGCGAACTGTTTAGAAAATATTAGCAAAAAAGCGTCACTAAAAGAAAATGGTTTTGCCTAAATATCTCCGAATATATTTAATATATTCAAAAAATGAAAATACCATCAGATGGGAAATAAAATTTCTCACAAAAAGCGTCGTAGAAAATTTATCACAAATTTCTACATTTTTGAAATATTCCCAAAAAACCGATTTTGGACCCTACTCGTACGATTTTTTTAAAATTTTGGTATTATATAGAAAATTAAATTTCTGATCAGAAAGCACTCTTGTATTTTTTTGCAAAAGTTAATAATCTTCGAGTTATTTGGAAACAACCGATTTTAAAAATTTATATGTTTTTTCTAATATCACGAGGACACTTTGTCTTTAGAAAAAAATTTGTAGAGAGAAAAAATGCTCAAAACCTGATTACTAATCGTATAGTATAAGAAATAAAAACGTAAATGTCATTTTGACAATTGGATGTGGAAGTATTGATTCAATTTGCAGCGGTTTTTTCATTGTGTACCTCGCTAGAGTTTGTATGTTTTATAAATAATATTTACGGTATGGTTGATGACTACATTTACACGATGGAAGTAAAGTAGAAGATTAAACAGTCGGAGGCAATTTTTTGGCTGAAAACGCTTCCGAACAATCGATTAATGTCTTCCTTACATTTCCATTGCGACTTCTTGCGACTTGGTGTAAGGCGAACTTTTTCGACATTTGTTTTAAGCCAGGATCAAACCGCCCTCGAATAAAAGAACTTTGCGGACGTATCTATCCTCCTGAGGGGCCCGCGTCCCTCGTATCCCTCATCATTCACCCGTTTCCGAATGGAGTACACTCTTTTTCTGTTAGGCTAATACAGCAGGACGTGTGGTGTCTTCTCACAAACGCCTGCTTAAAGTGTGAACGTGCGTGGAATTCCGAATCATGCTACCTTCTCAACTGGAAATGCTTCCTGTTTTAGTGGATGTCGCCCGCGCGGAATTTAAAAGGGAGTTTCCATCTGTTGAGGATGCAGACGTGTTCTGGCATGTGAAATTGAAATTTCTATGGATTTCTTATGGACGGTTAGGTGCGGTGGACGACGAGCGGTAGTAGGACGTAGCGCGTGTATCGAGAGCTAGATATACGAGTATAACCTGCACATGCCATATATTTATATTTTACAAGTTACCAATAATCAGGCCTTCTAAAATACACTTTATACTTTCGAAGTGGAGGTCGAGGGACATCTATTAAACAATGCAGCTTACAACGCGCTGTCATAGAAACCCTATTAGTTAATGCTAACGTCAGTCACTAGAGATTTAATTCAAATCGTTCAAGAATCATATCCGAGAACGAGTTACCGAATTCTTAGACTTGCAACAGTAGCAGTGTAATGCGTCAATTGCAAGTTTTTTTAAAGCACGTACCATATGTGCAGTCGAAGGATAAACAAATCGATTATTTTTGAACGCTCGTGGAGGCTGCGATTATATTATAGAATTTGTGTTAGACGCCAGTATTATGTTTCCTATACGATACGCTCTAATTGCCATTCGGAAGCCATCTTGAATGACGTAATCCTGAGAAGCCGAAGTACGAGGAGATTGTGAATCGCAAACTTAAAACATTTTATTTTAGGTAAGAGAGAAGATCCATTGTGCTCAAAGTGCAGTTACTTGGTTAATAAATTACAACAAATGAAACAATGTCTTACTGTACATCATTTAATTGTGTTAATTAGTACTTGTTTCATTTCAGCTAAAAGATGTTAACGACAGATTGGAATTATTGGATTTATAGGCAAGTGTATTTCACAATTTTCATCCAGAACTCATATTTGACCCTTGCAAATGACCTCTTATAAATAGTTTTCAAATGGTTTCTTCCAAGCTTAATCGATGTCATGTGCGTTTTGAAGCTGTAACTGCAACATTCTTGTTGTTACGAATCGTTGTCTTAGAGCGGATATAGCTTTAAAAGACTATCTGGTTAGGATGAGTCGTAACAAGATTTCAGCTTGGTTCAGCTCTTCTACCTTTTCCTATAAAGATTGTTCAACTAACTACTGTTATATGGAATCACATCAAAGTGTGTCATATATTCGCTGGCAACTCTAACTTTTGTACGAAATTTCTAAATTCACATTTTAACAGTTACTACAAAAAACTAAACATCCATCGGAACTCACGTTTATGAAAGTCAATTTATTTAATATAAGATTTAGGAATCCAGCAAAAGCATTATAAGTTGTTAAAAATGCAATTAAATATATTTCAAATTATTTAAATGAAGTTTAATTTGGTTAAAATATTCAGTAGTCGGTTAATTTTTGAGAGCAATGCACTGACAATTTGGCTTGGCGCATAATGCTGAGGCATTTATCATTCTGAGTTTTAATAATGTTATTTATCCATCGAGTCTCTTTCCCTGGGGAGTAAAAATTACTACAATTTTATATTTGGGACCTATACATATGAACTCCAAGCTTAAATTTCTAAAGCTTCTGGTGTGAGAAGTTGAAACTGTACTAAAAGCGCATCGGTTAATGCATTAGTCTTTGATACGTGTTAATTCTGAATCAGAAATCGTGCTCCTATTAGTAGAACTTTTAGGGTGAAATTTATGTTCCTTTGGTACTTCGTAAGATATCATTATACATTATGTGGATCATGGACCTGTATTCTCCCAAATAAAATGTATCAACTCATTTTTTGTTAAACGCGAGAGCGACGCAACTGAATGCGCTTCACCTGACTGATTTCATCAATAACGGATTTAGTAATAAAGGGTCTTTGTATGATCAGTGTACATAAAAAACATATAAATAATTTGGGTCTTTATTTCACAGATGATGTTTTAAGTCGACTTGCAGAAAATCCACGAAAATTATTCATGGAATAAATACTTCATTAATTACTTAAGTACCATTTATTATTTCTATTTATGTTGAATTATACTCTATAGGACGTTGCCGCTTTACCTCCCCCCTAGACTAAAATCTGGGTACGCCCATGTCCGGGGTATCGTAAATTTTAATTATTCGTTTGCTGACCTTTGTAAAGGAAACATAATCAGTGCTGTCTTCCTAATTTGAAGTTCATTTAGTTGAAGTTTATTTATTTTAAATTTGCAGCAAACCTGCAAATTCACGTAAGTCAGTGCTTCATTTTTTGAATTTTACTCTACCAATTTGTCAAGAAGAATCTACAGTGTCTCCGAAGAGTTTCTTACCGATCTTTTTTCTTTATATTTATTTTCATTAGGTCGGTGCTTCCCCGTCTGCAAAGTGTGGTGTGATAAGTTGCTGACGCCTTGTCATCGACGTCGTTGCATGAAACGCATTTTGCACCCCGCCAACAAATAATGACGTATTCAAGGCTGTTTCATGCATGAGCCATCAATACCGCCCCTCTTAATAGAAACGTTGCCCCCGCCACGTCTTCGGGGTAATAACCATGCATTCGCTATTTTGTACATGCATAAAAGAAGGCACTGCGAGATAAATTTCATCTGACACTTTCTATCATAAACGGACAGGGAAAGATTGCGCAAACAGGACTGCCTACATTCATCACCGAGCGGGAAAAAGGGTAAGAAAGCGCAAGTAATGTACTACATAAATAATAAGAGCCGTTTTGTATACACAAAGGACGGTAATTTCGCGGATCTCCACTGATGTATTACCCCAGATCTAAATAGAGGTGTTCTCTATTGTTTCTGACTGATCACGGAGCGTTTTTTGCAATAAGGGGAAACTTCTCGGCAATCTGTCGTGCGCGAACAGGATATGGGGAGTGACTTGGGAAATTCTTTATGCAAGTTTACTTTGTTGGGTGTTTTTGCTTGTCAGGAGGGGTGGCTTCGAAATGCGTTCATACCCGGTGATTCAATGAAAATAAGGCATCTCCAATAATTATAATGTCAGTAAAATTCTGAAGCATGTCGATTTTTTCGGAGAAGGCATTTTGTGAGTAACATCCGAAATTATTAGAACAACCCTTTATCTACTTAAATAGGGAAGAGTGATTAGGGGTAGTTGAAAATGCATAATAACAGTAAAAGTTGTCTTTTTCACCTGAAACTGGACTTGCCCTTTTTTGCACCAAAGTCTCCAATTATACCACGTGATTATTTTTAGATCAATGAAGAATACATCAACTCAACGAAAATTAATGGAACAAAGACATCATAGCGCTTCTTGCAATTCTTCAGATGGTGCCGCCGACCGCCAAAGGCTGCAAGAAAGTTGGCAGAGTACCTACCCATAAAATCCATGTTACACAGACTAATAATATTTTTCCAAGGTATCTTTCTCGTCTGTTTCGTTAAGAATCATGGCTTTTGCTTATAACATGCAATGACTACATTAATCCTCTAATAGTCCATTACTCTGTTTCTAAATGCCTACAATTTCTGCAATATTGGATGGATTCGTACTCGATCATTCTTGATGACAAAATTTTTCAGGTCGGTCTTAAAAACAGTGTTGACACATTTGACTTTGGTTTAAAATGCATTATATTTTTAATCTTAAATACTTGTATGATGAAGCATTATCCTTATTCTGGAAATCTTTGCAATATTTTGTTTATAATATTGATATGAACAATGATTATTGAATGCACAATTGATAAAAGTCATAAAACTGATCTGATTTGCGGCAGGTGCAACAGATCGAAATTTGGCGGTTGTGGAGCTTTTATTAAGTAATTAAGGTTAATGTAAAGAGTATGTACTAATCTTGCATGTTTTGCTTAAAGATTAGTCTTTTCGTTCTTATTAAGATAATAATGATCGCAATAGTAACGGTGATATAAAAGACGTCGATATTGGACCGTTCTCTAGAAACAACAATTTTGGAAAGATCGGAAAGGAGTTATAAAATTACATCTGTATTATAAAGATWTCGAAACAACAAATCCCCTCGTATCAAAGCCGGAGTCCACAAGTTGAGTGCTATCTATTTTATTGTATGAAACTGCTGCCGCTCAAACTCAATTCCTTAATGTAGTTCCTCCAAGGATACTGGTGACCTTTCAAAAACTTTTGAGTGCCCCAGAAGGAATAATATGTAGGTTTTAAGGTTCGGAGACGTTTATTTTCCGACATCAAGTACCTAAAGATTAGCATCCTACAGTATCTTCATCAGTTATGCCCAATAACGCGGCCATTTGAGAAATTTGTCGACTTTTCTGAGAAGCGAGTACTGTAACATAATAGTGAGCGAAACGTCAGCAAAAAAGAGATCGCCGCCAACTAACTGGTACCCAAATACCACATTTTATCCATTAGCTTTTAGCGTTGTATAATTTTTGTTTCATAGATAACCGCTTAAGAGTAAGACGCGTATTATTGACAACTAAATGTGAATTATTCGAAACACATTAGCGACAGCCCTCAAACAACTGTAGTTTTTAAACATTAAAAAGATTCCCTTTCAATAGTGCACTTATTTCTAAGTTTTGGCTCCCAATTTTATTAAATTAAATAACTTTTTTACTTATATTGACCTTTTGACCTATATTATTTAGGTCTATCAAAATATATTTTCGTTTTTATTATTTTATACTGACATAGGTTGATATTAACATAAATTGTAGTTAGAGCTTGTAAATGTGTAGGTGTGTGCGAGTGTTAAAATGATAGTGTTATAGGTAGAACAATATACAAATAACCCAAAACAGAATTCGTAAATGCATTAAACCTCACATTCTTTAGAAATAATTTAAAACACCTTCAAACAGCAATGGGAGCACCTATCTCCAGTAACATATTACTACTGATAATGGAATATTTAGAAACAACAATATCAAGCTGACATGGCATGTTCTTAGTAATATCAGAAGACAAAACGAATGAAATTTTGAACGTGTTTAATATTTATTGCCCAAAATAACAATTTATCATGAAAACAGAGCAGAACGACACAATTATCTTGACATTAGACGCATTACAAACAATAACAAAGTAATAAGAATATGGTATTCAAAAGCAACGTCAAAAATATTATTAATTATCGGTCTAACCACCCATACATATAAAAAATAGCTATCCTGAACAATACAAGACAACGAGTAATAAAATTAAGTAGTCCAGAAATTAGTAATGTAACTTTACATATGTTAACATCTTGCTGAGGTAACCACCCTCGAAGATTCAGCGCTATGCGGAGCCCATAATTTAGATAAAGACGGTGGACAGAGCCGATGCCACGGTACAGCGATGCTGCTGGCAATGAGGGCTAAACGGTATCCTTATTCGGGAATTTAGATACCACTGCTCACGGAGTGAATTTGTATAATGAAAGATAGAATATACTTTTTTGTGTTGGTTAAAGTCTCGTTATTTTGAATAGCTTAATTATTTTGTTTTTAACACGTACAATAACTAAAACATTAAAAAATAGAAATGAAAACAAAAAACAAACCACACATAAACATGACATTCTTTACCATACCATACATTCAACCCCGTGCACACAAAACATACTAAAACCATATAATATCGAAACACATGTAAATCGATTAATACAATTAAACAGTTCTTCATACCATAAAAAGTACAAATACAACACGAAACAAGAACACACGCAACATACAGGATACAACAACATAAAAATAATACAACTATACAGCTTTGAAAAAACATCAAGAACAGACTAATCAATTTTGACTTCGACAACTCCAAAATTATAGCTGCAAAACAATATAAACGTAAAATACAATTTTTGGATATGATACATGAACAAAAAACAGAAATACATGTGTAAACAACAGAACAGACATAGAATTTGCCACATAACGCGATGGTACAAACTCTAAAGTATAATTTATGTTAATACCTAAATTGTAATATCAACCTATGTCAGCATATAAAATAAAGACGAAAAAATATTCTTATAAAGGCCTAAATTATAGATATAAACGTAATATAAATACAAAGTTCACTAAAAATATGATAAGACTACACAAAATAAACATATGCTTATTATCTTCCAATTATTTGTTTCTTTTGCATAACTCCTTCGTTAACAATTGTGTTCGAGTTATATTTTTATGGGCTATGGTTCCTTTTTTTAGATAAAAAACTTGTATTTACTTTTCGGCTTTATTTCTTTGGTTTTTGCCCTCTTCAAGTGTTTAACAATCATATTCAAAATTGATTTATAATAATGACACTGACATAAACAAATTTTGAAAAAGAGCTTTGATAACATTGTTAACACCCGAGGAAGATAAAAACCAAAGAAATAAAGCCGTACCGTAGATAAATATACAAGTTTTTTTTATTTAAAAGGAACCATAGCCCACAAAAATATAATACAATTAATCAGTCAGTTACTAAAACTTTGCAACCTTCCTTCTCAAAATTATATTCCGCAGCAAAATCAACATCATTCCCTTCAAATTCTGAAATCACAATTTCTAGGCGAGTCGCGCCATAACGTCCACGGAGTTTAATTCGGAACTACTGGGCCAATTGCAGCAAACAGGGAGCAATCGAGGGTGTAAAACTGTGCCGTTCAAAGGCATCGCTTTTTATTTGTGTAACGCAAAACGTTTAACCAGACAGGCCGGGTGCACTTTATTACACAAGCGGGCTTCGGTCAACATTAAACGCGACAACAGGAACTGTATATCATTCCACTGCGCTAGAAGGCTGTGGTGTAGGTAATGGGGCAAAGGAAGCTGTCTGGAGGGCGGAAAAGGCGTCTTTTTGCTTGCTTTTGTTATTACAGGCTGCAGTAGTTTCTCTCGTTCTTCATATATTTCATTAAATATGAGGCGGGGCATACCAAAGATTCGAAAACGACCGATTTAAGAAAATACAAACCCATGAAAAACGCTATGTGTATGAGGTGTTTGTCGATTTCAGCAAGGTCTACTAGATTGACCACAACGTAATTCGTTGTTTAAATCTAAGAGTTTTGGGGTTAGAAGTCTCCCATAGTTTGTGTAATCTTAAATACTTAATATTGCACCGAAAGGTTTCATAATGGGACCAAAATTGTACAGATTCTGACTCGGGTTAAAGATTTACTAAAGAACAACAATTTGGCATTAAATACTAATAGGTCATTGAATATGCTTCACACATAGTGCTAAGGAACTAAATAATAATAATAAAATAAAGTGCTATATGTAATATATCTTATCTAATGTATCTACCTGTTGATCTGCATGCTTGAAGTTGCCTTATATTTTTAAGTATCCAGCAGCGGTTTTAGTTATTAACCTTATCAGTTATGTAGGTAGGCCTTTGTAAAAAATGAACAGCTCTGCCACTGCCTAAAATCATGCGAAATGTATGATAATGAGGGGTCGCTTCGTTGCTTAACCGGAGGGGAGGGTTATAAAAAGGGTCTTTTGTAAAGCCATCCTACGAGGGCGTATTCGTACGCCTTTTTAGGTCTTTTGTTTTTTTTTGTGCCCTGGTATATAGTTTAGAAATTAAGAGTAATATCCAGGATTGCAATGCAAACCTTGCTTTTGCGTAAAGAGAAATGTGAAATAGGAAATTGAAAAGATGAATAGGTGCTGCGTGTAGAGTGAAGATTACTATAGTTAATTAATTATATAGTTTTTTCTAGACAACTTGATTATATCGTGTCCACTACTCAAATCAAATACGCCAGGTAAGCGTCACGATTTTTTAACCTTGCAATGAAATAAAACGGCAAACCTGATATTTTGAATAAAACTATTTTTTTTGCAAATTCAAGGAGGCACTGACCTTTAGTTTTTTGAGGAACCATCGAGAATAGGTTCACGCTGTTAAAAATATTGTTAAAATCAACTGGATTTTTGGTGCGGATGATACATTTTCGTCCACCTTCAGAAGAATCTGATATATGTATAAATATTCTATTTTCCAGCCGTGTTACAGACGCGTACACATACACATAATCATTAGTAGTGGACTTTTTATGTATTGTTACATAACCTACCCTGGACACATATTTAAACTTAGAAAGTTCATGATATTACAAGTAAGTTACTTTATAATTATTGTGATCGTCTAGTTATTTTTAGGGCCCAAAATTACGTTGTGTTTGAATCAGTTCCATTTATAGCTTTGTAACGGACCAAAAACATATGTAGTATATTTTCCACTGCTTACAATGGACTGGAGAAAAACACATGAAAGGCTCCGGTCTTTACATATGTAATATTAACTATGAAAAATACACTTGTAGCTAGACCTATACTTTTTGATTGATCAGTAATATTTGTTATTGTTGTGAAGCAATTGTAAATTAAGCTGATATAAAACAAGATGGCAAGACAAGGAATTGAGTAAAAAATACGTTACAATGCCAAACCAACACAAAAGTACAAACAAAACAAGAGAAATAAAACCACATACGCATAATACAAGGGGAAATATATGCAATAAATACAGCCTTGTATGTCTTATTTAGCGTGGTTCTCGCAGGCAATAACCTAAAGCTAAAATCCCATACCCAGCAGTAAATGATGTCTGGGCATTTTGGTACATACGTGAAGACGCTATACTCACAACGCCTGGCCTTTAGTTTGAAGGAGATCATCATCACTGTCTCTCAGGTGGAGCCTTTTGAACCTCGACAGTGCCCATGTTGTAGGATATTCTTGGTAGCCAAACAGCCTTTGATTTTTGCTAAAGGAATTACCAAGAAAAGGTTACACCATATAAAGCCTGCAGTGACCTAATGCTAGTTTAAATGTCAGCAGGATAAATATATCAAGTTTCAAAGTAAATGTACATGTAAAGGTAAATATTATTTAGGGAGATCTTACATTAAAGAATGCATAAGATCATTCGAATAGGACAGCGTAAAGCTGGAAACGTACATGTAGTTTAGTTATAAACCCATTGTATGTTGTGTGTTACAAATTAAAAATACAGTTTTACATGAAGCTGAGTGTTCACTGCCGCCTATACTACAGCAAATACAGTAATTAAGATGCTAATATGAGTTCTTTTAAAGTAAAGCTATTGAAATGTCTAAGAAATGGAGCTGTCATAAAAAAACGACGACCAGAAATGAAAAAATGACGAATTAACCAAATACTATCGTTTCTGGTTTTGGGAAACAGAAAAAGCTAATGTTTTAACTTGTATTGTAGATAAAGAGTACATCGGGTTCATTTTTATAGCTGCTATGTGAAAAATACTTTGAAATTTAAGGAGAAGAACTAGTCCCTGCACTTGAGATACTCTGCCTAAATGAAGAAAAACCAGATCCAATAAATAATACGATATGGTACCGCCAAGAGGGTGGGCCACCCCATTTTGCGAGTATCCTCTTAGATATCCCGACTTCCCCACATTCCTTATGGAAGTTCTTTTTACTGGAACATTACCACTGCTGAACTAGATTGCATAATTTGTAACCAGATGCGGGCAGTTCCAAATGCTTGGTGAGGTTCTACAAAGTTTCATTAGTGGATTGACTGAGTATTGCTAAGAATTGCTTTAACGATTCATTATTTGTAGAAATCCTAAATTATTTTCGTCTCCTGTAGTCCTTGTTTGCTCATGTTGATTTCAATTTTTGTTGAGTTTTCGAAGTGAAATAATTTGCTCTTACATCTTTTGTTGGATCAACTAGGACTAAAATATTTGTTAATTTCGAACATTCTAAAAGAATGAGGTTGAGAATTTTGATGAAAACCCATCTGAAACGATTTATGGAATTTATTCCATACTTTTGAGATCATTGTCTAGGATAATATCGCGTTCTTACACTATCGGACTGGCATAGTTGTTAGGGTAACAAACAAATCTGTCACAGATTTCAGTCTGGTTAATAGTATCCAACTGAAACTGAGCGCGTACATGCATTAAAAGTTAGTTTTAAATGCCCCTGAAACAATACTTTTTGTCCATACGCTTTTAGTACCAGTAAATGCTGCAAACTAAAACTAAAACAAAGGCAACACGGAGCTTTTCAGCAACATATACTTTAAGCAACTCACTTTCGTCCATTTGAAGCCCGAAATAGAAACTCCACCAAAAATTACTCGCCCGAACGAACACTCCCGCAGTCCGCACATGGTAACCGAATAAACGTTTAAAACAAAGCATGCTAATTAATTCAAACTACCTTCATCTGCTATACGCAAATTACAAGCCGGCTAGCGTTGCGACAGGGTCAGCTTTATTATTTAAAAAGTGTTTAATTAATGCAGACGGATCCGTTGCGATAAGAGATACCGCAAGAGCGAATGGAATAGTTTTCGGGTTGCTGTGCACCGGATTTAAGAGAGGCTGAAGTTTTTTGGGGCGGTCGACAGCAGATAACATCCTGTAACTAATGGTCGTAATGGAAAATTTGTATTCGTCTCATGCTTTTACTTTAAACACTGGTGAATGTACGGGTTGCGTGCCAGGATCGTGCTAGAGGGTTTTTGGGACCTGGTTGAAAAGGGCAGATTTCTTTTGAAGATAATCGATAAGAACAGATTTCTGAGCAAATGATTTATAAAAGTGCGGTTTAGTTTGTTGTTTAAAAGAGTGGCCATAAAGGTTGAAATTAAATCCTTGATTGATTGATTGAACCAACGTACGACCAGCATTTTTGCGGCCATTTACGCTGGGTTGGAGGGGGGCATGCTGATTGCGACTCCTAGCGTATGTTAAGGACATATAAGGACTGGAGAAGGAAGGTTATACAGGTACATTCATATTCTCTGAATGTTCTCTTATTAGTGTTGTTGACGTCATTGTCCATTTCAGCGTCGCCGATTTCTGGTATGTCATTATAACCTGAGAGATTCTTTGATTAATTTCTTGTTTTTTTGTAATTTTCAGCCATTGTTCTTCATTCTTCCTTGATTTCTGGATTATCCTTTCTAAAGTTGTTTTCCATATACACACGGGTTAAAAGTCCGGTTCCCTAATATCGTGTAGATATTTTGTGCTTGTTTCTAGGATTGTTCTGCTGGAAGGATTTTTTATCATGATAGCTTTTCAAGTAGTATATCGTTAAGATATTGATGTTAATTTTATGAAGTCCTTTCGTATTAATTATTCTTAGTGTATTTATTTGTAGATTCTGGCTCCTGTTTTTACTAAATTAAAGATACTTTTAGATAAAAGGTATTAATAGATATTAATATGACATTCACAATTTTGATATTAATATAAAATGTACCTTTGAGCTTATTCCTTATTGTGTATATAGGTGGATGGTAAATGTGATGGTGAGAGTGTAACTCTATAAAACAACAAACAGAAAAACTATACAATAGTATTCGATACGAAAAACAAGAAAAAAAACACAAACAAAACATACTTAACATTATCATATATACCACCCCTTACCCAAAAAATAAAAAACTTACTAAAACCACATAATTTTAAAATTGCATATAAACCAATTAACACGATTAAACAATTCTACACACCGTTAAAAATAAAAAACACCAAAAGAAACAAGAACACACACAATATACAATATAAAATGTAAGCAATGTAACAAACAATATACAGGACAAACAGGACAATACTTAAAAAACAGGCTACAACAACTACACAGTTTTAAAAAAACATCAAGAACAAACTGACCACACTTTTGACTTTGATAATACCAAAATTATTACTACAGAACAACATAAATGCAAAAGACAATTTCTGGAAATGATACATATACAAAAAAAAACCTAAACACATGTGTAAACGACAGGACTGACATACAAGGACTAAGTAATACATACAACCCTATCATTTAAACACACGCTCTCACCATCACATTTACCATCCACCTACATTTTATATTAGTATCAAAATTGTAAATGCCATATTAATTTCATACTAATTTGTCAATTTATAAAATAATAATATTCGATAAAGACCTAAATTATAGGTTGAAACGTCATATTAATAGATAAAAGTGACTTTAATTTAGTAAAAACAGGAGCCAGAACCTACAAATAAATACACTAGGAATATATTGTTAAGGTTTCCATGTTGATTGTGGTGATTTGGAGAGCTTCATGTACGATGGTGAAAATACGGGGGGATATTGGACATCCCTGTTTTTCGCCTCTGTTTTTCTTTCGTTGGTCTGGTTTGTCCTAACCTCTGTACTGAGTATTTTCGTGCATGCACGCTTTTATTAGCTTGTTGATTAAACAGTGAAGATGAAGGATTTATGGCACTGCCTCATGGTCTATCGTATCAAAAACTTTACTTAGATCTATGATTATTATTAGTATCGACTGTGGGCTTTAAGGGTACAGTGGGAATTAATGTTGACAGTTGTGCTAAAAAAAACAGTTGTATTGTGAATTTTGTTGAGAACCTTTGATCGCTACATATGTAATAAAAATGTATACTTAAGGAATTAACTATGAGCTGCTTGATGTCTACATTATTAATTTTAAGTATAGGTCTATTTTATAAGGTAATACTAACGTACAGTTTGATATTGTATATAACAAAACAACGTAAATGGTCTAGCCGACAAAGGGGGTCAAAAGTACCCTACAGGTATGGAGATAAAAAAATACACGCACATTCAGCATGAAAAATGATAACTATTTGCAAAGTTTGAGCTCAAAAAAGGCGAACATAACGTCAAAACAAAATATTTCGTGAAAATCTTTTTAACTATAAATTAGTCATTTTTTGATTTAAGCTTTTAAATTGTAATTTTTAAATTTAATTTTTTCGCTAACTACGATAGAAGCAAGGCTAAAAAATGTACTATACAGGTACATAAACAAAATTCATTAACATATTTTTCAGACTTATACGTTCCTGGCAACGTCCTTAAAATATAAAAACCTTTATTTTTGCCGTTTCTAGCTGTTTGTTTTTCTATTTTCTGACCAACCATCGCGGTTTCGACAAAACTTATAATATTTCTGGATTCTTCGGAAAAAAGACGTTAAAATATTGTGCTGCACTTGCCAAAATAATCTCTTTTATTATTGTACCATGGCTACGATACTCCTGAACAACGTGAACAGTTAGAATACCATTACCCCCATATATTTTTACAGCACAAAAGATGCTTATTACAGCTTTAGAAATCACAACAAAATGAAAATTTTCAGTATCATCGTACTGACTTTGTAAGTAGAATACTTAGATAAGTAATGAATATAAGTGTCCACAAATAAATTCCAGCTATAGTCTTTGCAACTTCTTACCTGTTTTTTACAAATCTTCGAGAACAGATTACCTGTAAATCCAATTATATAACTATATACTTCCTTCTTATTACAGTCTAGGGAAAATTTAGAAGGAATTTTGTTTTGGCCACTACTATTTCTTCTGGGAAGCATAGTATTGAGGAAATCTACATTAATTCTACTATAATACAGTTGCGACAAGGTGAAGGGTGAAGCTTATTGCAAGGATTAATTCTTAGGGAAATTGGCTTTGTGCATAAAATTCAGTGTATTCGATTTACACGCCTCAAGCGATACAATTTAATTTTTTAAATCAGTCAGCTTATGTAAATCAACTAACTTGTTAGGTATATATTTTATTGTGCACATATACATACAAGGTAAGGCAGTAATAAGTTTATTAAAAAAAGAAAAAACTACTTAGTTACTAATGATAGATAAAGAGTACATCAGGGTGAAAAATACCTTGAAATTTAAGGAGAGGAACTAGTCCCTGCACTTGAGGTACTCTGCCTAAATGAAAAAAACCAGATCCAATAAATAATACGATATGGTACCGTCAAGAGGGTGGGCCACCCCATTTTGCGAGTATCCTCTTAGATATCCCGACTTCACCACATTCCTTATGGAAGTTCTTTTTACTGGAACATTACCACTGCTGAACTAGATTGCATAATTTGTAAACAGATGTGGGCAATTCCAAATGCTTGGTGAGGTTCTACAAAGTTTCATTAGTGGATTGACTGAGTATTGCTAATAATTGCTTTAACGATTCATTATTTGTAGAAATCCTAAATTATTTTCGTCTCTTGTAGTCCTTGTTTGCTCATGTTGATTTCAATTTTTGTTGAGTTTTCGAAGTGAAATAATTTGCTCTTACATCTTTTGTGGAATCAACTAGGACTAAAATATTTGTTAATTTCGAATATTCTAAAAGAATGAGGTTGGGAATTTTGGTCAAAACCCATCTGAAACGATTTATGGAATTTATTCCATACTTTTGAGATCATTGTCTAGTATAATATCGCGTTCTTACACTATCGGACTGGCATAGTTATTAGGGTAACAAACAAATCTGCCACAGATTTCAGTCTGGTTAATAGTATCCAACTGAAACTGAGTGCGTACATGCATTAAAAGTTAGTTTTAAATGCCCCTGAAACAATACTTTTTGTCCATACGCTTTTAGTACCAGTAAATGCTGCAAACTAAAACTAAAACAAAGGCAACACGGAGCTTTTCAGTAACATACACTTTAAGCAACTGACTTTCGTCCATTTGAAGCCCGAAATAGAAACTCCACCAAAAAAAAAACTACTTAGTTACTAATGATTCCAAAAAGTGATAGGTTTTGCTGAAGGGTAATGAGGTCTTCGAAAAAGTCATTGGTTTCTTTTATTAGTTTTCAATTGAATTTTAAATTCTGCTGTAAAGGTCCAAGAAGAAGGCAAGTTTATGCAGTTTTTAGCTACATGTTAAATATAATTATTATGTTTCTGCTTGGCGTATAAACCACCAAGCACGAATGGGAAATTGCATTTAACATTCATGAATCAAGATTAGAGGTTAAAAAAGTGAACTAACTTCTTAAGTAAATTCGATACGAACAAATCACCGTAAACTCGTGTTAACCGTTCCATTTCTCCACTAGCCGAAACCGAGGCGCTTTTCCGGCGTAAGTGGATAAACTTATTTGCTCACGCCGCATGTTGGCTACAACTCCAAAGWGTGTGAATCTAACTGCAAACGAATCGCTAACTTGGAAGTCATCTTCTCCGACGGAGAATAGTACGTTTTACAATCTGGACCGTAAAATTAAATTGTACACAATCTGCTCCCGTGCATATGCGAATCTTTCCCGCTGACGAGATGGTTGAATTCCATTCCCTGCTAAATTATTGCTATTAGTGTCGAGATGCAGCCGGATTCGGTAACAAGAACTGGCGACTCCACTCGCAGTGCTGTGAGAACATATATGTTTGTGTGTGATTCTTACTCAGCGTGCTGGTCTCTCTCTTCGTGTTACGAATTTTTTACATTTTCTGTTTTTCTCAATTAGTAATTTAACTTCTTTCCGTCATATTATACGCCTCCCTATTTAACAATAACTTTTAATTCATAATTTTGCTTTTGAGCTCAATATTGTCATCTCATTAACGTCCTAACCGTTTTAGACACCGTCAACATAAAATAATATTTTACTGTTTATTTTCCTGTAAACCAGTCCATTCTGTAATTGAAAATTTTCACTCTCCTTAACAAATCGCTTTTATTTTTCTGAATATCTACTTCTACATTCTGAGCAATCGATAAATTTTGTTCGAAAGTATTTTCTTCTAATATCATGACAATATGAACCCTACTAAATGCATCTACAGGTCTCATTCGGTTGGATCATCCTTTGCTTTTGCATCAATATAGCACCGTACTTCGAACTTTGCGACCTTTCTTGTTAGGCCATAAAAAGGTTTTGCAATAACAGAAAAATACGGTATAAACCTACGAAAGTAGTTGGTAAGACCCAAAAAACTTTGGACTTTCTTTATCTCTATCTGGGATACAACTTCAGTGTTCGATGGATTTAGAGATATACCACTTCCATTGCTGAGATACCTTACATAAGTAAGTTTGGTTTGGAAAAATGAGCAGCATTTGTCTATCCGAAGTTCAAATCAAAAACTGTACATATATCCCAGTAGAGATATAATAACATATTGTCATTTTTTTAATAAATCAGCATACATAACTATCAAATATTCAATTTACTTTAAATTCATTTTACTAGATCGTTCCACATTCTAGAACAGAACGTTTACTAATCATGTCAGCATTTTTGTGTCATTGCTAGCGAAGCATTATGACGTATTAGCAAGTTGGGTATAACTACGCGGATAAATCAATCGTGAAAAACTGGGGAATAAGTGAGAGAACTGCATAATGTAAAACGTTGTTCCTCTGGCAGGAGCTAATCCAATTGATCGTCTATCAGTAGTATCGGATAATGGTCGCGTACTGTTAATTTGTTCAGTTCTCTAAAATCGACACATGAACGAGTCCCTTTTCCATTTTATTTGCTAACACAACATGATTCTCTGACGATGCTTTGCATTAATAGGTCATCTAATATTAGCTGTAATCCGTTTTTTGTTTCAAAAGACAACTTACGAAGTCTAACCGAAAATGGTTGGTCATGTTAAGCAGAATTTTTATTTCATAAGTCGTTTCTGGTACATGTGGTCCAATTGGCTTAAATAATTGTTCAACGACTAAGTTTTTAACTTCTTGTACGACTCAGTTTCCTATACATCGATCTGGTTGATTCTGTTTTATCGATATTAACATTAAATAGCTTTCACACCTAATACTCTCATTAAATTTAGTTAATTTAATAGAATTATTATAAAACGAAAATTATATATCCTTACAAGAAATAAAATCCCTACCTAAAATAGCAGGCACATGCATTTTATCATCTGGCACAATACTAAACGAGACGTTTACTTATAATCCTGGCCTAGTACACCATAATAATTTGTAGAAGTACCTTGTTTCGGACAGTAACAACTCGGTGCTACAAATTTTGCTTTGAATAAACTGATTGGCCTACCTGTATCTAAAATCGCAAACAAACTGATTTGAACGGTATTACTTTCCAATTTAAAGCTTATGGTAACCGATGCTCTACTGCACTCATCCTCTGGGCCTAGAGCTTTTGCTTCCGAGACATTTCTCTAGTCTAAGTCCTCTTTCGTTAGGGTTGGTTGACATGATTGCTGGCACGTGGTTAAGCTCACTTTTCCCTAATCCCACAATTGATCTAATTGTAGGAGTGTGACAAGCCACTATACCGCCGGCGTATTGGCGCCCCGATAAAACACAGTTTAATTTGGCACTACGTATATTTAAGCAGTATGTAATAACAACGCTCATAAAGTTGTACCTAAAGAAACAGTCAACGACTTCGCTGCGGGCATCGTAACATAATGTGTAATAGTAATAATCCTTCGCTTGGTAGTTTGACAACTGACTGATGAAGTTTGCCAGCTACCAACCGAGAAAATGAGCGTTATACAACGTACTTAATCATATCTTTAAGTTTGTCAGCAGATCAAATATAATTATACAAGCATATTTAGCTTTAACAGAAAATTAAGTGGTATTTTTCATAGCAATTCCAGCAGATATATTAATATATAAATGGAATTGACATATCACACTTCACTGAAGCACAACTAGACTTATTTTGCAATATTTACCGTCAGCAATTGATGATTACATTGACGATTAAATCTTCACGTCCATTGTTGACCTAACGAGTAATTTCCCCAGGCCTGCATTTACAAAGCCGTACGCACTGCAGGGTAACTTTTTAGCTTAATTGATTGCAAAGTGGATTAACTATGAATAAATGTCCACGTTGGAGGCGTTAACGGCTGACATAAATATTGATTTATATGTTGAGAGCTCAGTTTCACATTGTGACTTTATAAAATGCATCGGTGTGCTATATTTGTAGCGGTAAATGAAATTATTTTTTATATTATGTATGTACCTAATTTTGAACCGGGCGAGCTTTTCGATAGTGCATATTTTATTGTGTGCTTGCAATACCACCTAAGTAAGGCATTTATCCTGCATTTGCAATAAATTTTAGAATACAGTCATCTTTTCAGGTTTTGCAAAAGATACCCTAAGGAAACGTCTCTTCTGCATTAGTGTTTACATAGTCTTCGTAGATGAGATCTGTTTAACTTCAGCAGTTCTGCAATTTTCACTTGGAGCAAACTCCCTATGAAGACGCTTGGTTGTCGTTGTCCGGGGACGTTCATTCAGTAAAGTTAGTGTTTTTTTCTTAATGGTTGTACGACTTTCTATCATGCAGACTGATTTAAAATTCCACAGGTAAGCTCGGCCCTACACTTTGTGTCTTTATACAGTTATCTTAAAAGAGTCAAAGAGGTGCCATCAAAAGTTTGCTCAATATCAAGGAAAGTTCCGGGCTGAAATCCTTGTTGTTCGTAGACCTTTTCACTTCTGCGATTTAGCTTATGTAACAGTAAGTCACAGGGTTTTCTTATTTGGTCAGAAACTGGTTTTGATGCAATAGCTTGGACACGAAGGCATCGACTCTGATTTACCCATCAACTAATTTCTCCAAAGCCTTTAAGGGAGATATGTTAAGCTGATTGGCCTGAAAGCCTTACTCTGGACGTAAGTTTTGCCCTGGCTTAGGCATAAAGACTATCTTAGCCTTTTTAGCCAAGCAGTACATAACCTATAACGCCGCTTAAATCGTGGCCAGCTAAACTTAGTTTTGATGAAAATTTATTATCAAAAATTCTTCCAGCCCTTGCGGAAGGCACTGCCAATATAATAGCCAGTCATAGGTTTTTAGATTTCTGTGTAACTCAATCTGTTCCCTAGGTAGTCTTATAATATCAAGCTTTACGTCCGTTGGGCACACGAAACTGACTAATCACAGAACACACAAGTGTGAGACGATTGTTATGTCGATAACTTCCCTCCCTGTTGTAGTAACAAAGGTATATCTGTACCGATGTTTGCTACTTACTCCTGTCAGGGATAATAATACTAGGATTATCCTTGTAGTTGAGTACGACTGTACTATACGAGTAACCAAATAAATATATCTGCTGACAGAAATAGGAACATTCAGTATGTAATAATTATTTTGTTCGAACCAATTTTGGAGTAAATGTTTATTGGGATACAGCAAGTAAACCATTAAAGGTCAGACGAAAAATGATAGAAAGCACCTATTAAAAATTAGTATGCTATCAATCAAAATCAAATTAGTCAAAGTGGATTTGTCGTAATAGTTCAAATCTTCTTTAAACAAAAATGTACTTAAGGTTATATCAACCTTTTTAACGATTAACGGAAAGCGATCTAAAAGCCATCGTCAATACCATAATCAATTAATATACAAAAAACAACTTTTACAAGTATACTGACTTTGTCAAAAAGTTAGAAACAAGAAAACTTGAGCTCGAAACAATAAGCAACCTACATGCCAGCAATACATACATAAAATTAATGTAGGCCAAATAAATAATTTTGTACTGGACAAAGTCAAATACTTGTGATTTGTTTTTTTTTTATATTAATTGGTTCTAGTACTGACAATAGCTTAAATAGTCGAAAACGTTTTACCGTATGAATATAATTTTAAGGATTAAAATATCCCCAAGGTTCTTTCTCAATAAACATGGACAATTATTAATCAAACATATGTCAATTTTGCCATAGGTGCTTCAAAAAGGCGTGATTGTCAAGCTTTTGTTTAGCACACTATGATGTGATGAATTTACTGACCTTGTGGTTGGGATTGGAATTAACAAGTTCTCTATACTAAAAAAGCTAAATAAACCATAAAACTACTTTCAATACATCTATCTTTAACTGTATACATTAATTATAGGCAAGCAATGTTAAATAACGTATAAAACTATATTCAATACATCCATCATGACTTTATACGTCATTATCGAGCGCCAACATTTAAATTTTAGGTCTGAACATCAGGTATGTACGTACCGTGTACTAATTCATCAGGATTAACAAATAATAATCAACAAATAGAAGACGGGCTGCATCTTTTAAGAAAGGCAATAGTTGTGTATTGTCTCCAGCAGAGCTGGCAAAAAACATGGTTTTTAATTAAACAAACAAACAGTTTTTTTGTTTAACCGTGTTTAAATCGTTTTAAACATGTTTTTTTAACTTAGTTGAAAACATGTTTAAAATGTTTTAAACACTGTTTTAAACATAAACTCTCATGCAGATTACTATATATATTAGAGAAAGAAATAGCACATGGTGCAGTTGTCTAAAAATCCCTAGATGACTACGATTATCAGTTGTCATTTGTATTTTTCGGTTACGCAACAATTTTAATTATTATGAGTAGGTTTATATTTTAAGCTAGAATCAACACCGGTCTTAAAATCGAGACCACTCACATACCCCAATTTAAGATTACTGGGTTGATTTTAGCTAATATCAACTTTAACAAAGAATAAGAGCGGACCCTGTCTGTTTAAAAGTTTAAAGTTCAACAATTACAATGGCGTAGTAGTAACAATGCAGTGTGGAATAACTTTGACAAAATTAAGGTGCAAAATGGTAGAATGCGAACTCAATGCAAGAAGTGCAAAAAAGATATTGTTACACTAGTAAAAAAGGTAAAAATGCTGATATTTTTTTATTCGTTGTCTATTGTTTTTTATATTCCCAAGTTCTAATAACTATTTGGTTTTTTATACTAAAGATATAATTATCTAGTAAGTGTTGAATGAACGTCTTATTTAGTGTTTTGTAATATTTGACCAGAAATACAAATTTTTATGTTATGTTAAGATTAAGACTTTTATTTGTTGTCTTAAAATGTTTGTAAATTACATCTATGAAAATGTGTTAAAGTTAAATGGTTCATTTCTATAACTGTTGTATCAATAAAAAGCCGATCAGAATACTGCATGTTTCTTCTTTTTTTTTAAGTATTTTCTAACTGGGCTTGGTTTTGCATTCAAATCATTTTTAATGCAAATGTGGGGTGATATTATGTAGATATGTCATTACTAATAATCTTGTTTATCTATTTGTGGAGGGTAAACGTGCTTAATAGTAATAATTAATGAATCACTCACAATAGTTGCCAAAAAACACTGTTTACAACATTAACATAAAAACACTGTTCAAAACAAATGTTTTAAACATTTGTTCAAAACAAAGTTTTAAACAGGAGCGTTGTTTTAAACAAGTTTAAAACATTCTGTTTTAAACATTTTGTTTTAATCATGCCAACCCTGGTCACCAATAGACTCATTGCAGCTACCTATATAGTGTAATTTTCGCATACTTTTATGAATGAAAAATACTTAAAGAAACCACATTACACAAAGAACGTAACTCAAAACGATAAAACCAAATTTATTCAAATTAAACATTCTTATTTATATGTTAAATCTTTGAATTCTATATTGAAAGGTTAAATGCTAGTAAATGCTTTTTCCACACTGTCTGAAACACACATACCCCGAGCGATTCGTTCAGCATCTGCATCAGGGTCTGAATAGGTGCGTTGCGCCAAATCAATCTCGACTAGGAAGCAATCAGCTACACCTTGGCAGCAATTTCAACGGGTTTCATCCCAGCTATACGATTCCAGAAGCGAAATTACTCCTGCAGGATAAACACAACGAGTAAATGGAATGACTAACGGGAAGGTGAAGAAAAAGCATGGCGGCGTTGCTTGCAGTAGAGATCAGAGTTCCGCCAAAGCGCCAGCGATTTTAATTAGATTCGATTGATGCGTATTTGTTATTATAATTAATGCTGTTATAACTAGGCTAGGTTTGCCTTTTGACGGTGTAATAAACTGTAGAGCGTGTCTCTGAAAACCGTTTAGAGGAGACCTGGCTTTGTTAAGGGGTAATTAGAAATTTGTGAAATTAAAATAGCTGAAAACTGAAAGCGTGTCGTTATTTGAGTAAATTATTAATCAATACAAAAAGAAATATGCTGTTGGATATAAAGGTGTTCTTGCTTCAAACACTCATAACAAGTTTCGGACTATTATTTTACGAGCACCAACCTTTTTGCACGAAAAATATAGTCCACTACTTTACATTTTCATTTTCATCTAGCACTTTCCTTAAATTCTTGATTTTATCATTATACATATTTTAGCGCTGTATTACCTCGTCTTACGTAGAATTTCAGCTAAGTCTATACAAGTTCAAGAAAATTTAATTGTTCCAATATTGTTTCTTTACACCATGACTATGAAATTCTAAATTATATTACGCTCGCAGACTGCAGAGGGTGAAGGAAAAGTCCGGCGGGCCGTAAAATGCGTGTGAAAGACTTCCAAGAATAAATGTGAATTAAATTAAATTGTATATTTCGGGGAAACAGGCAAATTTTATGAAGAAAAATGCATTGGCTCCCAATGTGAATGAGAGAAGCACGTAATTCATAATTTAATTTGTAAAAGACAGTTCATTCATTAGTAGAATCTTCTAGATAGCTTTGGAATCATGGAATAATTGCTTCATACAGAATTAGAGCATAAAACTTTCTGGAGAATTTATGGCTGGGGGAAGTGGAATACATTTTAAATATCCTGTGTGAGCAAAGCTGATGGTCTTCAACAGCTAGTAGGAAAATAAAATTGTTGCATTTACGACTTCAGTCGATATTTCTTCAGTATCCATAGCTTTATTGAAATATTTCACTTTTGCTTTCACTGATTTTATTAGACGAGGACATAGTAACCAACGACAAAAGCTATACCTTTTATGTTAACACGCTCAAATAAATTCTTTAGTATCTTTGGGTGCAGGAGTAATCTTAAACCTTTGGCCTATGCTAAGTATGCTGATAAAAATAGCTCTTATAAAAACTGCACTATTCATAGACATAAATAACATTTTGTTTTTGTTCCAGGGCGTTAGTGTGTATGCCAAAGTGCCAGATGTAGATCAAGGAGATTTAAATGCCACGTTCAGAAACAGACATGGTAGGTTTCAACATTTTTTGTATACTTTCTCAAAAATTGACTTTTCCTCTTTGTTTCTGGCATGGTTAGCTGTTACTACAATGTATAATGCAGTAAGTCATTTAAAATTAAACCTTATTTGCGTACTTTGTGTAAATGACATGCAAAGTTGTGTTGGAATTTTGTCTAGAACGCAAAAAATTAACTGAAAATATTACCTTAGACCATCTTATCTACAACACTAAATGATAATTAAATGTTATATAATTCGGTACGCCATAGAGCGCGAACGTATGTCAGTTTGGCAAGTGTCATGTCAAAATAATAGATCACGTGTCAAAGCGACAGCTTGAGGCCTTGGGGCGATCATATTTTGTTATAAAAGTATCGAAGAGACATTCACTTATACAAAAAGTAGGATAAAGGTATAAAACAATGATTTGCAATATAAATAGTAGGTATGCATTTAAGAGCTTTCATTCTTTCTGTGACAACCATGTTCATAAAATGTAATCAAAATATAGTTAGAAAGAACCAACCATTGATACTGCATTTACTTGGCTAAATTGCTCAATTAAATTTATACGATATGAGAAGTCTCTGTCGAAATTAATTTCTGTTTATTGCCGTAAGAATCCTTGCTTTTTTATTAAATAAAAAACATCATCGTTTCATTTGCATTCAGTGTTCAATTGCCATATTGTGATCCGTTTCTGATCACTATTCACTTCTAGCATGGCGTTATATAAATTTTCTGGCAGAAAACTGACGTACAGCTGAAATACCATTACATAGTTGACTATTGTAAGTTGTAAAGAATAGGTTGCCTAAAATGGACCCTTGTGGAAGACCTTAACGCTTCCATCAGCACGTACTAACTATGATTAGAGGTAGCTGTTGACTGCGCTAATTGTGCCGTTATGATTTATAAAAAAGTATATTAAAAACGTTTAATAATGATGATTATTGCAGATGGTAGGTGCTAAAAGCATTGTCTTTAAGTAAATGCAGGACAAAAAGTTCTACTAGTGTAATACGTGCAAATCAATCCCGGAAGATCTGTATTATAAAAAGTTCACAAGGTACACGGCTATCATAATAGTCAGTTTGGATCGAGCAATCTAAGTTTTAAATAGCAATATAAACTTGTAATATACTTTTAATCATAATCACGTTCCTGATGCATTTGCGAGTACGAAATAACAAATAATTACCGTTATAATGAACATACCTAACATTTGTAAGTTACAAAACATTAATGATAAACAATATGCACAGGTGTGAAACAAAAAGTCTTCTTTTGATCCATATGTTTGAGCAATACACGGTCTTATAAAGATGTCAACTTCTAGAAACTTTAGTACAAAATTTAACATTTTAATATTTTAAAATGCTGTGCGGTGCTGTCTGCACCGCAACCAACTGCAGATAGATCTATTTCGCTATCATTATAGCTCATCAGTGCAGTTTAGGTCTAGTGCAGATAGCACAGCATATAACTAGTTTTGTCTATATACCAAAGGCTTGGTATGATATCGAAATATTTTCTTCATTAACCGTGTAGCAACTGCCGACAGTTCATTAGTTCCGTTCATGTCAGCCGCCATGAATACCTAGCCGTTAACATCGTCTAACTTTTGGCAATGTTGTATACAGTTTTTACTCCCGAGTACTCCAAGATTCACGGTAGTAAAACGTCGGCGCAGAAATTGCGTTTAACGCTAGATTTAGAATTCTCCTACACAAGTAGGAATTAGGTTGAGTTGAAACTGGTGCATTTCAAAAAAGGAATGCATGGTGCAGTATAAATAATTATCCGAATTGAGAAGAAAATAACAAACAAAAAAGCATCTCTTTTTCCAATTAGTGTACCTAATACTTAATTAAATAAAGTAAATCAAAGTCTAGTCCCACACCCTTTATTAAAGAACAGCAGAGAACTTTCGACAACTAAAAAGTAGTCATCCTCAGTACTATGAAAATTACACCGCTTATGATTATATAAAATTTAATATGAGCTCACGAGGCTCATCTTGACATTATATTTTAGAAACGCCTTCATTAGGTTGACCTTAAGCTATGTTAAATTATTAAATTCAAATTAAAACAAACCAAATTTAGATGTAGTCAATGTCTTTGACAATTTTTTTTAGTAAATCTTATGCTGATTCGAGGGCGCCGGTTCTAGAATCGGTCGAGGCCTACCAGTCCCCTCACCTGCACATTGACAATATCAGAAAGGATCAGATGCTGAAGCACTGAAGTCGATCAAACCTAAGCGAACAATAGGTCTTGCCTTTCTGGTAAAGGACTGCGCTGTTGTACTAGCGCATCCTCTCACTACTTTATTTAATATTTGCCTCATATCGAGTGCTGTTACATCTATGTGAAAGTGTTTCAAAGGTTTTCTATATTTTAAAAAAGGTGAGAGAAAAATCTTTGCAATTTTTGTAAGGTAAATATTGTTATAAACATACAATATGTGTAACTCTATTTCAATACACCGGCATGCCTTCTCAAAAGGTCGTTAAACAGTTACAAACCTTTCAGTTATTACGCAGCATATTACAGAAAACATTAACAATCCTATACAGACTGAGTTGGACTATTGACATTGAACATGAACAATTATTGGATAGGCATGGTTTTTCAAGCCTCGATGTAAGACGTCAATATTTCTCTGTATTAACTTTGTACGGGATTGTCAACTATAAGATAAATTGTCAATGCTTGCTGGATATGCTTACTTTTAGAGTCCCACGACAAGTTTGCGTCAGGAGTATTGATATGTTTTGAACTGACTCCTCAAGCTAATATTTTGAAATACTCACTACTTTTTAATTTGTGTAACAGCCACAATGAGATAGCTGATAAGATTGATATTTTCCTTGTAGCATTATGGATATCAAAAAGTATTACTTGTTTTAGGATGTTCGTAGTGTATAGATGATTTCTGATTTTTTTTTGCATTAAGGGTAATACGAATACTACTTGTCTTATGGTGCACCTACTTTGCTAAATGAGTTAAAAGTTATTCTGCAACGGTAGATATTTCATTTAATTTTCCTGTTCTGTAATTGGGTATGCACCTGTAGAACTGTTTAGAATAAATAAATATCGTAAGAGGTTAACCGTTTAACCGCAACCATTGACAGCACTAGTAAATGTAACAATCGAGAGCACTAGTAGATATTTTTCAGTTATAATGGGGTAGTCCCACAGTTTTTTTATTTTACATTTAAAATGTACATAAAAAATGAAGCACAAAGACGAGAAAAGAAAAGGTGAAAGTATAGATTTTCAATATCCGTTTCAAATGCCTCGATATTCCGCCACGGAGATGACGTAAAAGGTTCGCATGCTGACGAAAGCGAGAAACACCAATAATAGCCAGTGCTCTAGCGCCATTGCGAGTAATATTTGTTTACATTTTTTTGAGCTGCGTCGCGTTGCCAATGTGGGCAAATTTTCGCGATACCGTGAGGAATGCACTCGTAAACTGGCATTGTGACATTGATACCTAGGTCAACTTAAGGCGTATTTGTGAAAATAAATTAAATCATCCTTCAGTCAGTTTATTCTACAACGAACAGTTCAATATAATAAGCGCATTCACTGGCTTTTTGCTGAAATACGAAAGCACTTTAACCATCGAACCTGATTTAGAACTAATGTTTTTATTATGAGGAATTAAACGACGCTTGAAGCTTGATAATGTTTAGTTTGTATACTTTCGTATGACAACGATATGATAAATTTTGAAACTGTCAGGACGATCTCTGGCCGTCGTTAGGAAGAAAACGGTAAAGTAGCGCTGACAACATCGCACGTTCGCACGTGCTGCATGTGTCACATGTGTAACGAATTACCCTAACAACTCTAGCCATGCGTTTTTGCTTACATAGTTTAATTACATAGATTAAGCGGTGGAGGAAGATGTTGTCGAAGTATTTGGGTAATCTGTTGTTTTTTTAATGTCAGAATGGCTTACGTTAAGAAGTGTTTTGTTCCGTGTTGTAAGAATACTACTGCTGATGAACAGTTACAGGTTATTCCTATGTTTACATTATAATATTGACGTTGACGGTTATAGTTATACCTTCGCCCCTCTCTCTCACTCCCATTGCATTATTTGTATTTCTCTGGCTATTTATAAAACTGACAACAGTGAGCACCTAGTTACCTAGGGAGCTGTAACAGTGCGCATGACGGAAATGAGGAACCTTTTGCGTAATTGGCGGATTTAAGAAAATGTTTGAAACAGGGTAATTTTTCTACCGCCGTTTGTTACGAGTTGAATTAATCTGAAAGCAAAATAGATGTAAGCAATAAAATGCATAGGTTAAAACTATCAAATTCTAATATGCAAGACGACCCTATTCCGCTACATGTCGAAAGTGTAACGCAATAACACCCGCTGCAACTGAAGGAAGGATCATCCGTTGGAGTTTACGCGAACTTTTAATCTAAAATGTATTTGTTTACCCGCTAGCATATCTATCAGGCAAACAAGTTCACGAATGGTACATTACGCCTTGGGATTCCTCGCAGCCCAGATATGAATCGAATTTCTCAAACCCATTCCTCATCAAATGAAGACCCCAAGTACATCACAGACGTTTCCATGGCTCCAGATATTCGTCGCGATGTCTGATGGCATTGCGTTAGGACAGATCAAGTCGTCAACGCGTCCCGTCGACAATCCCATTAGATTTCGCTTTGTTCTTCCGTTCCTGTGTCCAAGAAGCCGATCTGGTCCTTTGAAGGGCCGCACATATGCGCACGCTGTCTCCGGGAGGAGATTCCTGCGCCAGCGGAGGCTGCTGGAGTTCGCGAAACTTTGCAACTCAGTTCGCAATCGCGCGTCCAGCAGTTTAGGGGCGAGTTCTACCCTCTGATACCGGCGAATCGTGGTGAACGCGAAGCGGTGTTTTAGACTTTTAGCGATCGGAGATAAATCTTGTTTAGACTGAAAAACTGACAGTACTGTGTTTGTGTCGTTTGGGGAGTCTTCTATATGCTTTTGTGTAAGTAGATAGGATTTAATTATTTTTTTGGCATAGATTTTTAGACAAGACAAATCCATTACTCTGGTTTTTTTCCTTGAGATATTAGTAACACATTATGTAAAAGTCAGGTGTCACATTTGTGAATTTCGTGAAGTAGTTTTAAATTAGAAGCCAAATATTAATTGATCATTCCCGTGAATGGTTTATATTTCAACTAAAAATATACGAGATTTTTATTTACTTTTATTGTGAATATAAAATCTATTACCAAATGGATATTACATAGAATAGATAGTAAAGCGCTATGGAAAAAATAAGACTTGATGTGTCAGATAAATGGTTGGCAATGGCCGAACTCTTGGTTAAGACGCATTAAATTATTCTAATGCAGATCTAACGTAATTGGGTTAAAGCTAGAACCTCCAATTAAGATACATTTTTACACGCCTCTAGTACCTACAGAATATGCCACTCTAAGAAAAAAACATTCGAACATAAAGCATTTAATTAAATAAGTCTAAATGGCATTTTATTATATAAGCAATTAGCCTTTTTCACACAGTTTGGGAGACATCATTAGAGCTGTTGGACATTTATTAAAAATAATGACACGAAAACACGACGCAGACAGACGGGCAGCGTTAAAGAACTTCATTGTGACATGCAGCTCTTGAAAACCTTGAATTTTCCAAGCCATTGGTGGTTTGAGCATTACCAGCAAGGATTTCCTTGCTCGGTTGTTATACTAAGCAAATGCAATGCATATGTTTTAGGAATTTGGCCGCAATTGGCTGGCGTTCTTGGCAAAGCTCTGCGCATATTTATGGAAGGAGTTTTGCATTTATGCATTAGAACGAGGGCACGTGCAGCGAAAGAACAATTCAGCAGTTTGTAGTTTCAGCCGCATAAAAAGTGGATGTTTCTACTGGATTTATACTAAAAGGAACTGCGGTTTCTTCTGCTGCTTATCTTAAGCGTCCCGAATATTTTGTTTCGTTTGTACATATGTAGTGTACTTACTCGTCTAGCCTTGAAATGTTGATTTGTTGTTGATATCACAAAACTATTAATCACTCCATTTAAATATGACCAAGTAAGTTAAACGGGTACACTAGTAAGTAAGGAATCATCATGTTTCAGATAATAGCAAATGAAAGATACGTTACGTCATATTTTGTTTTTACACCGAACCACATTCCTTTAGCGAAAAGGCACATTGATGAAAAATTCAACTGTATTAATAGTAATTTTGAAACAAAGGTTATTATAATTCTACATATTCTGTTCATCATATTGGTTTAGAGGGAAATATAATATAACGATTTTTGTTGGAAGTGTCGGAAAAAATCAAGCTGCCTGGGAGCTTTCATCGAAAACATTGCCTTTTGATTTATAACAAAACACTGCATATTCCTCTTTTATAGACCAGCATTAATCCTTGTCAACTGTCACTGTCGCCCATTATTTCTATATAAGCCGAGCAATAACGCGCGCGTACTTCCATAATAAACAGCGAATGGAGGTGACGACGACTGGAAGGTGAACCTAAAGATAGGCAAAAATTATATGCAACGTTTGTGGAACATAATGCTTCGATTTTTTCATAGGATCCTTTCCGCTTTGTTATTGAATAAACGGACCTTGTGCTATGTGCCTATAAAAGAAATTAAAAAGGTGATCTGGCTTAATGTGTGTTTAAATAATGTTTTTTATGCACTGTCGCAATTCTCTCTCTGTCATGTGATGCTCAAAACTTGCATATATTGTTGTAGTTACCCGCTAGTGTTTGATAGAAATGGCTTAAATCAACAAGTGGTCGCGTATAACAGCAATAATATGTTGCTGATGAAACAGTTGAATCTCTGTGTTTGTATGTAGGTCCTATATTACCTAGCTCACTTGCACAAGTTTTGGTAGGAATCTACGAAGGCATTAATTTTTCGTTCAATACAAGATTTTTTATATCTCACATGTCTAGGTAGTGCGATGACATCTTGTTTGTGATGTTAATTTTTGATTTTAAGGGCCGAAATAAATATGAGTACTGACCGACATAGAAATGAGAACACCTAGTAATATGCTTTATCTTAAAAAGTTTTTGTGTACGTATCAATAAACCAGTTGTCATCTCTTTTTAAAATTTTTCATTTAACAAACTAGAATATTTTTTTCAACTTGGCAAGTTTGATAGTGTGTTTGGATAAGGGTAGGAGGTAAAAAAAGCCACCACTAGGACTTGTTTCATTGTTCTTTTACGTTTAAAGATTTATTTCAGATTGACGGATTCAAACAACTTATTTAATAAATATTTACTTTACCAGTGTTTAGAAGCATTCTTACCTGCAAAAGAGAGCGTCAGCCTAAGCTTCATTTGCAATCACGCGATTTATAGTAGCATGCTCTAACCCACGTGTGATGTACACACAAAACTTTATTATCCAGATCTATTTGTTGGAAACAACATTTTTAAGTCAACCTTTGATACAAATAATAGAATTAAAAGCGTTTTGAGCACTTGGTTTGATAATTTTAGGTACTTAAAGGTAAAAGTAAGGTAGATAAACTAACTAGACTACAAATAAATCATTTGCCCTGGTCCATCCACTCTGACCCTAGACTAGTTTCGCCCTATTGGGGCTCATCAGGTTAGGGTACAGAGTAAGTTGACTAAAGCAGACCGCTTCCTTTAAGCACGGCGGGCGAACTGTTGTGTACGAGAGCTGATGCCCTCAGTGCGATCAAAGCGGAACCCTGCGAGCTAGCCGATCTATAAACTGTAATAGACATGGACTTAGTGCATGTTCCTGTCGATGGCATTGGAGAAGCTACTCCGGAAGCAATATAAAATAAATCATCTGCCCTGGTAAATCCACTCTGACCCTGCGACTCTATACCTCTATACATTGCTTGGTGTTGCATTCTTCATAAGTTTAATCAAATATTAAGGAACTTCATACTTCTCTACCTTTTACGTCATTCGTACATTCGGATTGCTGAGTGCTTTAAAGAGGCATGACGCAATATTATTCGCACCTCGACCACCCCTTCCCTCGTGCCACAAAAATACGAGGCCCTTATTGTCATCACCAATCCATTTAAAAAGCTAAGTGAAAAAACCCACTGTATATAGGCGAAAACGCTGCTTAAACATAGCAGTGTTATTGGGGCAGTTCATATATAATATCCCTAATACCTCTTTTGGTTATTCTCCGAGCCTTTGACAATATATTTTAGGTCCACAAGCTAATGGCAACGTGCTGAATTTATGGCGTTTTTGAACAACTGATATGAGAAATGCATAAAATTTATGGAGCGTAACGTAGGACAAACGACTTACAGAGGATTTAGCGCGCTTCCTGTCCGTGGTAATCCGTTTAAAACTAACCTCCCGAGCTTCCATGTAGTGCGATGTAAAGTTTCTAGAGCGTACGCTTGATACGACTTAGATCGCGTAATGGCATTTTTACATTGCACGAAGTTTCAAACTGGAACAACTAATAGTTCCATTAAATATGTAAATAAAATAAATGCATTGGGTTGGTTTGTTAGACAAACATTCGGCACACCAAGTTGCAAGAGCAGTTGCCAACCTACTTCAAGCATTGTACCCCTCCCCAGAGATCCTGTTTGTTAAGAATCTCCAGAAGCTCCTGRGCAAAGTCCCCTTCGGTTCGTGCATAAATTTGTGATAAGGGCTATCCAGGCACAAGTGGCAAATGCTATAAATTTCCTTTTTATCAGAGCAAACCGAACAGAAGTCAGGTACAACAAGTGGTTCTTGATGACGAAAAAAGTTTCGGATGCCAGGTTGTTATCGATTGCATAGCAAATAGGGAGGGATGGAATGCGAGGTTTTTGCGTAACCGTCGATAGCAGGAAGTTACAGCATTGAGATTGATCTCTTTTGAAGTTGCCGTAGATGGAATAATGACAGTTAGTTGGTAAAAGCAATGCGTACTTTTAAATCGCATTCAACTGGCTTGTCGTATTTCCATCAATTTATAAGAACTAAATATTTAATTACCCGGTTTCTATTACAAGGGATAAACTCGGTTACCTACAAAGAACTGCCTTAACAGGATTCCACTTGAAAAAGCACAGCATTTGCGATGACGACGATAATAATAATAAGGTGCCCAAACAGTCGAACAATACTGTATCCGAGATCTGATTAAAGAAAAATAGAGATTGTTATTAAAGTAGCTTTGTTACTAAATTTGTGACAATTGTGTATTATGAAGCCTAAATGTTGACCTCTGCGTCTAGAGCAGCGAGTAAGACTGACAAAGTCGATAGGACAATTAAAATGAGTTATGTTAAGTTTATCGGTGAAGGTCATGATTTGGACATGTTTAATGACAGATAATTCGATTTGCACCACTCCGATAATGTGTTAAGATCGTTCTGAATTTTAACCCAGTCGTTTATAGTTTTAATAGCTGTAAAGATTTTAACATCATCGGCTTATAATAAGTTGCAACAATGCAGTTTAGTAGAAAAGTCGTTAATGAATAGCAAAGATAGCAGGAATTCCAATTTAGAGCCCTGACGAATCCCGGATAAACAAATGATAAGTTTTTAACTATTTGAACATGACTGAAAACACTTATTGTTGATGTTTAAGTTCAAATTCTTAATATATAGAAATGACGGTATACAAGACTATTTATACAGCAGTATTAACATACGGAAGTGAAAGTTGGGTGTTAAGTCTGACAAGTAGATTGCAAGCGATAGAAATGAAATACTTAAGACGTGTTAAAGGGGTGAGTAGAATGGACATAATAAGAATCGGCAAAATCAGAGAAGTGGAAATACAGTCGGTTAAACAATTTTTGGAAGAAAATAAACTAGCGGTTTGGGCAGCTGGTGACAATGAGTGCGGAAAAGTTAGCAAAACTAGTATGGGAGGCAAAAGTACAAGCAAAGAAGATAAGAAGAAGGCCATAGAAGACATGGAACATGACGGTGGCTGAAGCATTGAAGAAGCCAAAGCTCACCTGGGACGAAAATGAAAGGATAACAAAGGACAGAACTAAGTGGAAGAAAATAGTGCACCAAAAACACAATAAATAAATGAGAGATACTGTATACCTTTACACACAATAGGTAAAAAATAAAAAATATACGGGGTAAATGAACGTAACCCATTTGTTGTCTCATAAGAGTGTATTAGATGTATTGTGCTCGACAAATTTCTGATAAGCGTTGTACTAATAATTATTAAGAATTTTCTTTGTAAAAGATTTAAGAAACTACTAGCAAAATTTATACCTACGAGCCCAGTCCCATTTTAATTGGCCAAGTTACAATTTTTTTAATTTTTTGTATTTAATGGACATGAGTTGTAATGCTATTATGAAACAGATATTTCATTATTTTTCACAACTTTTGAAACATTTCCCACTTAATCAATTATTCATTTGTCTAATTAAAAAATTTTATTTTTACTTAACTACAAAGTTAAAGCAAATCATGAGAAAACCTGAGTTACAAACAACTGAGTTAATCTACTTCTTCAAAGGCTACCATTGAGTAACATCACCTTTACTTTTTATGACAGCGGTTATTCTTCTTGGCATTGTATTCACTAAATTCTGGCAATCTAATAGTGTGAACTTATCCCATGTATATTGAAGTTAATGCCTTAATTCGGGAATGGCAGGAGTTGCACGCAGTTGTTTTTTCATAATGTGCCAAAGAGTTTCTATAGGAGATAGGTCAGGACTACTGGATACCCAATTTAAAAGTTGTCGGTGAACCACCTTAAAGATCTTTTGGATACATGACATGCAGCGTCATCTAGTTGAAAAACAAAATCAATGCTGACGTCAGTGACTTGTCCCTTGTGGGTAGTAAAGATTCACTTAAGATATTAAGATATTTTTCGGTGTTCACAATGCCCTCAATGAAATGTAATTTTCCTACTCATCTTGCAGACATTGATCCCCACACCATAACAGATGCTGCAAATTTAACTTTTCTCTTCAGACAATCTGGATGATAAATTTCATTTTTTTGCCTAATAACTCTGCTGTTCTATGTTCTTTTGTTGAAAACATTTCAAAAGTTAAGAACAAAAGATTTTAGCTTGTAAGTTTCAAAACCCAATCTTTGACCTTCCCGGTGATCTTGAAACATGTCTTCCTACAGCATCACTCCAAAGTGTGCTTAGTTGACCGTAGTTTGCCCTCCTGTTCTGTTTAATTATTCGTTTTAACGCCCTCCGATTTCACATACCTCTATTTAGGCTAGACATTATTGCTTGATTTGAATAACTGCACTACGTTGCGAACACTGTATCTTGACAACCCCAATAATTTCTGCATTAGATCTGACATTCTTATATATAAGAATAATACCTAATTGAATGAATGTTCGGATCAATAACTTTTCCTCCAGTCATTTTTTAATTCTTCAATACAAAATTCTATAACTGAAACTACCCAAAACACTTTTGACGTCTGCTGTCATGTAAACAATATCTCTTAGTTGCATGAAATTGCACAGCCACCTCAAATGTTACATTCACCTGTATGCAAACTTCCGCAAACAATATAGATAGAAACCAAGGTTCGGCCTAAACAGTTGGAATTTTTTACTATACAATTTTGATTATTGAGAACAGTTCAATTGTGCGTAGTTATAATAAAAACAAACTCAAAGAAAGATTTTGTTTAAAAATTTTCAAGAAATTTTAATAATTTTGTTGATGGGCCAACTGAAATGGGACCGGGCTCGTATTAGTTCTATGTCTATAACCATTTAAAAGAACACAATTATAAACTCATTTTCGATAAACATGGAGTACGGTAAAAATTCGTAATCATAGTCACATGGACCATCAAAGCTTAATTGCAATAACTGTCGCAGCCGGACATTTTTGACACCGTGTCCCTGCAATTATTCAGTAGAGCTCCACTAGTTACTTCCATCGGTCGCTAGAGATATATGACGTCGCGTACATCATTGGCGTGCTTATTGAATTGGAAGATTGATGGCAAACGCGAGCTGCGTCATACGTTTTCCCGGGATGAGCTTTAGCCGGTGATTAGTCCATCGGTGGGTCCCTGCCAAAAGCGAAATGAAGAATTATCTGTGAAAAATAAGGTCCGACACAATATTGGCAGTACGCTGGATGACTCCCCTGACAAGTTGAAATTTATAGGCGGTCCCTACACGGCCGATGTTTCATTATACGTTGCGGATCGTCCACATCGCTATAGTGAAACTGGAACTGTTCGGCTCGAAAATGGGAAATGCATTGCCTAAGCGGGAGGAAGATTCATTCCATCTGTTTTTCTTGCTCTCGAGGCTACTGGACCAAAGTTTTCCTCGTCTTTTGGATGATAAAAATGTGCTCGTATAAGAAGCAGTATATTTGGTGAGGTTATAGCCAAATTGAAGCGAAACTCAACTCGCTAATCCGTTCTCAACCAAGATATTGATGATAGAAAAAACTGAGTATGAGAAGAGTGAGATATTACATACAACTATGTTATTTTACATGGAATGAATCCATTTTAAATAGCTTATTGGGTTGAGTTCGTAGAATCAAACAGAGAAGTGCTAAGGTGCAATTAATCTATCACATTATTTATTACTTAATTACTGTACATGCTGAATAGTCTACAATAGCTAACTTTTTAATTTAAAGTCCCTGATCAATTATTTAAATGACATCAACTGCCTGAAAGATTGATTAGAACCTTTTTATTAAAAAAAATACAAAATATTGAATAGTGCATTGGTTAGAATGGCAGGGATTCATTAAAAAATTAAATATAGCTTAATGATCGCTAAGGCAGACAAGGGTAGCTGCTTAGTTATTTTACAAAAAGAGGAAGTATTACAATCTATTTTATCAGATATTCTCTACTATCAACAAGAATCCTATAATCCACTTATTACCCCAATAAAAATACATCATTGTATGTATCAGTTACCCTTGAATTCTTTGGTACAAAACCTTATAGATTTACTATAATGAACCTCATCACCTTCAGATTCATAAAACTCGACATCCAGTTAGATTTGTCGATTCCTTTGTCAATTTCCCAGTTTCTCTTGTTGTAGCTAAACGGGATTTTCAGATCAAGTTTAGACTTAAACAACAAACAATTTCTAGATTTTATTTTTACGTAGGTGCTTCCATAGAAATATTCCTTAACTCAAACTCTCGGATGTTGTATTTGGTCAAATTAACTGACAATAATGCAAAGACTATTCAGTACTGTTCGCATAAATTTTTATTTAATAATTGGTGAGTTAGAGGTTGTAAGCTCCTCAAGTTAGTAATTGTTTTTTTTCCAAATCGGACTTTTTTTAAATTACTAAGTACTCGTTGTTCAAAGTTTGTACAAAGATAAGCACTAACTGTGCTGACATATTTTTAAAGATACCAAAATTTTAGTTTTTCTATCAAACATTTGCCAATGATTAAATAATAGTTTTAATTTACTTACTTCTTAAGTAAAAAATCACACGGTTCGTAAATCTCAACTACTTCCAGTGAATAATACCAAGGCTTTTTTATACTGATTTGAAGGTGGAATTTCCGTATTCATGCAATGCCAATCAAGTTTATTTACAAAGTTACAAACCTCCTGCACATCAGAATTTATATGAAGCTTAGCCAAATTCGAGTCATTTTATAAAAAAAAATATATTTGTGTATATTACACTTCCCAACTGTCTTTGGTAGCATGCATGTATAAATAGAAAAAAGCAAATGACCGTATATGGATCCTTGCGGCATAGCTCCCGTTACATTATAACTATTACAGAGTTTTCCTGCGTAAAACACCTTTGGATATCTATTACAAATATAATTACCAATGATTATTACGGCACTATCACTTAAGCCTATATAATGCAATACTGATAACAAAATGCGGTTGTCTATGCTTTTCTGTAGACCAATAAAATTAAAATACCAACTGTCTTTTTATCTAATGCCGGAAGTATGGTAATTGTTCGGGTTTATTTATCTTTGGAATTGGTTTAACCAGATTGCCCATCCAGGAATTAGGAAAAACACTATTTTGTAAGCTATAATTAATTATATGGGTTAGATGAAGAATATACAGAGAAGCCAAATGAAACAAATTGATAGGTATATCCAATTGCTTTTGGCTTAATTAAATTTGACGCCTTCAAAATATCTTCTTTAGTAACACAAAAGAATGAAAGTGGATGATTGTGATTAGATATTAAATCATTTTTATAAAAACTTATCATTTCTTGGTCCGGTATGTAGGTTTATTATCTGGGCAAGTTTACTTCTTACAGATGCCATCGCCATTTTAATTCAACAAATGTTACTAAGTATTGTTTTAAAGGATTACGGAGTACGTAACATTTGGTAGCATGCATATACTAGGGCCGTAATTTGTTGAGCGTGGTATTCTTTATAATGTGACTCAAAATACACAACTGTTGAATGTAGTAATTTTTGTTATACTATTTCAATTCAAAAGAAGAAATTTTTGATTCTGGCATTGACGAATGATACAAATCAAGACAGTTTTTCTTGTGTATTAACTACATTTGAGAAGCATTGCAATAAAGTGGAGATCATCGCCTTCTTGATGTTCAAAATTATTCCATTTATCGGATGTGAATAAAAAAATACACTTTTTTTTCTAAAACATTTCTCTCTCAAATTTGCAATATACTTCCTGCATAACTTCATCGCTCTGAAAGCCATGCTCGATGCAGTTCTTTCTTTATCAACATTTATGACTTACCATTTAATTGAACGCTAACTATAAAATTAAAAAAAAAACTATTAAATTGCACAGACTGAAGGGAGGTTCTTCACTCATCTTTCACATTAAAATGTCAAAATGATCAGTTTTTGGATTTACTACCTTTTAATACTCAGTGATTCAATTGTATTTGATCATTATTTTTAATTAATCATCGGAATTCTAAAGGTTTTGCTTTAATGCTATTGCAGGATTTACAATTTATTTTTCACCAAAAACTTTATGATAACAAAAGTTGGTAATCTGCCGTACGCATCGTTATCTCTTCCAACATACAAGCCTTTTGGTCACAAATCCAGAGCGCGTCACAAACGTACACGGCGAGTGCATTTACGTTATGTTTTATTTAGCAATAAAACGTGACAAATCGTGAAATCGCGGTTAATTTATAGGTAGACGCACTGCGACCGTAAACATGGATCGCATCCACTAGCATCGTCATATTTGCGGTCTGGAAACTGTTCGGGGGTGAAGTTATGGCGCAACGGAAACACTTCGGATGGTAATGTTCCGGTCTCCAGACGTAAAACTGGAATGCTGGAATGTATTCTTTACGGGCCTTGGTCAATAAACGGGTGACGATAAACATACTGGGCGCAAACAAATTACTCTATACGAGATTGTTATTGGTAGAAAGTTTTAGTTCATACAGGGCGTGAAAAGTGGGCGGTTGTGAAAAATATACGGGGTGATTTATATGGTATTCAAATCCATATGATATTTCTTTGTCCTGTACCTATGAAATGATGTCTCGACTAGAAACCCGGTAATTACAATATAATAAGGCGGTACTCGTCCTCATTTCGTAAGACCAAAGGCTGGTGTTAAGTCGGTCTTGTTCTTTCTGTTTCTATTTCGGTAAACTATCAACCAACAAGTTGTCTCAATAAGTTGATATTATTTATGTTATTATAGCGGTGTTTAACCAAATACTAGATACCACCACAAACCATGCCACATTGCATGGTCTGATCACCCTTCGTTGTTAATACTGGTGTTACTTTTAGATTTAGACTACTTTGTTACTTATTGTTTAACACAATAAGCTTATACGTTTTATTTTTTTTAATTATTGCTATATATGTCATTAGGTTTAAGAAGAAATCAGCTGTAGTGAACAATTGAACAGTTTATTACATTGGGCTATATTGAACAATTTTCGCAGACTACATACAATGACTGTAACAATTTAATTATCTAATTATATACCCAATCCCAGATGAACATTGATCTACATCCACTAATTAATTAAGTGTGTATAAAAATTTCACCATATTCAAAGTATAAATCATGCTGAACACGTCCCCATCATGTTAGTTCTCACTCATTTCGACACAGAAGGACTATTTCATTATATAACTACTAGCTAAAGTATTGGTAAATTAGGTGGATCAAATAATGAGATTTCATCGCAAAAATTCGAGATTCCGAAACGAAAGTACAACTCATAAAATGTGATATAAAACAGTTTTACATGTTAACTTGTAAAAAAATATATGTACATTAATACTTACCCACTATGGAAGTTGTCAGTTGTTCACAAACATAAATATAATCCTTTCGACTACAAGTCTCTGAAAACTTAACCGAAGGTATCATCATCATCAGAAGGTTGCGTGTTCAATCGCGTCGGGGTCACCAGTTATGGTTACCACCGTTTACGTCGTCGTCGGTATGGTAACTCATCGCTAGTCATAGTGATCGGAGCTACCATATTGTAGGGTATTGGCCCATCAGGCAGGGATACTTGATGAATACAACAGATGGTTGTTCACACTGTTTATTCAGAATACATGAATATACTTTTATCACATTGATTTCTTGCTGACTATTGGGAACTTAGATATTCTTAGATACTAACTAATGCTTTTGGCCTACATAACAGTTATACTAGTGCAGTCGTATCAACACGGATATGCAAGTTAATCATATGTCGCGTAAATGTTTATCTCGTTTACACAGCTCACGAATATTTCGTTCCTGTTATCTTATGATAACCAGGTCACCGCAATATCAACAATAATTCAGTTTTCTTTACAGTACTTGCTTGTCTATATATACTTGTTATATTAATAGGCATAACTGCAGATACAGAAGCATTGGTAATCCTCACTTGATGTAGGAAGTATACACGTAGAGACCAAAAAAATAAACCTTATATGTGGACTGGGATATAAGATGACTTTATAAAGGTGCTTTCTTCCTCAGTGCAAATTTTAATGGTCAGCTTCATTTCGTTATGCTAGACAAAACGAATCTGCGAGTATCTCATTGACATCAAGGATGATGCAGGAATTGAAAAAAAATGAACCAGTTTTTCAGCGCCATGGGGTATCTCCTCCTTATACTAATCCTGTCAGAAAATTCGTTGATGATCATTTCTAGGGGATTTGGATTGGATTGGAGCACTTATTGTATGGACAGTAATGCCTTTAGAGCTTACATTTTGTGAACATTTCCAAGAGAAAGTTTTTTAAACGCAACAAGCATCTTTGGGGGTTACGTCGAAGAATTGTGTTGGAGTGCCAGGAGATGACCTCAGAGATATTTAGAAATGTCAGGCAAGTACTTAAGTTCTGACTCAATATTTGTAGGGAGGTCAATTGGAGCCGTTTTGAACATTGAGTTAGCTATAACTTCGCAATCAGCTTTTGATAAAAATCCTTAAGAATTATTTGTAGGTATTTTTAGCTTACTTTTTTTGAACGAAACTCAAGGTTTTGTCAGGTAGTTCGTTTTTATTGAAATATAGATCGAATACAATCGAGATACATTCTGTGACTTCCAGTTTCTATTAAAAAATAGGCCTTTGTAGTTTTACTTGATACCTGCTGGAGACGTATCCTTCATGTTGTGAAGCTTACTGAAGAAAGTCGACATTTACCAACCTGCGCGCCAACTGCCGCCAAGCTGTTATAACATAACATGTTTCAATATTCTTCTCCCTCTTGTCCTTTTTATAAAATTTCCAGACAACCAGCGCCGCTCCCGATGGAATATTCAATGAGCAGCACGGCGAGGCTCGACCGCGATGGCCGCAGAAATTTTCCGCGTTGTTCCGAATTCAAATTCTTCCTCGGCCCATTTAATGACCGATTTTCTGGAATCCGTTAATTACGATAGGCGCGGCGCGTTTCGTTTAACCGGACGCTCGGCGTTATCGGATGCCCGTGAAAAATGCCGCGGACGCCATTAATAACGGTTATAGTTATCGAACAAAGGTAACAAATGCGGCGGTTTGTCAGTGAGGAATTGCACTTGTGGCTCGGGGCTGCGGATTTTGCGATGAGAGCGATGCTGGTCTATTTTATCTAAGTGGAGAGCTATTGTGTTTGGCGCGATTTAACATTATGTACTCGTAAAATAGATCAAAAGTAAAATAAAAATAAATCATCTGCCCTAGTCAATCCACTCTCATCGTACGACTCGTTTCGGATTATTGCGGCTCATCAGGTAGTGGTAGAGACAGGTTCTTAGGGGATTAGAGTGGTTATCAACCAGAACACATCACGAAACTTGTCTAGGTTCCCTCCAATAAAATAGTCAGAACTATCACCTTGCAGTTTATTACCAAACCTCGAGACTTTATACTTAATCACTTTATTAATTTCACACAAATTGCACAATTGTATTATATATTTTCAACCGATTGACACTCGCTGTTGTTTTGATTGACTTTATAGAGCACTGCCAATAAGTAATATTTAAAAAATCACTGCATTAGCTAGAGCAGCAAAATACAATAAAAGAATACAACGCAGGACCTAGATGGGAACCCTGTGGTCTGACAAAGCAGTTATTGAGGTAGATTTAACAGCCAGTCTCAAGAAAAAGGCATTCTTGGCACACGTTACAAAAGAATGCTTGGTGAATACTGAAAAAATGTAATGTACCGGAAAGATAACTAGATCTTTCTGATAGTATTGGCAGTCCTGATGATATTAATAATTATTTCTTAAATTCTGCACCTAATATACCGGTGAAAGAATCAGTCATTCGGCACTACGAGGACAAGCTATCACAACCTCTTTATGTTTTGTTTCAAATGGTTACTGAAGATGAAGATTCAAAAATTTATATCAAATGAAAAACAGTGCAATTAGCATCGATTGCACCAGTATCTGGTGTAGGTATCAAAATGTGTGTTCCATTTTTTTTACCATMGTTAATTTTTGTTTAAGATGGTCCATTATTCCAGAAATATGGAAAGCGGCTGTAGTTCTACCATTGCTAAGAATAAAACCCTGAATCACTTTCAAATTCGACCAATCAGCATAGTACCCTCTCTAAAATTTGAAAAACCAGAATGCCTGCGCAACAGCTTGGGTTCAGGGCGGAATACGGCTGTTGCACGGCTTTATTTAAAATTACGGACGCCATCTTATGCCAGACTGATCGTGGAAGGCTGACGACGTTGGTGCTCCATGACTTTTCTAAAGCCTTTACACTATATATCATGTAATTCTAATTTCTCTCTTATGGGCCACCGGTATGTCGAGGGAGGTTGTCGCCTTCTTTGTCGATTATCTCAAAAATATGCACCAAGTTGTTAAAGATAATAGTAGTAGGTACTTCGAGAGCTCTAAGTGTCTGCAGAGGTATCCCCCAGGGATCCGTGCTGGGACCACTGTATATACCGATTTTAAATCTACACTAACTTCATGCGAAGACCATTTTTATGATGATACGCAAATATATTTATCATATCAGCCCGATGAAATAATCTTTCCAAAATGTCTTCAGAACACTATTTCAATATAATTCCGACCGTTGCATTAATTTTTGCACAAAAGGCAAACCACACCAAATATTTACCTTGAATTGATGCTGAAAATGTCGTTCCTTTAGAGCATGTGGGTTTTCGGAGTCCCACAAATAATTGTTTTTCCAATTAAAAACACCTCGCCTAGTAAACGTCGCCTCATCGGTGAAAAGGAGGTTGTTAAGAAAATCCTGGTTTTCCGTTTGTTTACCTGGCATAAATTGAGCAAACTGTAGGCGAAGTGGTAAATCTTGAGGTAACAAATTTTGGACAGGAGTATAGTGATATGGATAACATTATCCAGACTGGCTTATTCCTGTTGCCATACTTAACTGACGAGTAGGTACTTATATCTGGATTTTCCGAAATATAAACTAAAACCTCGTCTTCAATCATCGACGTTGATATTTTTCTAGCACCATTTAAACTTTTAGGACGAAAACACTCTGTTTCACCTAGGCGTACGTAACAGTTTGTGATTGAATTGTCTTCGATTTGGGTATAATTCTAAATAGCCTTCTGGCTGCATCCAGTCCACTATAATTTGACTGAGCGAAAACACAAATCATATCATGCATTTCACTGTTAGAAAATTCATTATGTCGTGGCATTTTATTATTTTAAAATATTTACTACAAATAATACTAAGTAAGTTATAAAAAAACAATAAACACTCTTGATCAGTGACAGTAAAATTGTCAAATATTTCTTTGCGCGAAAAAAGTGCTGATACAAACCTACTTGAAAAAAGTCAAAGTAATAACGGTGGCTTAGGCTTAGATTTACATGAAATAAACTAGAGTGTCTTTTTTATTGAAAATGGAACTGCCTTTTAGATTTTCTAATCATTTTAGCCATAACTCGGTAGACAAAAAGATATGTTGTAATTTACTTAAGTAACTGGGTGTAACTAACGCCCTGTATCGATAGTGCTAAATTTAGCAATAATCTCATTATTGCCTTGCCAAAAAACGTAAAGTTGCCAATTTTGCAGACGATACTGCTTAAAATCACAACATTATTGAGAAATTTCAAATTATAATTCCAACACCCTGAATCTCGTAAACCTGCAACATCTGCATAAGGCAATCACCATATTTTGGTGTGTAGTACCTCCAGTTCAGAGATTGCCCATTCTTAATGAACCACCCTGTACTTAAGAGTAAACTTGTGCTGAGAGATGGGGGATGATATTTGTTGAGCTTACACTCGTATTTCCTAGCGAGTTAGCGTAACAAGTAGTGCATTTTGTTTAAAGTGCCCACGTGAAAGCATTTTATATATTAAAGGCTCAAAGAAAATAAATGCGGTAAATGCCATAAGAGCAGCAGGAAGGCGAGTTCGTAGATTTTGTAATTAAAACAACGTCTTTGAAAGGAAACGTATTTTACAGTCACATCTAGTGAGCCTATTTGAGATAGCGCATGCAATTCAGTTCCATTTACAGTCAAGTAGTAATATCGAATAGCTGCCATGGCTGATGGTGACAACAATATGCTGACCTACGTTTTATTATTTTCGCCGAATAGATTGAAACAATAAAAGCTAATAATTTGTATAAAACAAACTAACTGACATCAGCAAACTGCGTATCAGTCATCGTTATCGGACAGCCCCTCATTAAAACGAGGGCGTATTACAAAAATATGAAACGATAACATTTTATGCCATCAACTTGTCCAAATCACCCGAACGACCAATGCCGCTGGCGCGTTTTATTGCGAAAAGAACAACAATTTCAGCGGACAGCGTCCACAGCAGGGAGTGCAGCGAATTGCTTTATGGATTTGGCAACTGAGAATGGATTTATATTTGCAGGGGGTTATCAAAAGTTTATTTCAATTACGGACAATAAAATTTCTTTTAATCTTCGGCATCAAGTTTTATGGACTGCTCCATTTTCTTTATGGCTGCATTAGTATGGACGGTAGAACAGATTTGAGCGGTATAAATGCCGTAAAAGCAGAAGTTGCAATTGGATGTCGTTCACCTAGCTAGAACACCGTTTTCAAACTCCATACTTTGTTGTAATAAGTTGAAGGATTTATTTCGCTTTAGATGACAGCAAATCGGTTAATTAGGCTTCCTACAATGTTGTGAATGGACCTTTATTCAAAATTAATAATAGGGATTTATTGAATAATCATATACACAGGCTAGCATAGATATTTTACTTAACCTGTGTACAGAAATGTGTAAACTTAAAGGTATGATAACAAAAAAGAACCTATCAATCATAAACGTAAAAACTATTGCAGCTCAACAAGTATATTCTTGATAACTTTACGGAAGCTGCTGATATTGAAAAGCAGTAAGTCCTGACAAAAGCGGTTATGTAATGTTACAGCGTTATACGTAAAGAACATGAAAAATAATGACGTACAATATTTAGGCATATCGAGTGACGAGGAAGTGAAGTGCAATCCAAGCTGGTCACCACTACTTCTAAATTTCAATTTTTCTCTTAGCTAGGACGAAGAATAGGTAAGTAGTACTCTATGTACCAGGGAAAGTAACTGTAAGCGGTAGACATTAGACATTTTCAGCCACTTAAGTTCATTGATCTTGGCAGAAACATGATCAAACTTTCTTAGTTTAAACATGGAAAGAAAACTACCATAGTTAAGCAATCACAGGACTTGGGTTTCTGCAAGCTTTTTGCTAGTTTTGAAGTTAATTGTATCCATGCTACTGTATAGCAATTTGAGAATGAAATAACATTTTCTAATGAGTAAAAAGACGTGGGTGTCAAAGCGGAGGTCCTCGTCGCAGATTAAAGCAAGGTTCTTAACTTCAGATCATATATGGATCAATAGCTATACTCATTTGTGATTTAAACAACTGAGATATTACAGCAGGCGCAAAGCACATGACCTTATATTTATCAGCATTTAGTTTAAGATTGTGGTCTGTGCTGTATTTAGAGATAGAGTCGAGATCGCAATTAAGCTGCTCGCATGCGCTAGTTGTGTCGCACATCTTAAAGGATATGTACAGTTGAGTGTCATCAGTATATCCTAGAATATTTGAAAATTTAATACGGCAAGATATATCAGAAGTATAGATTAAATATAGAAGGGGTCCCAGTACTGATCCTTGGGGCACACCACTAGTAACAGGCACTTTATCAGAAAGAAGACCATTAACTAGAACTATTTGTAAGCGGTCTTTGAAGTAAGACACAAAAAATCTATATGCGATTGCATTAAGTCTAATGTGAGACAATTTGGCACACAATAGCTCATGATCGATTGTATTAAACGCTTTAGAAAAACCAACTAAAATGAGAGCCGTGCAGTTGCAAGTATCATGCTCTCTTATTATATCGTCCAGGACTTTCAACAATACCGTGGCAGTGCTTTGATTTTTCTGAGAATCTGATTGAAACGGTGAAATTATATTATTCTCTAAACGCGTAATTGTAAAGTTGCAGATATACAACTTTCTCAATAATTTTCACAAATGTAGGTACTAAACTTATGGGACAAAGGTCACTAAAGTTAACAGGATGGTTTATTTTTGGAATGGGGATAATAACGGAGGTTTTCCATGATATTGAGAAGTAACCGCTTTCGAGGCAACAATTAGCTATGTGTGATATGAGGAGCAAGTTTTGGCAAGCAAAAATTGATCATCTTCTCATAAATGTCATCCCGCCGAGGACTAGAAAGCTTAAGTTTAGATATTATAATTAACAGTTTTATTAAAAACAAGCTATGGTCAATTCAGTCAAATATTTTGGAAAAGTCGGTATATATTACATCGGCTTGTGTCCCACTGGGAAAGATATTGCAAAATATTATATATACCTGTTGTTCAGAGCATGACCCGTGCTTAAATACCAGTACCACCAAGAAGCATTTTGAAAGATTTTCTAAAATTACAGGTGTTGGTGTTATTGGTCTAAAATTTGTAATGGTATGCTTGTCTCCCTTCTTATAAACTAGACATACATTTGAAAGTTTTCATATAGGTATTTGGAAAGCACGTCTTAAGAAAACAATTGAATTGTACAATTTAAAACTTTGTATCATTCCTTACTTCCGTAGTTGTCAGCTAGAAGCCGCTAGTCACCAATATAACACTACAGATGGTTAAAAGAGGAGACAAATCTGCTGTTTATGGCTTTATATCTCTATAATAATGTAAATAAGTAATGTATTTGAGTATTTACTATATTATTAAGCTGACTTAACGATTATAAGGTGTACAAGTTTATTGCAAGGAAAAATATAAGGAGTTGAGTGGCCAATACCAAAACACTTGGAGCAAGGTGGTTGTTATCTACCATCACACATCAGTATTACCGAACTATTATTATTTCTGCTCCTAACATATAAAATATGGCGCGAATTGTACGTTTCGCGTAGTGCAGATTTCAATGTATGCAATGGTTACGCTCTCCACTTCAATAAACCTCTTTGTTTGGTAATGTCTTCCACTAAATATAAGCGCCATCCATCATCCTTGTAATAAAATACTAAGGGGAATAGCTTTAAAATCAAACATAAATCATTATAAAATCGCTTTTGTTTTAGCCTTATAAAATACATACTCTCTGTATGAACTAACTAAGAAGATCTGAAATAGTCTTGCAGCTTCGTTAACACATAATAAGCGATTCTCACTTAAAAAAAGTTTACCTTTTAAAATTGAGTTGTTGTGGTTATGTGGACTAAGTCGTAAGMTTCTGAAAGAGGTATKCTACTCATGTGATGTTCAAAAAAACGAAAGAKCTATKACGACAGATGCCTATTTTGTTTTGAGATGTTTGTTATTATGGTTTATTATTACTGGATCTGTTTTGAAAACAGAGAATTGTTTGTGTGTACTCAGTTATTTGGTATCTACACTTTGTTGCTCTGTATAACTACGTATTTTTTAATTTTAAACAAACAGGAAACTTCGGCTGTCAGTTTACTACTAAAGCTTTGACGGGTGTAATTAACTGTAAAAAATAATTTGCTGATTACAATGCAGTATACGTCACGCAACTTCATCCCTCCTGCTTCTTATGAAACTTATTCAAACTCCATCCAAGTATCGCCCTAAATTAACACAAACAGTATCCTAATAACATCCGCGAGCAAAACTTGACCTCACGTCATCCCTCTCAGCTAATTAACGTGCCTTCAGAAACATCTTCCGCACACAAGTGGGAAGCCGTGCCGTGATCCAAAACGCTACAAATACAGCAAAAAGGGAGCAATGTAGTCTCGGTTACAGCTTCAGCGGAGAGTCCATTGTGTGTTTGTGTTGGCACGCCCAACTTTACAACCGGCCCATTGTTTAAGACGCTTTGAATCCAATGTGTGCAATCGTCTCACTTTATGTTGCAAGAGGCGCTCGAGGCTTTGTGTGAGGGTTTGTCTAAGTTGCGTAATTGCGGGGTTGGAGATAAGTAATCGTTTGGTGTTAAGACTGCACTCTGCAATTGTTGTTGGTTCCATAGATTCTCCAGTGCGTTAGTCTTGATGAAAGACGTTTAAACGTTGCTGTTATGTTTTTGCTTTCATTTGGCAACTGTGGTGTTTCTATCAACTACTTGGTTATCTGTGCTATCTCAATAATCTTATTTTTCAATATGCATATAATCATTTTATCGATAAAGAATACCTTACATATTTAAGCAGTGACACCACGTAGGCAATTTTCCAGAATAGTGGAAAATTGCCTATGTGGTGCCACTGCCTAAACCTACCAATGTAACAGACTTAAAGATCTAAGACCTATAAGTATTCTCCCCGTCAAAACTATTGGAATTTGTGATGAATTGTCAGTTGCTAGAATACTTGTTAGCTCGCGATATATTGCCTGCTCATCAGTCTGGCTTTAGGCAGCCTCATAGCTGTACAACAGCACTAATTCACATTACGGATATCATGCGCCTTACTGATAATGCTTGCTAACAGCATTGATTTTGTTGGACTACAGCAAAGCTTATGATTCTATTGATCATAATATATTAATGACAGTTTTGAGCTTTGTTGGTTTAAGCAGGAACGTCGTTCTAATGCTTAAAAGCTATATTTCAAATAGAAAGCAAATAGTAATGATAGGTGACAGCTTGTCGTCACCACTTTCCTCGAATTGCGTAGTACCCCAGGGTTCCATCTTGGGACCGCTCTTGTTTACACTATACACTTGTAACTTGTGTAGTTCTATAAAATATTGTAACATTCATATGTACGCGGATGATACGCAGCTGTATTATTCATTTAATGATAGCGATGTAGGTATTGCGGTGCAGCAGGTTAACAATGGCTTGACATCCATTTACAGGAGCGCCACTGATCACAGCGTGTCATTAAACGCTAAGAAGACCGGTGTTCTTTTGTTCGGTAATAAAAATAAGCGTAAAACTGTAAAACATCATATAAAACTTTTGCTAAACAATAATGAGATGCTTATATCTGACTACGCTTGTTTTGGACAAGTCGTTTAGATTTAGACAACATGTTATTAGTTGCAGTCATCGTGCTTATTATGACTTGAGGGCTCTGTACTCCATCTATGAGTAAGTTACTTTATAATTGTGAATTCCAAGTATTTAGTAGGATCCAAAAGTTACGTTGTGTTTGAATTAGTTGGATACGTCGCTCTGTAAAAGAAAGGTAAACAAAAAGACATAATTCGGTGTAACATATAAGTAATATATCCTGCCCCAAAAAGCTACTGAGTGCTTACAATAGACTGGAGAAAAACCGCAGGAAAAGCTCCGGTCTTTACATAGTAAATATATTTTATAAATCTTATCTTTAACTATAAAAAGTACACTTGTATACCGTAGCAAATCAGGCTAGACTTGAATTTACTTAAATACTTAAAAAGGCCAGGGGATCTGAGAATTGTTCAAGTATAGTCAGTGGTAGAACCACATTGATTTGTTGTTGCTGTAAAGTAGTTGTAAAATTTAACTGCAAGGAAATTATTAAACATATAAAACAAATGACAAGACAGAGATTTAAAAGGGGGAATCATAAACTAACACAAAAATATAAACAAAACAAAAGAAGTAACAAAAACAAACACATCATACAAATAGCCTAGTATGACCTAAAATTGCTTGTCTAGAGAAGTCTATAAAACGCAAAATTGCAAGCAGTAGGTCATAACTGACCGAACGCATCAAAGGATTTAGAATAATCCAATAAAACTAAAGCAGTATCCTTGTCATCATCAATAAAGCAAAACAGTTACAAAAGGGATCACCAATAAAACTGTCTATTTAGTTTGTGCCACGAGAAAGTTAAGAAATTATTATGCCGCTGCAAAATTAACTTGTAAAATTAGAAAAAGATTGCGACATGAAGTTTGTGTCAGTCGTTAATAGAAGCTAAATTGCGCTATTTGTAAATTACAAGCATAACTATCTTTCCGTATTTTCTACAAGTATGCCAAACCAACAAGAACAGTTTTTGTATATAACATACAACAGGAAACAAGAGAAGGTGCTGCGTTTTATTCAGGCAGACAAGAAACAATTTTTCCTCTCCGTAAAATTAATTAGCCCATCCGGAATTCCAGGTAATTTTCCCGAGGAGGGTTGATGTTTCCATTCCATTTTACAACCCATAAACACGAATACGTGAGCCTGAGATTGCTAAAGTTATAATTATAACATTCATCTGACGAACAAATATCGCACAGGGCCTAAACTAGGCTTGGCCTTATCTTTAATTACACGTGGAGAAGGAAACGGATCGATTTTGATTCAGACACTCTCCCAAAGCAATCAGTTCATGAATAGGGCACTTAATGCTAGTGAAACCTTAGAAAAGTTTGCTACTTTGTAAGATTGTTCGCGTGCGTAAGTGACAGGCAGCGTTATTACATCAAAGCATTGTATTATTGGAAAAAATACCAAGTAAGGTGCGGCTATGAAGTGCGTTCATGTGATACTAAGGTTTGCAGAACTTTGAAATGTAGAAAATACGAGCATCCTACCCTGCAAGATCATAGCTATAATATAAGCCCTCCAGATGATCAAGCTTTCTTGTCCCTACATATTGCAATTTCCGACTCATATAGTAAATATTTGTATCGTTGATGACCTGACCTGACCAGTGGAAGCATGCGATTGTAATGCGGTTACCAAGAATATAGAATTCAAAAATCTCAGGCCTATTAGCTTACTACCTACATGTCAAAAATTTTAGAAAAAATGCTGCAAACACAATATCCAAATTTTCTGGAAAATCATCACATTTTACCCGCCACACAATCAGGTTTTCGATTACGGTATAGTTGTACCACTGCCCTGTTCAAGGTTATAGATGATATTTTGGGGGCTCGCGATAAGGGAGATGCAAACGTTATGGTTCTTCTCGATTTCAGCAAAGCTTTTGTATCATTAGCCATGCAATAATGTAATAAAGTGACTGAATCCTTTGGTCCTTCTAATGAAGCCTTGTTACTATTTTTAACCTATCTGTCTAAAGATTTATAAAATATTGTTCCATACATGCATATGCCGACACACAGGTATACTATTCATTTAAACCTGAAGATGCCCTTTCTGCTAAAATAGTTGTAAATAATGACCTTCAAGCCATCCATACCTTTGCTTTACGAATAATTGGCGTATTAACTATACTAAATCATGTGTATTGGTGTTTGGTATGAATGTGGATATATTCCACATTCACAGTTCAGACCGAATACCTTTCTGTCTTTCTTTTTTTCTTATTTTATTTCTTTTCTATATTTTATCTTATCTTATCTTATCTTAGGTTAGATTAGTAGGCCTAGGGTGGAAGACTCATCAGTCAAGTACTGAAAAATTGTATATAGAATTGTGAAATGGTGGCAATAAAGTTATTTATTATTATTCTTGCTGGCTCCTCTTCTTTTTACTACTTGAATTATGGTTGTAAAGTATGATTACTTTGTTACCACTCATTATTTTCCTAAAAGTAATCGTTACTTTCTATTCGTTATTTTTGCATTCGTGTTCGTTACATAGGTACACATTACTTCATTTTGTATAACATCTGAACGCCAGAACGACAATAGAGGGACGTTACTGCAAAAAAGTTGTAGCAATCAAACTCACTAATTGAACACTACCAGTGCAATTTCTTCTTTGAAATATATCATAACCGAATTTTTTTGCTTTTTAATTCCTGACCGAAACATAATTACGTATTCAGGGAAAAATGATGCTTATTGCGTATTTACCGCTACAAGTTTTAGCACAACTGCATAAACACATTAGTAAATGAACATCAAATTAGCGTAATCGAAGACCATCAAGTTTCAAGGTGAAAAAACAACAGAGGGGTTGTTAGCCTTTGCTCTTTTTCAATTTTCTGTGGAAATTATTTTTCGCTCAAAATCGGCATACTGATGAATTTTGAGCTGCAGAAAGCACAAACATGACGAACCTAAAACAGTAATTACAACTTATTCAATAATGAAATTAACATAGTATAGAATAAATCACACCGCAAAATAGAATCTATTAAAATGTAAAATTAATACCTATGTCTTATTCCAAATTAACACCTAATTTATGAATATAACATTATGTAAGAAGTAAACTATCAAAATACGAAAGGAAAAGCAAGAATTTATTGGTGGAGCACTTTAAATTTTTTTTCCGAAATGAGTATACAGAATCACTAGATATATCAACTTCAAGTGATGGATTAGTTAGCCTGCTTAATGAATTGCAGGACTTAATACTTCTAAGAAGTGGGGAGTTTGCATACGCATTACTGAAATGTACTGGTACATAAAACAAATTATGAGACTTAAGTGTTATATACAGAAGGCAACGAAATATTCAGCATCTTCAAAATAACTGTCGAGTCCACTACACCATTACTAATGCTGTGCAGATAACGGAGATCTGCAAAACTGCTGTTCCTGAGCCAGCATACGAAAGTGTTCACAAATCACGAATAAGATCAGCGCTCTGCAGATCCAGACGAAGTTTATAAGCGGTAAATCTAAGGATTTTTTTAATCCATTCAAGGCTATTAGTGTACACAATATATTGGGGATTCCAAATAACAGAAGCATAGTTCAAAATACTATTGACGTAAGCCATGAACAAAGAATTAAAAGATTTCAATTTGATAATTCAGAGATACCATTAACTATGTAGCTGCAAATACAGACTAATAAACATTTTGCACTTCTCATATAGAAAGCAGATAGACGTCTATAATAATTACTTTTGTTACCTTTAAAACATGTCTTACTCGATTATATTTCAGGAAACGATAAAATTACAGAAGAAAAGCTCTTTTTTCATACTAACTGCCATGGAAAGCCGTGTAAATTGGAACGTTTAAAAGGTAGCTGCAAACTATTTTTCTTGCACTGACTATAGCGATGTCTCAAAAATAACGAATACTTTTAACATATTGGTAATTTTCACTCATTACTTCGTTGCTCTGGCAACGCATAACCTGAATGCTTAATACTAAACTTCATTTAAACAATCTTCACCGTAGGTACTGAAATTAAGGGATGCCAGTCTCGTTCGAGTTCCCTCTAAGACTTCATTATCCCACAGGCACTTTGGTGTTTATCCTCACACACCCCACGCCAACAACCCTTGACACCGGCGCTGTACTTTCTGACATTATTCAAATTTTTACTGAAGCCGTCAGACCGCAAGGCCACAACTAACCTTATAAACTACCGCTTAATAATTACCCTCCTCCTTGATTAGCTTCAGCTAGGTGATTTAAACTTCTCTCTAACGTTATGGAGGTAATCAATTTTCATTAGCTGAATTAATGTGATACCTCGTTGTTATGCCAATTAGGGAAAGCTGACGACGAAATGGATCGTAAGTGTTTGTTCGTCAAGGAGCAAACCTTTTCGGGAAAGCGTCATTTGAAACCGAGAAATAAGGTCTTGATTACGCAAGTTATTCCCCGAGGGCCCAGACAAAATTTTGTTCTTAAGCTTCCGACCCTGAACAGTTTCGAAAGTATAAGGGAACTAGATTAAAAGGTTTGGGTTTAATATGGCTACATGTCCTTTTTATCTTTTATCTTCCGCATCTCAATAAATGACACATCATTTGCAAAGGTTCAAAATTTAAGTGAGGGTACAAGATTTAGTAGTTTCATAAGTGTGGTGCTCTTTAAATGTTAATTCAAGCTTCCTCTTGTGCGAAAAAGCTCTTGCCTTTATCTGATATTCGCATAGATACATAAAACACAGAATAATACGTACTAACAAGAGGGTACGTATGCAATACGTTAAAAAACTCAGTAATGCTATAAAACGCACCCTCCAGACGTTCTCACAAAAGTTCCAAATGATACGAGATACGATTTCTGATTCAGATACATTATCATTTAATTAGTTGCAATTTGCAATTGTTCATCTAACGGGTCTTTTAAGATATAGATTCGTTTTAATTCAAGTATCGGGTTTCGGTAAATATTGGAACACTGGTGATCGAAATTCAATTTATTGTCCAGTATAACACATATAGTATTTGCCTCGTACACCCATTTAAAAATATCGTTAACCAATACAGTAAAATTTTTGCAAATGAAGTCCTGACATTTCCAGTTACCAAAACAAAAGGCCACAGTCTTATCAGGATTTACCTATCAAAGGTATACAAGGAGAACAAGATGTTATCGAAAATGCTACCCTAAGGAACACTATTCAAAACGTTTCTCAATTCTGAAAGCAACCATTGATTTACCACAACTCTTTGTTTTCTACCATACAGATAATTTCTAAACAATGACCCGGCTTAGCCAGCAACATATTAAAAACATCAACATTACACATCTGGACTGATACATAGCAACAAAAAAGTTGTCCATAATCATAAGCAGGGCTGTTGTGGTATCATCACCAAAATGAAATCCCTACTGCACAGAAGGTATAACTGGTGTAAAAAACTTAAGCGCTCAGAAAGTTTTGATATGGTTGGCAATATAGCAATAGATTGGGGAGAAGACACTTTTGGAAGGGGAATGATATTTTCGGTTTTCCATACATGGAAAATCCCCGGTTGCAATAGAAGTATTTAAATGTTTACGACAAAGTTAATTGGAATAACGATACGGAGTATAGCGATATTAATTCCACCAATAGACATTAAAGATTTACAATCGTTTGGTTTTCAACATTTCGCCAGGATTTTTTTAGTAATCGCTCTCAATTTACATATGTCTGCATTGCCAGGCGTGCAGCAGAAATTATTAATAAAATGCAAAACTTAATTAAATTAAAATGAGTGTTTTAGTGTCCGGAAGATGTTCTGTAATATACGAACGAAACCGGTTGACTGAAACTATTTTGAATTTTGCTTTTTCTTCTCCTATCTCTCTAACTGGATTATGATCTTCCACAACGCGTTTTATATTTTCATATAATACAAAGTTAGTTTTATTTACAATTTCTGTTTCAATTAGTGCCCAGAAAAGTACGTCTTGTTTCTTCGAAGACGTCAGTGTAAAAATGCTTTAAAAGTCCACATTTGTATATTCAGAGGATCCTATTCCTCAATTTCAATTAAATTTGTATGTTTCCTTATTTTTTTTTAATTTTTGCTTAAATTGTAAAGTATTAGCATTATCCTGCATTACAAAATCATTTATCAAATATTTCCATAAAATCTCTGATTTTCAGTTAAAACAAATATAATATAATCGTTTCGCATAATTTTCTGCTTCCAATGTATGATTAAATTTCGGTTTGTAAAAACCGAAAAAATCCTCTAAATGTGGGCTCAAACGGAGTTACCGCCTTCTTAGTGAAGTTTCTTAGGGTTCATAGATTTACAAAATGCATTACATACTTTACGACCTCACCTCGTACACAAATTCCATCTTAATGCTCAATCAAACATGCACAACTCAGGCGCGTATCAAATTTGCTTTCTTACACTAAAAACTTCTAAATATTGGTAAAGACGCACGTGTTCGATGCGTTTTTTTGTCTGTAACCAAGGAAACAGCGGCAAAAAGTGTGAGCCGGGACGGAAAACATGCCGAAGGTCAGTGCATATTCGGCGCTCTGGGTGGAAGTCGCGTGGCGTTCGGCTAATAATTAGCAGTAATTAATAATTTTTATTTCGTAAATCGTGTGTGTAAGGACTATTACTTTGTGAATACATAGTGACTTTTGAACGATGCATGAGGTGGTCATGATGGTGAGAACAAGGAAGCCAGAAAACAAGGTAGAAATTTGAAACCTATAAACAATGTAAACTATTATCTACGGGTAAAACAAGTGTTTGATCGAACGGTTCTTGTTTATTTATGTAATAAAATATGGAGCTGGGTATTTAGCTCCCTTTATAAAGCTCATGCAACTGATTTATGAACTTCGGCGGTTAACTTTTTATAAGAGACCTAATAAATTATTTTAAGGCAAGGAAACTTCGATGGTCTTATAGACCGATGCGAAAAGTATTAAAAAGAAACTTCCCAACGAGAATATTAAGTATTCCTTTGATCCCGGAGCACTAGAGTATCGTTTTAGTTAGTTTCTCACGGAAGTAAACTCCAACTTCAGTACACATCAAAATTACATATTATCATTAAAATGAACGGACTATGTTACTGCAATGTTAGTTTAGGGTATAGGTAATTAAAATCTGATATTATGTGAAGGTTGTTTGCTAATTATTATCAAGGCTTAGAACGGTTGATCGATTAAAAGTTTTCTGATAATGGTTAGAAATATTTATTATGTTACGAGGTTCATTGTAAACATTTACGTTCTTAATACGACGGGTGTGTAATTTCTAATTAATTAGCTTTCACGGAAGGTAAAACCGAATTAGGATGACAAGCAAATCTTACAAAAACTTCAAAATGAATTAGAAAAACTCAATATAAGTATTGTGGGAATAAATTGAATAAAATATATAAGTTTTAAAAATTTGAATCACATAAATGGACAAAAACATGCTTTTAAATAAAAAAGACGGAGCTTATTACGCATAAAATTCGAGAAAACGCCGAAACAAATAACTTAAGATCTAACAAGAGATTTGTTTTGAGATGATGTCGTTCGTGGCATTGTAGGGACGGTCTTCTAGGTTACATGTAAATCATATATAGTTAGACGCGAAACGCAAGGATCAAGGTGATCCTACCGTTTTTTGCTGTATCTATTTAGCGCTCTTTTATCTGGGGTTGAAAATGAGGTTCTAATCCCGCTGTTTAGACATCTTTCTTTCGTCATCGTCTTACACAGCAGATACTTATTCCACATAATTACACCATTTATCGTAGCTTGCAAGTCATCTAAGTACTTACAAAACGTAGGTTGGCAAGAATTAAAAKTAAGACGGGTAATCTTCAGCTGCAGATTGCTGTAATAGGATTAGCTATTACTAGGAGTACAAAGGATTACTGAATTCTGAAAAATTAGTCGGGTAGGTACAGGTTTCTAGCAGCCTATAATCTTTGTTCCTTGCTTACAGATTGTGACCGTGTGTCTTACTTTTTTAATATTCGACATCACAACATTAAAAGGAGATTAGGTCTCCTCCAGTTTATTGTTCAGGAAATGTCTGTAGGTGGTATATTTCTTACAACATAATTTATAAACTTACCGTACCGTTGTGAATACTTGGTGCTGTTCAATTTGCCTCTTGCTCCATTGATTTTATCACCGGGCCTAATAATTATAATCTTACATTAAAAATACCACTTAAATTATAGGCCGGACGCCAACTCGGCACCAAGTAATCCCCTAAAAATTTAGTTACAGTTTATGACAGGCCAACTCGACACTGGCCATGAGCGAACGACCATCCATCTGAGCACCACTGATCTTAATAACCGCACTACTTTTTAATACCTTTTCTGATAATATAGAATAATTTTCCACCTTATAACAAATTAAGGTGTGTCATCGTGACGAATCTTTGATTTTTGAGGCCTTGCATACATCGAATTAAAGTTTGTTTTTAAAGCTAATTACATGTTTTTACAAACAGCTCGTTTATTTCTTTAAAGAAATCATTACTCAAGTTTTATATCGTTTTGTGTAGAAAAAAAAACTCAAGCTTGAGACATAAGTAAAAAACAATAACCTGCGTATGTGTAGTAAATAATGACCATAAAATTGCACTCATAAAACTGATATGTCCATCAGAAACACAATATATTTGAAACATATAAAATTTTTATTCACTGATCACTGCAGGTCTACAATATCCTTTCACTATTCAGCACTTTAAATTTATATTTTTTTACAACTAGCATTTTATGTTCAAGCTGATCCTGTTCTATACATCTATCCATCTGTGTAGCGCCAACCGAAATGATAAAATGTTCATTTGCGTAGGTAGGTATACAGGGTGTCCGGTAACAAGTGGGCCATACTTTAACGGTAGCTACCATGTCTCAAAATAAATCGGAATCATTTGCGTGGCCAGGTTATTTTCCCATAGCGCAGCCGACCAGTTAATCCACCATCACGCATCAATGTTGGCAATCATTCATAACTACCCTCAAGCAAACTCAGCAGTAAAGCTGACTAAACTAAATTAAAAAAAGCACTTTAATGTGTTAATAAAGTTTTCTATCTTTTTTTACTGAACTGGTGTAATTTTAGTATTTTTACTATGTCCTTTGCAATATTCAGCAAACACTTGCCCAAAACGATTTTGTAGGGTAGTTGTCCTCAACCTCAACTTTGTTTGCTATAAGGTAAGTTGGTTTATTTTGTTTTATTTTGACCCAAGGCAGCTACTGTTAACGTATGGTCAATTCGTTATACACATAATAATTTGCTTGGTTTCTTCAGCGTGCAGGTTGTGTAATATTATAATATTATAAATAAGATAATTAAGCGCTGGCTGCCATAAATCTATGCCTGGGGATGGCTAGTTATAGCATTTATTTTATCATTTTACATAATCAACAAATTGAAGGAAACAAATACTATACATGCATACATTATTCGTACTCAAACTAAAACTATTTGCTGTCTTTCCTGAAATGAAATGTTATTATTACTTCATGTTGTAAAATAATTACTTACCTGTATGAGTAACCTGGGTTGCCTACGTGAGGTTTAAAATTGAATATCTTCCTTTCGTTATCACCTTTTCACTTGACCATGCTTTCCACAAAAACCGGCATTCTGTGACTGGCATCGAAAGACGGAGCACACATTTATTAAGACGTGATTTGAATAATCCAAATTGTGATCCATATGTTAAGATCATAAAATTGTTAAGAGCATCCGTCATACACGCCATTTAACAAATAACAATATCTTGCAAATTGTTATATTTTGGGAGAAAGACCTTCAACAAGTGAGGTAACCTTGTGTGAAATCATTGTTACTGTGTAATTTATTTCCAAAATGTATTAGGGCCTTTTGGTGGAGGCCTAGCGCCAGTATCCAGTACAAATTTTCTATCAAACACTTATCACCTGGAATATCAAAAACTTGGTTCGAGTCCGAAGCAGCAGGTCCGTCTAGGAAAACCGATTCCCAGTAACAGCCATTTTGTGAACTCCGATATCTGGACAGGAAACAGCTAAGTTCCATTTGTATAGTTACATCATAGCGGTCAGTACTTAACCATCTTTTATCAGATACTTTGGTTTTACTGTGAATGAATGTTAGCCCGTTCAAAGCTTTGATAGGGATACCGCTTTTGTTCTTATAATACAAATTTACCTAAATAGTTATCACAGCTGTAGTAACACCGTAAATAAAATACTTATTTCAACCGGACCGGCGATCGCTTAATTTTTTTTTGTCTGCACTCTGATTTCCAATTTTTAGTGTCTGTGTAAAATTGGTGGCGCCCTTAAGAAATCATATTAAAATCCGCGACCCCGCTCTAACCGAACAACTAGCTGCCGTCGCGTTGTGTAACAAGTGAAATTTTTACATTACATAGTGACCAGCTCACCTATATCTGAAGGGTTGCTTCAAAATTACCTGTAGTTTCCGGTGCTGAGATGGCCTGTTTATTTTATTGAGGAATACGCTTGGTGCCGAGTTCACCTGTACCCAAATTATAGTGCGACTAACGAAACACTTTTCTGCTAACTATACAGATGTTGACGCATCGAAATCTCGATGTAGAATGGTCTCTACTCACTACTTAACAGTGTTTTCTGTGCGCATACAAATTGTATTTTTTACCCTTTATCGAAACTCTGTGTATATTACATATATATATATATATATATATATATATATATATATATATATATATATATATATATATATATTTATATATATATAATGCTGAATTGTTGCTTTTCTTAGCGTTTACATTGTTAGACTGATTAATAACAATATCTAAATTACCCACAATTCATTTCCATTGTACAAAACACACTTTTCTCCCAAAAGAAGAATGGCAACAGCTTTTTATTATTATTATAATATATTTTTAATGTGCAGCTATGTAATCTGAACAAGTTTAGTATCGGATTTTTTTTGTATTTTGATCAGTATAAGTCTACACAAGAAATGTATTGGGGTGAGACGCACTACATATCTAAGATCACATGTTATTGTTGTGCTGCATGCTATCATGTAATTTCAGGTTACTGGACTTATATGACAAAATTGTAAATGTCATTAAAAATATTAATGTGTTGCTTACGTATAAGTTTGGTCAATTCTAAAATTTCCAAATTGGTTCACAGTTATCTACTTACTACGTTGTCGGTATTACATTATACAGCTCATTTTAAGTAATAGCTAGATTTTCCAGTTGGTGCAACAGAAAGACAGTCAGTATAAGAAAAAAAGAGTAGACTGATCAAAAACGGTTTATAACGTGATTGTGGATAAAACAGTTTAATTAAATACCCTAAACATCTCCCTGTTGTGTAATTTACACGTTAGTATGTTTTAAAAGTAAGGATCCGGGTAGATGAGGGTCCCTGCTGCCCTTGTTGTTTTTTTATAGCCTGTAAAAGCAAATGATAGCTTCTTAATCACGTAAAGTAAGCACTAGTCAGGTATTACTAACTAATAAAGTGAAGTAAATTAGCACTTGGGATTGGAACAATGTTAGATTAACGTTTTAGGAGCTAAAAATCCATTTACGTAATGTGCTTTACTTTGTTTTTACGTTTTATTAAATCAGGATGATTTATTCACTTGAAAAGCTGAAAGCCTTGCAATCTCCACGTTGTTACTTTGTCGATTCAAAGTTTCATTAGATTGCAAGCAAAAAGAACGATCAACTAAGATCATAAATTAACAAGAAGGCCCGGAAAAACTTTGTTAGATCTTCAACCCTCTACTATGTGGCTCCCGAGAAGAGCATAATCCTAAAATATTAGCTGTTTAATGCCTGCCATCATCTTTTTATAGATCATATCTTGACGATAATTTCTAGATGAATATGGCTTATCTCAATTATAATACGCTCTTAAATCTTTCATATAGTCGTACATCCCAAAAAGCATTTTCTTGTTATCATTCTATTTTGAATATTCTGCTTGCTGTTTTTTTATTCGCCTTATAGATGTAAGTTCTGCGACCTTAAATGCTCATTGTAATTTTCGAGTAATATGGGACATTTTATTCGACCCGTTCCTTCAGATCCTAATTAAATTTTACATTCAGCGTAACGTGCGTTCTTGCACGAACAGAATTATTCGCAGTTAGCGGAATGAAGCGCTGTTGGAATTACAAAGTGCATTACTCACAAAGCCGAGCATTCATTCACCAAACAAATATTTAATTGAAATTCATGCAGCAAGGAAACAAAAACTCCATGTTTTATTGTTCCAAAATCACGCGGATGGAATAAAACGGGACAAAGTTCCGCAGTGGATGTCAATGGAACCGCTGCTGTTATTGAAATATAAATGTTCAGGTAGAAATTGTATGACAGTCAAATTTCTGGTTTACGTGACCGCAATGTCGAGCATCTCGAATTTCTGCTCTCTGGAACATTAAGAGCGCTAAAGGCTCGATACGTCTTTTGTCTCAGTCGGAAAAAGTTAATATACAAAAGCCATCTGTGCTAAACTGTTACGTTAATTTGTCGGACTCATCGTCAATAAAAAAACACACTAGTACTCAATATCTTACTTATTCATACATATTCCAATCAAGAAATTGTAAGTTGTGATGAATTGTAGAGAAAGTCTTTCATGAAGACTGAAAGTTTTGAAGAGTTTTGCCTAAGCACTTCAGTTATTTATATTTCTTGAATTTCGTGTTTAATTCTGGTCTCCAGCTCTTGCAAATTTTGTACAGAGACGACTTAGCCCTAACTATACCATTACCATTCAACACATAATTGACAGTTTCAGCTGGGGGTGCCGCAGGGCTCGATATTGGGACCTTTATTTTTTTCTCTATATATTTTACTATTGCAAAAGGTAGTGACCCACAGTAAAATCTTATGTTATGCGGATGATACCCAGCTTTATTACTCATTTCCACCGATAAACATAGTAAATGCAAATGAGTTGATTACTGAAGATCTTAAGAAAGTGGTTGAATTCTCAAAGAGATGCTGTCTAACTATAAACCCAGACAAGTCCAGGGTGATGCTGCTTGGTCGTTCTCAGAGCAGAAAGAGATGCCGAGAATTGATAAAGTTATATATAAATGATAAGTCCATTCCATGTGTGGAGTCGGCACGAAAGCTAGGATTTAACCTTGATACTGATTTGCAATTTGAATCCTATGTCAATAATGTAATAAAATCTGGGTTCTCGAGCTTGAAACAAATATATAAAAGTAAAGACTTATTAAATTCTAACATAAGAAGAACATTATGTGAATCTCTGGTGCTGTCACATTTTAAACATTGTGGTGCTGTCATTGGACCATTTTTAAGACAACATAATATGAACAGACTTCATCACCTTCAAAACTCATGCTTGCGTTTTGTTTTACATTTAAAGAAGCATCAGCATATTTCAGGCCGATATTCTCAAAACTGGCTTTCAGTTAGACAGAGCATGTTTTTTCAGAGTGCATGTATGCATAACAAAATTTTACTGTATAAAACACCCCAGTACCTATACCATAAAATTCGCTTTCGCACGGATGTCCACAATTGAATATCAGACGTAAGCAATATCTAACAGTGCCACATCATCATACTGCTCTGTTCTAGAGCAGTTTTAGCTATAAAATATGTCAAATTATGAATCGTATTCCAGCAGGCATTAGAGCTTTACCTCCTATGACATTGAAAAAAAATCTTAAACGTAGCATTCTGAAGGGTGACCTGGTAATCTGGTGTACACATACTACTAAGGTTTAGATGGTCTAGCACACAAATCGTAATATGTAGTATTGTTTGTTTTTATTCTGTACCTAAAAAATGTGGCTTTGGTTTGGGTTTCCTTATGTGTTGTGAATCAGCAGCAATGTGTTGCGGGGAAATGATTTTGTAGATGTGGAGTGGAAGAACGGGGCTTCTAATTTGAAAGAACCGAACTTCGCATCATTAGCATGTTTGTGCAGATCTGTTCGGATATAATATACTTGTTACTTATACTATACAAATGTACAGCACAAATTGCTAATAAACATTATTATTATTATTATTATTATTATTATTAAATGTATTAACATTACATAAACACATACCTATGCATAAGCTGTTTTGCCATGTTGGCAGTATGATTCCCAATCTTGTTCAGCAAATGTATTGAAAAATTCGTCACATAGCGACGCGACCTTGCCGAAATTGAAGTCTACCAATCCACCACCAATCTATTAATAAAGATTTCACTGAATCCATAGTAATTATTAAAATTAATTAAAAAGCATGAAATAGAATATAAACAAACGGTACTACAAAATAGCCCAAATTTCTGTTTCAATTTTTCTGTGCGGGTTACGTGATACGAACTGTGACGTTAACAAGAGCTTCGCCTATTTAAAAACTGTGTTGCGATTCGCCAAAATCGTTTCAATTTTTTGACTTTTGGGTATCATTTTTATGGTAAAACAAGTTTTTATGTTAACGGCCCGTTATTTGAGTAGTTCATGAGAATATTTTGCTAATACTGGGTTTGGGGGTTTCTATAAATGGTTCATGCAACGCGGGCGGCGTTGATTTCTGAATTCTTTGTGCCGCCTTAATGTAATTGCTGCCAAGCTACAATATGCACGGCGATAGCAAGCGGTGATAGTACTGAAGGTTGCAGATCATTGTCACCCCAGGGGTCCGAAATGTGAGCTCTCTGCAACCCTGAAGTTAATTATCCCACGAAACACTATAGAATATGTTAAAAATACACACTCCCAGGCGTTTTCTTATACTAAAATACATCTAATAATTCAAGATTGACAGATGACAATTAGGCGTCACTTTACTTTCGATAATTTTCATAAGCGCACCTGACCTCGCCTAGACTGTGAAATACCTGTGTTCCACGTTCCGAACCTTCCGGCCTGACACGTCGAAGTGCCTTGTATTTTCCGAGTCTTTAATCGGGTTAAATGATGTCGCGCGAGATTGGAAAGGGTGATTGATTTTGTAAATCTATCATACAGGGGCGCCGGCGGAGCGCTCCAAATCGTGATCGGCGTTCAGACTTTGAAGTAATCGGTTCGGATTTCTTGACGGAACGCGCTCGAATCCGATCGGATAAACCGTGCGCTTGATATTGTAGCGGATTAGCCGTGACGTTTCGATGCTAAGTTGCTGTTGAAAACGGATTGGAGGGCGTGATTAAGAAGTTGGCTCGACTTCAGCGAGGTGTAAATTTAATGCCGGATTAGCTCGGCTGGCTAATAAGTCACGGAATGTGTGGAAAGGTGACATCAGCCTCCAAGCGCTTATAAATAATGAAGAGTCTACACCTGCTAGTAGTTTGACAGCATTACTGGAATTAATAATTGCGTAAGTCATATAAAATCACTGAAGTAACGAAAGACGAAATTTTTCCAACTTTTATAAAGTTTACCTTAGAAGCTTTTCAAATAATTCCTTTTCCTGCGAAGTCTTAATTTTAATAGGCCAGTATTCCGGAGCCGTGATAAATTGCATGAAAAACTTGGCAGAATATTAAAACTTAGTTTTCCCAGACACATTTCTAATTGCAAAAATAACATAAATCCTGGATGAATAAGAAGGATCGTACCGAACTCCAGGACTGCATTCTGCACATCAAAATAACGGAAAAAATTTAATGTTTTTATTCGATTCCCATTTGTTTTCAAGTTATAGCGTAATTTAAATAAAAACCTGCAAGTTTGGTATTTTGTAACGTATAGGTACTGATCTTGGTAAATTAGGTCTAAAACAGAAGCAAAATTTGGTGATACACTATAGCAGAACCATTTATTTGCAATAAACTTTACATAAAGGTTATTAATATTATACATTAATTCCAATGCGGCAAATATTGAGAAACATTTTTTACCAAAAAAAAGTCTGCATGGATATTTTTATATCTTCATATATAGAGATAATTTGTTTTAAAAAACGTTGCCGTATATTGTCTAATTTCTTAAGGTTTAAAAACCCCTATTAGCACTTTTATTTTTTTGTGTATATATCTATTTGTACATCTAACAAGTTATACAAAACTTGTTTAAATTAGGGTGATTTGAATTAAATTTTGAGTGAAAACTTTCACAACAATTTGTTGTCCTACATAATAAAGCCTTTTTTGAAGTTCGCATTTCGGGAGGAAACACAGAGTTTTTGATACGTAAAGACACTAAGTCTTTCACACTCGCATCATCAGGCATTGGTTAATAAAGTTCATTATAAAAAAACTTCTACTTCGCTGCTATCTAACAAAGGTACACCCAACAATAGTTTAAAGTAATTTCCAACTGCACTATTTTTGTCTTTATAAAGAGAAGCTAAACCTAAAGATTAAATTTAAATTATTGCAACTAAGATGAATTGATTTTTTTAAAATCTACAAAAATATCTTTAGGATCTAAAACTAAACCATAAAAAAGACACTTTTTTTAACTATCTTAAACAAAGAACTATAAGTACCTACTTTTTTATTTGGAAGTAGAGAAAACATTAAAGGTGCGTAGTATCTATTTTTTAACCATGAATGGTAAACATTCCAATTCTAATGCGGCGGCCCATACTTTCTAATTTTTGATCGCGGCGTGCAATCATCCTCTGCCCTGTTTCTTCAAAGGTTTTAATCCGGAGGGTCATAAACGTACCTGCATATTTTTTGGGAAATAAGAAGAAATCGGAACTATACTACTCCTACTATATACGGTATTGAAAACATATGTGTTTACTTATATACTTAGTAATTTGTAATTTTTTATATTAAATTTGTATAAATTCGTCATGATGTGCAAAGGCCTTTATTTTATATTACATCGGAAAATTTAAACCCAATAAAGTATCATATTAAAATAGGTCGCGGGTCGCGCCAGTTAGCATCAGGTTTGCATTAAATAAAATTTGGTATAAAATCTTCTGTTTTATTGATTGCTAAACTATCACAACTAACAAATTTAAAAAAATTATAGTGGAAAAGTTAAAATTTTAGCCAACAAAATTTTTGTTAATACGGCCCATTTAGAAACTTTGAAGCGTTCCACTAATCCCAGTAGTTTAGGACGGCCGACCATAAAGCTGTAAAAACCCTCATTTACAATACAATAGTTTACGACGGCCGACCATCAAGCTGTAAAACCCTCTGCATAAGTCAGTCTCATAGATCGTTGCTTGCAAGTATAAATAAGTATATTTAAATATGTTTAAATATGGAAACAAACTTTGTATCGATATTTTATTCAAAGAAGATCGTTATTCATTCATTTTTAAAATTTTGCTACAACTTAAAAACAAATAATAATCGGATTTTGATGTACAGAATGCAATCCTTTTACTTCTTCATCTCATGTCTCTGAAGGATCAGATATGGTATCACTTTTTATTAACGACTTAACTAACAGTTTTAAATGTCTTAATTTAATGCTTCCTGATGATGTTAAGCTTTATTCTTGGATTGGTTTTGTTAATGTCATGCAAGATGACCTTAATTTTTTGGTGGCGTGGTGTAACTCCAATCGTTTAAAACTAAGTGTATCAAAACTCTGTGTCATGTCATTCTGCAGTAAACATAGCTACGTAAGATATCAGTATAAAATCAGCGGTGTTAACAAATATAAAGATCTTGGTGTCACTTTGGATAAAAGATTCACTTTTAATGGTCACATAAGTGATACGATTAAGACATCCTAGAGATACTATGGTTATATATATAGAAACTATAAGAATTTCACTAAGACGCAAATACTGCTAACTTTATATAATTCCATACATATATTATTCAAGCTGAGTGTGTTCAAAGGAAATGTCTTAAGTTTATGTCATATCGAAGCCATGGTCTTTACMCATTTAGAGGAACTTTTGKACWGATTGGAATTCACATCGTTAGCAACGCGTTGTAATTRTATTAGTGATGTTTCTTTCTAAGCTACATGCAAATTGAAATTCTTTGCTTCAAGAAGACAATTTTTGCTGCTTATTAACGAAAGAAGACAGCAAAACAGTGAACCCACTAACTATTTGAAAAAACCCTTACTTTGCTTGTAGAAACCAACCATTACTAACTAGTTCTGCCAAAACTTCATTTCATTATTTTCAAAATACAATTGAATTGCTTATCATGGGATCATTGTTTTTCTTTTTGTAACTTTGTATGAATGAAAAATATAGAAACGCTGTATTTATTTGAAGTTCTCACCTAAAAAACAGATTTTTCTATAGGAGGGTGGTGAAGAAATCAACTAAATACAAGAGAATCGTAACTTATCAATATTGCTGTCTTAAGTTTGATGCTCATGTAATTTTGACACTTGCTTATTACTGTATCAACTGACAGTTATTGTTAATCATCTAAAATACAAACATAGTCAAGTGGGCGCAATACTACCTATAAATTAATTGCTTTTCATGCTGGTTCGCTTTAATCGAGGCTTATATACTGATTGCCTAAAGGCGAACTAACAACAGCAAACACCTTTGAGGGATAGTAACTGGTTCTGGTGTTGCAACATTTGGACCCAAAGCAAGAAATTCCTTCTGCTCGGCGGATGTTCTGTTCTACACGTCCGTCCCTCTCGCACCATATTTCAGACTTCTTGCGTATATTTCTTATAATTCAGGAACAAACGCGAACACTGAAAGACGGAAGTCGTTAGCCATTTATTCGGTCATCCTTTCGCCCGCATGAGCGGCTTCATTCAAGTTTTAGGTCGACCCGAAACTGGGATAGAAAAGTTTGCCGGGATTAGAAGGGGTTCTTTTTAAAGCCAGCGGATCGATAGGTGCATCTGCTACACCGAAGTATCTCGTAATTGATTATATTGTCGAAAAGTTCGATTTAGGACTTTTCTTGATCAGGTGTTCAGTGCCTTTTGTGAGCATTCGGGGGATAAAAATTAGCTCCGAATCATCCGTTTTCATAAAGTAAATACGGGCGATATATTTAAGAAAATCTCATAATGTGCATAAGTGTTTGAAATATTTACGTACCATGTTAATATTTTGGTAAGTGTTAGGAAAATACATTCTATTCTATACAATGTCATTTTTAAACGATCAATCCACTTATAGTTCTGTGTTGTGTGACGGAGTTGATGCTGTATGATGACCCTTTTGTTATGATAAATAATGAATAATAATAATTATAATCTCTATTAAACACACAATAAATTACAATATGTACTATTTTATAAGGAAAGGTTCTCGATAAGACCGATTTTGATAACATGCTATACGTACACGTGGTCAAAGAACTATATTTCCAAATAAATACATAAATTATACAAACTTGTTTCCTTATGTCAATGTTTAGAAAATCGTATCAACAGGTAAAATTATATTAGACTGAGTGATAGGATCGATACGGACTTTCATGTACTTACATATCAAAATATGGGTTTTCAAAATTGACTTTTTAGTGCTAGTGACTGGTGAAGAAACAAACCGCGCATTGATGTTTTGTAGCACTGAACTTGATGCTTTACGTTTCGCCTGGGTCCATTGATTTGCCCAAAACAAATCATTATTACATAGTTGCATAAATTATTAAGTCTTCCTTTCACTCTAAAATAATTTGGATACTTTCAGTTCCCAAAAATGAGTTTTCTTATTGTAATACATTACTACCTGATGTATAACTGTATTTGTCGAGTAAGTCGGGGTAAATATTCTAAAACTGTCTGTTTCTTAATAAGCGTTCATTCACGTCCACTAACTAAATAAATAGTTTCATAAAAAATATATTCAAAACATTACGTTTTCTAAATAGTGTTAAGTATACAGAATACATTAAGTCATGCATTGCATTTGCGGTAAAATGTAATAACCTCATTGGGTAAACACTTGTATGTTACTATAACTCAACTGTGCTAGTTATAAAGTAGCCGCTCCACCGATTTAATGATTTTTAAGGCCTGGAAGAAGTTTCTAGTTTATTACTAATTTGAAATTAATTTTCCTGTTGCTGCAGTACAATTTTCAATAATTTTTCTTATAATACCTTCAAATAACTTTTTATTTACTAACTGGCAACCTTTTAGCATTACTCTATCCCTTGCGACAGTCTATTTCCCTCAAAATGTTTTTTTTGTCTTGATCACTTCTAACACGACAAATACTACTTGCCAATGCAGCAATAGCAAAATTGAATATCAAAGTTGCAATTGCAAATATTTCAACCCGTTTGCTATAAGCAACTAAGACATTTAAGAATTTGTTATTTAGAACTAGCGCTATAAAAAGCATTGTCCGCTCTAGAAAGCGTTTCTTCTGTCCAATCTTAGATATTTGAAATTGTTTTTCAGAACTACTTTTTTGCTATAGCCTTCAATTTAATGACTCCTTATAAATGTGATCTATGTTATTACAATAACAAGGCTTTTTTTATTTTTCTTGTAGTAAGATCCTGTTATGCGTGGCGTAATTTTTAGTATTGTTTGAACTTATCATTTGTATATCTTAATAATACTTAATTTAATTTATGTGAAAGCCACGATTTTTGGAAGAATAATAAACATAATTTAATTCGGATGGCTTCTCATCTCCTTTTCCATTGTTTTTCAATAACACATCCTCTTAAAGAGTCAGCAGCATTACTTTTTTATTTCACTTAATGCCATTATAATTATATATAATGACTGCCCATCTGGCTTTTATGGATGGATGTAATAACGCGTTATTGTGGTTTTTGGTAAAGCGATATTTGCATGTACATCTGCAACATGTCTTAAAGAATTGCACTACCTTCTAACTTCCAGAATAATTCATCAATCCTGTGTAACGGGTATTGGATTTTGTTGCTAATATAAATCACCACATACGCAGAGTGATTCATACTCCTTGTGCTTCTGCAAAATTTGGCGCCTTTACTATAAAGAATTTACTAGTACTGAAATATTATTACTAACTAATCTGTTAAACTCGGCTTCTACTTAATCCCCAGTTCAATATATCAGGGGCCTGACACGGATACATTTAGAAGTAATATTTTCGTTTTTCTAATTTAATCAGGTAATATCTCGAAAGATGTTCCTAAACCAGGTGAAAAATGAGAAGGTTATAGTAAGCCCTTTAAAATAAACAAAATCAAAAGTTGCTGCCTAAAAGTGGAGGATTTTTTTGCCTGTTTTTCATAAGTTAGCCAAAAATCAAATTATTTCAAGTACTTGCAGAAAGCTATGAATAACTGGTAAAATATTGTTCCATAATCTTTAGAAAAATACCAAAATGCCAACTGAAGTGAAATTAAAGAATATATTGTGGAGAATTATTTTACCATTCTCAACAACTGATTTAAAACACGTGCTTCGATAATTTTGGCAATATCTTGACTTAACAAGTTAGAGAACAATTACGACAAAATGGCGTCAATAAATTAACAATACAACCGAGTGCTATGTAAATAATTTAGTCACTTCCATTACTTCGCTTTGAATTCGTCCCCATCTCCATTAATGCACGTAATCTCGTTAACCCATGCCCTGGCTATGGCAGTGCATGGTCGCACGGCATTCCGCATTTAGCTCGTCATGAAAATGCGACTCAGAGTGTCACATAAAACTTAATATCCTGGCCCGTTGTGTTTGCAGATAAACACAGCGACAAGCCCGAAATGGTTTATGGCTTTCAGCGGGTGTTAAAGGGAGGAGCATCAATAATTAGCGTTATCGTCGAATGCTAATGGAACATTGACACAAACACTGTGCTAAGTAAAGGGTACATGTCTGATTGAGTGGCGCGCATAAACTAACTTCTGCAAACATATTGACAGCCGAAATTCGATACCGAACCAAATGTCTAAAGTTATATGGCAATTGTTGCTCAGTTTGAGTTTACGGTGTGAAAACGACAGGTTTTTTGTTATGATATAATAGTCGTGGATCTGAAGAGGGATTTATTTCAGCGATGTGCTCCTCTCAAATAATATACCTACTTTTAAAATTACACTCGTTTTATGTAAATTTTCCTTATAGATCCATATCTGCAAATTCCAAAAAACAACCGGATTTTGCATTTCGTCAAATTCGATGGTTCTATTTGTAATACTTATACCTTTTGAAACGTATAATTTGAGAACAGCAAACTCACCACAATGAATTTCTGTGACCTATTGCAAAGCGGTTCTTATGTGAAAAATACAGCGCTAAACCATGGAAGGCATTTGCGCCCTCACACCAGAAAAAAATAAAACCCAATAGTGATGCGAGAAAAAATATGGCGTTCCATTAAAAATATTAGTTATTCATATTTGAATTAGTAAATATTAACGTCCATATTTATGTTCGCGTACACACTAACCAGAAATATTCTGTATACATTAATCAGCATTTAAGGCTGTTTATTCGTACTACTCTGCATGATTTATGCAGGATAAAATCCGTATTTTTCATCATATCGATTTGAGATTTTTTATCTGGGAGCTGACCTGACCTGACCTTTGTCGAAAAATAATAAAAGGGTGCGAGAAGAAAAATAAAGATTAAAACAACAAAAATAAGACGAGAGCACCAGAGAAAATTTATTTTTTTTTGTTCCTTTCCTTTATCGCAGCAAAAATAATGAATTTTTGTTGCATCAAATTTGAAGAATTTTAGCACCGAGGGAGTTAACCTTTAATGCTTTGCGGGGCGGAGCTTCGCGCTCGTAAACTATGCAGATGTACCCTTGTTGTAATCCCATTATAATTTGCAGATGGGCCATTGTGCTTGTAAATTATCGGTATTTATTGTCCCTTCCTGAAACTTTTGTTTTTATCACTAGGGAAAAGGTTTTAGTTTTGAAAAGACACGTGGAAAGAGTACTTTTGGGGGATTAAACAGGAAAATTGCTATACATAGGTGAGCGAAATAAATTTTGCATCAATTGTGCAAAGGCACAGAACAAACCTATTGCAGAGCACAGAAAGAAAGCCCTAAATTTCAGGAAAACGGAGGATATTTCATTTGATGAGTAATCGGTAGGATTATCTAGAGACATTGAAAGTTGGCCAAGGCATGCATTTGGTGATCATAAAAATTGTAAAAAATTTTTTGCACAGAACCAAAACAAAACGAGGAGAACTTCATTTCTGAGATGGCAGAATGTGGTTTACTTGACGGTTTACTGCTCTAAAAGATTAGTGCAAAGTGTTCATAGCCTTTTATTAAACATGACTAGCAACGCAGGAGAGACGTATAATTCATCAAAAAATTGTCAAAGGAACTCCCAGAAAATATTGTTGAAATATCATTGACCATGAAACCCTAATTTCGATGAAACGACCTAAATGAACTGAGAAGTAAATAATATCTATTTCCAAAGGAGGACCCTCAAGGGTGATACCTACTAAATGCAACGGGTTATTTTGCCAACCACAGAAGCCAAGTTATCTGTACTTATATTAATGTGGGCGGTCTCTTCCATCTTAGATTTGGTAATGACCTACATTTCCCGCATAAATTAATAACGTAATAAAAGTACGTTCCTTAGAGGCGAAGCTTTCTCTTTCTTTAGCCTTGGGCCGTTTTCCCCGGACACGAAATGCATTAATCACATTGGCTTGAAACCGAAGAAGCCTCAAACGGAATGAATTAATACACCCGTATTAATATCTCAACAGCTATGGCTTCATTTACATTCCAGACGATTTCCCACCTACTGAAAKTCAACAGCGCCAGACTCCCCTGAGGAATTCGCAATTCTCAGCATAAATTTTATACAATAAATCAAGGGGCCGGGATTAAATCTTCTGCATTCATGATGATATCAACTATATATCACGCAAAGAAGCACGGCGGCGTGCCAAAAAACTCCGCTGCTGAAACGACAGCGGTATGACGGACGGCTGGGGGTTTGGCGGACCAAACTGCATTGCTACGTAGAATCGAGTAAACCGCATTTTTATATATGCTCCAAAGCAATAAATAAACACTTTTTTATAGATTGCGTGGAATTGAAGAAACTCCTAATTTATTATCTTTTATGAAAAAGCCAAAGTGGCGCTATATTTGATATTGACATATGTTTATCTTAAATACATCGTAGAAAAAATAGTTTACCTGTAAGATTGTGCTAAAATGAATATAACAAATAATTTAAGTAATTTTATCTCACTGAACTCTTTTTCGCTTAGTTTTTTCTGTACTTACCGATCGTAGTTTGTAAAGCCTCCGCTAGATGACGTACACCAATTTTCACGAAATGACCGAGCAATCATTTGAGGTAATGCAGGACTCTTTACTTACCGTCCGTAGCAGCCTACGTCGTAGTAGAAAACCGAAAAACATTGACAAAATTAAATTAGTTTTGTTGGTATTGTAATTTTTCAGAACTTCAGTTTTTTTGGACAAACAATTCAACACCTTTTCATTTTTACTTCGGCTTCAATATCTGGTTATATTTTCCCCGACAGAGTTTACTCACTTTGCATGCAAAATTCTGGATAAGTGCTATAAAGTGGACATTATTTACACAAAATTTTCAAAAGTATTTGACAGGATTGAGTCAGACATTCAGCTTAAGCGTTGGGGCCAGTGCTGTGTTTACTAGAGTCCTATTGGAAGAACAGACAACATACTGTTACATATATTGTATATAAATCCTGTATTTTACTTCAACTTCCAGAGTCTCACAAGGATCTAATTTGGGACCCCTTATCTTTGTATTATTTATTGACCATTCTGAACATCTAATGTTTACTGATTATCTAAAAAAAATATTCTTGAGCTTGAACATTGCCAAAATACAAAACTATGACGTATACCCTCCAAAAAATGCTATTGCATTTTCATATAAAATTAATGACTTAGTGCTTATAAATATAACCAATTGCAAAGATCTAGTTAAGTTTGATTTATCACATTCTTCTCATATTATTAGTGTGTATTCGTGGGCATATCGTATGCTTGAATTCCTTATTTGAAGCACAATATCATTTAATAATGAGCATTGTCTTAAAGGTCTACTTTTCTCTGATTCGATCACAGGTGGTGGAATACTGTGCGGTAGAGTAGTCGCATTATTATTATATTTACATAGACCTCTTCGGGCGATTTCAAAGAAATGCTTCGGAGTGTCGATGCTCGAGTGCTAGAACTAATTTATTGATATTGTCTGTAATATATTCGTTTAGCTTTAATATAGTAGCGAAACATGTGTTATTTGTTCTTTTAGTATACAGGATTTAGTTTAAGCTGTACGGAATTGTTACTGTGTTGTTGGGCCGTATTCTGTATTGATTACTTCCGTCTAAAAAGTTGGCATTTTTTATTTTACACTGTTATTCGCTTAATTATTTCTTTTGTTGTAGCAATTATCCTGTAATTGTGTATGTAAATATTCGTTGGGCAATAAATTACTATTACTGTTATCTTAAATAATTTTTGATGGCCTGACGTTTCTTTGTTACCCATTTGTGAAGGATAGATTTCTGAATAATTTGAAAAAACAATTAATCCATTTTATTACGTTAACAAAGACTTTAAAAATAGTTTAAAACGAGCTGTTATACTTCACACTCAACAGTAACAGATCTACCACGCTCTTTACTCGAAGTGGACTGTTCAATAGCTAAATACCTCAGTGGGAATATTTGAGATCTTCGTCCCTGATAAAGTCCTCATTACATTAGCATACGATGGTCATTTTCCCAAAAGATATTTTACCCTTCCTTGAAATAATAAATTTCTTAGCCAGGGGTAGCTTCGATACTTAAGGTTTTGTCCAGATTATCCCAAACCTCTAGTCCCAAAAGCCGTTTACCTGCTTATACGTAGTAATTGAAAAAACTTTTCTTAGCCTTTAGAATCGATCCAACTTTGGTTTATGTCGTAAATATGTAAAAACAAACTTGAAAATTTTAAATAAATGCCATTAGTTATATTTTTAAAAAGATTACTATATCTTAATTGACCCAAAATTAATCTTCCTGCTGTATATAAAAACATTATTTTGTTAGAAATGACAATAATGTTAAGGTCATCTGTTTATAAAGCATAATAAATTATTTTTACCTGATAAATTTAATTATAAATGTGTATAGGACAAAAGGGTAATAAAGCAAGAAGTCAGTTTGCAATTTTAAAAATGAAATCGTGATTTGAATAAATAAAATGGTTGTATTAATTAATTAAATATTGACTTTCTATATTACTAGCAAATTATATATTACAATTTGAAGAAAACTTTATTAATATGAATAATTCAACTTGAGAAACTTTTTGGTGGTTTCCTATTGCTTTTGCATGTTAAACTCTTCGCAATATACAAAGTAGGCATCAACAGCTGTTTTTACAGTAAGGCAAACAGCAAAAGGCGTCTTAATTGATTTTTTGTGAAGCTATTTATTAAAAATGGCGTGTGTTTAGTCTTTGAACGTTTAATTTAGTCCTTAATTCTTCTTGTATGCCTCGAGTTATTATTATTACCGACTGCAGTTTTTTTATTTTCGTACATTAGCATTGTTGATTCCTGATTATGTGTTGTTCCATTTGCTGTTTAATTGCGTTATCCATTTGTCAAGGAAATAGAAAAAAATCCCATAAAAAGAAACATTGCAAATACTTATCTCGTAAACTTTCTCGGATAAACCCAAACATACATAATCAAAATGGAGGAGCTTTAGATTATTCTTCTGGTGGATTAAAAATAAAGAAGTCGTTCTGTTCATAAAAATATAAGATGTTGTTGGCTAATATTATAGAGAATTGCATGTTGAAGGGAATTTCGTTGGTATCATCTTTCCACGTTTTGATTTTGATTTGAAAATATTCAGCTTTTTAAAAACATAATTGAAAATTGCCAATAAAACTTTATTGCGATGTACCTATAATCAGAATTTGATTATTTTTTTTAAAAGGAATATTATTTCGATTTCTTTGTGTACATATATACATTGTGTGGAATTAATTATGACTGTTTTCAAGATATATACTCATGACGTAAATTAAATATTGATGTGTAATAATAACAAGACGGGAGAAAAGTGTAAAACAAGACGGGAGAAAAGTGTAAAAGCCAAATATATTTTTTTCTAATATATTCTCAAACATACAAAAATAAATAAGACCCTTTGTAGGACATACAACAATATACCAATAGTAATATAAATTACAAGTAATTATCTATTCTACATCGTTTCTCGTAAAATAAATAGTTATCTTAAACTCCACTCCGTTTGGCTGGAAATAGTTTTTTACTTCCTGGTAGTAAATGTGGATGCTATTCTCCAAATCTTGCTTCATCAAACAGTTGTCCTGCAGCGATTGACAGAAATGCCTGTACTCAATGGGTTGGTAACTTCTGTTTCCACGTTTTCGGATACTCAACTTATAACTGTAACTTTTTGCTTCATCCCGTGGACCTACATAGAACAGCGTGTGTCGTACTAAATACAACATATGAACTACCCGAAAAAGCTGAAACAAACAGCTTGTTTCGCTGTTCTATTAATTTGTATGTTACCGGGTTGTCAGCGTGTGCTTGCTTTTCGAAGAGGCTCATCAATAGCGATCCCTCTGTATAAAGCGTTATGTTTGCGTTGTGGGTTGCGCTGAAACGGAGAAATAAATAAATACTTTATTCGTGTTAACAATGCGGGACATTTTGCACAAGTCAAATCAGATTATTTTTGGTAAAAAGGAAATTAATCAATAGATTAGTTTAAATAGGCAATCATTTTTTAGATCCAGCAATACAAGACAAAATCAAAAATGTTATTCGTAACCTAAATAATTCGAAATTTGTGATATTTTTGATCTCTATATTCTTTGGTACTTAAATTCCCTGAATATATAGTGAATCCATTTATAATGGTCTCATAAACAATTGGTTTACTTCTGGAGTTTTTCTGATAAGTTAGTATGCCAAAATAGTTCCAATTAAAAAAAAGACAAAAACAAAAATAAAATATTATAAACGTACAGATAAAATGCATGGATCTACGATGAAACGTTCCTAAGTCATGTTTTCCATCACAGCATGGTACTGTTACGAGGCAGCATGGCCTTATACCTCCAAAAATACATTACTTAAGGGTGTAGGGTAGCCCGCTCCTGCCCCTGCTATTACATGTAAAACGATTTTACGTCCAGAAAAGCCAATTTTAAAGTCTCTGCTCTAGTACTTTTATGATACGTTGTTCTGTATACAAATCTCTAGGGCATTGCATTGCGTATTTTTAATTTTTCCGTAAAATTTTTGCTAAAAAGCTTTTGTTTTAGCATTTGCGTAATATGCGTATATTTCGGTTCATCAATAGAATTTTGGAAATAATAAAACGCAGTGCCCCTGGAATTGAACACAAGAATGTGTAGACATAAATTCAATTTTGTATATAAAGTATTGTTGGAGTTAAATCCTAAAAACATAAGAAAAATGCATAATTGCACGCCCCTACTGGTAAACGCCCTTAGTAATACCTAATTGCTTGTCGTAAACTAGATTTCGTCCTATCCTGAGAGTACTGCAAAGAACTTGACCCGAGACGTTCTCTCATTGGTGAATGATAAGATTTATTGCACTTCACCCTTAAATACATTGCAACATTTGGTTGCTATACGAAGAATAAGGCGCTTTAAATTGATAATAAAAGTTAAAAACAAAGAACGTTGATAATACGTCGTCTAGCAAGAATTTAATGTTTAAGCAAATAATTTAAAATTTGAGGATTTGATTACCTTTACGCTAATACTTTTATGTTTACATAGAATGCAAGATGTTGTGAAAACAATTTCATGTTTGTACCTAGTGACACGAGAGTGTGCAATAGTCCTAGCTATTTCATAAAAAACACCTAATTGACGAAGTTGTACTATTTGTAAAAATGTTGCAAAAAATTGTCTGACTGTGTCGTACGGATTTTTCTAGCGTAAACTTTGATATAGATTACAGGTGTGACCGAAACGTCAGTGCCATTTTTACAGCGTTTTTACCGATAAGTTTTATATAGTTATCAATTATTCAATGTTTACTGTTATTGCTATTACTTGTCTACAGTGTAGGTATACCTTATCTTTACAACCCTTTTCTAACTGAAATAATTATTGTCTTCCGAGAAACTTTTAATACATTGTCAATGATTATCCCCGAAAGGACGAAATACTGCAAATCTTTTGAGCGGCGTCAAATATTTATATACTTTGAGTATTACGAATGTGTGTCGTTATGTCAGTTTATTTGGCCCAAGGATCAGGGTAATAAAAGCCAGGTAGCACCAGTCCGTATAGTAGTTACCTACATTATTGTTACCCATTACTTTTTGCAATTCTATACGCTCCCAGYAACACACTCAAAAATTCTTTTAGTGCAAACTTGCATTTTTGTAATGAAAACCATAGCTGGCTTTACCATGGTCGAAAAGACCTGCTATTTAATGATTTAATCAGATTTTATGTTTACATAAAAAAATCATGGAATAGGAGAACACACCATATAGTATATATT